>CM037836.1:16998202-17673672 GCA_021234535.1 Stichopus chloronotus | reverse complement strand
AATGAAATGTTACACTTATTCTGGTATGAACTTGGAACATACCCTTACGGATTCCTACTTGTCTTGCCGTACAAGCATGTTTTTTTTTTTTCTTTCTAGATAAAGTGTTGTCGTTCTAATAGTTATCTTCGTAAAAGAAAAAAATGTGTTCATTCAAAGTAACTAATTTTAAAAAAAATACACAATTGTTGTTGTTGCAAAGTTTTATTGTTATGAAGGAAATAATTGCCATACATGCACATTTTGACCAAGAGTCATAAATAAAAATATTTGAAACAATCCCCTGTATTTTGTTCTCCTTTAGGCTTGCAGTTCATTCTTGTTTTCTTTACTTTCACACCCACTGTGTCTTCATTGTTAACCCTATCAATTGCTAACAAAATATGCCTTTAAAGATTCTGTAGAGATGGAAAGTTCAGGACTGCCCAAGGGTTGGTAGGTTATGTATTAGTAACTGGCTGTGCACCCTGTCCTTTACTTCAAAACCAACCTTATCTCCTTTCCATTAACACCTACCAAAAGAGTAGCCTCTGTAGTAAAATCCAAAGGTGGAAACATTGAGATGATAAGTGAAATTATTGCATTTCTCTTTTCCTCTACAGTACTTTAGAATTGCTCTGTTTAAGTTCCTGTGAGTGCTATTTTACAACACATCACATTTGCATTTTACTTATTTCATTGTAACATTCTTCCACTCATTTCGAGTGTCAATTGGGGTAAGGTATCTGACGGAATTCTTTCGACATGAATACAGCAGCAGGAAGCGACCCCCCTGTTCCACTGCAGTTTTTCAGAACCGCAGCAGTAATGTGGAATTTTCTCATCATCTGTACTTTAAATGGTGCTCTCCAACATCCCGATCTAAAGAAAAAAAAAAGTTGTTTTAACAGAAAACTGGAGGAAGAATGAATCCTCTCAATTTCCCAAGCCAAATTTTATAGGCGGCGTCCTTGCTTCTGTTTGGCTACAGTCTCTTGCATGTGGAGTCTTCACCTTTATACATGACCTGTTTTTGCCTGTTAGGGACTTGGTTCGCACTTTCTGCTTAATCTGTTTACTCAAGCATTAACTAGTTGCCTTATAATCCTGTCCATATTGAAAAGTTTTTATTAAAAACCTCACAAATGCGTTACAGTGTGTGGGCGCATGGTGCAGTGATCAGGTTTTTTTTTTTTTTTTTTGCTTGATGTAGTACTCTGGGTTGTATTTTCAAGTCTGGCTAAGTTGGATTTGTGATGTTCGTACTATAACACACCCAGTTGATACTTTCTTGATTGGGCACACGAATTAATTTTGTCGTAAATCATTAATTTATGGGAATGATGTCTATTAGGAAAAATGTTCTTATCACCCCAGATTTACATAATTTAAAAGGATTTATACTTCTAGCCACAAACATATCGAAATGGCCATTTCTGGTAGCTGCATGTCGTAGGTAGCAGGAGGAAAAGAGTTGATTTTATTCGGGTCTATAATTTTTCCGTAAACCGCGTTTGTGTGACATGAAATGACGCATTATTTTGGGGAAATTCCCCCAAATTATGACGTCACAAAATTTTTAAATCGTCAAAAATCATGTATTTCGAATGAAAATCGGCGTTTCATGGGTTGCTTCCACCAAGACATATCACTTTGAAGCATAACCGATTAGGCTTACCTTGATTAGAACAATTTAAAAATTTGGTGTAAAATGAACAAATGATAGTTTTTGTACAAAACTTTTCGAAATGTAGGGCAAACATTTCTTTAAAGGGGCTCATTGAGTTGATATCAGTAAAGATTGCGGTGATTTTGAAGGGTATAAACACATGACAATACTCGCAATTAGCATAATTAATCAAGTTTCACATCAAATAGTTATATGAAAACTGTCAAATTTTTCGAATTTTTGACCGTTACTTGCTCTGATCATGTGCATGTACTAATGTGAAAATATCTGGTCACAAAGTTTCAAAAACCAAATTTAATCGTTGGTTACTCACTCATTAATGTTCCAACGTATGTAAAACTTTGGGATCCTTTTAATTTGACTGTTTGTCATTAGTATGTGAAGGAAACTTGACCGGTTTAGAAAAATTGAGTGAATTTCACAAAACAACTCAATGAGCCTCTTTAACCAACTGCAAAAAGGTTCTGTGCAAATGTTTACTTAGTCTTTGTCTTGACAAGAGCCGGCAGGGTGGTGTAAGACAGTGATATCACTGGGAGCATCCTGGGATTCAATAGTTGCTGCTGAACTGCCCGCTCATCGGCGGTTATTTAGGCGGATTTGAGTTTCCGTAGAAACACGGCATGTCACATATCTGAAACGGGTGTTACACAGTTTTAGCAAAATGCAAACTCAAGATGAAAGGGCCCGATGCATAGAGAGCAATACTTTTGGAATTTTAGAAGAAAAAGAAGTTGCAGAAAACAAAATGCCTTCATTTTTATGTGAGTTTTGGGATTACTTTGGTCAAAATGCACTGCAGTTTCCGGCCACCGTTCACTCCGCTATCGATTCTCTATATGAGGTGGGGGGTGCAGTTATCTGTGCGGGAGGAGGGGCACTTCTTTGCGATGTTTACATCTCCGGTGAAGTGTTATTAAGTTTTTACGGGGTTCACGCCACACGTGATTTCGCAGCTTATGGCAGACAAGTAATTAGGCTTATTAGTTTTTGTTATCATATCTAGGTGTATTTAGGCCTGACTTCAAACTGTGGCAAAATTTGTAGCAATGGCTTCTAATGAGTTAGAATTTTCAGCAGGCTTGACAACAAGGAAAATAAACTTGTCAGTGTACTCCTACTGCTTTTATAGGGAGATAAAACAACTACAGCATCCACATCCAAGAAAACAAAACTTGCTCCCTGAAAAGTCAAAACTTTTACTTTAAAGGTCAAATTTTTACTTTTAGTCTCAACATTTTTACTTTGAATCTCAAATTTTTGACCCATGAAGTTAGGATTAGTTTACAAATGTTGAGTAAGAAGTCATGCAAAATTTTGAGATATAAAGTCAAAATTTTAACTTTAAAAGTCAAAATTTTTTTCTGTCAGCACAGGGAGCATTTTTTACAAGCGCCTATTGGGCCACCGTTCTTCCCTATATGCGGAAGGATGACATTTTCACCACCCTAAACCTACAGTCGGAGTTGCTGCAAGGGTCCATAATCACAGAAATTTATTTCTGTGTCTCGCACCAACACTGCCAAGTAAATATGGCCACAACGGCTCACCATAATTTGTTTTCGGCGGTCGCTTCGAAGACTATCTAAAAACTTCATCAAAGGGTTGACCAAGAATGAGAGATCATAGGTCTACTTGCATCCAACAGTATTGAAACCTGTATAAACAACAACCCCTTTCACCCAGCCGAGACCAAGCATTGATGGTATATTTTTTGGCACAAACCTAGATTTTTCCAACCTCACAATACTATCGTTGGGTTTAATACTGACATGCTAGCCACGTCCTACCGTAGATTAGAGTTAGTGTGACTGTGAGCCTAAGTGTACTGTAAGGTTAGGCCTGTACTACAGTCTACAATGTAGTCTTAATAAAATGTAAAAGCTAAGTGCTACAGTAACAGTACAGTACAGTACAGTAACGTAAGCCCACGCACACAGACTAGTCCTATAACTTTTGGGCTACTGTATGCACTCAGGTGAGACTTGGGGCTTGAATTTAGAATCCATGACCACAACAAGGGTATCACTCAGACAACTAAAATAATGACTATAGACTTCCTGTGAAATTCTGTTGAGAGAAACATCAGAAATTGTACCTGGGAAAGGGAAGAGATCTTAGTAGACGATTCGAAACGATGGGGGTAAAGTAGCAGTCACTAAACAGTTCTCTTCTTAACCCACTACGCTACGACAGTACGAGAAAGAATTCAGCTGATGAGTGTTCAAAGATATACACAATACATCCCCGACCCCCTAGCCCTGTTTTTTTTTTTTTTTGTGAGGAGACTCAAGAAATTACCAAAACCGTGATATCTCATGTCATACTGAAATGCATTTCAAGTTTCCAATGAAAAAATATTACACTACAAGATATGATGTTTGTATGATTGTTATTTTCCTCTGCTGGTAGTTTCTGCTTATACATGTTATCTGCCTAGTAATTTTGAGGGTGAAAAACAGTTACAAAAAAGGATGGCAATAAAAAAAAAAGTCACTCTCCCATTCAGACCATATATGTGGGCCCTTTTCTCTTGTGATGCGTTGAAAAAAGTAGTAAAAAATAAACTCACCAAGCAATTCCACAGGTCATTTTCATCTGCTGTTATGACATTTGATAATCCGTCAGGCATTTTGTGGCAACGTCGGTCACCCTTCTAAAGATATCTAGGTGCCAGACCAGGCCAGTCCTCCTTATTTAATCAGCATGACTGTTTTAGAATTGGTTTCCAAATGTTTGTGAGATCCACAAACAATTTGTTTGAAAATAAAATGAACTCACTTTGACTTTGAAGAAATACCACCTCGCTTCTAAAATTTAAATATATATATATATATATATATATATATATATATATATATATATATATATATTATATATATATATATATATAAAATATAAGTAAACACACAAATGAAGTAACTTCACTGACTTCCAAGTTTATTATATTATAATTATAATCCTGACGTTTCGGCAGGGTCTACCTTCCTTCTTCAAGACTAGTACAGACTGTTTTCCTTGTACTAAAAAATACAATATACTGTTACACAGAAAGACACACTGAAAGTTTGAAAAAGCGATTACAGAAAGTTAGTGAAGTAAATATATAACTGAAAGCGTGGTGCAGGTGATAGACCCCAAAATCCTAAATACCTGCCCGGTAGAAGTGCTTTTAAAAATGTTGGTCTCTTTGAGAACATTGCACGTAACACAGTTACGGGTATGGGTCTTATAACAACCTCTGTATTCCACAGGAATATCATTACTTTCCATTTTAGCTTGAACTAATAGAGAACGTAAATTTGGAGGCTGGCGGTAAATTACTCTGGGTGGGGAAGGAAATTCTTTGCACATGGTTTCCGAGAGCTGAAGAATGTGAAAATGTTTGTCTATAATTTGACTACAGGGTGGGAGGTGAGTTAGTGAAGCGAAACTAACTTTCTGTAATCGCTTTTTCAAACTTTCAGTGTGTTCTTTCTGTGTACAGTATATTGTATGTTTTAGTACAAGGAAAACAGTCTGTACTAGCCTTGAAGAAGGAAGGTAGACCCTTCCGAAACGTCGGGATTTATAATATAATATAATAAACTTGGAAGTCAGTGAAGTTACTTCATTTGTGTGTTTACTTATATTTTGTGTTTTTCAACCTAAATACACTTGAGATGTTTGTGCGGTAAAGTGGTGGTCTTATTTTCTGTATATATATATATATATATATATATATATATATATATATATATATATATATATATATATATATATATATATATATATATATATCAAGTATGGGTAAAACCATCCAGTGGTAGAGTGCTCAACTGAGAACAGGAGCTTATATAAATATAAGTAAACTGTATCACTTAGACTACTACATGGAGTTGTACAATTTTGTTTTGTAAGGGCCTAGTTATGTGGGTCCTCACTCTTCAGCAACTAAATGCAGAGTGAGTCCTGGTCATTCTACTTAATGATGTTTTTGCTGGGAAAGTTGCAAAGTAGGTGTTTGCTTTTGTGTCTGCAGGAGCTGGCAAGCTTTTTCCTTTTGTTGAGAGTTGTCAATAGTGGCTTGTGAATGATGTAGAACTTTTCCTCGAGACAAAGGTTGCATCTTGTGCTACTTGGGGTATAGGTTCTGGACTTGCGGAGGATTTTCCATTGACTGCTGTGCTGAACATTGTTGTCTTTCAGTCTCTAAACATATTCACTGAGTGTTGTGGTGCTCCGTTTGGATTCATTTCTAAAGCTGGACATGTGAGCATTGTAGCGCATTTTGAATGTGTTTTCTTTGAGGCAGATGTAAGTTCCTGTTTTAGCATTGTCTGGCCGTATGACAGTCGCCTGGTATACCACGCTGCTGGCGAGGCAATTGTTCTGGAGTGGGCGCTGTTGCTTGTTTCTGCAATTGCAGTTACTCTCTGTTGACTCGGATCGTGATCCTGACAGAATCGATAGTTTACTTGTGGATATGTTTCGCAAATAAATGTTAGTAGCGTTCTGCTTGATATTTCTTCAACATAAAATTCGGATCCCTTAAACATGGGAACAGGTGTCGCGCCGTGTGTGGAAAGGCCAGCTCATATTATGGGGTGCTTTGCTCTAGGCTTTAATCTCCTTTGAAATTCAATGTCATTGGTTTTTTGAAAGGTGAGTTTTGCTTGCTGGTCTAGCTCAACAGAGCTTTCATCGGAAAATATCACTTGCTCAAAGTTTTTGTTATTTAAACTGCAGTTCAAAGAGAAAATTAATCCTTTTTGTCTGTTTTGTTTCCTTACTACTTGGCAGTAGTTTGTGCTGGTGCAAACCCATCCAGCCTTTCGTCTGGCAATTTTAATTGTCGCTAATTTAGCTTCTCGCCAGTTTCGGGGAAAATGATCTGTTGCAAATCTGAAGCTGTTGACTCTACGTTTTGGCTCAGGTGGCAGTTTACAATTTCCTCCAGATAGGTGTTGTGCTTTTTTGAACCCCCCCCCCCACCACCGGTCGTCTGTGTGAGAGGGATGCAGTTCTCCCAAAACAGGACATGACGCCTAAAATTCCCCTGTATGTAGTTGACACACCTTCAGCCTGAACCATTCCCCAAATATCTTGTTTTGAATAACCATTTTGATGGAGGGTTACAATTCGAGCCCTAAAGTGTGCTGAAATTCTTGAAGGCATTTTCAATTTTAACCTACAGTACTAGGTACCGTACGATACAGTAAATGATCGTGATGCTGAGGCTGCTGCGACAGTACGATACAACACTTAAATAAGGAAATCAGAAGGTACACCATTCACTCAAAAATTTAACAAGGACCACTACAGATTGGTACTATTCAGAGCTTTCTCTCTTTTTTTTTTCCTCTTCTCAATTATTGATTAGAGCTTATTCATGAAGGCAAACTCACATCAAATATGCCGCAACCATCCCGTGTGGGGTCTTTGTATCTGTGTCATTCAAGCAGGCCATCTGCAAGCTGACCAGTGGGGGCTCCTGGACCATTGCCTGGTCGGGTGGGGGGTAGTTACTACGTAGACTAACCGATCATGGGCGGATGGAAATGACAGATACTGTACTGTATATGACAGACTAGCTTTACAATCCGTCGCTTCCATAGTGGTTACGGTATCTGCAACCACATTTTTCTTTTTTTTGGTAATTTTTCTTTCTTTGACCCCTCAGGTCATGTCTCCATTGTTACTAGTGTGGATACAAGTTGACTCCACACTAAAGTTATGCTCACATCATCACAAGAAACGTCTGTGTAAGGTGCTCTTGTTGATAAACATTTAAAGTACTATCACAAGCTGAGTTCAAAGCTGGATTGAAAAAGATATCAAAGATGATACAAAGTGACTGTGGAATCACTGTAAGGGGGTAATGTCTACAGCAACTTTAACAGCACTGCACTGTAATATTTCTTGATTTAATCACTGCATAGCGATGGATGTTGCATCAGAGACAGAGAATGGGGCAGAACAGGGAAAGGAACCAGGGACTGATACTGGTCACACCGCTGACACAGAATCAGGAGGAGATACCAAGACAGAGTACGAAGGACCACACATGATTCATCTACGTCAAGCTTTGCAAAAAACAAGAAAAAAGTGTATTGATTCATTGAAGTGAGTTAAAGGGGGACGGTTCCAAGTAAAACTGATTGTCTTTGTTTCACATTTGGAGTATTTGCTCCCTAACATTACAAGTATCATTTATTTACTGTATTTAACTGTGAGTGTTTGCACCATGTTAAAAATTTGGACCCCATACCCAAAGTCTAGTACTTTAACTGTTCCAACATGTTCAGTAAAAGTTACCTTGCCTTTAATACATCTACAGGACACTTTTCTGTGGTTTTAATTCTGTTGGAATGTATTTCTTCATTATTGAGCAGCTCCCCTTTAAAGGGAAATAAGGTGTTTGTTTTACAGAAAACGACCATTTTTTCAATACCAATGTTTGTCAACATAGTATGATAGATCATTCAAAGTGAGGAAGGACTGTAACCTTCCTTTCAAGAAATAAGTTTCTCACAGATAGAAATTCAGTTATTTGTTATTCAACAATAATTTGTTGACACAAACTTTCCAAAATTCAAATGATGTATCTTCTGTTACTCATCACATGCATATGGTTTGAGGAGATGAAGCCTTTGCAGATCACGATTTAGCAATGATTAAAGCTATTTTCTTTGTATGCCACATTGGTATATTCTAAAGGCCCTATTTCCCTTCAACTGGTGACATTGTGTTTGCATCGGGTGCCCACCGTGGACGATGTCAGGCCCTGGCTCTGAAATTGCGACCTGGATCCAAAGTTTTACTAATGCACATTGAACGTATTCTAAAAACTCAGCAAAAACTCAGCAACTCAGCTGTATGCAACTGAAAACACTTCATTGTCATGTAAATACGTAAGATACACCGGTGTTACATTAGCATGCAAAACAAAATGTCATATTATGACTTCATAATGAATTCTTAGCTTGACAGAAGTGATACTATTGGGTGCTCGAGTACCCGACCGACAGTGAACAGCGAGTGCCCGGCTCTGAATTTTGGACATGTTGCAAACACTATTTTTTCCATGGAGGTTCAATCTATTTCTTAATGTATCCACAGTAAAATTCACTGAATATTCATAGAAAATTCCAAAAGTTGGATAAAGTCAAGAGTGAAGACAAGGAATTTGAACTGAATTTGAATTACGGTATGAATGGATTCAATATGTTACAAGTTACCCCGTTGAAGTTAAAATGAATATTTCAACTTATGTTTAAAGAATTCATGCAAATAATCACCAAACTTTAAATGAAGCTTTTATGACAACAACAACAACAAAAAGATGCTTTGATGACACATCTTGCCTTTTATAATTGTCATCATTCAATATTTTTTATAGTCTTTCTTTAAATAATTTTTGGGTACTTGTAGTTTATCTCTATCGTAACAAATCTAGGTTTGATTTAAATGATGAGAATGAGACCGAGTTACACCCAGCCCATGGAAAAGTTGATGTATAGGGTCAAGGTTAAGTTTGTCACAGTGACCTACGTAGTTGAAAGCAGAGACTTAAATGTTTTTAAGTCTTTCTGTGTGTCATGTTCTCTTCCCAACATGGTGCTAACAGTTTAATATATAGCAATCTTTTCATTAATTTCATACAATGATTATTTATTGTGCATAAATATTTCCTGTGAAATGATGAAGATTGCAAAATGTAAACTTTTGTCCATTTGTCTCAATTGTCTGGTTTACATCAATGGTCCAATGGCTGAGGATTGAATCAATGTTGATACATCAGTTTCATCAAACTTTTTCCCCCCTCAGAAAGTAATTATCATCACAAAATTACAAAGCATCATTTGTACTGTGGTAACCATGTACTATCTGGTCTGCCCTGCAGGTATAACACTTTTGCCAGGAAATACAAGTTCGCTCATGAAACAGCACCCCACGTACTCCGCCACATCCTGGAGGAGTTTAAGGAACAGTTGGACAATATGATAAAGGTTGGTTATGATGTAGTTGGTGGACTAGTCTACTTATTTGCATATGTACTAATGATCTCCATGTTAGTATTTTCCCTCCCTTTGATATAAAGGTTCTTGCAAAAGTATATTTTTCTTAGATTTTATGTTCAAGTAACCCAAACAATTTCTAGGGATGTTCACAGTCACAAAAATCACCCTTGTAGGTCAAAGGGTTTAAAGATTAGTGATGTTGCTGTTAAAAAACTATTCATTTGAAAATTTTCAGCAAATGTTTTGATGCATGGTCAAGTTTTAATAGTTCGAGGTGTTAAGATTGTATAAATTTAAAAACATCTTTCAATCATTCTACAATAATGGTCAAAGTTTCTGCTCTCACAGTGACAAATGCAGAATCAAACTTTGTGTAAATTCCAGCATACATACTTTATAGCAATTATTGCAATGAATATTGAAGTCCCTTAGCAAAGTGATTCATGAAACAAAGATGATATTTTCTTGTTCTATCATGTATTACAGTAGCTGAAACTCAAACTTGTTCGTCTCAGACTGTAAATTGTACGACCTTGTCATCAGAATGTGATGTGCATGCACAGCACTACTCGGTGTTTGCATTGGTAGGGTACCAGTGCATCTAACGGACAATGTGAGGACCAGGTTCTGAAATCGCCACCTGGATCCATTAGTTTCATTGATGTACGCTGTAGGCGTGACAAAAGTCAGCTGATAGAACAACCTCATTAGCTTGCCAGCACATAAGTGACATGGTGTTATATTAACCTGCAAAGCAAAATGTCATTATGTCATCACAATGGACTGTAAAGCTTAGCAGAAGCTATATTTTTAGGTAAGTGGGTATCCGTCCTACTATCCAAGTCCTCTACCCACTACCCAGTACAGAATTTTGTACCAGTTGCAACACTAGTGCAACTATGGCCTTTGTTTGTAAATTACACAATCTTCGTCTCACACTCAGACTGTATTGCATGCAGCTGCAGCCTCAGTCCGTACATTTTGCAACTTGTTCTCAGACCTGCGACCAAGTTTCTCTGTGTTCTGCTCTGTGTTCTACTTTACAACTGGGATGTCTCAGGATGCATTGTTGCTGTATACAACTATGGTCTCGGCATGCAAATTATGCAAAACCTCTTGATCTCAAAATGAAATGCCTGCGGCTGTGGTCTTAGTCTGTATGTCGCACATTCTCAGTTCTTTTACTCAAGACTGCGATGTGTGGAACTGCAGTCTTTGCTTATCGTGGGGACTATCCGCTTTTCAGAATTTTGCATGATGCTGGAAATTGTCAGCATTGATCAAACTGATTAGTAGGTCCCAACTTTCCATGCAACATTTTGAAAAAAAAAAAAGGCAGTGTATTAGCAAAGATCACATTGCTGTAAGGCTGTATGCTTGTGGACCATTCTTTCAGTGATGGTTTACATTTCACTAAAGGCATGCATGTTAGTTTCTGACACATACTGTATGCAATATACTTTTTAAAAATTTGAAACAATTTATAATATTGCTGTCGTGACCTTGTAACTCTTCATGGTTACCGGTACAACTAAACACACTTTGTCATTGTTGACATAACGTAAAATGTAGCTAAAAGGTTTTTACTGTAATAATCAATGTATACTATAATCCGTGAGTTTAACGCCACTTTGTCAGGAACGGTATGCCATGATTCAATTTTCATATCCTATAGGCCAAGTCAGAATTTATGCCACATTATGGAGAGAAAAGTTCTACTTGATATAATTCATTAAAAACCAACCAGTCTGTGATCGGAGTAGAAATTTTCAGGTTAATGCAGTCGTATGGAGATTGGCCATTCAATGGCATCTGACAGGGGATTGTTGGTGTGGGGTTTGAGGTGCCACCAGTGAATAATTGTTTCTCTATTTATTTCAGACTCCCTCAAGTAGTCAGTGTTCTATTCCTTTCATTTATGCAGTATAATATTTTGTACTTGGTCAATTATTTTAAACCAGCAACTGCAAACTTTTATCTTTCCTTCGTCTGTCTTCTATTCTCGGCTGTTTGCTTTCAGGGTGAGCTAAAAGAAATGATAGACCAGGAAAATTTGGTCCCTTTGTTCAACACTTTAGACGAACTGATCAAGGAAGGATCGTCTGACGAACAGAAACCAGGATGGTAAAGTAACTTTCAGGAGGGGTACTTTTCTGAGCCTTAATCTTCTTATTTCTGAGAATTTGTCAACACCTACCAAAGTCTTGGCAGTTTGGTTTACAAAACTGTTTGGTTTCATGAAGTTATTAATTAATACCATCATTTGTGGGTGTTTATGGGCATGTGTAATATCTTCCAGAAAATAATCATTGAATGGGATACCTCTGTCTGAGTGAGTCTACAGAGCCTGTTTATCTTTTGTTGTAAATTTATGATCATTTGGTATCAGCATGGTATCAAATTACAAATGACCTTAAAACTATGTTAGTTTAATAAGAAAAGCTTGAAGGAACTTCATATTGACCATTCGAGTTGTCAGGGAAAGAAACAAATTGCCTGTGGTTGAGGGTGAGGTTGGGCTGCAAGAAAATGACAATCTCAAATGTTGCTATCTCATCCCTATACGTGATATACAGGGAGGAGATATTGTACTTCGTTGAGCAGTTTAAGTCACCAAAAGGGACACTTAAATGGTAGCCCACCTTGCACCCCTTGAACTATTCAACCGAAACTTGATGAACCAGTATTCCATATGTGGGGATACATCGTGGTATACAAATGACATAGATTGAGATTACTCAGTGGTGTTGGGGGGGATGAGAAGGGAATGTTCAAATGCATGTTTGTGTGTGCGTGTGTGTGTACAACAAAAAGAGTGTCAAGATCTCCTTCTAGACATAAGTCGGATGACCCTCAAACATGGTGGGTAGCTGCCCAGGTATTAAGTGTAGTGTCCACCCGACAGATGATGTGATAGGTCAAAGGTCACAGGTTTTGAAATCAAAAAACACATTTTTAGCATTATCTCAATGGGGAATATCCTAGAGTTACAAAACTATCATGTATAGAAGTAGACCATTCAAGAAATTTTTGAAAGATATTGATGACATCACCAGGTCAAAGGTCATGTGATTAAAGATCACATTGGCAAAAATACTCTACAAATTGTGTCATAATCTCCTCCTAGAAGGTAAGTTGGATAGACTTTAAACTCGGTGGGTAGGTGTCCAGGTATGTCATATAGTGTTCACCTGACTGATGATGTTAAAGGTCACAGGTCATGAAAACGAAAAACACGTTTTTAGCATTATCTCAATGTGTGAATATCCTAGAGTTATGAAACTACCATATATGGAAAGTAGACGATACAAAAAATTTTGAAGGATATTGATGACATCACCAGGTCAAAGGTCATGTGATTAAAGGTCAAATTGGCACAAGTACCCTAAAAAGTGTGTCATGAGCTCTCCCTAGATGGTAAGTTGGATAAACTTTAAACTCAGTTGGTACGTGCCTTGGTATGTTGTACAGTGTCTGCCTGACTGATGACATCAAAGGTCACAGGTCGTCAAAACGAAAAACAGTTTTGCATTATCTCTATGTGGGAATATCCTAGAGTTATAAAACTACCATATATTGGAGGAGGACACTATAAGGAATTTTTGAAAATATTGATGACATCACCAGGTCAAAGGGGAGGTGATTGAGGGTCAAATCTGCAAATTACCCTAAAAAGTGTGTCACGCTCTCTCCTCCTAGACGGTAAGTCGGATGAACTTCAGACTTGGTGGGTAGGTGCCTGGGTATGAGATGTAGTGTCCACTTGACTGGTGGCATCATATGTCAAGGTCAAAGGTCACTGTTACCACAGTGCATAACACAGTGTGTTAGGTGCTGGTAGTGTATTGTGTCAAGATAACTTTCGCACATTTGCCTTTTCATGAATATGACACGGTATTTCAACCTATGCAACCATGTTTTGGACTGAGTGATTATGTCTGGTAGCAAAGTCATTTTTCATGCATTAGTACCTTCACTCAGTATACTTTTATAGCCTAGTGCATATGCCTACTTCACAGTTGTACAGGAACTGGAGTTATTCACCCACTGTGAAGATAAACTGGAGCATGCGCATGAACCATGCTTTGTAGAGCATTCAAAACGTCCAGAGCGATGGGGCGTGTGGATCTGAGAAATACTTTGACGGGCACACATTTCTAGGAATACTTTTAACGCACACTCAGTTTCTGTGCACATATGTACACTGATGCAGGTGTTTGTGCCGTTCGACACACATGCGTTGTACTACAGTACTAGATCACTATAGCTAAGTAACTTGAATGTCCAGCGCTTCTATCCACAATGCGCAATCTGAATCACTGATGGAAATATTATACAGCTCGGCGCACGCCAGGAGTTAATGAAATGAAGTGTGGATGACAACGCAAAACCGTACGGATGAGATTTGCAACTCCGTGGATTGCCTAATTGTCTTAACTTAAGGTTATTTAAAACATAGTAGCAGAGTTTTGAGCAAAATCTCCTACAATTCCAGTGAATGGTTGTTACATAGGTACCATGTTAGTTCAAAATAATGCTTGACAGTCCCTCTTCGAGTTTGAATTCTGTGACCCCGTTCGGGGCGGGGTAACCGAAGTTGCATGGAGCATGAGTTGAAGCTATGTTATGATCTTAAATTGTAATCCAAATTAAATACCTTGGTAAAATGATGAATGCAGGGAGAAAATTATTTAGAAAGAAAAAACAAGTTTATGTGTCATCCCATCAAGGAAGCTGCAGTGATTTATTGGATCTGGTTGAGGCAAATTATATTTAAAATGAACCTTCATTGAACTTTCAATGCTATTCCCACAGGAGACCATCTGGTGTTCCACAAACAGATATCAAGGATCATCTCTATCAGGTGAAACTTGAAGAAAAAGATAAACTACAGAAACTCTTAGAAGCCACGAACCAAGAGACGGAAAGACTTGCAGAGTTGGTGGACAAGAAAAAGAAACACATGGCCCACACGCAACAAAAGATCATCGACCATTTGCACTACTTTGACAAGGTTTGCCTGTCTTGTTAATTTGTTAATATCTGTGATTCAGTCAAAAAATGTGGGTGCCCCAGTTGAACCTTACTGTTTAAATGGTGTGCCTTGTGCAATCACACACTTGTTGGGATCTCTCAAAGAGCTCTATAATTCTTCAAAATGAAGTCACAGCATTTCGCAGAATTAACGAAAATGGTACAAGTTGTTAGAGTTCATTATTATTTGTTCTGGCACACTTCAGTATCAGCATCTCATATGTCATGAGCATACCATACATTTGTAGTCATGTCCTTTTGCTCTCTGGTTCCTTACATTAACAAAGGAACCTATACAGTCAGGGTGGAGTGTGTGTGACACTTGCTTGGGTACGCTCTAAGTCAATACTTATGGAAAAATTGGATGAAAGTCAGACTTGGTGCCTAGGTCTGCCATAAGGAGGTGGTGTGCCCTATCATTTTTGGTGGTGGTCCAACATCATCTAAGGACACTGGGATGCAAAACACTGAAAACCTTTTTAACGCAATATCTCAAGTTATAGAACTTGGACAAAAGTTTATACTTGGTATTTTTATGCATTATGGTGAGATGAATTTGATTGTCTTTGGTGGACGTCAAGCCAGAGGCAAATGGTAGCTGTAGCTTATTTCAACCCTTAACAGTAATATTATGGCAATCTTGGGCTACCATACTCTTTTGCCTGAAAACCCTACGTACAAGATTGTGTGTCATCTGTGTAGAGGAAATGTTATCTTTAATGGTACGTTGTACATGTGGAACTTTCACTTAGAGACGAAATTTTGCCTCGTTTTCATGCTATGGATGCTTACATGGTCCATCAATGTAGTTCATTGACTTTAGTGTAAGAACAATACAGTAGTTCAAGATAAATAAACATTTACACTGCTTAACTTGCGTGAGGTATAAATGTGATGGGGCTTTTCAGCACAATACATTTTACAGCATAAGTTCACAATTGTTATCAATTGCTCTCTCTGGATCAATGTTTGAAACATTTTCTTGAAACTTGGGGACAACAATTCTTGGGATATGAGCCATCAGCAAGTGTAAAAAATTTTGGCATGAGAGGTCGCATGACGGTCATGGGGGGGGGCCTAAAGGGCCCAGAGTTGGCAAGAATGAGTTACAACTGAAAGTTCAATTTATGCTAATCCTGTTCAATTTCCTCCGGTGAGATAAAGGTTTCCAATTCATGAGGGATGAGTATGGCTTGAAGAAATTCTCCACCATCCCTTCTTATGTCTCTTAAAAAGATGCAAATATTATTGTGGACACTGCCATCATTCTCATTTTCAGGAAATATCTCAAAGAATTTGCAAAGTGAATTATTTTAGTAAATATTCAAGGTACCAGCCTGTTGCTAGAAATCAGTCGGTTGTGATGTAGTACTAACAATCTAGATTGAACATTGCCCTTGATTTTTAGCTCAAGCTGTGGGTAACAGCACCGTTCTGATCTCCTATTTTGTGATAAAACCTTCGTTTCACCAGGGAGGGACATAGACCTACCTTTGAAAGCATTGTTCGGAGCTACCTAATTGTTTAAGGATTAGGTGACTTAATGGAGTTGGTCTGTGAATGATTTTGAACTGGTACGGACGAATAAAGGATAGAGATACCTTTGAGCTAATTACGCAGCTTACCTTTGCTAGGTTTGGTGGGTCTTAAACAGAAACAGAAAGAGTGCAAAAAATGGAAAACAGTTTTTGTCTGTTCTACATCACACATTTTCAGGCTTGTGCTGAAACCCAACTGTCAAAGCGTTATTTTACATCTAAAGAAGCTTCCTCTGGTAAAATAGTTATGTTTAACTGATAGAGTGGTAAAGAATCTCATATATTATGTAAAGTTTTTTTTTGTTGGTGGAGAATAAAGCACCCTCTAACTTTTGTATGATACGTCCAATTTCTAGGTGGTAACCCAGTCACTTTTGTTCGCACTTGCTTGTATCCTATGGTATGAATTACTTAGAACAATGCTTTGATGCCAAGGTCCAGTCAAGACAAGACTTATGGTTCAGAAATCAAAATGACTGGTTTTCTGTTCCAAATCAAGATAGACTGGCGAATAAAAATAAGGTGTGGAGTTTTTGCCATATGCAATGATTAAACTGAACATAAGACCATAATTTACTGTAGGATATTTATCACTTTCCGCAAACTTTCGCAATTTGCAATAGGTTTACCCATGTTCACCAGCAAGATACACATTCTCAAACTGGACTACTCTAATAAATGCCAGAACCAGTCAAAAAGGGGAAAAATAATTTTCAAGAATAGGGTCTGGCAATGTTACCGCCAGGGACAAAATCTCCCGATGCAATTGACGACGTGGCAAAGGACATGAATGCTCTCAGTGAAGTGGTGTTGAAGGAAATTGAAGACAAGCAACTTCTAAGTGATGATGTGACATATTAATGAATTTTCCTTCTTCCTCTTTGATCTCCAAGGCATACCAAGCCTGCAGCCTGGTACCCTCAAGAGAGATGCAATCTTTCCAGATGTCATTACACTGATCAAGAAAGACTTCAAGATGACTCCACGGCTGGCCCTATCTTCTCTATCGCTTCTCCGGCTTGTTCAGATCTTGACGCAACGTATCCTTCATATGCCACAAAGATTTGGATACACTCTGAAGGATTGGATGAGGCACTACTTGAGTACAGTACTGTAGCACCTGGACTGATGTGATATAGAATTGGTGGTTTATTTGGTGAATACGTTTGATCATCTTTACGGTGGAAATAGCGAGGGTCCTACTGTCAAAAGCAGTCATGGCCAAGTCGTAAAACAGCACTACACTGGGGCAGGCTTCATCTCAAAACAAAAACAAAAAAATACCTTAAAAATGACAGAGACAAGTTCTTATATTTGATGCATGCTAAAAATATAAACTCCTCAAAAAGGACAGAAACAAGTTCTGGTATTTAATGCATGCTAAAAATTTATTAGAAAATCTACATACTTTCATTGCCAAGACCACTTTGTAAGCTTTTCCTGTGCTTTTATTTTTCTTTTTTGTAAATTTGCAGCCATAATGATTCTCTGTGTCTCATTTCTTTTTCCTATATTTGTTACAATAAATTATACTTTTGAAAATGAAAAAGAAAGAAAAACAAAATATCAAGAAATATAGCTTTTTTTTCATTAAAGTTCATGCTATTGGAGTAAAGGATTAAAATGTGAAAATCGATCGGCAAGAATTTCAAGATAAAATTTCTTTTGAAACAAATAGTAAACAAAACCAGTGACAATTCTGATTATACTTTGCAATATATATATATAAATATACCTGTGCTAAAACTATTCTGCATTTAGGTAGCCACTCACATCACATGACGTTTATCATCGTACACAAAGGCACCTTGCGAGATAAAATGAAAATCTATTAACAATGAAATGATTGTCTTTACAATTTTCCCCTGAATACAGAATATTACAATATAAACTTAAAATGTTTCATTTTTTTTAAAGAAATACACAAATGATTGTTACTTTACAGAAATTAAATTAGCAATTTTTCTTTCAAGTTTTAGTGCTATTTTCACCAACTTCCTAATGTATAACAACTGAAAACCTTACCAAAAGCAAAAACAAAGCTTGTGAATGTATGAAACCACTTTACATTAGTCTTGGCATGTGCAATGACTATTTGCAATCCTGACCAAATTAAATATGTAATTTGTATTACGAAAAATACACAGAGCCTAGGGTGTTGTATCTGTTCATTTTCATGACAATATCCCAAACCAGTCCATATTCAGCTAAACATCTGTAATTTGCCTCGTATAAAACTTAAACAAATGCAGAACAGAGAAAACTTGCATTAATTTCGGAGTTTGTCAAACACGTTAAGAGATTAATTGTGAACCAAAGACATGAATCTTTGGTGCCAACAGTGGTTAAGACAAAAAAGAAAATGGAGAAAACTGTTGGATTAAGAGAGTTAGTTTAATTTTTTTAGGAGGAAAAAATTCATCTTGTTAAGTATTTGTAAACAACAAAAATTTTCAAACCAAAATGTATGTCTTTGGTTCGGTTTGTGCTTTCACGGTTTGCTTTTCAGGTTTGCATGGTTGTGATTAAAATTTGCCCTTCTTTGTCCATTTGATGTAGAGTTGTGCAAAAGTCAAAGAAATACCTCCTCTTACAGGTTTCTCATGAAATTCTTTTCGATTCATTGCATCTGCATGGCAGAGAAGCCACATTATTAACATGTTATGACAGCAAACATGATAAAATACGTAGAAAATGCAAGGTCTTAATAAATGACAGCTACAGTAGCATAGTCACATGGAATGCATTGCACTTTGTAGCATTGTTTTTCAAATATTGCACCACTGTTTGTTTGCTCACGACATTTGAATGACATTGTTGTAAACTGGGTGAAAAGAAAGAAAAAGATATTACCACTGATAAAATATGTTTTATTATAGTGATTAGCAGACAATTTACTTGATCAGCAGAAGCAGCAGACATGGAAGAGCAGTATTTTGTGTAACAATGTTCTCCAAAAATGTGTTAAGGACCTTTGCCTTGCTTCTCCACAATTTGTCTGAGGACCTGTGATAAAGGCAACATCCTGGATACCAACAAATTTACCACCTGGTAACCACCAATCCACCCTCTGGTTACTACCAAATTGTGACGTGACAATATCCTGGTTTTGGAATTCCCTGCAACCAGATTTCAAAGAAGCTTTGATAATAACAAGACCCTGACTTTTTGACGTCATAAACTTTGTAGTAAGATAGGTATTTGCAATTGGTCAAAACATAAACACCATAGTCGACGTTTTAGATTTGATGTACAGAAAGTTTTCCACATGAATTTTAAGCAGGTTTTCATTTACCAAAAAAAAAAAGTTCAAAGTGCCCCATGACTGTTGGAAATGGAATTCAGTTTAACCCCAATTGTGCAATAAACAGGTCACAGGTGCAGAATCAAAAAACCTGTTTTAAGTTGTCGTCTTTTGGTCCATAGGAGGACAACTTTTACAGGAAACAATGAGACGCTGGCAGCTAAAATGAATTTAAAGGAAGATCTGCAGAAGCAAAAACAATAAATATTATCAAAGATGGCATTATTTACAAAAAAAGTTCAGAAATTTTTAAATAAGAGAGAAACAAATTTTATTTGCATGATATACAGGAAGCAGCTAACTAAGTGTACACTAAGGACACATTGACACTGAGGAAACTGTGAAAATGCCGAATGTAACCCAAGCAGAATTACAATGTTTCATGCAAGGATAGAATGTGAGCTACTGTCTTTTATGATAAACTTCTTTATTGGATTTTCAATGTCTAAAACGTCTTTTCCCTGCATTGTACATCAACCACGGTGGTGGTATCATTAATCTCATTGAGTGGGGTGCATTCAGAATTATCCAACATGGAAGGAAGGGGGGGGGGGGATTCTGGAAGGCTCTTTGGGATGAGGGATCCAAGCAGTTACGGTTCTTGTCTGAGTGGTATGAAAGAACTGTAGGTGATAAAATCAGTGAGGAGTATACCTTTTATAGATGTTTTAACAGACCACTCATGCAGACACATCACTAGTCAAAAATCAAAGAGGGTATAGGAGGGGATCTCAGATGCCCGGAAGCAAGTACACACAAACTGAATCAAGTTACCCCTGTGACACCAGCCATGTCTGCAGTCTTAGCTGGAGGCTACCAGCTGAGGTTCCTTGATGACCAAGTGATAATAACTGACAAATACCTGCCATCACAAGAGAATGTTTCAAAATTGTATCAGCAGGTTAGCCTAGTCTTTGGTGCCAATTAAGGACATGCGACTGTGACAATCCTCCTCACCACAACAATTGCATCTTACAATGTCATCTGAGAAATTTACCATTTCACGTATGATTTCCCCCCCCCCCCCCCCCCTCACCACCACATGCATGATGATGGTAAATTATTCTGCACACCTTGAAGGAAACCTCACAAATCTAACCTTAGATCATCTTGGGTCCACAAAGCTTCACACTGCTGCTCACTATGCAGCCTGCATGTCCCACATGCGTGAGTGCTCACAGCATGCACATGGGCTCTGAGAGGCCAGGAGATATGGGCACTTGGAGCGTGACTCATTATCTGGTTGCTACACTCATCACAATGGGTAGCAACAATTTGCTCTAAGATGATCTTGGGTTACATTTGTGAGGCTTCCCTTAGTAATTATTTTTGGTTCCTTAACCATTTAACTGCGGGATTAAAATATAGTAATTTACATCCCACTGAGAGATTAATTTTCGCGAAAAGGTCTGTGTAAATTTCAACTCACACAGTAAAATACTACACTGTCTATGTTTAACACAAAAGCATGTCATCACATTATTTTTCTCCTTTTTTTTGAAGCAAATGCATGCCAACGATCGTGTCGTTATTTTATTAGCACAGGTTGTTTTTTTCTAAATCTTCTAAGTCCCATTCAAAAATCATGCTCTTCCTCATTTTTTGAGTCACTATTTAAGAAGCATAGAAGAGACATGCAAAAGAAAAAAATAAGCATCTCTGCAAAATTCAATTTTTGAAAAAACTGACAATTTTACGATTTAATGAACTCATCAAAAAGACAAAAATCTAAAAATTGCCGTTTTGTCGAGTTGGAACTCTTCGTCAAAATGGTTAGAATCCTGAAATTGCCATTGTGCCAACTGATCGAAATGGCAAAATTTAGAACATTACCACTTTTGCTGTAGCAAACCATTTCATCAAAATAGCGAACTTCAGAAAACTCATTTTGCCAAGTCAGATCAACTTATCAAAATAACAAAATCCAGGAAATTGTCATTTTGCAAAGTTAAAACATCTTGTCAAAATAGCAAACTTTTGAAAATTGTCACTTCGGCTAGTAAGATCTTGACAAAATCTCATTTCTTGGAATTTTGCCATTTTGACGAGTTGTTCAATCTCGGCAAAATGTAATTTTTCATAATTTTGCCATTTTAAAGAGATCTCCAAACTCTGTAAAATGACAATTTTCTGAATTCTTCCATCTTGACGAGATGTTTCATCTCAGCAAAATGACAATTTTCCAAGTTTATCAAATCGCCAAATTTCAGATTTTTGTCAGTTTGAAGAGTCTATTTAAGTCATCAAATGTCAATTTTTCGAAAATTGTCATGTTGCCAAGATGGTTCTTTTTTCTTTTGTAAGTCCCTTCTGCACTTCCGTAACTACTGGACTCCAAAATATAGTCAAAAAAACCCTGCTAAGCTTTGTAGGTCAAAAATCCTGCTTTTCTTAATGGAGCGGCCACTGTAATATTGAAACTGGAAAGAAAATACACCATGTGGTCCTCTACAGAGAGAATTTCAACCATCAAAGAGAACTCAAGAGCACTTCTGGGTACGTTTTAGATGATCAACGTACAATTTGAAAACGAAGGCTATTGCCAAGTCCTGTGGCAGATAGCGAACAAATAACAGGGCTAGGCCATTCGCCGAACGATCGTCCAAAGCTGTATTGCTGATAAGCTAGGGGTTATGTCCCATAGTTTTGTCCATATATTACAGGACGTGTATACCTGTCTTACACAGCAGTGTGCAGTTAACAAAGGACGGATAAATCCGTCTTACCCAGGTAACTGATTAGAAAGTTTTAATAATCATTACATTTGAAGAAATATATGATGAGGCTCTGTCCATGATTTTGTTAATAGTTCTTCCCTCAAAGGCCGTCCGTATTGCCCTGTCCCCTCCCCCAAAGGTACATACACACAGGTATGTGGCCTAAGTCAAAGCTTGGGAAAGTCCAGATAGTGACAAACTCTGGAGTTTGAATGCTTCTAGCAAAATATAGCGGGCTAAAATATTGTCAACACAACTTGCCATTCTTATTTACCCAACAATATGTCATTTAAAATGATTGAAACCAGCATTTTCTTATGATTTGGTGGACAAACTTATTCCTGTTTTTTTCTATATTGCTGCATTGCACAGATAGTATTTTTATCACAATTTGATTGGATTCTCTTGCTTGCTGTAGCTGCAGAATCAGTCCAGCTTGGCAATAAATCAACCAAATGAAACATGAAAAACTTTTAAGTTAATTAAAGGTGGGAGGTATACATGCCAGAGATAAAGCATTCATATTTAAAACAAGTTCACCACAATTACAAGAGGACAAAAGAGATCACGTTTGTTTATCAAAACATCCAACTTAAAATAAGCCAATTGTGCATGCACCACTTCCATTTATTTCTTGCTTTCACTATTTCCATTAAATCTACCTCCCCACAATCTTCACCCCTCGTCTCTCCTACCTACCCAAATGCACAGCAATGAGACAAAACTCCTTTCATTGAAGGTATAAATAATTCATTTTGGACACTTAGTGAAAGAACCCTGTTGATTGTCTACACACACTAAAAAAAATTTGAACTTCATCCATGAAAAATGAGACCATTTAGTGGTTGATCATCATCTCACCACATTGAACAGTGTCTCATGACAAGACTGCAAAGGGCAGTCCCTACATTACCCAACTTAAAAAAATGTCACTACATGAATAAACATACGTAAAAAGGAATCCCTCCAGCGGAGAACTTCGTGCAAAACCTCGATGCATACGATCTACCACAGATGGACTGATATATAATTGAAACAAGTTACTTGGTTGTGTATAAACAAACATGTGTGCAGTAAAGTCAAGATGTCACCTCATGTACTATCCTGGATATAGACACCTTCATGTCCTATCATCTACCTCTTCACACTTTCTACTAAAACGCACAAGCTAGTATTGCCTTAAATATGACAAACACTTCAATACTATTTGCATCTCCAACCTGTAGATGAAATTTGCTTCTGTACTTGAGCCAATTCTCTGCCCTTTTTCTGTCCTCCACAGCACACACTGGAAAATTACTCTGCGGCCACTCTCGAAAGACGAGGCCACCTCCGCAAACGGTATGATGTGTGAACCGACATCGGCAAGAAAGCTAAGCCAGGCAACTGTCTGGAATAGACTTCCATCACGTGTAGATTCTTCAACTGATGGGTTCAACTGGCTGTCAAATGCTTGAGGTAGGTCTTGTCGATTGCCGTGGTTCGAGCTCCAGTGACAGCGCGTACATCTCGTCATCGTCCATAATCAGCGATACATCGGTCAGATAGCTAATAACCTACATGCAATAATTAAACAGAGAATCAAGAAGACTTAAGATTTTCTTGTCAAATCAGGAGCAGTTATGTAGACATGTCCTGCTATGCTGTTTACAAGATATAACCATCAAGAAGAGAGATTATATCTTAATTGATGGGTGCCTAGTTAAGGTAGTAAGAAGCAGAGGTTCCAGCAACTTTTGCACATTCTTGCATCTATGAGATGTAAAATCCTTTCAATTTAAACACATTTACAATCTCTACAAGAAGGCTGCAGCATCAGGGGCGTGTCTTTTTGGTTTTGACCGCCTGGTAATTTTAATGCATCCTTCGTGAGGGGCTGAATATTTCGCGGACTGACTGAACACTTTGGGTGATGTTTGGCTCTTCAGTTTCTTATTTCATTTTGAGGTTAAATGTTGAAATCTTAAAAATGTGATATTATAAGACATAGTTACATGAATTAAGTGCATAAATGGTATTAAAAGAAGGCCGCCCTAGACCTTTATGAAATAGCATTCTTAACACTGCAGTAGAAAAATCTGAAAACAGTACCAGGTATGTTTTGGAGGATTGTCAGGTTAAATGAAAGTGTGCTGGCCGGGTTAGTGGCACCTAGTGACACCCCGAAAGGGTACACACCAGCAGTATTAAAAAGAGAGTATTTGAATCAAAATACCCAACATTGTGCCATGGTAATTCATTCCCACATACTGTATCTGCTGCTGATGAATACCACTAATGAGTCCACAATAGTGACAAAATTTTCGAATAATTTTGTTTTCCGTCTCGCAAATCATGATCCTTGTGCTGATGTCAGAAATTTCTGTTGATAACGCTCAAGATCTGCAAGTTACAGCAAGTGTCAACTTATCTAATCAATAATTCCTGACAGTAAGACACATTATCCTACACTCCTGGCTCCTTGTTTGTCTTTATCGACAACCTTGACACAAGCAATGCAACTCTAGATACTGGTGTGCAGGTCGGTCAACAAGTCAGTGTCACTATAATCTGTTTTTCGTATCTTCAGTACAGTGAGTAGAGTAGACATATATCTATAATGCCAAATAACAGATAGCGAGCGTATACTAGATGACAACTATGCTGCACCATTTCAGTGAATGCCAGAACTACCTACAAAAGTGTACAATTTGTTTGAACAGAGTCTACCTATGATTATATGGACTTAAAAGAAGAAAAGTCAATGAGTCTGGGAATAACAAGCTGTCATCACATTGTTTTCCTGACAGAAAAACAAAGTAGATATACATTTAATTTGAACCAGCTGCGCATGTAATAAATTGTATGCAAACCTGCATATGTATTTTTAAACTAGTAAGGCGCCATCTGTTTATATACTTCAGATCAACTGTGCCATGTTCCTTCCATTGTTCTTTCATTTGCTTCGTTATGTGACTTACACCTCAGAGATCTTCTTTCAGTGAACTTGAATTGAATGTAAGATATCACAAAAATTTATGAACAGCAAGATGAGAGAGCCCTACCATTTCTGTTTGTACATTTGTTTTTTCTTGCATATGTGTGAGTCCTGGAAACCGACGCAACAGCACGAAGCCCTAGACTTAAGATTTACGACATTTGTAATGTGCAGGAGGTACCATATCCTGATCTCTAATAATCAGTTTGCAACGAACCAAACAGCAAATATGAAGAAAGAAGACAATACCAAAAAAGAAGAAATTATGACAAAAGAACAGTTTTAAATGGTTTCTGTCACGTAAACCAATAACGAACTTACCACTCCATTAGGGGCAATGCTATAAGGTGTCTGCTGAAAATGGCGAATTTCTTGAATGACGTGGGCAATCTGCAAAATTGAAGATCATCAGTGTATAAGGATTGTCTGTTGCATTATCGATTATTGGGTAGGCCCTCTAAGGTGGCAGTTGTGGAGTTACCCCCAGAGGTGTGAAAAAAATTTAGATGTAACTTCCACTGATTGGTTGAATCACAAACAAACAATTGACAGAATTCAGGTAGCATTGTTTTCAACGATTATCCTCAAAGTCAAACCAATATCTCTCAAAATTAGCCCCCCAACATTAACATGTACCCTGGTTTCCCCAAAGGTAAATCCAACCCTCAAGATAGCTAACGAATGACCACTTTTCACAGAGGAAACAAAAAAAAAAAAAAAACAGTCTCCTGTACATGTGTGGATTTGTAGAGTGTTTTCAGTTTTCTGATTATTTCATGGCATGTTGTTCATGAACATGAAATGAGGGACTACATCTTAGCCCTGAACATTCTCACGTTGAACACTTTCAAAAGTAATGATATGACAACAACTGCACTATTAGGCCAAGCAGAGGTGACTATTGTTGGTATTATACCTTGAAATAAATCTGAGGCTACTGTCACTGAACTGCTCCAGTTCAAAGTACAGTAATGTATCCCATGGAAAATTTGGTCACAGTTTGCAAATTTTAGTCTGAAAAACAGATGTAAATATCACACACAGCTCAACTCCTCTAGGACTACACACTTTCTGGGAACAAAAGGGGACCAACTTGATGATTGTCAAACACGACAAACTAAACATCCTTTACTGACAAGATGGTCCAAGATTTGATGACAACAATTGCACCACAGTAATCACGGATCTTGACAAGTTTCTCACAAAACTGTAAAGCTACTAATATGTATACATACCATTCTCATCTTAGAGAAATTTATGAGGTTGTCCTCTGTGATGTTTGGCGAAGCATCTTCGATGAATGCAAGGTCAGTGAGGTAAAAGCCGAGGTACGGCACACACGGTGGATCGATCCTGGGATGATAAGAGTGATAAAGAAGAAGATGACCAGAATAAAATAACTGCTCCCATGGTAATGAAGTATGAGAGTTAAGAGATCATTGAGAGAGTCAAATGGTTCGTCCTTAATTTACAAAAAAAAAATTAAAGATTAGACACAATACAGTGCTGAAAACAATAAAAACTGTTATGAAAGTTTGTACCGCTGACGAACAGAGCTAAATTCAATGCTGTTTACTTTACATCATACTATGAATCAAGCATGTCTACCTGAGGAAGAAATACATTAATACACAAAAACATCAATGTAAGACTGAGATGTGGTAATCTAACTAATACACATAAGGATATCAATCTAAGACAGAAATGCATCAACCTTAGAAATATATCAATATCAAACTATACCAATATCTTATCAAAAAATATCACACAAAGACATTAATATCGAAAGATATCAATCCAAGATTGAGATTTGTCAATATATGGAATATGGTACATAGTAATTTAGTAAGAAACATTCACATCCCCCCACTGACCCCCCTCTAGCAATATCAAAACTCTGGGCGATTATGACAATAATTCACATTAGCAACGATTAATCATGAAACTAAACGTTCATCTGTAGTAGCAGAACATATGTAGTGAACGATGTAGGAGACCTAGCTCTATTTACATATATACCTATGCAGTGCTTCTCTCATGTTCTTAAATCTTCCATCAGATGAAACCAGTACTTGCAGCTTCTCTAACGTAGCCTTCGTCTGAAAGGAGAAACAAAACTATACGTTAAATGTTTCACAAAAACACGACAAACAGAGATTTTCTCAAAATTATAATGATCAAGACCGAAGACTTTACATTAAAACCATGTTTTGTTCTGCAGTCTTAGTTTCTGAACTGCTGTACCTAAACCTCAGTGTATCAAGCGGTTTCATGTTCTTTGCATGGAACAGGTAAGAGAGAGGGGTCTGGAGGAGGATGGACATAGTAATGGTAGTACCTTATATGCTGTGGATAAAAAAAAAAGTCACAGAAATGTATTCATTCAAATTCAAGATTAGGGACAGAATATAAGTTGCCCATAATACATAAAAAGCTCTAGAGTTAAACCAAGATATTACTAACTTGGCCTAAAAATACTGCTACTGCAAAAAATTAATTACTTCATTGTCATTAACTTTATCATCATTTCTCCCTTTTTGATATTTTGATGATGTTAAGGGCTTCCCCCAACCAAAATATTCTTCTAGCTTTGCACACATAATTGTGTCAATCTCATTTGTCGAACATCCATCTACGAGACCATTCATTACGACACTATTTCCACTTTCACCTGACAAATGTATTTTCAGTTTTTCTCTTGCAATTATGTAGGTTTGGTCATGATTCGAGGCAAAACTTCCATGGAAGTGGCTTAAAAATAACTTTACCCTCCAATCACTTTATAAAACAGTGCCGATTTTTTGTAATGATTTCAAGCTCTTACTGTCCTAAATTAATTTATGTGCTTTTGTTTTTCCTGCATCTTTCCTTGCATCCAGCCTCAGCACCAATTACAATTTGTCCACGGATAGGACTGCAATTGTTATAACCCTTCCAGTGTGCTGAATGTGTACCTACTGCTATTTTGTAAAGACTACTAAAAAACTTTACTTCCTTTCATGCCTATCAAGATTGCTGGCTGTGATGATGAAGTTGTGGCAGGACATTTACAATGATGTACAGAATTCCCCGTACCCAAAATGCCTTTCTCTTCTGTCTGGTTCGTTAATAGTCCAACTTATTTATATCTATGTTTATTTATATTTCAGTTCACACATTTACAGAATCCATTCTTATGAGAAAGTGTAACATAAGTTTACAGAGAGATGCATGCAACAGGAAGTACCCTAGGAGACCTTGTAACACGCAAGGTACCGATAGCTAGTTGACACGCTTCCCAGCAATAACAGATAGCTGTGTGTGTTTACATACTTAGGGTATTTTTAGACAGAAACATAATTGTGTATACCTCTGGGAGGTTCATTTGAGTAAACAATGTTACAGTGAGAATGTTTCAAGTTAAACATGAAGAACATGACATGCAAAGTTGGGTTACACCAACAAATACCACGTTGTTGACATAATTAGTAATAACAGCTGATAGGGAAGATATTGATGCAAAGTTAATCAGTATTTTAAAGAATTTTAACGAACAAGGCTTGCTTAAACAATGTGAATACTAGCAACTCAGTGATCATCACACAACAAAGATATGAGTATGCTCAAATTGACAGCTCAAATTGTCCCATTTAGGCTACTGCAAGCCCAACTGCAACTGTCTTTAGCTTCTCCTTCTGCAGACCCAAGCCCTGCTTATTGCTAAACCCTTTCACAGCCAGTGTCCATCACTTGGACACCACCCTTTTCAGCCAACTACCTAAAGTGGAACATTGAAATTTTACGTGATAGTACCTACGTGGCTGTGAGTGGACACTTTTCAGGATAAGTAATACTAGGTAAGCAGCTGTGAAAAGGTTAAGAGATATCCTGATGAACAAACATAAACAAGACCCTACATGAAATCAGACCACATATTCTCTGTGCATGATGTGCTATGCAGATATGAGTTAACCTGAATCTTTTGAATTTGTTTACTCTGATGTCAGTCAAAGGGCAGTCACCGATTACGAATTTTGCTTACGACCCAAGTAAAAATCACGCTTTGGGTAATGAGTATTCGTCCTTACATAATGGATACTCTGTACATGATGACATTTTTTGCATGTAGTTAGCTGGCTGATTTGTGGCAATTTCTTTTGAAATCCTCCCACTGTGAGTTCCAAAATATCAAAGTCAGGGCCACTAGTTTTTCATAACTCATGGAAAATCAATGTCAGAAATAATAAAATCCATCAAATTTTGAAGTAAAAAAGAAAAGGGTTTTTGCCTCTTTGCCTCTGTTTCCTTTATTATAACATTTACTTTTTAGTCATGGTTCTTTTTTTTTCATCTCTAAATATACATTCACCAATCAAATCAATGCATCAGCGCTGAGAACAAGTACATCATCCATAAAAATGAGTCAAAGTTGACAGTTCAACGCTTTCTGAAAGTGAGGTCTTCTGTATTGTCAATGCTTTTCACAAGGGAGGTAAGCCTTGATCAAACAATTGTTTAAAACAAAAACACTGCCACCACAGAGCAAGCTGCTTATTCCAGTTTTCCTGCTTCAAGGACAGGAAGTCAGCAGAATTTGAAATCTTAAAATTTACTCGACATGATCTGCAAAGTGGGAAGTCTTTGACCTAACAAAGCCATTTGATAATTTATTTGTTGAAGTTTTCAACAGTACCCATGAACTGCTTGCAACAGCAAGGAATACGGTCGGAAAAGTTTTTCAAAAGTTTCAGGAAAAAATTAAAGGAATTCTCCACCATCGTTTCTCATGTCTGTTAAAAAAGATACGATCATTTTTGTGTACAAATTATTGTTCTTATTTTCAGGAAATATCTCAAATAATTGAGAAAAATGAATTATCTAAGTAATTATTCAGGGTACCAGCCTGCCGCTAGAAATCAATCGGTTTTTGTACCGACAAATCAGGTTTGAACATTACTGTTGATTTTTACCTCACCCCATGGGTTGCAGTACCATTCTGGTCTCTTATTTGGTGATTAAGCCTTAGTTTCACCAGGGACCACCATACTGTAAACCTGTTTCAAAGCATTGTTCAGAGCTAGCTAATTGTTTCAGGATTAGTTGACCTAAATGAAGTCACTCCGTAAATGATAGTGAAGTGGAACCAACGAATAAAGGACAGAAATATCTTTGAGTCAATTAAAGCAGCTTATCTTTGCCCACTTTCGTGGGTCTCAAAGCATAATAGCGGTAATTAGATTTTCTGTCTATTTTAATATCAGCTCTCTAGCTGGTTTCATGCATGAAAAATATCTTACTGAGACAAAGACACAGACATTCACAAGGTTTCATAATCTCCGAAAGAGTTTTTGCATCGTAACACCTCGCTAAAAACACGACGAGTGCAAACATGGAAAATAGTATTTGTCCATTCCACATCACACCATTTTCAAGCTTGTGCTGAAGCCCAACTTACAAAGCATTATTTCACATCCAAGAAAGCTTCCACTGGCAAAATTGATATGTTTAACTGATCAAAAGGTAAAAATTCTCACATAGTACAGTTTTCTTGTTGGTGGAAGTTTCCTTTCATTATTAGGTTAAAATGCATACTAAGGTGGATGATGTAACTGAAAATGTGATTTCTAATATGTTTGTTTGTATAGCCTACAATGTAAGTCCAAATATGGACCAAACTGTGACATATTGTCAAATTTATTTTTCATCTAGCAAGAAACTTCATATTTTTTACTAACTGAGTCATTTGTTTGTCTAGCAATGTTCAGAAACAGTTTATGAGAACCTTTGACAGGCAGCATATGAATTATAGTTTTCATGGATTCCTAACAATCAGAACTGAGTATTTTTTTCTCATACCTGTCAGGTACCAAAATGCTGACTGTATCCTTCATATCCAATATCCTTGGCATTTCCACAGTACGGTACAGCACATTTGTATGGAGGAATCTTACTAGAGTACTACATACACCCACCTTTACCTACTCATTGATAGGACCACCGATTTTGACTGAGGAGAGAAAAGAAGTCCATTTGAACTCTGTGTACAGAAGGCGAAATTTGCTTATCTGACACATTCTGTTTACATAACGGTTGTGTTGTTTTTCACTTTATAAAGGAATCGAGTAGTAATTTTGGATCTGGGTCCTTAAATATTGTGGGGGTACCCAGGTTACCCGTGAAAAATTATTATGAATTCTCCCAGCACATTATGACAGAATATAGTATTGGTCTAATAAAAAAATGAAAAAACAAAATGCAAAAGAATATACAAGCTCTTACTGTTTTTGAAACTTTATCCCAAACTCTCTTCAGTCTGTAAACAGAGCTGTTCATGAGGGCAGAGGTAATCTCTAGGACAGTGTTGTAGTTGTGCATGCAACGGCAGATGTCTGCCACTGCGGCCCACTTTTCAATGGCAGCGGCTCGAGACGAGGACGTCTTCTGTCTTAGGATCTCGGAGGCCACCAACTTACTGACCTGACAAGGAAGCAATGGATGAGAATGCAAACGTTTCGCTCAGAGAATAGAAATATAACAAAGGAAAAAAAATCAATGCTGCATCACATTAAAACTGAAAATGCACACTAAGCACTTTCTCCAAAGAGACAGGTGGACTGGTGATGTAATTACCTTCATAAGCCCGTCTTCTGGCACTCAGGAATTGACTAAGGTTAAAGAAACACACACTCATCTTGGAGGTGTTAACCACCATCTCACAAAAATACAGTATTGTTCGCTTTGCTGAAATGTTGAAATTTTTAACAGAGATTCCCGTTTGTACAAACCAAAGTGATTGAAACTATGGACTGATATCTTGAGGACTTCAAGCATGGCTTCTGCATGCAGTGTCTGCATGTCCTTCTTAAAATTTCTACTTAAATACCTCATAACATCAAAGGCGGTGTGGGGTATGATCAGATGTCAAACGTGTTACCTAATCTGTGCACAGTGTTTTGGCATTCATTCTGAACAGAATGCAGAAATAACGAATTAGCAAATGCTCCATTGAGCAGAAACCTACTCAAATGACTTTGTAAGATGTTGAGGCTGCAGTGTGTCTTATTATCTCCCTGAGGTGTTAATGTGAAATCAACCAGAGGATGAACATGTAATAGACTTTAAGAGGGACAGTTTCATCATGTGTCTCTCAGTCATTCACTCACATGGACAATGAAATGTTGTATTTATAGTGCAGAGGAGCAGCCTTTGATTCAGATCCAGTGAAACATTTTTCTATTGAGGCATCCCTGACGACTCTTGCACACTTCCATCAATCAAGCTCCCAAACCCCGCCTCCGGCAACAATAATAGAAAAGAGTGGAAAAAAGGGTATTCCTAAGAAAATACTGTTTATTTTTTTATCCTCCCAGAGTGAATTTACAACAAGCTTGCACTCTGAATGAAAAACAACATCATATTGATTTCTCCTTACGGCTAGACGTGAGCATGAATACACATGCCAGTGAAAAATATTAAGTTCCTGGAATTTTGGGAAACTTTTCAGATGATGCCATCATCAACGTACGTACGGTGTGGATTTTTCTTGTTCAGTAATCTGTCACAGAGCAATGTGATTAAGCCTCCGTGGCAAAAATGGGCTGAGCTGCCATGGATTTGTTTGATTAAGCCTCTGTAAGCACAACTCAGCTTTACAGGAGGTACAAGTCTACTGATCCTTATCTCTCATCTATTCCAGACACAAGGCCCGAAAAATAAATTCCTTCGATCTGATAGAAAGAAAAAATTGATGCACATCAATAAGGTTTTCATGAAACAGTTTGTAAAATTACAAAAAAAATTACACCTACCTCATTAAATCTTCTAGTCAAAGCTAATATATGGGGAGCCTTTTCAGCCTTATCTTGCTTCATCCATTTTTGACTCAAAAATTCCCTGCAATGATTTTTACGAGAAGAGAGAAGCAAAGATGAAGAAACGTCTCAGACGATTGGAATGGTGAGAATGGCATGTAACAAACAAAAACATAAAAACCAAAAGGAACGAACAAATATTCTGTAAGAGGGATAAACGGTGAAATCTTGATGCATACATGCTGACATCATCAGGTACCATGGTGAGAGATACCTAGCATGTGATTGTCCAACAAGTATTTTTTGGGGGGGGAGGGGGTGATATTTTCAAGTCAAATGACTGACAGATACATCCTACTACAAAATTGTAATGTGATAAGCAACTTGCATTTATAGTTTATAAAGCCACCATGTTGTGAATTAACAAAATATTTAGTATGTGAAGGCTCTTTTCATTGACTTTCAGAATCTCCCACACTATGCAATTAGAACATTATTAATTGAGCAGAGTCTTTTATTTACTGTCGGTGTAAGAGGGGAGTGACCTGCACCAATGTTTTAGTTCCCTCTCTGTGTGTATTCCTTTAAAATCAAGATACTTCAACCTTGTTTTCATTTTGTCCCAAATCTAACTGCACCAAAAACACCCTCTGTCTCATCCCAACCAATATAACGACAAAACAATCCATCAGTCACTTTTTCCCACATTCCAGATCTGCAAAGCCACCAATTTGTCCTGAAGCTGTCGCAGATGGAAATTTAATGCCGCGGAAAATTGAATTCAAACCCTGCTGTCAGAATTTACGGCCGAAAGCGAAACCGCCTCAGCGACGAATCTCATTAAAATCTTCAGTATCGTGCAGGACCAAGCTTGTATCCTACCAGGGAAATGGCCTTAAATTCCAGACCCAGGAGACATACCCCATTGGTCAAAACTCCAGGGCCTAAATGCTTGTTTCCTCAAAACGACTTGATTCTCTGATGATGGGGCATTAAAGGGGCTCATTGAGTTGATATCAGTGAAGATTGCGGTGATTTTGAAGGATACAAACAAACGACAATACTCGCAATTAGCATAATTAATCAAGTTTCACATCCAATAGTTATATGAAAACTGTCAATTTTTTCGAATTTTTGACCGTTACTTGCTCTGATTGTGTGCATGTGAATGTACTAATGTGAAAATGTATGGTCACAAAGTTTAAAGAACCAAATTTAATCGTTGGTTACTCACTCATTAATGTTCCATCATATGTAAAACTTTGGGATCCTTTTACTTTGACTGTTTGTCAATAGTATGTGAAGAAAACTTGACCGGTTTAGAAAAATTGAGTGAATTTCACAAAACAACTCAATGAGCCTCTTTAAGATCACTTTAATGAGATTATCAGATCTCTTGTTTATGATATAGAAAGCCACTTTTGTTATCTGCTACTTTATTTCTAGTCGAGAAATCTACCAGGGGAAAGATTTGTTGAGGATTTATATCGTTGCTGAGGGCAGATGTCTTATTTGACGATGTCACAAAGAGAAGTTTGGCATGCGTGTATCACAAAAATCAAAGGAAAATTAGCTGTATCACCCCCTCCCCCCCCCCCAAAAAAAATCTTTGCTTATTGAAGAATCTCCAAAAATGAAACTAATCATACTCATTTTTTCCAAGTTGCTGATAGTCTCTGAGAAATATGCAGTACCATCAGTTTCTCTCTATTATTTTTTTTTTTTATAACTTTTCATGCAAAGTTCATAAAAACATGATTAGTATTTCAAACAGAGTAAGTGATTTCTAAAGATTCTGCTGCACACAAGGGACATGACTGAAAGGGTGGCGGCCCTACGTTCTGACACTCCTGTGTCCTGACACACTTATATTCCGAAAGTCAGCTGCTGAGGTGGACAAGAGGCGGTGTTTGGCTCCAAAGAAAGGTGTATCACAATCCCAGTTAAAATGAGCCATCTCTGTCCACTAGCACAGACATTCACAAATTAATAAATTACATGTGGTACCACAAGGGATAATATTTCATGCTTTTCAATGGCACTGTTATATTTCAATGCTAAAGTCTTATAAACCATGTGTTGAAAGTTCAGTCCTGCATAATGTGATCAATGGTGTTCATGAGGTGTCAAAACATAGGGGTGTTGGAATATAGGGCTGTAACCATTTGAAGAGTAGAAGATGTTTTCAACTGAAATGAAAATTTAGCTTTGGAAGGTCTGTAAAGTCTTTTTCCCAGGAGACTCAATGATAAGAAATAATAAATTCAGGCAGTTTCAATTACTCTAAAACTGTCCCTTTACAGGGTTCTTTGGAAGAGATGGGAATGTTGAACTGTACTGGATTCATAGGCCATGTATGATGATGTTTTCAGAGCAGTTTTGTATCATTGCAAATAAGTTTAGAGAAATATTTTGACATCATGACTGACATTAAACATGAAGCTACAATAAGCTTAATGATAGCAAGCCTGCAGTCTGATCACCATCCTTCATTATAACAGGTCATTTGCATCATCACAAATGAAGGAAAAATGTGGCAAACTACACTAATTAAGCCCCGATACACCCGAAGGAAGGAAACTAGTGGTGCTTAGTTTAAAAAAAAAAAAAGACAAAAAGAAGAAAAACAGAGAGAGCAATTGGGGGTCATTTTTCATTCTGATATTAATTTATTTAAAAGGGACTCTTACCAGAATGGTATGGCCCTGAGCAACTTGTGTTCAATGTACGTCAGCTGTTCTGCCAGATCGAGAGCAGATAAAACGGTGAAGGAATCTTCTGACGGAGGCTGCATCGAGGCAAGTTCCATCAGCTCTGCTTCTCCCATCAAAGCCACAGAGATGTTCTCTTGTTTCAGTTGCCTATTTTGGGCAAGAATAATAATAAAAAAAATGACAGAGTATCATTCAATTGAATTCATGACCTCATCTGCTCGGTCTCGACAATTCTCGTACCGAAGAGACGGGATAACAGAAAACAAGGACGCCAACAATCAGTTTCGCGAAATTTCCGTGGAATGTTTACGTACGAGATGTTTATACAGAGACTCTCGGGTGTTTTATTTGGTAACTGGATATTTTTTGGAAGATGCTATTCTTCATGGTCGGACATTTCTTAATCTCAAAAGATACGTGCAGCATTCACCAAGAGAGTTACAGAGAGGCTGAGGTCGGATGAGTTTTAAGAGGGTGAAAAATTTGGTCACCGAACTACTGCTTACACTACTGTATGTGTATCTGTACAACGAACTCAAGATGGTACTGATGCGACCAAGTGCAAGGTGCACAGTCGCTGATGTTGATTGGTCAAAAGGTTCACAGAGTCATCTTGGCAGGGGTTCTAGTTTGATTTTCAATCGCTAATGTCAGATACTATTTCCTGAACACCCTATGTCAAGTGCAACCATCAGCCAATCACAAGCGCCAAAATAAACCCATTCCCTGAAAATTTTATTCGTTATGGTGAATAAGTGTCCTGTATAATAGCCTCCATGCAGACGTGAATGTTTGAAACAATGTGTCGAATTGTTATAATCATCATGGGGTGTTGTTTTGCTATTGAAACATCGGTGGTTGAATCAAAGAAGAGAAGAATAAAGAGTAAATACAGTAGACCAAGTGATTATTGTTAAAGTGATGGTCACATGTCTTATCTCTTCTTGTTTTTTTTTTTTCTTTTCATTTGCTAATTACATAATTGCATCACAGCAGGAAAAATGGATGATGGGTAACTTTTTTTTAGATCACTGCTATGAAGTTCTGCTGGCTGTGATTCTGCAGTGTTGAAACATTAATTAACAAAGCTACCAAACCTCATCTCTTCTCATCTCTTCGTTCAGTCTGAGAATCATGGACCCCTATTTCTGGGACCTCTACAAAAAAAAATATGCATGGGTCCCACAAACCCTGACAGAAATATCCTAATGGAAGCCCCGGACACCGGTCGTTTACTGTCTGCATGGTGCCACCATATTTAACATCGAATATACCAGCAACTTTTGACAAACTGTACTCCAAAGAAGGCCAGAAATGACACTTTCCAAGCCCCCGTATTCTGAACATTCCTGATTTCCAGACATCAAGCGTTTAGGATATGCACCTTTTACGTAGGGTGTACTGAGCATGTAAACGACTGGTAGTTTCCGATCTTGGTGGTTTTGAAATTATTTTTTTCTGGTATTTTGTTAAATGTTACGAATTTCATGCTAAAAAGCAAGGATTCATTATTCTCAGCGAAAACTATGAACGATGAGGAAGACTTTCAAAGTTGTGAGAGAACTGGACAGGCAGTTGAGTGGGAGACAACCAAGAAAATTTGGGTGACTTGACAGGGCTGCAGATACATCTTCCAATGCATTTACTAAAAGCATTAGAAGTAGCTTGGACTCTGTTATAGGGCATCTACCTTTAACTGTGTCGACATCTTTTTTTTCTTTCCTTGATGTCACTTGTGTTTTTAAAGTTTTCAGAGTTGCAGAGCAATCACAGCTGTTATCGTCTACATTTACTTGACTGCTTTGTGAGTGATGTACTCGAAAAATCGTCTCAAGAAACATCGAGTGAAACTGTTTCTTCTCTCGCAAACACTGCCACGATCGGATATGCTTTGACAGATATTCTCTTGTGACGATGATAATTCAATTAGATATCTTTAATCCCGAACAGTTTCATGAATTAAGTCTCACTGGTCTTCCATTCCTCATCTAGGCTGGTAAATTCAAACGAGATTCTTCAGCATTAGCTTTCTTTCTCACAAAGCCTTTGGCTACAGGCCTCATGGTTTCTCTGTGCCTCTATACTTCTTGTATAAACAGTGCTCCAGTTAAAACACCTACAGACAGTCATAAATATTTTACCCTCCCAGAAGAATTATTCTCGATCCGTTCCCTCCGGGGAAAATCACAGATAAAAGATGTACTAGGGAAGTCCCCAAAGTAAACCCCTTTTTATCGGTACAAATCATCTCTTTGTGTAAAATATGCAAAAGGAGTAGTTACCATGGTAACGGCATCCTCTGGCTGTGTTGGATATACAGAATTTTCATACGACAGAAATATGAGGAGTGAACAAATTAATATCAATGGGACACAAGAACGAATCTGGTGAGCAGCTATCACAACTTTAATATGCATAGACGGTTTATTGGGCAGTAAGTTTCAATCCTAGCTGTAGGATTAGCCCTCCGAGGCAGGGTTGACAAAAAGCAGACAAACGCACGAACGAAAAACACAGGAGAAAACGGACGTGAGAGATATCTTCGTAATGCGAACCGAACGTAGCAGAATTACAGTGGAGCCGATCACTGGTGAAGAGAACATTGTGATCAGCTGACATCCCTCTTAACGTGGGTATCCGTAATTTAGCTCTTAACACTACGAGCACTAAAGGATTAGCTTACATGAGCTATGCATCACTAAATATTTTTACACCAACGTACGAAATTCTCTTCATTCCTGTTACATGAAAAAAAATCAACACTGAAGCGATACATTAAGAACACTTAGCCCTCTTACTGAATGTTTGGTGCAATATGTATCATACAAAAAAAAAAAAAAAAACATGTAGAAGCTACATTCCTCTTCCAATGCAGCTGTGTTATACATAACGCTAGATAAGATCGGGCAGATCTACGAAGGCTTGATGCTGGGTGATACACTGAAGATGCTTAATAGTGCCGTCAGATGGTGCGTACAGCATGCGAAGGCATTGTGTTGCGGGTGAGTTTGTTGGTGGAGGCTCACGTCGTTCAGATGCAATACAGGCTTTACCAAGAGACGGAAATTGCCATCAAATTTTAATTTTTCCTATCAGATTTTAAGCAATATGTGCGTATTTGTGAGTCATCGAGTGAGAATGGTGATCCAATCAAGTCTAATGTTTAAACACTTGATCTCCCAACCCCTCCAAAAAAAGAAAACCTGCGAAAGTGTATTTAAAGTTACAGGAGTCTTCAACAGGAGAGCATTATGTCTACATGTTCGGTAGAAATAGCTATGAGATGACTTTTAGCTCACCAGCTTTATGATGTAAAATACAAAAGATCGGTAATAAATCCATATTGGCAGTATCTTATCTAACACCTGAGCACAATCTCTGCAAATGTGATAAAAGTCACAAAACTTTATCTTTCAGTGATAACCAGAAAAAGGAAAGGAATAAGATAAGGTGGTGAGTTTTGTTCTTTGTTTTTTTTTTCTCACTTTCTTACATTTCCAGATAAGCTCTTTTAGTGTGTTTGGAAATAGACATTTTCCTTTTACAATTTTCTTGAACGTATAAATTTGCCAATGAAACATCTTTTTTTTTATTGTAATTGTGAAGGGACACATAAATGAATAGATGAATGCACGAACATTAAAGGAGATACAGTGCGCTGACTACTTATCTCAGTAAATTAATTCCTAGGTTACAATATTTGTATTTTGTGTGAAATATCAAGATGACAACTCTCAAAAGAGAGGAGTTGGTGCCTGTTACTTCAGGTATACAAAATGAAGACAGACAAACAAAATTGCTATCATTTACTTCCATTTAATGAATCAACATAAAACAAAAGAAAGTTTGTCTTTTATAATAGAGAAATTTGTGACTGTCCCATAAATCACCTGAAATTACCAACCAGATCCAGAGATTTTTTGCAATAAATCCTTAACACTCCTAACGGAAAATCACGTTTAGGGTGGGTATTCCACTAATGTGAGTGACAAGAGCAAAATTCTGATCACAGCAAATGTCTCCAGTGACACACCCGTCTTTTTCTTTTAGTTGTCAGTAAATGCATGTTATTCTATGGGCCCTGCAACATCCACATACACTTCCATTGTTACCAGTGAAAGTTCCATAAAGTAACTATCTTAAAACTGCTGATGCAAAATTGATTTAAAAAAATATCACGTAACATGTCAAAGACATTTTGGGGTACTGGCTATGATAATAATTACCCACGTTGAAATTAAATCACAAATTTTATAAATAAAAATACATCAATTTTGTCCATTTCATGGGCAAATTCCTGTCTCAGATATGCATCATGAAAAGACACTGACTGAGTATGCAAATTTATGACTCATATGGTAATGTCTTACCTTATCCTTTGTTTTCTTAATATTCATTTCAAGGACAATTCAAAGTTTGATATACTCTTAGGGATTGATTTTGGATGTAAATATTGTTTTCTTTCAAAATGTAGATATTACCAATGTGTAAGAAAAGAAGACAAGTAATTGAGGAACAATATATTTAAGGGTTAACAAAAGAAATACTGACACTGTGTGACTCACCACAATTTTTACATAGGTAATCAGTTTTGTCAAAATCTTCAAATGTTGAAACGGCATATCTTAGAAACAATAATAGATGTAAAAACTTTCAACATATTTGTTCATTCTACAACTTCTGCCAGCTCTGTTTAAGTTGCATGCCACACAACCTTTACCTAAAAGTAAAAGGAAATCTTGAAATCAGCTGTGAAATAAGGAAGAAATTTACACACCTGAGGATAATCAATGCCCCCTTATGTTCTGATGGGAGAAGATTAGGATTGCCAACAATCTCCTCAAGAAAGTCTTTGACTAATGTTCGAAGTTCATGGTTGTGTTCAAAATCCTGAGAGGAGAAAGAGGGGAAAAAATCGCATTGGTTCTGACTAAAAAAAGTAACAATCACCTTAGCAGAAATTAAAGGGATCAAAAGTGATATGTTCATTGTCTGTTAAGGATGGTTTACTTCAAATAAATTACAATTTCTTTAAACTCTTAATTAAGATGGTTTCAACACAAAACCTCAAGAGTGGGTGCAATGGGAAGAGGGGAATAGTGACCACTAACCAAATAAATTCTTAAAACGAAAGGAAACGTCCCTTTAAAGTTCAACTAAATGAGTCCTTATTCCAACTGGATCAGACTGCTAGGGCGACTATGTGTTCAAAGTTCTTTTGCTGATGAATTGCAAGCGAACATGACCATCTTTGCAAATGAGTCCAGATCAACAATTTCATGAGGAAATAGGAAGACACTGTTGGTGCACCTTGTGTGAATATAAAGTTCAGAGACATACCTCTGAAATTTCAAAATGTCCACATTACAATGGAAATTCTTAGGTACAGATGCTATCTGTGAAATATATATGGTATCACACTTTTTATTAAACCTAGGTATAAGTTACCATAGTTACAAGTCAAAGTAATGAAACTTTCAGAAGGAGCATATGTTTGTTATAGCAAATTGTAGCTCATGCGTCATTACAACATTTCTCTGGTCTAGGATATACAAAATTTAATGACTTTTTTCCCAGTGTAAACTTCATTCACAAACATTTGTGAAATCGATCCACTAGCCCTACATTACATGTTGTTTACTTTGTGACTTGATATTTTTTTCAGTAGGTTTTCCATGAATTCCGGCAGATCATAATTTTGGAGGACGGAGAGATACAAACCAAATGAAACGACTGAAATGTATGAAGCAAAGTATCGAACCTGAGCAAACTTTGAGACCCAATGACGAATCACATTGATAACTCTGACGGTGGCAGCAGAGCTGATGACATCCTTGCTCAGGCTACTTTGGAGTTTGCCTCCTGTGGAAGGTTAGTTAGGAGGTAAATTGGAACGGTTAGTCAGAGGATCAAGGCACTGTACGATAAGGGTATTAAGAAATTGAGTTGCACTGGGAAAGCATAAATATCAGGAGTGACATACTGCATATGAGATACAATGCATATGAATTAATAGATATTAGTGATGAAAACTGTCGGTCATGTTAGGATGATGCATAAATGTTGAGTTTAGCACTATGGCCTGTTGCAGTATCGACTGGCGAACTGATACAGTTGATGGCAGGTGATGCCCTATCTGGAGACTTTGAGTTTGACAGTGATCTATGCTAGAAATTCCCAGAATAATCGCAAGAAATAATTGTGTACACCATTAGAAGAAGGTGACTCAATAGGAAATTATGTTATAAATTTCATTGAAATAAATACAGTACATCTAGCTACTAATGTCTTGCTCGAGTCATTCCGGGCAACCACCCGCATCTTGCCAAATGTGCGATTCTGCAGACTACAGTGCAGCTGTGGATGTTTGTTGTTTTGTGTCTCATTTTAGACTGTGGGCTTTGCTGCCATGTGTTTGATTCATCTCTGCATGTGTGTGTTATGAGGGAAGCCTCACATCTAACCTTAGATCATCTTAGGTCCACAAAGCTTCACACTGTGTCTCATTATGCAGCCTGCATATCCCATATCTGTGCACACAGCATGTACTTGGGCTCTGTGAGGCTGGAGATATGTGCAAAGGAAAATGACTCATTACTGTCTGGTTGCTATCTTTGTTACAATGGATAGCAACAACTCACTCTAAGATGATCTTGGCTTACATTTGTGAGGCTTCCCTAAATGACAATCTGACTGCTATGTACATTCTGCTTTTGACATTCTTGTGTGAATGTACGAGGTTCTTGACTGGGAAATATGTCACTGAAAGTCAAACATGTCACAACCACTGCAAAACAACATTGTTTATTAGCCTTATTTTTGCACACATGAATATTCACATCCACTTCCATTGGTCTGGTTGATTTCAGGTAACAGTGATCGACAACTAGGCTTTCTTGGAGAATCTGAATGTTGCACGGCCAAACAAAAATGTCGAGACAACTTTCATATTCAAATATCTGGAAGATTAATGTATAATCTCTTTTAGATTTTGTGACAGGTGATCTTTCCCCTACTTTCTCTTAACTAAAACACTGAAGAAGATGGATGACTAGGAAATTACCAGTACAACTCATATCCCAACTTGAAAATAAACGAGCATGTTTTTAACATGTCTTATGGGCCTTTCAAATAAATCACCAATTTCTTGCCGATAATTCTAGGTATATCATTGTTGTTTTTAAAAAGACAACTAAGGCCAAAAAAGATCCAGGCGCCTTAAGGTTCAATACTGACACAATTTCACGTAGTAACAGCAAATGACTGCCATAAGTCTTTAGTGTTCTTAAGTGCCTACCTACCCTTGAAATTTTATGACAGCGAAAAATTTAGATTGGGATTGACCTTAAAAGTTTGCAGTCCAAATCAAGGCCACATATCTCTTAAACTATCATGTTTCTTCCTTTGAGACAATGAGAAGTATACAGAATTACAAAGGATACCTACGTGGCTGTGTCTGTGTGACAGCACAGATTTACCATAATGCAATGCACTACTCTGAAATAAATATTTCTATAAATATCTATAACTTACAAACAGACCATGCCACTGAGATATGGTTTTCCGAGATAAGGTGAGAAAAAAGTCCCTAAATTATGTTATCATCTCCTCCAGTAACCAATCCCTTTCACAACATTTTTTGACAGACTTCATTTAATTATGACAAATTAAGCTGCTGTAGTTAGGTAATAATGGACCTGTTAAAGTTTGTAAGGGAAAAAAATGGAGTTCATTATGCAAGTTCTTGAGAAGTCCAGAGAAATTTTTATTAAGAATTATCAGTAGAAATGCAAGAAATGTAGCCAAGGTTAAACTTTCTTGAAAAAAAAAAATTCAAAAAGCAAAAATTTAAATAGAAAAGTATGTGATAGCTATTCACAGTCACAATGAAAGAGGAAACAGCTTTGAAAAGTATCAAGGAGAATAAATTTTGAGAAGAAATATTAATATTGGTTTTATTTAAATACTAAGAAAATCAGTTCCATTCTCGCAAATCAAATTATGCTACCTAGTCCCATTGCGTTGCTTTAACTGACGAGCATACGAAAATGTACGGTTAAATGTTGAAAATTTTGATAGAAAAATACTATTGGATTTGACAACAATTAACATGGCCATGATTCCTTAAGAAAAGTAAGCCTGTCGTTGCAAAGTCCATTGTGGTGTGCAAGCCCACAGTTATTCCTTCACATAAGAATCTCTGTAGTGCATCACTATGAACATTGGTACATTTATGATGGCATAGATCAAGTCACTCTGCACATACACAGTACTATGATCATGCAGCATAGGCTATATAGGTTGAGTGTTTGTTAATAGTAAATTATAGGATAGGGCAGTTATAAGTTATTGCCCATGGTTTTTTTTTTCTTTAAGCATGCTTAATGTTAAGCCAGTCTCACAGGCATTTGATACTCAATGTCCTCGTCCCTTATTCTTGTGAGGAATAAAGTGTTGTATTGCTGTCTGATATTGAATTAAAGGTGTGTGGGGGGGGGGACAAAAATCTACTTACTTCCTCTGACAAATTTCCTCCTGCCTCTTGTGGGTCTCATCTTAGCATCAGGAGAGTCCTCAATGTTGCTGGCCCCAGCCGTGGCCGCAGCAAAGGCCAAGGCAGGCGGTAGAACAGCTGGCCCTTCTAGTGGACATGCGAGAGGAGGTCACGACGACACCTGCGGTGGCGGTGGTGGTCTTGGGTGGGGAAGTGCTAAACTGGAAGATGTTACTACTAGCTGCAGTACTAGGTTCAGAAGCTGTGAGCAAACCATAGGAACAGACAAATGTGACTGCTTTGGTTTTGTGATAAATCTGGACAATTTATTTGCTTTTAAGTCTGATTATGCAGTTGCCAAACTTAAAAAAAAGCAACCATCACATTCATTGCCAAAATTTAGATCTAAGTAATACCTGTTGCTTTACTTTACTTTTTTTCTCCACAAACTGTGGCCGTTTATTAAACTGGAACACTTAAAAATTGAAAACCCCAAAATAGAGCCTTACTTTTTATTTCTATCAACATGCACAACTATGTCTGCTGAATTTTTGTCCGTTTATTTTCTGTGAATATGAGCTGAATAACTAAAGCACACTCAGCTATGCTGATGTTATAAAAACTTCAATTTTTTCTTTGACAGGCAGAGAAGGTATAATTAGAAGCAGGGCTACCAAGAGGGGTACAGGGTGTGCAAATGTCCAGAGCCTGGGGCAATTTGGGAGGTTACAAAATTAGGTTATGGAATAACATACACAAAAATATAGAATAATCTGGAAATCAAGACAATTTATTATTTCATACATTTGTAATTTAGCTGATAGTCATCTATGCAACCTCGCAACCCTAGCGCACATTAAAAAACTTAACAAAATCTTCACGAACGACCACATGAGGTAATAGTCGGATCAGTTCAGATCAGCACTTTGTGTGGCCTGATGAGAAGTTTAAAGGTAGAGTTAGCTGACAGTGGCTTTTGCAGCAGTGGTTAAGATCTGGGGCAGTGATGAAAGGTTACCAACTGAGGGATCAGACACTTGCGGCGACATTGGAGTGTTTGAGTTGAGGAGATAGGTAAGTGAGGAATGAAGTACATTTCTATACTATACACTCCACAGCGTTTTGAACCAGGATGTAAAATGTCGCTTTCATTTTGCTTTCAGATACATCACAACACAAAATACCATCACTTAAGTTGGTGCAGGAAGCTGTGATTTATTGTTCCAGTGTTTGATATCTATATGTATCTTACAAGCATCATTCTCCTCAGTAGTTTAGGATATTGAAATATCAAAGACCACATCAGATCTGTTCCTCATTGTGGTACTGACTGCTTTAACATCGGCTTGAGTTGCCCCCAAAATAGAAACCTCATTATGCATTCAGTTCCATGAGCTTTCCTGAGATTTTCCTACTGCCTGAATGCACTTTTATCCCTGTCATGTGACTACATTTTTGGTATAATATACATCACGAATCGTGACATCCAAGCAAACACAAGCATGACACGAAACCTGCAGAGAGAAGCGGGTAGAAGTATTTTCATGGACACCTACTTTAGTGAAAGTGCATTTTGTTGAGAGGAAGCTGGCTGGATAGCTAGGGAGGTCGAACACGTAACGCTAATAGCTGTGAAAGTTTACATCATGATGAGTCACTTGTTGTTCCATTTATCAATCTTGATTAACCAAAATAAACAACCCATAGGATTGTTTGAGCTACAAACCTAAAATAAAGAATAATACAATGTTCCTGCCAAGGCATCTACACAAAGACAATCAAAATAAGGGTAAAGTAACGCAGTAAGCAGAGATTAGCTACGAGGACATTATAAACTTCCTCCCGAGGGGAGAAAACTACCCCCACCCCCATCTTTTTGGCCAAAAACAGGAGACAATGAATATCCACCTGAGTCTGTAATGCTGCTGCTGTACTTAACCCTCCCCTCTCATAGTCAGATACTCTCCCCATAGTCAGATACTCAACATTTTTCTAATAAGTTACAAAAAATGCCTCGTTTCTAAAATATAATCCAAATCAGACAGAAAATTGGATATAGGGGGGTGGAGTTAAGACATTTCTAATGCCATTTTGGAATGATTTTGGGTCACAAAACTGATATTGAGGAGAAAGAGGTGAGGGCCAGATGATGGAGAAGGAGAAAGAAGCTGGCAAGGGGGGGGGGGGGGGGTGAGGGCCAGATGATGAAGAAGGAGAAAGAAGCTGGGGGGATGAACTAGCAGTGGGTAACAGAACCCCTCAGTCCCTTATTGTGCACTTAAAATAGTTGCGGTGATGTGCATGTTGCAATCATCAGAGACCCCCAAATCAGTGACAATGCCCCACCCCCCTCAATTCTCCATGTACTGTAGCATCCACCTGAGAACCCCCAATGTGTCAGGGAAGACTGTTGGGAACACTTTCAGAACCACTGCGCTAGACTGTGTAACTCATCCCTTTTTCAATTTATTTAGGATTCTGTCTTAACATAGTGATACACTCAAATATCATGAAATTATTGATATCTTACTTGTACAGAAAGAGGTTTTTTTTTTATTACAAGGCTCAATAGTATGTAGCAAGTCTACTTCTGCACCATATAAAATTGAAACATTTTACATCTTGTAAGAGAGTGATGTCAAAGACAAAGCAGTACTGGGATAGCAAGAGCATCAAAATATGAAAGAAAATTTGACAGCAAATACAACTGATTAGTTTTTGCCTTATGATGGAGCAAATGTTCACCTCAAAACATTCACTAAACTATGTGAGTAATGTCTTAATCAAAACACATTGTTTCAAACTCACCAGCTTTACCCCCTTTCGACAGGGCTGCAATGTTGGAATCGGAGCGGCTGAGGTGGAGGACCCTCTTCGGAGAGAGGTGTTCGGCTGTCAGCTGGTACGGACTGGTCGGCGGGGTACCGGCGCTCCCTGCGATGGAAGGAGAGTCAGGCGGCGACTGCCTCGATCTCTGGTAGCGTCCACTCACTTGACTGTCTGATGCTGTCATAGTTAAGGAGATCAATGGAGAGAATAGTTTATCTATATTTCCTCATAATGACTTAACACATTCCATAATAACTATACACACAACCATACACAAAAAAATACATTTAAGATTCTCCCATAAGAACTATACATACACATTCCAAGCATGATTCTCAGGGGAATTTGACAAAATTATCTGATAAGTTAGCTACACAATATGCAACATATTGGTATTTTGGTCAAAGAAATATCACTGTAACTGGCTTCACAACCACCCCCTCCGCCCACCCAGCTCCTACGATCGTCCTTGCCTGAATCTAACTAGGCCCCAACTGCATCTTAAAGCGCCACACAATCTGACTCCTTTTCACATCTATGTCATTTTATCCGGTCAATGTGCCTCCTTGAAATAATTTTAAGAAACCTTACCTATTCCTTAAAACCTAAGACATATAGAGAGACATATGTTTGACAGACATTCTCTGGGAAGTTGGTGTGAAGGATGTTTCCTGGTTTGTTTTAAATTGAACAAATGGCTTGTAGTACAAAAAAAAAGCAAACATAAAGATCAAAGAATGTATTTCAAAATGTCACATTCAGCTCACAGCTATGCTTTCAGTTGACATTGTTTTCACATTGCTGAAAACATATTTTGGAATATTCATGAGGGAGTGGGGCATGAGTGTGGTTATAGAGCAGATGCCAAAAGAGGCAGTTCTAAATGGTTATAAGTGCTCCTGGCATGGTGGAGTTGTTGGAACCGGTAAGTGAGGAGAAAAAATATTAAACTTTTGTTATTATTTGGCTGTAGAATGTCATCTTGAATCTTTGGCCTCTGATAGCAAGGACGAGTAGTAAAATATTATAATACTCTAGATATGGCAAACTGAACTTTGTAGGTGTTAAGCCTAATACCCCAAAAATCCTTGCAGACACCTGGAGAAAAAGACACTGCAAGGGTTTCTCAGGAAAGAAGGAAAAAAAAACCCTCACTATAGGTAATCATTTATGAAACAGTTTCACACTTTCAAACAATATGTATACTTATTTAAACATGCTGACACTGCTAAATCAAGGCTGAAGAAATATTTATTTACTTATTGTTTGGTGTTTGCATTCCACAGTTGTGATCAGTCAAACACTAGAACAATTGATCATTCTGGAAGGTATACAGTAATATAAAGCCTTTGAACACACATAGAGGCACAACACATGATGAGTTCACTTGTTTTAAGAGCACCACACTCCGTGTGTGGGCTATCAAATCAACAAGGGTTTTTGCATTCATTTGCAGATGCATGTATACTGCTGTATGACAAAATCAAATTTGCTTAAAAAACAGTCTTTGACTCTTTCGGGGGGTACAAATTGTTACTTTGATGTGAACTTAAAGAAGAAGGAAAGCTATGCCAAAGCAATGACATGCAATTAAAAGTTAGATCCCCAGCAAGATAATCTTGAGAAAGCAAAACAACTCCATAGGTTTCTCTATGCGCAAACTGTGACAGAAAGCAATGGGGGTACCTTCCTTGGACTGACCTTTGCGATGGTGCCGATAAGAACGTGGTGAATATTCAGACTCGGTGTCGAAGTCTGTGTCATCACTGCATGTGTTGGTCATAAAGTCAGTAGAATTCTCTGCAATGGGTGATATCTTGCTGGGAGAATCAGATAGCTTGCACAATGCTGCCCCGGATGAGTATCGTCGAGGGCTGGTAGGTGGGGTGTTGTGCTTGCCATCTTGACGATAAGGGCCTGGACTCGGAGATGGAGGAGGCGGTGGCATGGTGACACTGTGCAGTAATGTACATGTCAAAATGAAACATTATTCAGACGTTAACGAGAGTCACTCAAAATCTTGCACAGAGCATGACAACATTATTTCCAAGCAGTGCTTTTGAGAATCGAGGGAGATGTAAATTGCAACCATATAGAAGGTGGGATTAAACAAAGTTATTAATCCCGGCGAACCCAAACAGCAGTAAGTTTAGGAACACATCAACAATCAAAAAAGAGCATAGAAATCACTTAGACCAATGTTTTCAGTGTATAAGTTACAAGAGAACTCTAAGGCCAAAGTTGATGACAGCTCACTAAATTCGTTCAAGCGTAACTTGTTGGTACAAGGATAATGCAGAGCAGGAAGTTGCATAACTTTTTCTCTCTCCCACAGAAATGCAGACAAGGTGATGATAGAGTGCTGCTATTGCTATGTAACAACATTAAGTGTTTTGACAGCTTACATGAACTGTGATTCAGCATCTTAATTCCCTGTAGTGCCCTTCCTCACTATGTTCCCTCTCAGACTACAACCATTCACATATTGTTAGCCCATCATTTTTTGGGGGGGTTTTTGTTTGCACAATTACTTCTCGATGCTTTCCGAATGTCATGACAACTCGTCTGCATCAACTCTCTGTGGCAAAGGTCAATATTTATCCTCTGTAATATTCACGTTGTTGTTCAATTTTTTAGAGAAGTAACTTATGACCAGACATTAGGTGTTAAATTGAGTAACTTCCTTGAAGAAACATTTAAATTAAGGACCTACCTTGAAAGCCAAAACAGATGTAAAATAAATGGTTATTAAAGTGTTCTTGTTAAAAGTTAATAATGCCTATACCTAATGCTCTAGCTAGATACCTTCGCAGAAAACATCCCTGAAAAGGGAAGAACTTTCTTCCTCTGTACATGAAACATCCACAACTGGGGATGTGAGTCTCGCTTGTTGCAAACTTTGTAGAGGGTATCTTTCAGCACTTTCAGTGCCATCTTCGAGGCTGAAGGGGTCGATATGCATTTAGGGCTCGTGCACCGCGTACAGCGGTATAATATTCATTTGAAAACAAAGGTTTAAGCAGCTCAAGGTATCTGGCATGTCAGACAAAAGCATCTCAACACATCTCAACTCTTTTTTTTGTTGATTGATAACGTTTCCTTTGGACAAATGGAGACGTTATCAATCAAACCAAAAAAGAAAGCAATTTCACTCTACTCACTTGAGTTGGCTCTCGACGATGTCTGGATTTTTATAAACTCTGGTCAAGGTATTTACGATGGCCTTCCAGTCTGTGATGATGCGATAGGTGAGGAGAAACGTGTTCAAAAAGTCGATACTGAGAAACCTCAGGTCCGTCAGCCTTTCCAAAAGCCTCTCGAGGCTCGCGTAGCGGATCTGGGGCACCTTACAAGAATTGAGGAGCTTGCTGAATCTGATGTCTTCATCGTCCTTAAAAAGCCGAGGATCAGATCTGGAGCATGAGGGGGAAAAGGTGGATCAGTGAAACAATCATCTCAAACAGAAACTGTCTTTAAAATATGAAATGGAAGTAAATTTCTTAAAATTTGACATTGCCTTCTGGCTCTGATAACTCAGGTAGTATATATATGTGTATATGTATGTTTGCAAGGCTGAAAATCAATAGGGCTAACTCATCAAAATCAAAAGACCAGCTCAGTAAAATTTGATGAAGTGCCAAATGTATGCCAAATGTACGTTGCCATGTCATGCACCGCTGATTGCCATGCTGAGATGTCCCTTCAATTAATTATACATGAAACATGATTCTACTCTTAGCTGAGACTGGAAGAAAGTCATCAAGGAACTAACCAAGCAACTTACCTCTCGTGTCAACAGAATCTCAGATTTATCTGTGTGCACTCACGTGACTAGTAAGTTTTAGCAAAGATTCCTTACTGCTGGGCAAGAAACAAGCAAGGAGCAGGGTGCAAGAGGAACGTTATTAAAGCCAATGGCCATCCCATCACCAATTACACTTCCCCGAATTGTGTGAGAGGTCCTACAGGCATTTTCGTAGCATGCACCCCTTAAACTTGCTCCCTTTTGTGCACCCCTGCAAAGTACAAACCACGCCGTATGCCACAAGTGGCACACATACCTTTCATTAAGGAACTCTGCATCTTCCCGGCTATGCTTCTTACTTTCCCATTTATATTCTTTACTGCAGTACATGTCAGATCTACAGTTATTCTCATTCTAACACATATTATTTTCTTTACAAATTTTGTGTCACACTTTTGAGTTTGATTCTGTACTGCTCTGTTCTATTCTGTTCTGTTCTCTTCTCTTCTGTTCTTTTTTTTTTTTTTTTTCGCTTACTGCCCTTCCGGTCTGACCATGCGTATTTCAATACAAACAACAAATGATTCAGTCACATGGCCACATTATTTCAAGTGCTGGCACATAATATACATTCAGACACATTTGCAATATGATATTTCATACCTCTCTAATTCCCACAAAAAAGAAAGAAAAAAAGTTTGGTTCACTTTGCAAATACAAGACTATATATATATGCAAGCAGTTTACAAATATATCAAACAATATGAACCACTGATTCTGTTTACAAATAAGTAGAATGGAGGAAAAAACACATAGAGCCTGTGGCCTTCAACACTTCTCCCCCACAGAAATGCACTCTTCAAGCAAGCCAACACAAGCTGTATGTAAACAGAAGCACTGCTTATTTTTATCTTATTAGTTTAACTTGAAGAATAAATCAAACTTTTGTTTGTCTCCCTCACCCCTAAAAAAATGAAATAAACAGTATATCAATGTAAAGGTGTGATTCTAGGTTGACCATCAGCACCAGAAAAAAAAGGGCGATTTTGCTTTCTTGGAGTTCTTTTGACATTAGATGCATCATCAAGCTTCAATTATACAACACATGACTCAAAAAGAGGTGTCCGCACTGCGTTCTTGATGCAATTTGTAAATATAAAAATAAACAACGCATATCGGAATATGACATATATCATCTACAGGTCAAACGTCATTCCTCGCTGATCATTTTTTCAAGAAGCGTTGATCCAGCTTTGTGACTAATGCTTTTTATCTTTCTTGGGATGAAATTTAGGTCACATTAATTTTCTTGACTTTTTGTATATGCATTATTAATAGTGAGCATTGGTGGAAGTTCCTGTAAAAGGTTTGGCTTCTAAGCCTTCCAAAAATTTTCTGTCATTCGTACATGTCAAAAACGACAGACTGCACACCCTCATGTGTAGTTCACGCTCGGAAAACGCAACGATAATTGTTTAACACACTAATCGTTTATCGTTGCATTTTCCAAGCGCGCACTACACATGAGCATGTGCTTCAAAATTGTCATGTTTTATATATATATATGTATATATATATATATCACAAATTTGTGCTATATATATATATATGTAGCACAAAGCATCCTGTGCTTATTTGTCATGTCTCTTCCATAAAAATGGAAAACATAATCAAATCCAAATTATGACAATGCTAAATGGACAAAGATAAATCATCACAATGTAGCAAAAAACAATACCCGATCTTCTGCAAACTATTGCATAAATATTTCATCGTAAGGTGTGTCAACTTACAGGTATTACACACTCGCCTGTCCAGCACTATTCTTAAAGTGGTACATAACAAAAAGTAAAGTGCAAGACCTCTTTTGGATAAACTTCTAGTATTTGAATACCATATGGATTAAAGCAAGTTAAAAAGGGAGAAAACACACTGCAAAGTATTGCGGGAAAAGGATACACATTGAAAAACGAAATAGCAATCATCGGGAGACATGAACAATCAATGTTAAAGAGAATTTCCCACTTAAACATTCAGCAAACTTGTGAAATCTTCTTTAAATTTGCTGTGGATAATTCCCCTAAATGTGAAGTAAATCCGTGAACCTTGTATCCGTAAATGACAATAATATATAAGCATGTTGCCAACTCGTAATACTGCAGAGTGCACCATGGAGTCTGCCAAAATTGGTGCATGACTTTGGATTTCCAATGTTAAGAAGCTTATGGAATATTACAGCACAACAGTTTGCAGAAGATTGAGCAATGTGGGAATCCCCAAATCACGTTAATGATCGATCAATACAACTGATAAAAGAAGCCAAATGTTTGGGAGAATGAAACCTGTGGCACCAGATGATAGAAACAGAGAAATGATAAAATCTATGAGTCATGAAAACTGAGAGTGATAAATTATTGACTGATGCCCTCATACACAGAGACCCCATCTGTAGTAGTCCTGAGTTCAATCACCACTTTCACTAAACTAATGCTATAACACCAATTTTGGAGCTACATGCATATCTTACAGAACTTGGCAAAATATCTGAAACAGGTCTAGAGCTGGAACAAATGTACACACTAAACCTTGTCTTTACATACTACCAGGTTTAATACTAGTGTTGGTAGGAGAAGACTTGGTGTGAAGTGTGTAGGGTGGGAGGGGGGGCATTGCTTACATGTGGAGGTGGCGAGTTGCAAGTGCTTACAGTCTGAAATTTGTTGTGCTTAGACGGTAATGCAACAGTGAGGAGGAAGCCTTTCATTTTGTCTAAAGTGAGACATGTCAAAGGTAACAATTGTGTGAAAAGTTTTTCCCCTGTGATAAACTAGAAGAAGAGACTGGCTATATTGAATAAATTATATACTATACAATAAAGTTTTGTGTATAACGTCTATGTCCTCATTTCGTTTCCTCACAAGGAAGAATATGCCAATTCTCTATTTTAGTTTCCCCATACAGACACATACACAACCAATAAACAATTCCCCTGTATTCAAACTGACATTCTCAATTTTTTCTCCGAGAAAGTGTGTCATCTTTGCAAAAGAAAAATCATAATTTCAGTGGGATAATTTTACCCTTTAACTGTGACCTTTTCTATGAAAAATTTATGGCTAATAAATGTCATAAGCAATGACTACACATCATAAGTATCTCCATCGGCACCCCTTGTTCTTAATTACAATGCAACAAAAAGACTACCACGTTCAAGGTTTTATTATGAAAAGGATAGTGTCAGATTTGAAATTTTTCTTCATAAGCGAGAGATAATCATTCTGGTCAAAAAGTTTTGTTATATTCCTTATCTTTTAATCGTGAGATGTCAACAGCTGAAATAGCAGCATTCTGTATCGCAATTGAAGCTTAAGTGAAAAAAAACAGTCTGGTGTCATCATTTATAGATGCATTTTGGCAAATTAAAGATCTTCTTTTCTCCAAAGCTTGAGTAACCCATTATATCTGTTACACAACAATTGTAAAGTGATTTAAGTTTACAGCCCCTCAGGACAGAAATAATAACATCATGGCATAACTTTTGTGTCATGTGGACCTTCACATTCATTTCTTGTCCCCCAAAGTGCATTTAGTTTCAAGTGTTGATATGTAACAATTAAAATGGCAAATAAGTTTGCAGAAAGTTTGAGAGCATATTACTCGTTTCTCTCCAACACATACAAAATTACATTTTTTTGGTGTCAAGTATATGGAAAAATACATTTGACTCTTTGATTACGCAGATTAGCCATCAGCGACACTCATTTTGGTACTTTACTGAAATTAACGCCTCATAAAAAGGAACCTGTGGATCGGTAATAACATTTCATGCCTTTCAGTGGCACCAAAAATTCTTGAACCCAAACTGTGGCAAGGAAACTTCATGCTCCCCTACCTACGTACGTAAACATCGTATAACAAGGCCATAAATGTCTGGGAGATGTTTATATTAAATTTGAAAGGTCCAAAACTTTCGCTCTGTGAGCAAAACAATCAATTAATGTGGTGATGTCAGTGCAAGTATGAAAGCAAAGTGTTCAAATCATTCTCAAACGTTTGGGGTGGACTTGTAGAGGAGAGAGGAGGAAGAACTCTTTCTCTTTGTATCTCTGGAAGCCTTTAATTAAAAAAGAAAAAGAGAAAAAGGAAATAACCACTTACTTTATACAATGAGGGAGTCTGACAGAGGACAAACTGTTTTCATCTGCAGAACTGTCCAACAGACCATTATAATGGAGATTATCGATGCACTGTGGATAGGAAACGACATACAGTCTGCAAGTAATATTTAAATCATTCACACAGCACTTGACTAAACAAGCCAACTTTACCTTAAAGGCATCTACATAAGAAACAACATTAATGCCTAATCTATCATTAAGCCTCCAAATACATTTAAATAAACTGCATAGGGGCAGAAAAAATCTTAAGAGATAAGTGACTGTCCAAAACCAACCAAATTGGGATGATATAGTGACATATCAAGTCGATGAATCTGAATTTACTTTCACAGCATACAAGAAGGTATAGCATAGAGCCATAAAATGCAAGACAGCGAGTCTCCAACTAAGTCATCCACATATAGATAACACAAGTAACTGTTGATCACATTTCCACCGTCTCATATTGAAGTCATCCACATAAGATGACACAATCAACAAACCACTTATCAAGTCTCCGCTAGAATCATCCAGTCAAGTCATCAGCATCATCAAAGCCACTGACTATATTTTAAGTCATCCGCAAACATATGACACGATGAAATAGCTATTTATCGACTTTTCACTCACATTTAAAGCCATCCACATAAGATGACAAATGGCAAATTTATTAAAGTCATCCACATGAGTTATCCATTCAAGTCATATGAATTATCAAAGTCACCAACTACATTTCAAGTCATCTACACATATATCACACAATTAACTAACTACTCAGGAACTCTTCACTCACATTTAGGTCATCCACATAAGGTGATACAAATAACCTATCCCTGATCAAGCTTCCAATTATACTCAAGTCATACACGTAAGTCATCCATTCAAGTGATCTGCATCATCAATGCTACCAAGTATATTTAAATCATCCATAGGTGAATGACATAATTACCTAACTATTAATCTCTCTTTTCATATTCAGGTCATCCAAAGACAATGATGCAACTAACTAACTAATCATTCAGATATAATCAAATCCAAAACTATGTTCAAGTCATCCACATAAGATGAAATAGTTAATTAAATACTCATCACGTCTAAAACAATATTCAGTCTATCCACAAAGAGGGCAATACAGCATCATAAAATATCGTCAAGTCAGTTGCATTGTATTCATCCACATATGGATGATAGGAGGAGAGTTTATCCAATGGAACTTAAGTCATCAATTTAGCAAATTCTAATACATTCATGCACAGACACATTGGAGTAATCTTCAGTAGACATAAATCCAAAACTTTGTTCCAATTACTTACATAAGGACGACAGTAGGTACCTAACAACCAAACTTTCAAATCGTCAAATAAATTTTGATTAAGTTATCTTCAAAGCAATGATATAGACACCCAAGAAAATCCTCCAAGTCTGAAACATCCAGAAAAGGGACAACACAATGCTAATTCCCAAACAATCATCACATCAACAACATCTACATTCATATTGTCATCTAGTTATATGATATCTCTATGATATGAGTGTCATAGAAAGTGAACGAATATCAAGCAGCTTACATGTAAAAAAAAGCTAGCAGAATGGTTTTCTTGTAAAAGGCTAAGTGGATATTGTACCAATTTCTAAGCAATGCATTATTAATTGATTCACACCATCCTGCTAATTTTGTCACTGTTTGGCATTCTCATTTCATTTTTCTGTTTACGAGCTGATTCTGCCCAACGATCATTAAACAGCTGTCAATACGGTGCAATGAATTTCGAAGATGGTCTCCGTTTTAATGAGTAGTGTCACAATCCCTTTAATCTTTAAGCATTCCAGATCCCAATATTCCTGAAGTTGATTATTTTGTGACCATAATTCATCCAGTCTCATGTTTCATTAAGTCACATCGCATCATAAATCATCACTTATTCTCCCCAACAGCAGAGGCTCAGGGGTTCAATGGGTCTTTAAATTTCAAGGTTTAATGATACAGCTATCATGGAGACACTCACAATTACTGGAAATACGTCAAGGATAATCTACCAACTTTATCGAGGACTGCTAGCTGGAAGGCATTTTAAAGTTAAGACATTATTTCACGGTAAGTTTACTTTTATGAAGAATCATCGTTGTGAAAAAAAAAAGGCAGCAGCATTTATCATAAACCAGTTGAAAGGAAAATTGCTTTTTATTCTTTGAAGATAATGATAATAATTGCAATATATTGGATTTTGTAGAAATATAGTATGTGACATTCTTCCACATCATGAGTTCTGAGAAAGTTTGTGATGATCTGTCAACGTATGAGATGGAGATGACTTAAGGAAGACTAAACGAAGGTGAAAAAAATCACATCAAAGATGCAGGAATTGAGAGGCACTATGCTAACATCATTATGACAGTTAAGGACATGGAAGGAAGATTTACACAGCTAAATAATTGGAAAGTTAGCACAGATACATAAAAGAATTTCCGAAATCTTAGAATGTGTTAAAACTTGCAGACACAAAACTTTCTTGAATCCCAACGCATCTCTTTGCTAGGTCAGCTGCACTTGCGAGTTATACCTGAGAGGCGCTATGACATGTATATCATATATTCCCCTCACAGAGAAAAAAGTCACTGTGCAAACAGATATTTATGGATTACAGTAGATCTGGCCACAGTTCCAATGAAGAAATGGATACTTTATTACATGGCACAATCCCTCCCCCCCCCCCACCACTTCCTTCACCTGATAAGAATTATGTGCAACGATCCATGATCACTCAGAGTAAACAAACCAGTAATGTCCATTTTTAGCCTCCCTGTCTTGTTTCTCTGAAATGTTTTCTTTGGAAAAATCATTCAATGGTAATATGCAGTTTTGTTACCTTGAATGAGCAACCCACATCTCATGGTTACAAAGAGTCTTTAAATTCTGTGAGGGGCCATTTTTAAGGCAAGTAGTACCAAACACCATCACTCATGACTCTTAAAAGAAATTCCAATGACTTAAATACTAGGAACAGCATGAACCTTTTCATGGAGAGTATAGGTAATGTCTCTTTCGCACAGGTCTTTTTGTATTTTACCAAAAAATAAAAGTTGATGCATACCTGACTGATGTCACTTGTCCAGGCCGCTTTGTCCTGCAAGGTAGGAGCCACCAGAATTATGACCAAAGGTGGGCCACTCTTGGAATCTACCACAAGTCTAAAATCAAGGTCATCATATTCTGATCCTCTGGAATTATTGACTATTTTAAATGGATGAAAAAGAGGACAAATACACACAGAATTAACCATACAGACAATCAGTGATCAATTCCTCGACTGATTGACTGATAGAGTTGGTTGATTACATCAGACTCATCAAAATTGTGAACGATTAGAACACTATATTTTAACAGTTGTAATCTTTTAATTTCATCGTAATTTAATTTAATCTCGAAAATCCCAATTCTTTAGGCACCAGTCCACATTAAACCTAGTTTCATCAATGCTGGGCATACCTTAGTATGCAAGTAATCCTTCATATTAAGTTCAATTGGGTGAAAAGCCTCGTATATGGTATACCTCTTAAAGTGCAATTGATGTGAGCGGCACAGCAAAGGATGGGAGACTTGAACATCATGTGGATGGCAGAGGTCATTAACACACATTGATTAACCTTGTTCATTACATACTAAATGACAATTTGATAAAAAGGTGAAAGAAAATTACAAGTAAAAAAAATGTAAATAAATGCATTTTTGTTGGAAGTAAACCCAAGAAAAGGTATACAAGATTCACAGCATGTCAGCAATGCTTGTGTGCAATAGACAAAGTACCACCATCGTTTTGTGTAAGACAGCAGACGACAAAACACTGTCGATCTATGTTTTACTTCACACGTATGTGGAAACTGGAAAGAGAGGTCAGCAGCTGATAACACAACAGGAAAGAGAATGTCGCATTTGCTAGAATTTGGACAACTTCTGTCTTTTTTTTACATTGTTCAGTACTTTTTGTTGTATTCTTCACATTTTCTTTTATCCGGAGTTTGATGGTGCCTTCTTCCAGTTTGCTGAATATTACCAATGCTACAGTAAACATTCCTGCTGTATGTTCCATGCAGTACACTGTCAAAAAGTGGGTAGGGGTGTTGCTCAACTAGATAAAAGGGAAGATCGTATCATATGAATATATCTATATGTGTGCACACATTGTTTACTCACATATGTAAGAAGTGCCCCTCAGAGAGATTTCTACAGAAATTTGCAAAATTGCTAAAATTGTATGTGTTTTAGAGGCGTCTGCCCCAATTATCTCATTTCCCGTTTGCAGTTCAAACACATGATCAAAGGACCATATGTTTAGAAATGTTCATCTATGTAGGGTGGCAGTTCATGGCACGAAACCAGAGGATCGTTTAAGGTCCTGTTTGTTTCTCCTTGGTGAGCTTCGGCCTTGAGGGTGAACCTGTCACTGATGAGGGTTTGTTGGCCGACAGGTCAGCCTTTGCGAAATAATGCTCAGCACAACCTCACATCCGTCGATCAGCAGATAGGTAATTAATTATCACTGACAGGTCATGTTGGAATAGCTGTTTATAAACTGTGAGTTACAGTAACAGGATACACTACCAGCCGGCCTTTGATTTTTAGAAAACTTTATAGTTGTCCCATTCCACTGTTTTCAGTTTTCTGCATGGAAAGTTTCTTGTCTGAACAAATGAAAGACAAAAAATGTCAATGACTGTTTTTAATCTAGGCCTAGATTAGTTTATTCCAGCTACATATTTCTACTGTACATTTTCTAATTTTACGTACCAAAAAAGCAATGATTGTTGGTCACACGACCAACTTTTAACTTTTGGTTGTCTGTACAGAATCTCAGTCATCATAGACAGCCAGACAAACTGGAAAATCGAGCCCTGACTGGCTTGACATGAAAGATACAGAGTCACTTTCCAACCTAATAGTCACCCTTCTGGTGCCTTTTACACTCAACTTTTTCGACAGACCGTAAGGTTTGAAAATCACCAAAGAGGCCTCACAAGATGGATTCATTATTTTGTGATGGTTTGTCTTAAGCAGTCAGACTATCACCTCCATCATGAATTCCTGCTGTTTTAAGTTCAGTAAGGCTACACTTGATTATACAACAACAAAAAAACAAAGCCTGCAAAGGCTGAGTGACATAACAATGACATTTTGAAATATTGGATGTATTAACCATTAAAAATCTTGAGAATAACTACAAATTCCATTCCAATCCATTGAAACTATTGACAATTTTCCTGCCTTATACTTCCATCACGAATAAAGTGTGCAAATTCATGATGTCAAGAGAGGGAGGGGCATGATCAGTCTTATGTTTTTACTCAGTTTACTAAACCTTTATTTCAAGAACAATTGAATATTTTTATGTGCCCAAAGGTTTTGTTTTTGAAGCATGTATTGTTTTTTTTTTTTTACAAATATTGATATCATTGTATAAAAACCCTAAACCAAAAGAAATACTGACACTGTACAGAAGTCTACACCATCCAATTGGCATTTACATGAAACTTTGCAAGGCCATACATCTCAAAAATGGTAACAGATAGAAATTACACAGTTCCAATGGATTTTCATTCACGGTTTCACGCTTCAAGCTTATGAATAAAGCCAGGTCTTTTTGAAGATGCATGTCACACGATTTTAAGAATTGAAAATGCATAAGTATGCAACCCCTGCAAAGTCCAGTTGCTATGACAACAGTCCTTGCAGCCTGCAGACTATCTCTTTTTACATCTAATGAAGATTAGTTAGTGACTTCAAAATTCATTATGAGACACATCTCCATGCAGTGAAATGCCATTTAGCTGCAACACACCTATGTAACTCATGTTTCAATGGATAGGAAAGATGCTGAATTCACCTAACAGTGCAAAAAATGGCAATCGGTGTTAAAGCACATCAAATTCAAAAATGAGCTCCACGGTTCTTTATAAGTGTTTTACCATTAGTTCTCCATGGAAATCAGAGAACCAGAGTGCACCTTACGCCTGCCTCATGCCACAAATTAAGCTGTGGTGGGTGTGCATGCCAAGGGTCAACATCCCCACTGACACTATTGACAACTGATGCTGTTCAGACGAGGAATTATTTCTCTTTGTTACCTCCACACTTACATATTCATTCACAGCGCCAGATTGTGCCTGATGGGATTTTCAATGAAACTTCATTGAAAATCTAAAGTACAGTACATTACAAAAGTTTGCCTATGGACAACAATGTGCATGAAAAAAAACTAAAAACTGACTGCAATCGTTCCGTACTTCAGCTCTGACTTAAACACTGTGCTGTCACGACAGGTATATTTATGTCTCTCTTAATGATGCATATTATTACTGTGATGTTTCAATAATTGACTGTCAGTGCTCATTTCGAAGGTAGCTTATGTCATGACTTCTAACATCGCCTGACACACGACGCGAAATTTGCCATTACATGTGGGTTGCAAATTCCAGCTCTCAGACCATTCATAATATAATGGCACAAGGACTCAGCGGACCAAATTAAACACCAGCTTGTCCTTCCCCTCTCTCTAACTGACCCCTTCAAATTATCCCCCAAATCATCCCCAAAATGTATATTCAGCAGGAACTGGTTGCTTTGAATACTGCGTAGGCAAATCATCTAAGTGGAGACAAGCTCCCGGTGAGGAAATGCATTGCTTTGCTAGTAGCTAACAATATGTATACATCAATTCTGGAAAGGTATCTGCTCAAATGAATTGATGGTCAAATGTTTGTTGTATTATAAGTGTGGCACATGAACCTGACTCTGATGATGTCAGCCCTGGTTTCCTTTTCAAGTCATCACAATATTTTTGAGCATGATATTAATAAATCTACATCCAAATACATGCTTATAGGCGCTACAGTATAGTTCCATTTCCTTTTTCTTAGTCTCAGATTTTTGCTGAATTCCAGAGCTGAATTTATTGCACTTCACTTGGATGTACCTTTTGGAATTTTGGTACAAACCAACCAATGACGTAGCGATTCAGTGACCTCGCCTCAACGGATCTTGACCTAAAATCTGCTCCCTGTGTGGGGTTCCTAAAAGCAGGTAATCCTACTTTTTTTAAACACATTTCTTCCCTTTTTATCTGTTTGCTAACTACATGTGGTGTATTTTCTGCCTTGTAAGTGTACGGTAGCTCAATGCATCGTATCCGATGGGTCCCTCATGGAATGCATCTGACAGAGGAGAGGCAGGGGATGAAGGGGAAGGAGGAAGTGGGAGGAAGCGTGATAGAAGCTTTCAATTACTAATACTAAATCTGAAAAGGAGTGTAGTTGAGTAAAATAGAGATATCTGCACAGCAACAGGCAACGGCGAGACCAGCTCTCGATCACAGATCCTCAAAGAAGATACCTTCACAAAAAGTTGAATGAGTATGCTTTCTTTTACTGGGAAATATCTGCTTTGTCACTACATAAACTAACAATCGTAAAAATTCCAAGGTTTGTTTACATTACAAACATTCATCACAAAAGTATATCGATGTTTTGATAGGAATGTGTCACATCTCATACCGGTGAAATCTACTCTAAACTATCTACCAAACTTGTGCTATCCTTGTCAACAAATCTTTTATCATTTATTTTTCTTTGCCTGGATTTTATTGTCAAAATTAAAGTGAAAATAAATCCTTTCCAAACTTCCAGAAATACATCTCAGATGCACGAACTCTGTTTTCATGTTGTTATAACACTACTACCAAAACATCATCAAGAAATTTTATTCAAATATTTGACTAACTGATATGTCTATCTCATATACCATGAAACTTCCTGAAAATGATATCTCTCAGTTTCCCTATAAATTCATCCATTTTGGGTACTTGTTTAGCATCAAGTTAAAAGAAGAATTCAAATTCACTCATTGTAAAGAGCTAAGACCACATATTCTAGCATAGTTGCACAGTCAGGTCACCCAATGTTCAACTGTTGTATTATTAAACAAAAGTCCTCCCAAAAATCCTCCTAAAGGGAAGTTGAAGTTTGAATCTAATATTAATAGAGTTCCAGGGGAAAAAATCCTGGTGGCCTCATTTTCTAAAGACATGCAATCCACAATGAGTAAAATTTTATCCAAAAGGAAGAATTCTGGAGCAACCAAAAGCCAAGCATGCCTTGATTCAAGTACCAACTAGAGTTTAGTGCAAAAGAGTACAAAGTGCATTTCTTGAGGGACTACAGCTTTAATGGAGAAGAGTCAAAATTCTTTCTCCTATACACATCAGAGTTACTTAAAGGGAAATTTGTTTGTTTTACGGGAAAAGTCACATTCTTTAAACCCATATTTCTGGGTACAGATGGTTCAAAACAATGCAGAACAGTAGTAGCCTTCTGTTTGGGAAATAAGTTTCCCAAGGATAAAAATTCATTCATTTGTTACTCAAGAATAATTTGTTCACCCTAACTTCAAAAAATTCAAATGATGCATCTTCCAGACTTCATACATGATCTTTTGAGGAGATGAAATTATTGCTGGTATCTGTTGGTGAGCATAAATGGTTTCACAATGATTAAACCCTATTTCCTATTTATACCAGGTTGATAAATTCTATAGGCAGATATTTCCCTTTTATAATAACCAGTATCATAATTTGCATCAAACCAATTTTGTTAAAAAATTTGGATGAAAAGAGACATACCAATCACTTAGCAAGCATTTAACGTCCAAAGCTTACATCTATTAGTTTTACAAAAGGTTCAGGAACAAATTATACAGTTATGAACATATTTCAAGATTCGTAAAGGACATGCTTTTGGTCAGAACTAAGAAAAAAAATAGGGTAATCACATATAAAGTTTTGAAAACCATAATTTTAATGCCTCATCAACTGATTTGTTGCCTTAAAATTTAGGTATGCAAAGTTTGAACCAACACGCTCGAACAGGATTACCTGTCTATATTGCAGACAGGTCTGTATGCAATGCCCATTATCCACAGAACAACAATGAGGAAACACATAGTCAATGATGAGACTGCATCATCAGATAAAGCACCCTGATTCAGAAAAATTCCTTTTTCTTTTGGCATGTTTTCACATATCTGTCATTGTTTTTGATTAATTGGATAGTGATCGATGTTAATTTAAAGTGCACAAAAGGTGAGAATATTAAAAGGCGATGGAAAGAACAGAATGTATTTCAGAAACATTACGACTGAAATGTGAAATGGTGAGGTCTTTTCTAAGAGTCACTTCAAAGGAGTGAGGCCACTGAAACATGATCTGAAATACAAGAAAGTAGCTGAAATATGTTCTTTTGAGAGATGTAGACATTCTATGGGGGGATGATAATAGGCCATATTATTCAGACATATTGAAAATTCCAATTAAGTGTAACTAAGGCCAAGAGGGCCCTCAAAAGTGATCATGGTTTTAGTGTGCACCCATAGAAGTGAAAGGAGGAGAAAGCTGACAAGGTGCATGTATAGCCATGCCTTTATACAGTTAGACCATGAAAAAAAATATGTGGCAGAGACTCCTAAGGTTGTGCAGTAAAGAATCGCATGTTATATATTTGTTTCTGTGCCAAAGGTGTGCATTCACTAAAATTTTATGAAACTTCTTCCACAACTAATCCTTAAAATTACATGTGAAACTACCACATAGATGCAGTATGGTTTGGCAAATTATGACGAGCAATTTTGCGATTAATCGATCTTGAGCAGTTTATAGGTCGCACATTGTATGCAACCGGTGCTTCATCCTCAGGCCTTACCAGCTGACAGATTTGTGGAAGGCTTCAGTGCAGGTCGATTACCAGAAAGGTTTTAGAATTATTTCTCAGGCGTCACCATCAGTCTGTAATCACTATTGTTTTTAATGGCAATCAAACTACCTCTGAAATGCATCATTGTTTCCGCAGCGATTAGATCAGTTTTCAGAGATTCTCATTTTTCAAGCTGTTGCCAAGGAAATGAAATGTGTTTCTCTGACATTTATCCTCTCACGGCCAACTGCGTGCATTAACAGTGATGGCGTGGGCGTACCTTTCCGGGGGGATCGCTCAAGTGGCACCCAACATCACTTACACACTAACTGCAGCTGGCATTTTGAGTGATGATTGCTTCGTCACCATTTTTATCCTTACAATTTCTGGTCAGTGGCTGCCAACCGTTAACCATACCCTTTCTGCCGCCCCAAAAAACAGCCACTTGATCAGGGGGAAGCTGTAACTGTGGCCCTCTAGAACTCTGCCATGCATGCCATTACTGTGAATCAATTATGATTTACAGTCGATGATAAAAATCCCAATGTTACCCTTATCTTTCTAACCGACACATAAAGTTTACAGAGTTTTGAACAAGAATTTGCATTTTTTTAATGAAAACTATAAATCGTTGACTAATTCATGTCTCCGCCATCATCTTCTCTTGACAATCAGCTTTATTTCCTGTATTTTCAGTGAGTTCTTACAACATTTAACTTAGATGAATGTTTCACGATTTTTCTCTTCTTTTTGATCCTTTGTAACTATTTATTTAAAACACATTGTCAGAGCAAAATGTTCTCGATAGAAATATCCCTGCTCAATATTAGGTCAATTTACTTTAATCTCAGGATGGTATTTGCTAATTTCTTTTGAAATGACGTTGAGAAATCAACCTCCTTTCTCCTTTTATTTCTTTCCTTGTATAGTATTATCCCCAAGATAAAAATGAGCGAAAGCTTAATAAAGTCCTTTTTATCCTCCCAATGGAGGATCTCAAAAGCTATCACGTTATTTCCCCCATCTGCCATTTTATTAATTGGGAAAAATTCCATCGAGAATACATCCTTTATTGCCATATCATCAGACCTGTACAAAATTTGGGAAGAAAAAATACATATTTTCTGTAAATATTCAAAGGTATTTTTCCCCAAGTATAATTTGAAAAAAATTCCCATGAGGTAAGAATTGAGGAAGACCAGTCATAGATAATTTTCATATTGCCACTGGCTATATTGAGTGTATACGCATTTGTTCTTATCCTCATGGCACATATAGCAGGTAGGTTTGGAGTACCTTCACCTGTTCAGTGCTTCTATTTTATCCATTATTCCTGAGACTTGTGACACTTTCGGATGAATCTTGCATTGTCCATCTAGTTTACATTTACAGGATTCAGCGGTGGAATAGTTGTTGAACTTTGACGTGGTTATGCTGTGTTGTATACTTGATCAGTCACAGTACCATCTGTCACAATACCATCTGTCACATAACATCTGCCACAACATACTATCCATTTATGTCACTCGAAAATACAGGGTGCAATATTTATGGTGCAGGGGAAGGAGTGGGAGATCTGAGTGTCTAGGTGTCTTTATGGGCTGAAATATTACAGCTCACTAATCCTAATCTAAATGTAAAACATGACAGCAGTTTTGGTTTTCATCTATTTCTTTCTACAGCTTTGCTGAAAAGTTTCTCACCTTCTTCATCGAACGGATCAAATTCTTCAACAATTGTTGTATCCATCAGAGGTAAAATCCCACCAATCTACACATAAGAAAAAAAAGGTCAATTTAGCAAAATACGATATGGTAGTAATATGGTAGATGTAAACTTGAATTGCCTGTAATTCAAAATGTGTCTACAACAATTCTGATAGCCCAGTAGTCCTCCCCCTTTACCAGCCTCAACACATCCTGTATAACCTTTTGAAAACTGTCAAAACGCCTTGAAGAGAGGAGCCTTGTATCCAAATGGATTGTGTCCAAGACTACAGCAGCTTAATAGTTTGCGAAGAAAATAGTTAATTCACTTTGAATCAGTGCAAAAGTACACCATCTGATGAAACATCCCACCGTTCATGGTCATTCTTTCTCTTTCAAAAGCGCACATTCACCAAGTCTTGGCAACTTTACCAGTGACATAAAAAAAAAAAAAAAAAAGGTCCACAAGAGTCTCCTCTGACTGTCACCGACATGGAGAGAGTATAAGACTGTTGAAACTTGACTGACACAGCAGAAAATTCCATAAAGGTAAACGCATGCAAATGATGGACCATCCGATAGTTGAAAAGGAAAGAAGGATAGTGTGTTGGGAAATCTTTTTGATGCTGATGAAAACAATCCAGTCTACTGTATACTCATTACTGTAAAGGAAATTAGAGTATTTGGGTATCGTGTACTCCCCAGGATGCTGATGAGAATGTCCATTAGAATTATATGTCTTAAAAGCGTTCATCCTTACCGCATGGTAGTATACCAAACCTTTGGGACACAGGAATGAAGTTGTCGTTTCTATCAATCTGGCAAATTTCTCGTTATTTCATAAGTTTATGGTAGTCGTTTTTTGTTTTTTTGTTTTTTTTGCAGTGGATAGGAAGATTATGTGAAAAGTCTTCAAAACTACTTGTCCTCCTGAAGTACTAATTTAATTTCTATAAGTTCATATCAAACTGACTAATCATCATAGCAGATCCTCTTCCTAAAATAATCAATCAAAATCACTCCAAAGCTAGTCCATTGGCATTGGTATCATTTTACATACTGGTCAAATTCAAACAAAATAAGCGAGACTGTGTAAACTCGCAAATGTGATCACAAAAACATTATGTTGGGTGATGCTGTCTCCTGAAAGGGTTCTTCAAAATGACTACCGATGAAACTTAAAAAAATAACAACATTTCGTCAGCCGTTCGCTAACCTTGTTGAGGTGGAGTTTGCCACCAGATGTCCTTGTGGTGACCAGCAAGTGTTTCGTGAAAAGGAAACACTGTCGAACTCCTTCTTTCTTTGTATCCCTGCTGGAACCCAATGAACCAAGTCTGTTTCTTGCTGTTTTGTTGCGATCGTTGCTGACCTGAATCAAGGAACCTGTCAGTAAATGGATGGCAACGGAAAAAGTCATTACGAATCATCCGCAGCAGGCCTTGACATCGTAAAAACCAAAGGTTTGCAGGAATCAAGCTGGTCCTCCCCGAGCAGGAGATAAATTTCCCCATGGTGTTCCGAAAATGATGGAAAAGGGACAAAATTTTAAGAATTATGAAGCTCATCATAAAATTCATCAAGATGAGTTCAGATAAGATGATGGGCTGCAAACCTGCTATCTATGGCTGGCTGCAGTGACTAAGCATGACTCATCCAGGGAAGTCAACGCAACCCCTCGAAATGTGAACCGAATTTTGAAATTGAGATGATCTAAATCCTTTAATAACATTTCTCTTTTCCTCACATGAAGCTTGCAAAGGCAAACATATTTTTTCATCTCTTTAACAAAAAAAAATCCATTTCATTCTCTCTGTTCTCTGCACTGTCAAAATTTCTGTCCATTATAAATTGTATCCCCAACAGATTCCACTTGAGAGACATCTCTGAAAAAGATTTCAACACAACTATGACACATATTTATTTCTTTGCAGCTGTGCCATTGGTGCAATTCTTACAGGGTCAGGTGTTCCCAGAATTTTGACATACATGTCTTGTATTTAACAAACATGTTTTATGGACAAAATACTGGCATGAAAGCTCTTTGTAACTCACCTTCGTGCTCGCGCTCTCTGGTCCATCGTAAACATTATCGATTCTAAAAATGGAACTACAGGACCAGAAACCAAAAGTTGGGTTAAGGGCATCTTATTGCACCTTGCCACTGAGTCGAGACCAGGGTTTCAGTAATGATCAAGGGCCATGTTTCACATTTTAGTTTGTATCTGAATGTAACAGTTTGTGACATTCTAATACTAACAAGACCTTGTTTGGAGGCAAACTAACATGACACCGAGTGAAAATATCATTCCAGAAGATTTTTGCTCTTTTCTCTCTTTGACTTTAGGATCACAATTCCAGACACACTACAGTGTGGCACTAAGCTCGTTGGTTCCCAAAAATTTATATTTGTCAGATAATCCTTGCCCTTATAAGACTTATTGTGCAGATGCTAGACAATGACTGACTGAAAAAATGTCGTGGAATAAGATATCAACAAGAAAATTAAAGATTCCTTTCAGGGCAAAAAAAGATGGTGTCACAGAAGTGTTTGTTCTCAAATATCATTACCTTGTCTCACAAACGTTTGTTCAACATCCAACAGAATGTCACATCCTTCGATGATCATTCGTTCAATCGATAAATTCTTCCTTATACTCTCTGTTTCAGAGACTTCATCTTGCATAGCCTGAAAGAAAGAAACGTAAGTACTGTTTTTTTTTGTTTTGTTTTTGTAAGTGGAGGAAGAATTCGAGCCAGTAGTGAAATTTCAAAACATGAAAAACATGCAAGTTCCATTTATCCCATATTTCCATAAACTCTGTCATCAAAATTAATCATTGCCTATCACATGTGGACAATTTGTTTATCAAATGTGCTTCTCCCAATGACCAGAAATGGTACTAAAATTGAGAGTGAATGAGGGAATTCCTGTGACCAAATACATTCTGCCCAACTGAGGTTTTAAAAATAACCAATCATGCCTAAAATTGTTTCAATAAAATGGATGATGGTGGCAAAAAGTTGAATAAAATGTTGTAACCGAACCCATTAAAGTGAGGTCAGCAACATGACGCTACCAGTCAATCATTGTGATTAAAACAAACAATACAAGTTCACTCTCAAATTTCAAAAATGTTCACACATCCTTTTATGTTTGTCATTTTCATGATCAGTATTCATCTACATACTCATCTATGCTAATATATGGACATCAGTGTCCTGGTCAATGCACAAGACTTCAGTTTATGTCAAAACTTTTACCATCATGAATAAGTGAAGCCAGTCAACAATAGGTCTTAGAACCAACAGAGCAGAGTGTAAAACATATATTCGCTGACAGAAAGTTTGTAAGTAATGTACCTTCAACATTTCATGCACCATCGCCAATCACTTCACAATGTCGTTATCTTTGGTTAATTCTCCTTTTTTACTCTTCCCTTTCTCAACCCAAACGGATAAGACTCCAGCCCTTACTTTTTTTCTGTCATTAACATCTGCCCTTTTCTTGATCAAAATGGGACAAGGCTCTTACTTCTTTGGTTCGTCTCCCATGCAGACCTTCCTTTTTATTCTTCAACCCTGCATAATTTTTCTGCTGTGTGAACCATGAGCTCCCTTCCATTCCCACTGAATAGACCCCAGTTGCATGGTTCCACTACAGAGACTATCTGAGCCCTTTTTCTCGATGTCTATGTGCATGGACAAGACAACTAACACATATCTTTGTTATACCCAGCCATATGGACTGCAAGATGTGAATGCAACCCACTAAAGACTACATTTTGTCAGCTTGACTATTATTTTCTAGCTCCCATGATATATATGATGACATTTCAAGTCACTCTTAAGGTGATCACATATGTCATAATCCAAACGTTGAATACGCTCAAAGTTCTCAAATGCCTGCAATTATCATGAAAGATGATGTAAATTTTTGTCTTACAGCGGGATACTCACCAAGGACAATTCCTCGAGCTTGTTCTTGGCATGTTCAAGGCTGCTCCGTTCCACGTGATCGTGGGGGGTGTGGGCGAGCAATTCGTGCAAGGTTATGATGTATCGAGGCACCTACATTCGGCAAAAGGCAAATGAAAAGCAGACGAAAAGAATAGGTTAGTCTGGAAGATAGTAATCTCACCCAAGGGGAAAGGCAGTTATTGGAAACATCATTCATTGAACAAAACTATACTTCTTTATTAAATCGACAACCGGGAGTGGTAGTGCAATACAGTCAGTGATTACAGAGTTTGAGATCCTGTGACAAGAGAGAAAAAAAGGAATTTAACCACTTTTAACTGAGATAAAAAAATTTACATCATTAACTGCAAAGTTTAGGAAACAACTAAAAATTTAAACAAGGTAGGATTAACGTAACCAGTCACCTTATTATGAGTTTATCAATGAAACTCTTTCTGCAACGACCAAACTTTTCAAGACGAAAGTTGCTTCATTAGTTGGCAAGTCACGTGGTCAGAGACAAAAGTGTGTAGCCACTATGCGGTATGCAAGCTTTTACAGTATTTCAAACAAAACAAGACAATTGTTATAATTGGATACCTAACAATCATACTTTGGTTGCAACCTGTTTTTCCCTACAAGTTGGCATGCTGTAAGCCTGAGAGGCAAGAAGGCATGGGCGCTTGTAAAATCTCGACACCAGTTGCCAGGGTTTTTAATCAGTTTATTTCTCCTAGATTTTATCTAAAACATTTCCACAACTATTGTATTTCTTGACCATATTCAATATTTCATGATTGTGTTCTATCGTTCCATGATGATTTTTGATACTTCACGACAATCTTTGAGTTTTACTGCGTTGCCATTTTTTTTTCCCCTTTTCCATGTTTATCCCATGCAATGGTCATTTACCAGCAATCAAAATCAGTTACGACCAGTGTTTGTGCTAAGGAATTGAATCTGGGAGAGAAATCCCTCTCTAAAAAAAAAATAGGAGGGATTTTCAAAATCAGAAAGGGACTTGTCAGTTGGTAAAGATTCTATTGCAATTAATTGTGTGCAAGTCTGTAATTGTGGCTATGTACTCAGCCATGGAAAAGTGTGCAGGATTTTCCAGCATAAGATTTATCTTTGTGCAGGATTCAGGAGACGAAAGCAGGAGTCACTCAATCCAGCACGTTAGCGCAAACACCAGTTATAACCGTCTTCATCGTGTTTGGAAACAAGGACATGCCACCACGATCAGTTCGCTGAATGCGAACGTGACTATCACTACAATCAACACTAGTGAACAGAGTCTATTGAGAGAAAACTGTCAACATGGTAATGGCCAAGGAGACACTGGATGCAAAACTGAGAGCATGATGAAAAGCATGTTTAATAAAAATGTGAACAAAGCATTTTTTACGACATAACGCCGGAACCACAGTCCATGCTCCTACTTTCCCTCAAATTTCCTTGATGGCTGTGGACACAACAGACTGACAATATCATCTGTAATATATGAGTTCCATTGAAGCGTTTAGATGCGATGTATGGAAATATCTCAATTTCCTGCTGTCACACTTTGATACAAGCAAGACAAAAAGGGAGTTGTTTTTGTATTAAAATGATAATGAATGAAAGTTCCCTTGGAAACATCCAGGGAAAGCTAGGAATTGTCAAAAAATTTTCAAAAAAAAAGACATGCTGATCGCAACTTTATTCTAGCAGCAAAAGTACAGCAGAACAAATGGAAAAAACTTAAAGTAAAGAAGAAATTTTTGGTCAAAGTTAAAGGAAATTACCTGGTGCATAGGGTAAGTGAGGAATGTCTCCAACGATCTCCCTTCACATACGGGTTTGGCTTCATATTGCTTTAATACAGTATTGAAGCCTGCATGCTGTTTGCACTCTGCGAGGACCTGCAAGCTGAAGTGGTGGTTTCGTACATATTCATTGTAGATGCTCAACATCGGAAGTAGCATGTCAAACAGATCTCCTAATTGGAATTAAAAAAAAGAAATAATGTCCAGCATTTTAATGAAAAAGTACACACACAATAAAAAATGGCCCCATCATGGCGGGTCACTATAAGCTTGCCAAAGCTATTCATTTACACTAATTGTCCTGTTCAAGTTCAGATACAGACCTAATCATGTGGAAGACCAGATTCACTGATGGGATGAGAAACTTCCAGATATAAACATCAGAATCATTGACATACATCTAACATTTGGGCTCATGCAATCGAATTGAAGGAGGCTATAAACACCATACATTATCAGTGGCATAACCAAGGCAGGGGGGTGTAGGTGTTCAAACCCCCCATGATCCAAAGTGACAAACGAATTCACAAAACTGAGTAAAATGAAAAGAAACAAATCTCGTGAAATTCCAATTAGGATGTCCCTCTATTGTTCATTACCAGTATGTCTGGGCAACGGGCGCCCACATGTCTTTTATGTTGCCGCACAAGGCCACACAAGTCACAATTAATCACAGTTCAGATGTAAGTACTAGGTACAGTATGCATTGTCTCAGTCTACATAACGTAAGCATAGTGTGCGGTGGTAAAACATTTGTCATGGTACTGAGGGCCAAGCCAATAATATGACACAGAATTTGCAGTAGACGAATATTTGAAAGAGATGTGGCCTAAGGAGGAAATTTTGTAGAAGGAAAAAATAAGGAAAAAAAATCAAGACGCTGCTTATTCGTAGAAAAGGACTCGCTTGCTGGTCGTTAGGCCCATGCCTATAGGCCTAGCCCTTAAATCTCAAGCTCAAAGATTTCAAATGCATACAATTACAGCAAATTTAGAGTTAATTGGTCTTGAGTGTTTGTTGCCATCTAAGGGGTTGAAAAATAGCCTCACAGAAGCCATTTTAAGTGCCTAGAATTGATGGTTTTCTTGGAGCCCCCACCAGGGACTACAGTCTGTCCCCAGAATTATAACCCCTCTCGGGACAAATCCCTCGGTGTGTGCTTGAATGTAATCAACACATTTTGAATACCTTTCTTTCTCGTTTCACTTGTTACAGTGCAAAGTTTGATCAATGTTGATTAGATGCCATCAGAAAACTGATCAAGATCTATAAAAGGTCTGATCTCTCACTGAGCTGTGGTGCCTCAAAAGATCAGAGGTTCAAAAAAAAAAATCAACTGAACTGATCTAAATTACTACATTGTCGATAGATATGACTTTCGGCACTCTGAACTGCCTTTGACCTGATTTTGACATTGTCATACTTCATATATATTTTACAATTTCCACCCATCAGACCGTGATAAAGTAACAAATGGCAATTTAATATCGACATGTCAATTTCAGGACTTACGTTGTCTTAGGGGAAACCATGGGAGTGCAGTGTGAGGCAACATGAATGATTGAGTAAAAGTAGGCCAACCATGGAGTGAAAACACTTCAACCTGGTTTGTAAGACATTGAAAAATGATGTCAAAGAGCATTTCTGTCCAACTTTAAGGCTCCAATGTAACAGGTTCAAAATTTATTCAAATGTATGGTGCCCTCAAATCATCATACTGCTTCCCTATCTCTCTTAAGATTCTCACAAAACTTAAATACTGTCTTTCTTTTAAATATTCTGAAAAAAAAACTGCTTATTTCACAGGTAATAGTGTGATACAAAACTGTCATTTTGGAATATCGACAGCACTCATCATTACGAATGTTGAAAATAGCCACAAATTCCACTAAAAGCCCTCGACCTATGACGACTTTACAGGCAAGTTTCTGTCTTACACCTGCACCATGAATAAACATTGTCTACGTATGCAAATTTATGACGTGAGATGGGGGACTCGAATGGTATATCTCATGTTATCCTTTGTTTACTTAACCTTTATTTCAAGGACAATTGAGAATTTTACATGCCCCGAGGGTTTTGTTTTGAAAGCATGTATTTCCTTCTTTAAAATATTGATATCACTTACCGATGTGAAACCCAGTAATTAAGAGATAATATATGAAGGCCTAACAAAAGAAATACCAACACTGTGCGACACTCCACATCATGTCTACTGCATTATCATCAAACTTTGAAAGGCAATATCTCAAAAACGGTGACAAATAGAAACACAATTCCAACAGATTTTCATTCAGAATCATGCTCTGCAACTTTGGAATCGAGCCAGCTCTTTTCTAGATCACATCACATGACCTTTAAGAATGAATTTCTGTTTGAGAAATTTAATGTAATGTAAACAAAAGAAAAACAAAAGAGGGGTGGCAATTTTAGTTTGCTCGTGGTCAACCACATTTGCAAATGTGACCGTTTGGGTGGCCTTGAGCGCGGATATACAGATAATGTCAAACATGGCTCCGAAACAACTTCTAAAAAGAAAAGTTTACATTGTCTGATAACAAAGATGGCAACTTTCCTCCACAAAGTTGCGGCTAGGCTCATTAATCTTTGTCACTTTCGGGAGGAGATCCTCTGTGTGTATTTGACAGGAATGCATAAGTGTCAAAAAGAACAAGGGGTCCTTGCAGAAAACTGAAATTTTGTGTTAATTTAGCAAGAATTCCATAATGGATATCGCTTCCACTTGGGTTGGGACTGATGAGAATGAGTGATCATTACTTGCCGACGGATACTGACCACCAAATTGGTGGCATCCCCTCCAACATATTTAAGATATTTGCCCAACAGATGAGCATGAAAATAACAGCTCATACATTTATGTGCAACTCACATTTTGTCTGGCACCAGAGACGCGAGCATTCTCACGTTGAAAACTCATGGTTGCTAACATGCAAATGAGTCCATGATTCATACTGAGCGCATATAACAATCAGTCATCACATTTACCAAATCAACACATTTCAGGTGACATTGCAGATGGCTTACAATTCCTGCAGGGAATAATTGACATCTTAACTCTAACTGCAGTTGCACAATTACTAATAAAGATCTTAGAAATATACAGCATATACAACATTTCTAAATCACCAAAAACCTTCTACCACAAATGATGAGTTCTTTTATACAAAGTAAACTAATTTTCACACTTAATTTGACACACTCTTTGATGTGAGCCATGTCAAAGACGATACTTTACACACATGCAGCTGTACAAACAGCCAGCTGCCCATAGAGCCATAAAACCAAATTTCATACCAGAAATCGCTATGTACAAATTTCACATTCGTCAAAGCACTGCAACCTCTTGCCTGATAAGACTGTTTCATCCATCGCAATTAACTCTCAAGCAAAAGGTATCACTGAGTATCTGCGTAGGACTATTTAGAAAAAAACTTTTCGTTGAGCGGAACTTTGAATACGATAACACTTGGCACACTGCAGCACTATCACCTCTGCAAGTATATGCCTGTAGCAAGACTAACCAATTTGGGGAGGGGCCTTAATGGTAAAGTCTTGGCCAGTCTGAGAAAGGAGTCTCAGGGAAGGGCCTTTTTCAAGGGCTCTAGGTGCAAAATTTCCATTTTTTCTTCCTCGATTTGTATTTGAAAAAGCAGGACCATTTATTCACAGAATTTTGAAAAGGTTTGGGGAGCTTGTGTCTCCCGCCCCACGGCTAGGAGCCTGCTCGAGAGTGCTTGGAAATCTGTCCCGAGAACCCCCCCCCCTCCCACATTCACTGCTGCTACTATGTATCAGGCTTGGGCAGGTCACATCACTCTACTTCGGAGACATGACTCCTGGCCATTGGTCACAACTCAACTCCGCTTTTCCTCGGAATCACGACACCCTGAGGAATATTTAAAACTAACATAAAAACATCCATGAAAAGACTTTTATGTGTACCTAATGGCTGGAACTAATTTTCTTTGCAAAGAAAATTTTATAAGAACATTAATAAATAAGAACATTTAAATGTTTTTTTTTTTTTAACTTGAATTTCTTTTTTTAAAATCAGCTTTAGCATATGTCTAACAATTAACTACAAGAAGCCTAATTCTAACCCACCAACAATATTTGGGTCCTACATATATATTATTTTCTGATCAAAAATTGGCAGTCATGACATCACTGACACCAAATATTAACTAGGAGTCACAAGAATTTTCAGAGTTGCAACTATTCAGGCCCTGAGAACTTGACCTAAAATATCTGAGTCTTCCATGCCTAATGTACTGTTTATCTTGCACAAAACCCTGTTCGCTTATTATCTACAGGCAAAGATATGACTACTGTAACCTTTAATCAATTGACATCCATGCTTTTTAAATTGAACTTTGGCAATACACCACACATGCACCACTGTCAGTGCAGAGAACTAATCCTTCCTAAGGTCACTTACTATGTAACAATGACATTCTGCAGTCTATTAATTGTTGCACATTTTCCAGCAAAACTGTGGTAGATAGATGCACAGTGTACATACAATGTGCGGTCAATGTAATGCTATGACATATGAAGGTACTGTAGCAGTGATGGACTTCTACGGATAACACAGTGCCATGCTCCAATCTGCTTGTCTTGCATGACTGAGAGTGGTGAGCTGTGATGGACACCCATTCCTTGGGCTATTTAGCATTTCAGTACATTTCAAAGTTGCACTTTACAAGAGGGCAGCAGTAAATTTGGAGCAAATCGTCTATTCCTTCAAACATTAAATTCTTTATACTGCAACTGGAGTAATCAAACCGGAAGTGCATCTGAAGCTTGGAATTAGGGATAAGCTGATAATCGGATCAGACATCGGATCAAGCTGATCTCTAACATTATGTAAAACATTGAATTGATGAATTTAGAAAATTCCATCTACCAATGTTCAGCAAACCTGAAAATAAATTTGCACCTGTGTACACGTTCATCCATGCATCATGGTAGAAGTTAAGAAATTTATCCCCCATCACTACCTTTTTCCAGCAGAAAAGGTAACCAGAAAGCCAAAAGGCTTTGTGATTCATTGCCATATGGTTATAACAAACATGAATTACCCACATAGCAAGTACAAGATCAGCTACAATTATTGTTCTTGAAACACCATATTAATGAGCCTTTAACCCAAAATGACCTTTCACCTCCTCTTAAAAAAAAAGGTGGAAAACTGATAGCAGTCATCTATTCAACAGTTGGTAATACACATACTTATAGTGTGAAATCTCTCGACGTTAACCTTCTTGAGATGAAGTAAGATTTTGACTACTGAATACTGAACCACTGGATATGAGCCATAGATGCAAAGTATGTGAGATCACTCACAGGTCCTCTTTTGGAGATACAAGAGGTGACATGATTTTGACCCTTTGATCTCTGGTGACTCCAAATGTGCTTGACCTTCAACAAAATCAATGGATATCATCTTCTCAATATGGGAAATCCACATGGTAAATATGAGGTGCCCCCACTCTTACCCTTCTCAAGATATAGTGTTTACCATGTTTTCCCAGTTTGACAACTAGGTTACCTCAAATGACCTTTGGTCTCTGTCGAAAACAACAGGGATCATCCCCCAGTATGCTCGATCCACACATCAAGTCTGTCGTCAGTCAGCATTACCCGTCTGGAGATATTGTGTTTACAAGATTTTCACAGTTTGACCTCTAGTGACCTCAAATGACATTTGACCACCACCAAAAACAATGGTGATCATTCACTCAGTATGACCAACCCACCTGATAAGTGTGAGATCAGTGATGATTACCCTTCTCAAGATACCGTGTTTACATGCAGTGTCACATATACACATACACAGACGTGCACACACACTACATCACCATTGCATAGATTCCTTCAGCATTCGGCAAGGAATCAAAAAAAGCCAGCCTGAATGTGTTCAAGGGGCTCTTTTGTCATTCATGAGGGCTCTTTTACTAATATGTGTAAATTTTGAAATGATTTGGGAATTGGCAAAAGCTTGACAAAAAAAACATAATTTGATACTAATGGTGATTGATTATACACACAGTGAAACGATGTAATCAGCATTGTTAGCAACCATATCAGATCGGATATTAGATGAAGTTGGTATGAAAGCATTGGCAGCCCTAAAACCACGTCAGTTAACCCTTACTAGGAATGAAATTGTTCGAATAATGTCACATACACTAGCACAATATAAAATAGATTCCTTTAAGTGGTGTCAGATGCCATGGATATCTCTCCACATGTTACTTCCCTGATCAAGCAAATGGCAAAACGAAACGTTTTTTTTTAGCGGTTTGGTCGTTCTACTTCCTGATAAGCAATGCTCAATTTCCTGAACTGGAGATGGAAATAATAGATGTATCAAAAATTTACTCAAGGCCCAAAGGAGAGAGAGCAAAAAAAGTAAAACACTACATTTTATGACAGAGTTTTAGCGTTACCATTAAGCCTGTCTGACGAAGAAACAGAAGAATAAAAGATAGGTTTCCTGTTCGTTAACAGCAGGATATCAGAAGATGACAGTTACAGATAGATGCTCTTCTTTTCATTGCCATGCATACTTAAACGTCTTCTTTTTTTTTATTCAACTGGTACGCTCCTAAGTTGGATAAAATATTCCCACTTGGTCGTAAGATACCATCTCATATCAGTTTTATATCTCAAATCTCAAGATGTGTACGAGACGCGCATAGAAATGCAAACACAACAAAAGACGATTAGCATAAAAACCGGTGAGGACGGCTATTGACAGGAAATAGTGGGGGGCCCTCAACTAATTACCTAAATGGTAAGGAACTTATCCTTCTGAGGGTAAGAAATTAATTAATGCACATCTAAAACCTCTAACATAGATAAATCTTCATCGAGAATCCTAAACGATTGCTGCTGAATGATAAAAAGGATGTAAGAGGCTGGAGACCTTCAAAACTTGGTCACAATGAAAACGGTACACCTAATGTTCAATGAATCTCAAATACAGTGAAAAACACAAAGGCAGCATAAAAAGAAGGCAACTGAACAGATGAATCTTTCCCTGCCTTACTGTAAACGGATGACCGCGGTAGTTACGAGAAATACCGTTAACACATACCAGGATTCCTGCACTTTCTAGCGAATCAATGTTCATGACTTAATTGATGGTTTTCCCAGGATTGAAAAAAAAAAAATTTCCATGACATTCCTCCTGACATCTTTAAGAAGTAACATTTGAGCTATGACAGCAAAAGTCCAAAGCAATAGGAGGAGGAAACAATAGATCTAGTTGGACTGAGGTGGAAAAAGAACAAATTTTGATATTACAAGAGAGAATAAATTTTGATATGTTGCAAGTGAGAAATGAACAATGTCACTTTGTGAAAATTTCCATGACTTTTCCAGGACTTCACACAATTTTCCTGAGTTTCAAAACTTTTCAGGCCTAGAAATAGTATGATATACTTTCCTCTACAGTATTCCTCTGCACCAGCTATGTATGACTGAGCACTCTACAAAGATCATGGTGAAAAATTTGCTAAAACAGCCAAAAGTTTGTTCAAAATATGTTGTTCATTGACAAAAAAAAAATGAACTTAAAAAAAAAAAAAGTAGGCCCTGATCTTGATTCAAATTTTCCTTGGGTGTATTCACCCCACATTTAATGAAAAACTCAAATTTTAGACTCATTTCCTGTAGTTTTAGTGAATTTATCAGTTAGGATTCCCGGTGGATTTATAGAATATATCGGTCAGATGTGTCCGGCAAAAGCTTCCTATTTAACCAGTTAACTGCATATGACAGATGTATCCGTCATGTTCAAAGTTCACCCTGCCCCATATGACGGATATAAACCTGTCACACAATACATGCACCGAACTATGTAACACCCAGCCAATCAACAATGCACACCCTTAAGAGATCGTTTGCAAAGCGCAGCGAACATTCTGGATCTAGAGTTTGTGTGCTAACATGTAAGGCAGATATGCTGATCAAGTATGTGGAACCCAAATGTTTTTTGTTTTTGTTTTTTTTTTTAGATGTGCTGCACTGTCCACAATTAACATCTCACAGAACACCACAACGAGTGCAGGAATACATGGGTGGATTTTCTTTTCCATTTCACTGTTTCAACAGTTCCCTCTATATTAAAAAGACCCTGATGGGCTCTGTGGTTTCTTGCATGAATATTTTCACTGTAGTCCTTCAGTCTTAACCAAGGGTAATCCACAATTCATCTAATCCCAAAAGAGTTTGGACCCCACTTCATCCCTAAGAATGCTGATCAGTCAAATGTACAGTACCTCCACGACCATAGTACTTATCTGAACAAGAGGGCAGCATGCAATGTCCATTATCAAACTTCTGAAAAGATTGATGGCTATAGGAAGCAAGAAGGTTAATGACCATCAATTGAAGCCTGTCTCCCTCCCCCCCCCCCCACCCTGTTAACCTATATTTTCAAGCAGGGAGTTAATGTCCAAATAGCAAGCTGCCCAGTGCTCTCTGACCTGACTAACCCCAGAGGTAGTAGGTGATTGCTACAACACATGGTGGTAAGTTGTACCCACAAATGTTGAATGCTACAAAGGGTTCTACTACCACAATGCTACTTGACAAACCTCCCACATTAAAAGCAAAATATGCAGAAAAGCATGATTTCATAAAATGGTCCATGTGGCCCCATATGAGACCAATAATCCTGAACGACCTAAAGGAATCACTACCGTAGTAGCAACGTGACACAATTTCAACTGAATACCATACAATCTGTAGGAAAAGCATTTTGCAGGATTTCATAAATGGGCTTATACGGCCCATTTGGACCTTGGAACCAAAAATCTTGAACAACCCAGGTGCCACTAATAAAATGCTAATTTGTCAAACTTTCCCACAGTAAAGAAAAAATATGCAGAAAAGAAACATTTTGCATAATTTTATACACTGGTCCATATTGCCCATATGGGATCATTAATCCTGAAAAACTGAAGGAACCTTTACCATAGTAGTAATGTAACACAATTTCGACTGAATACCATGCAATCTGTCATACGAAGCATTTTGTATGATTCCATAAAAGGGCCCATATTTGGGCCTTGGACCCAAATAGCAAATAGGGTCCATATTTGGGCCTTGGACCCCAAAATCCTGAACACTCCAGGTTCTGCTACCACAATGCTAATTTGACAAACCTTTCACACTGTAAAGCAAACTATGCAGAAAAAATTATTTTGCATGATTTATAAGATGATCAATACGGCTGATTGCCAAGATTGAGACATTTATTCTAGGCCTATTGCATATTCAGATAGCATTATATCAAACTTAAGTTTCACTTATTTCTAACATTTTATAAGTGACACTTTCTCTTCACATTTTAAACGGTATATTGCAACTACACAAATAACCTATCATTAATCTTTCATGATTGATTTTTCAAACACTGTACGAGTTTTCAGTTATATTTTTTGTGCTCAGCTGCAACAGTTTTAACCCCTTTGATATGCTAGGAACCCCAAATCTTCTGGGGGCTTTGCCCCCTGGACCCCCACAAGGGGTTCCACCCCTTAGCACTGCCAGGGCACTACAAGGTAGTCCTGGACCCCATGCCAATTTCCTTGCACGCTCCTGCATGCTCGACAGATTTTCTATCGCGTTCGCAGGAAATTTAGCAAGGTCTTTCACCTGAATCAGCCAAGGAAAATTTGCTATGCTGATTTGATTCGATTGTTGACTCACATAGTGATCGACTCAGAAAATTAGGAGGAGGATGACAGTTGCAATGTATAGTATAGTCGACTGGATAATATATCCTTGGCGGAGTGGATTTTTACAGTTCACTCGGAGGGAAAACCTGATGTTCAGGACTTTATAAGAGTATGCATGTTGCACATTGCCCCCTATATAGCAGCAGCCACTAGTTGGTGTTTATATGTAGAATAGGACAAGCCAAGACAAACTACACAGACTAGAAGTATCTACACAATAGTTCTTTCTTCTCATAACTACCCACAGATCCCAAATCCTTCAGGCATCTCATCACTAGTCGATGACACCCCCCTCCTTCCCCCTCCCCCTCCCCCTGGGAAACATTATTACAACGACAGTAGATGTAGTGATGCTAATGTCATCTTATGAGTAGATCACACTTAATATCACCGTCGTCTGTGATTCAAATGTTACTCAACAGACAGAGAGTAACGATACACTTGTCATACAGGATGGCAAGTAAAATATTCCAAGATTACTTGAAAGAATACAGGCTTGAGATCCAATGTTGCTACCATAAGTGGTACCCAGTGGCCACTTCTGTCGGCAGTGTAAAAAAGGGGTGAATTTACAGAGTGAAGTGAGCCTACTTCTGCTCCCAGTTCAGCGGGTCCCTCCTCTGCTCACCACAGCAAGAAAAAAAGGAAAAGATAGAAAATACGGTCATTTACCTAACACCAAGGTTGGCCAATTCTCCATTCTTGCACATAAACCTTTGTAGAAAATTTGATGAAGGAAGAAGATGGTCTCACTGCAAGAAAGAAAATCAAAGATGAAAAAAAAAACATATATTAACTTCACTAGGAGTCTTCCTGTAAGTTCATAGAACTGAAGTCAACTATGGCCGTCTCAAAATTACAGCAAACTTTAAAAATCCAGTGCGTGTCACCTGGATTTCACTGGTGGATTGTTTGCAAAATATATACATTTTGTAGAGATGGTTAAGAGCACTTCAAACACTGACAAACTGCATCATCAGTAGAGGCCCCTGAAAACCACCTGAAGAATCTACAAAGAACAATTTCCCCTTCTAGACAGAAACATCTACCAAGGACATTGCTATTAATTGGCACTGAAGATTACTGCATTCTGGGAGCTGCTACACATGGCAGAACATGTTTTTTAGGTTCGTTTTTTTTTTCTTTTTTTTTTTTTGCTTCTTTTTATGTCGATTTCTGAACGAAGGATTTCAAATCGGGGATGTATTGCTAATAAGCCACTTTCCTTTAGACAATACCTGATGAAGTTTTAAAATTTCATACAGCATTTTATAGTTCTCATATCATTTTCATTCAAAGGGGTTATTGGCACTCACCCGGGGTGAGTTAACACACACACAAGCATGACAAACTGCAAAATTTATGAACCAGACTGGAGGTTTGACAAAATCACTAAAAGATTGACACCTCAAACATGGAGAATTACAATTTGCTTCATAAGTAATTCTCAAAAATCTAAGTTTGACTAAAACTCAACCAGTTGAATTTTTTCAGCTGAGCAGAACATGAATCAGCTACACTCACTTAAGAACGTAGCTTCCTGTGCAAATTCTTGGATTATGCTAAAAATGGCTGTATTTAACTAAAAATGGAAAGTAAACCTGTCTAGGACTTAAGATGAAAAAGCAGTCACACTTAAAATATTCAAACGGCCCAGAAAGGATGCATGCAGTCATGTCATTTGACATACAGTATCAGTACAAACTTTGACATTTTCAGGTTGAGATACATTATGGCTCGACTTGGAAACAAAAATGGGTAGGGCACTTGTAAACTAAATGTAACAACTTTTTTCTTCAGTGACCATTTAAACATTGACCACTGGGATATCACTGATGATACTATCGCCAAATTTGAAGGTTTTCCTACAATTTATCTCTGACATTCATGATGGTTTCTGTCATTTTTTCAATACTTTTAAGCTGGAAGGTTGTGATAAACACACCATTTTTAAGACTGGAAAGTTCAGTTTACATTTTCTTAGTTCAGATTCTTTGGAAATTTATAGATGACAAACAATGTACTCAGTGATCGCATCCCAATATTCCACAACAAAGACAGAATGAGGTCTTGCTAATTGAATACATACATCACAAACATCAAAAGCTTTGCAACAGATTAAGATGTAATATATGCCTTCATGGCCTCATGTTGTTTAATACGCTGTCCATTATTGGAAAATACATGTGAGTCTGTTCAGTCATATCCGGGAGAACTTGAATTTTAATGCTTCGAATATTTCAAGATACAGTTTACAAATTTTGAGCATAAATATGACCTCCGTCTATACTGTCTTTTCTTTCTACATTCTTAATACTATCATGCTGGTTTCCTTCACTTAATATTGCCCTTGCAAAAGAGGCTTAAATTGAGTTTTCTGGTGCCCCGTGGTCAACTACTGGCAGACTGCTGACTTACAGTGAGCTTGGTTGAACGAGAAGTTTAGGAATCTAGAGAAACATTAGTATCACGTTAGGGTACAGACGGCTGCAAATGCAGTGCATGACGAACCTGTTGACTGATACAGTAGAACAATAGAAATGATGTCATATTTGAATCCTCTAAACGAGAAAAAAAGGGGGGATAAAAAAAAAACCTGCATGTGGCTACTTACTGAGAGGTGAATTGGCTTATCAACTTTTGTCAGAGCGAATGATGAAAGACGTAGAGGAGGTATACAGTAAGCAGCAAGGAATGCTTCCACCACTGAATGTTGTGAAACATCACCAATCTTTGGGTGTGTGTGTGCATGTGTGTGCTTCCCTATATGCTGTGTCAGTGGTTCCCAGATAGTTCGCCCTGGACAATTCCTCCCCCCCCCCCACCCTGAAAAATTCCCTCTTTTCTTAACCCTTACCTCTCCTGAAGGAATGGTCAAGGTGGGAGTTGTACCAGGTGGATATTCTCTGGGTTGGGAATCGTTCGGGTGGGAATTGTACAAGGGGAGCTACGGTTGTCCAAGGGGGGAATTTGCTGGGAAAAACTGTCCTGGGGATTTGTCTGGGGATAAGTGGTCTGGTCATGGTGTCAACTTTTGAATAAGTTCTATAGACCATAACATCACACTCAAAATATTGAAGCAAACCTAGCAAGTTATTAGGACCCTAGCCAGAGAGAAACTGCGAGAAATTGTCGTTTCCTATGAACAGGGATCATCCCATGGATAATACCTTATGGTAAAAAGTCACAGATTTGCAACAAGAGATTACTCTATTGTTGTTGCTTTAGTTATGTATCAGATGTTCAGAAACTCTACGTGACCGTCTACGATCAACAGATGAGTAATACTCAACAGGTGTGACAAAATAGCACAGATTTGGCAAACCATCTCAATGTATCCAGTGTAACTAACCATCATAACAAGTAGACGATGGCATGAATTGCAATATTGTTGTTTGCTCATAAAACTGATTTACAAACTATTTTCACTGACTCTAAATAATCTCAAAATATGGTAACAGTGGAAGGGGGGCTGCTCTTCTCATTCTGTAGAGGTTACATGTAGTCATAGTAGCTCTGACCACCTTTAACAACCACAGTCTGATAAGGATGGTATTAGCTTAATTCCGATCCAACTGCATCCATTTTACCACCACGGAAGAAGATGACTGCATCGACTTTAAGTCATTGTTTCTTAGACAAAGAGAGATCCTTTTGTGAATGCAGAATTTTGATCACTCAAATTTCCTTAGCAAGCTCTTTGTGGAATTTGATTTCTCTATATTACAATACTACACACGCCACCACAGAAAGAAATGAGGAACTATTTTTACTTTAATTAAATCTTATCAATTTTATTGAACCTGGATCGAAGTGCATAGGACAAAAGGGGGAAAAAGGGACCGCACTGGAGATTTTGTTTCACAGAATGAATGATTCCATTCATTCTATCTCCCTTTCCTCCCTGCAATGTATAACCTTTACCAATCTGTTAAAGTGCCCTTCATTTTGCATCCACTGACCATATACTTAATTCTGACAAAAATTTTAATTGGGACAAATATTTGCCAAGGGCAAAAAACAAATATGCTGATATACACACAGATAGGAAGAGAAACTGATGGGAAATGTAATTTGTAAACTACAATTAACTGCCCAGTCCTCCAGTGGTAGCAGTCACCATACAAATGCACAGTAGTGAGCCAGTTGTATTCGCTGTATATCTCTTTAAGATATTATGCTGGTATACCAAAAGAGGCACTCACTTGTTAATTAAAAACTGTAGAGTATCAATTGATCATCACTACAATATAAAGAGAGTTCTTAAATTCAGTGACACATTCATTATATATTTAATAATAATATCCATGTGCAATACTTAGGAATCAGACAGGTAAAAATAAATGGGGCTCAAAGGCCATGCAAAGTTTTACAGTGAAGTGGAAAATGCATTTTGCTTCTCCTGTAAATTTCCAAGAAAAGGTTTGTGAAACTACTATATGTACTTATAATTTTTGACAGCTGTTTCAGAGGTCCACAAGATTCTGTGTTGGGTATTCAGTTGTTGAGTTGTTCATATCTTTTACTGTTTTTGAGATATGACTTTTTAAAGTTTGAGAAAAAAGCAAAACAGATGATGTGGAGTGTTGCACAGTGTCAGTATTCCTTTTGTTAAGTCTATATATTTTGCCTCTTAATTACTCAATTACTGAGTTTCACATTGGTAAGAGATATCAATATTTGTGAAGAAGAAAATGCATGCTTCCAAAATAAAACCGTCTAGGCACATAACATTCTCAAATGTCCTTGAAATAAAAATTGCATAAACAAAGGACTAAGATAAGACATATAGAAGTCCATCTGTTGATACCACAAATCTGCACATGTAGCCAATGTTTATTCATGATACCGCTGTGAGACACTCATTTGCCTGTAAATTGGTCAATCTTTGATGAAATCTGATGGAATTTATGGCTGTTTTTAATATTTTCAATGCTGAATACACCCAATACTCCAAAATATCATTTTCATGTCGCACTACCTTTAACACTCGGTGACTCGATTTCAGCACATGCTGTCAATTATGTGCCACATGTGCCGATGACACACGGTTACACTTGACCTTCAATCCTGGTGACCGTTCGAAAGTAGCTCTCGCATTCCGAGCGGTACGTATGTTGGGGTCAAACACACACAATGTGTGTTAAGGCTGTTGGTGATTTTCATCGACCAATACTTGGTGACAAGCATGCCTCCCTCTGACGTCACCAGTGGTGGCGCTGTTGACACTGTGTCGTAAGGAATCTTGAGGCTATAGTCACCACGTAGGCTTCAACTTGGCACTGGACATGCATGAAGGAGCATGTTAGAGGAGTTGTCCAAGCTGCTTTCAATTTTGCCATTTTGCCAAAAATTGCAAAGATCCGCAGAAATGTCTTTATTGCACATCTATCGAGTGCCTTTTTCATGCATTCCCTTCACCATGTCATGTTTACTTTAACAGCCTACTGTATGGATTCTAAGCAACTGAGGTTGAGACGTCAGAGTGTGTGCAAAACTCAGTCGTTTGGCTGGAGGGCTCTCGGAAGGAAGGATGTTACACATCAAATGAATCCTTTACGAACTCCACAAGCTACCTGTAGAGACTGAAGAATCTTATTCACATTTTGGTCTGCTTTTTGTATATACTTAGGCCTTAAATTGCATGGCAACTATTGTGCATACTGTGGATCTTTTGTTGGAATACCAACCTCACTCTATCTCTCTGCTCATTTTTCCAGTGCTTGCTTCGTGCACACCATTTGTCTGTACTTCTGACTGATATGACTGGTCATTCTCCATTTCTTCCTAACAATTGGTAACAAAATCCCTGACCTTCATACAATGTTCACATAAACAGAGCTGTAAAAAGAATTTCTCGTTCAAAGAATGTCATACAAGTCACCATTAAACACTTTTTGATTGTTAGGCAGACACGATATCTCCGGTATCAATTGGCATTCATTATTTATTATTAAATTATTCATTATTGATCTTTGCAAAATGTTTCAGAAATATCTGGAGAAAGACTGGAACAGACATAATATTAAGTCTCTCAAATACATATCAGCCTCTGTGATGCAAGCCATCTATCAACTATTGCATTTCATACAAAATGATAAAGTTGCTACACAATGGACAGTTTTTTGTACATACAGCTTTAGGGTTTTATCTCATTTTGTGACAATATACTACCCCCAAAAGCCCCAAAATCGCTATGCGAATTTTGAGCACTAAATCATTCCTTGCAACATGTTCCTTTAAGAAAAAAAAAATGTATGGGGACTATGGGCAGTGAACTGTAGGAAATACAATCATAAAATATCAATAGCATTAAAAATACCATACTTAAATTTGCAAACACAGAAAACAGCAGGAATTTAGTTGTGATCTCTCAAGTTTTGATTTAACAGAGATTCAAGTACAAAAGAAATTATGGGAAAGTGCTGGTGAATCACTGGAAGTAAAGTCATCATTCATATGTGCTTCGTGGTAAAAATTCAATACTATTGGCTATATTTCTAATTTATCGTGTAGCCCATTTAAAAACCTGCATACAGAGAAGATGAATATGAAAAACCAATTTAAGGCCCAAAAAAATCAACCATTCATAATGACAAAAAAGACAGATTTACTATCTACTACAGAAAACTCAGTTTCTAAAACCATAAAATCAAATTCAACTTGGATCTTATGCGCATGATTTGAAAAATCACCCATCTGGCTTTTATGTTCGATGAGTTTTAGATTTGCGCATTTCATTTTCCACATGAACTATGAAAAATGCATTTTGACATAGCATAGCTTGTTGGTGATTGATCATTTTCAAGATTACCTTTGGTTAAAATTCTATTCACAGCTGGTGTGTGTAAGGCATTGGTGAAAGAGCAGATTTAGGCATAAAGCTGCTGAGGTATTACATTGAAATTCATTGACACTTTTTACAAATTTAGTTTAAATTTTCCGTCCTTGGCATTCACATGATAGAAACTACAGTATCTTGATGTCTGGCTGTCGTTGCAACATACATCATCTTTTACAAGAACAGGCATACTTCTGAAGGTGTCAACAATCAAAAAAAACTTGGCACTAAATCGTGTCTTTGATGGATAGTTTGGAACTTTTACACTTTTAAAACCATTTGAAAATGCTCGTAATCTCGCAGAATTTTCCACTTTTATGATGCTAATCAATCAAGTTACAACTGCCATGGATGGTTTAAACTTAGTAGGAGCTATTAATTTCTAAAAGACTTTTAATCATAACATGCTTGGATAAAGTCCAAAGATGAAAACAAGATACCTAGTCAGTGACACTGTCTGTTATAATTAAACAGATGGGGTATAATTAATAGCCCATGTATGTGCCACCCTCTTTGTGCAGATATTGTTGAAATGTAGCAGGGTACTGAGTTTGTAAAGTCCAAACATACCAACAGTTTTTTTTTTTTCTAAAAAAAAAAAAAGTGCAAGAGATATGCATGGTACTGTTGACAGTGGCCCAAAAATTTAATGGTAATTAATTACAGCCTTGTTTCCTGTGCATATATTACACTAGTGGTATACAGAACTAGAAACTTAACGTTTGTGTATTCCTGCAATCCAGTCAGAAGTGCATACTGTGGTTGGACTAAAAAGCACCACCAAATAGAGGAGGCACACAGAGGCAGTGGCGGCGGCAGAATGTCAGACTTAGGGGGGCAAACTGAGGGCAGAGGAATATGTTGGGGGGCAAAGATTTTCCACGAAGAAATTCTTGGAAAGAAACCGAGCACTAAGGCCATGCGGGTGGGGTCCAGGGGCTCGCCTTAGGGCCCCTGGTGGGGTCCAGGGGCAAAGCCCCGGTGGGGGTCCAGGGGGCGAATCTCCCGGAAGCTCTGAGGTTTTAGCATATCTCTGGGTGGAAAATTAAGTCCCAAGAGAGGTATATTATTTATTTTTATGTTATTTATTTTTTCGGTTGACCGTACTCCAAGGTTCCCAACTTTTTTTGGGGGGAGTACCATTTCACATTTACACGGTGCAACCGAGTACACGCACACACACAGAGGCTACATACACTTCCATTCCAGTCACTTTATTCTATAAAAATGTGCAGTACTTACCAACATTCTTTGACAGTTCAATTCACATTCACAATTCACATTCCAATATTCAGGAAAACAACCACCTACCCGCCCTTCCCTTATGCTGGACGGTAAACATCCAGAGAAAATTGGTCTGACCAGGCTGGCCTACTGTTGAAGTGGCTACGGGCATGATATGAAAACTGGCAGCCTGTGTAACATAAATTAGGCATTTTATCAATCATGGTTCCCCGGAAGCTGTTTTTATTCAGTGCAATGCCAATATATAGTTTCTTGATTAAATTAATTTTGGATGAGTACAAGATCTGATTGGGAAGGATGAGAGCAACTGGGGGGCAACTGGGAGACAAGGAAACAATCTGGAGGGGCAAATGCCCCCTCATTCCCCCTCCCCATCCCCCCCTGTAGTGCCCCCACTGCACAGAGGGCTGCAGTGTGAAAGCTAGCGAGCACTGGGGAAGACACCACTACGACATCAAGAGTGCAAACCATTGGCAGCATATCAACTGCACCTACTGAGTGTAAAAAACACTTTGGTTCAAATGGTCTACACTTGATGACATTTGCTTTCTTAACAACTGAGGAGTGCTCAAATCTGAACACATTCTAAGCTACGTATGAACAAATGGTTGAATTTCGATTGTAATACTTTTTTTTTCAATGCAAGTGAAATGTCTTGCTTACCCAACCCTGAACTTCCTTCTGTTAACACTGGGCGATGCAATTGGCAAACGCTTGCCTGCAAATCAATGTGTGCACAGGTGGGTGTATGAGTGGGTATGCATGACACCGAGCAACATGGATCAACAACAGTCAGTTGTGGGACCAAATTCATAAATACACAGTCCCACGACAATCAAACGAGTCGTTTCTACTTCCAACATCGTCAATGTTTTGCATTAATTATTACAGATGTTACATCATTGAGTACACTATCTGTAAAAACATCCACTGGTCACCTCCAATGAATTCTCTTTCCTCACTAGGATAACCTCTCTGTCATTGCACCTTGTTCATCAAAATGGAAATTGGTGTGAGAGGACAGGTAAGGGAGAGTGACGAAGAGTTAAAGAATCTTATAACTACATAAATTAATTCGTATGCTACACACATCTCTCACACAACAGTTTATACACAAACAAATGTCACTAGGATATTTAGCCCTAATCTACATTTAGTGATCAAACTAACCATGCAACCCTTTATGTCACTGAATTCCTTTTTAATAACCCTCTACATGTGAATACTAAAACTAAGTTACACACATCAGAATGATTTTGGAAATTTAAAAATTACTTTTAAAATTCTCCCTCATATTTTTTCAATCAAATGATTTAACAATATTCCAACATAAGCGACTAATACGGCACTCGTTTTGGAATCAATAAAATGGTCGAGACTCCTTCCATTTTAATAGCTGTTTCCATTCCTGTGTTTGACAGACCACTTCTTTCTGGAGCTAGATAACTTGTCTGTTGAGCTAATTTCTGGCCAGAATAATTACACACAAAATAAAAAAAAACCACTTCACTGTAGGGACAGAAAATATTGACATAGACCCTCCTCCTTAATGTAACTGTCCAATAGCCATCATAAGTTGCTGTTAAAGTCCAAACTAAATTGGCCACTTAACATTTACACTGGAAAGGGTAAACACCTCTCTGGATCTGCGATGGTACAAAATCCGATCACGGTCAGCTGGTCATGATCGCTACCTGTGTGCAGTCCAAGTTTAGCTGTGTTTCCTTTTAGGTTTTAAAAACACTGAAGTCACCTTTCCTGCCACAACATGGTTTTGTTGGACAGGGCAGCATGAATTGTAATTATTTATCCCACGAGGAGGAAATCACAGTCGGTGATGCTGCATCAAAGGTGTTGAACATTTGAGAGTGTGATTACTTTACCACACATTAATTATTAATGGAACACTCAGCAAGGACTGCCAGGCTCTCCAAACTTATTCTGGTACTGATGTCAATGAATTTTGAATCGGCAGAAATGTGGTAGCTTTGTGGCAAAAAGATGATGATCATGATGATGACGCACGTAAATTATTGCTTCCACGTAGTTTTGTAAATTATTTGAAACCTCCAAATGCTTTGAACTGACATTGTACCAGACACTTGACCATGGCACATAAAAATTAGGTTATAGTATAGTGTTCAAAGTGCTTGTCAGCTATACACCGCACATTTGTCCCACAGCAATCAGGAGCACCAACGTATGAAAGTATCGTCGTCGAAACATCTGAACAGAATACATGATGAGTGATTTTTTACAGGTGCGATTAACATCTATTTCAACCGCTTGAGATCGTAATGAACGATGAACAATGTATCATCAAATATCTTGGAATACATTGAAGCAAAAAATATAAAAAAAAAAAAAAAACAGTGCCCTCCTTTGCTTCTCACTTCACAACATCAAGGCCGAAATTACATCAATATCGATTCTGAATATGTGAAACATTGATACAGTTGGACTTTTGTCGTCATTCTGTCCCTCTGGGAAGAATATAGGCCTACTGCATGTTTGGCAACAGGTGCAAAATTCATAATTCTGATCTTGTTTCTACTTTTGAGGGTACACAACATGGAATAGGAGAGGAAAGGCTCTCAGCAAAGAGGCCTTAAAATATAGAGTAGGGGATTCCAGCTGTGACAATTATATGATTCTGTATAAGGTACAGTGCATCTGGTTTCAGTGAAAAGTATATTATCCATGGTCAAAGAGTGAAGAGAGTTGCAGATATAATTAAAGCAGACCCAAATTACATATAATGACATATACTACAAAAAACACAGTCAACAAACGTCACCTACGTTCAAGAACTATGTCAATCACTTCCAGGATACAAGCTACAGCTTGTGTTTGGCATTCCCATATGTACCAAAAAAATATGACTAACTAAGAGGTGTTGGTTGCTGTTTTGTTATATATTTTAACTTTACTAAAGACTGGCTTTTAAAGCACTCAAATCTCCTTCTGTGTGCTCACAATATGAACTTACATTTCTGTGGCAATGGTGAGCCGAATCAGCCTAGCCATACGGTGTTACAACTTACTCATAGTTAAATTTTAAAGGTTGTGCGACATGAAAATGACATTTTGGAGTATTGGGTGCATTAAGCATTAAAAATTTTATAAACAGTCACAAATTTTACAAAAATATGTCACGGACTGACAAATTTACAGGCAAATTTGTGTCTCACAGCTGTATCATGAATGGACATTGGCTAAGTATGCAAATTTGTGATGTCAAGAGATGGACTCCTATGATATGTCCTATGCTTATCTTTTGTTTATGTAACCTTTATTTCAAGGACATTTGAGAATTTTATATGCCCAGAGGGTTTTATTTTGGAAGCATGTATTTTCTTCTTCAAAAATATCGATATCACTTACCAATGTGAAACTCAGTGATTGTGTAATAAAGAGGCAAAATATATAGACTTAACAAAAGAAATACTGACACTGTGTAACACTCCACATCATCTGTCTTGCATTTTTCTCAAACTTTGAAAAGTCAGATCTCTAAAGCTGCTATAGAGGTCGACAAAATTCCAATGAATTTTCACTCAGGGTTTTACTCTGCAACTACTGCATGAAGAGTGCTCTTTTCTACATGCATGTCGCATAACCTTTAAGCCAACACAATACACAATTTGATCAATAGCATGGCTGTCGATGTATCTCAGCTGGGCTTGCTGCTTTGGCAATGAGGAAAAATGCACAAAGATAGATGCATGCAGAAACAGGGGACACAAAAAAAGTAGAAGAAAAGAGTCTAAAGTGTGCGAAGAGGCACCGGGTACCGGGCACCCAGTTGACCATGACAGGACCCAACTCTGAAATTGCTACCTGGATCCAAAGTGTGACGAGAAAGCATGTATGTATAACTAAGGACATTTCTTTGCCATGCCTATATGCAAAGAAACCAAAGTAGTGGTATTATGACTTAACAAAGAACTCATAGTCTAATGGTAACCTACAAACCATGGAAGACAGTACCTTGATTCAAATTTGGAATCTGGTTCAAACGCAAGTGTAAAGGCAGTAATGTGTTTGGACAAACTTATCTTTAGGCTCAAATTAAAATCACTACAGTAGACCTATTGCCTTGGAGACATTCTAGATGGGACACGGCAAATGACTCCCTCAATGCTTGTAGTAAACACAGCTTCCACTACCTACTACATTTGCATGGATGCACCTTTTGCTCTTAATACAAACTGGGGTTTCCTTTTCATGTACACTTCAAGATCTCAGCTAGAAAATCTTTGTGGCTTTGCACCATTTCACAGAACTCTGCAATTATGACTGTTTTCTGGTGTCATCAACATCTTAACAAAAATAATGGACATGCCTTTAAACCTGAGAAATTTGATCACCACAAACAATTTTATTTCCTGATACAACTTTCTTTTTGTGTTTGATTACTATGTAAACCAGAGCATACACAATTAACAGGTTACACACGCACATGAAGGCATCAGGCGTAGCCTATGTCACTCATGACAAGCACTGTTTAATTACATAGTTGTAATGACTACAACATGCAGCTGAAAAAAAGCACGTTCACCATTGTGCAAATACTCAACCCCAACTTCTACGGACTACGATGTGGAAAGAAGATCACTCACTTACTGTCCATTTGAAAAACATCTCATACATAAAACCAACTTAATTAAGTGATGTTGACTTCAGTACTATCTGTTCCTATAAGGTGTTATCACAAGAACTGGATCAGATCTCAAAATCTGGACCTAGATCAGATGTTGAGATCGTGCTTACCACAAAACGTGGTTCAGATTTGGATCAGATCCTCATATTTTGATCCGATGGCAAAGATAAGCTGGAACCTCAGCTTAACTATCTTTGAGATCAAATTTTATCATATGCAAATTTAAACACTCCTGCGACATGGACAATAGTGACCTGAGACATATGGTGAGCTTATAATATTAATATATATAAATCAGCATCAGTCAGAATTTCAAAGAAATTTTGTCGTTGAAATTTAGTCCATGATAGTGGTTGCCATCAGTGGGCTTAGCTTATCCATCTGGTGGAACATACTGTAAGCGCAGAAGAACTTCCATGCTACAAATCACAGTAAACCTAATAACATTATTGTCTGCATACTACAAAAAGAAAGTCTGTAACAGAGAGCACTTCGTGGTAGTACTTCCACTGTTGGACAGATGCTTTCAGAAAAATAAACTTGGCATGTCCAAAAAGAGGTAGTGGGGATGAAGAATTTGCTTTTCGAGATGCTTGGGCTATATGAGGCAGAGCGCCATTTTAAAATGAGACTCTACTTGACTGCAGCAAATAATGTTAGATTACATTTTAAATGTTGAAGGGCAACAATGGCAAAAGATTTTCACATGACCCTCAGACCTAACAAGCTGAATAGGGATTGAATATAAAGTTAGAGGTGGTTAACCACAAGAAAAGAAGTGCTTACAGAGTCGCAAAAAATTGACTCTATAAAAAGGGATACATTCAACTACAGTAACTCTACTTGAATGTGTGCTGTACTATTTTCAGCTTGACAACAGGAGTTGTGCAACATTACCATGGCAATGAGACTGTTATGATTACTTTTTCTGCACAACTTCAAATTTCAACCAAAATTTTACAACTAAATGTCTCAGCCTTGTGCATATGAGGATCTGCTTTGATACAGAGATCAGTTTGTTATATTTAAATGCATCTGGATGTCTGACTGGTATATGAAAGCCAACCCTCAAACTGACTTGAATGTATAGACACCTTAATTGTATTAATTCTATTCAGACTATTCAGTCTTTTCGTTTCCCTTCTGATGCTTGACAAATTTCTTTTGAGAAAAGTTATAACACATGGAAGTATCTCCCATCTGATCACCTGGTAAAATGGTTCTAGGAATGTAAAAACCGACCTGTATTGGAGCTGACTCTGTAGTCATGTAATCAATCCTCCCGCAGTCCTAACATGGCCCGTCTCTGCACCGAAGGGTTAGGTTAAATTCACTGCACTAGCCTCTTGCTTTATTCCATTTTCTTCCATTTGACATGGACATCTCTTCCGTGGGCACCATTAATTGCAGTTCATCATTCCTTAATACAGTATGATGCGTGTCAGATCAGTAGCAGAGAATACTTGGACAAAAACTATTTTTATTGTTATCAGATCTACCTTCGGGCCAGCCACCGATGCAGATCTTTGAGCTGGCATCACAATGATGTGTCGTTTTTCTTAAATATTGCAGCCATAGAGATGGCATGAGATGGGTAGAGGGGGGGTGGAGAGGAGTGCAATGAACTTTGAAAATTCAATTTAAGTGGTCCTATACATTGAGGAGTAAGAAGAATGTGAGCGCTGAGGAATGGAGAGCTCTCTTACTACATACATGACAATTTTCATTAACTCTGACCGAGAGTTTCTAAACGGCCATAAATTTCCCCTCAATTAGAACAAACATTGAAACAACTGCTTTTAGACTCAGTCTTATCCTAAATTACTGTGTAAAACTCAAATCCTTGAAAAAAAACTACATTACCAACATCAAGCTTTCAAAGTTATTTAACATATGTACAGGGAAGCTTTCAAATCAGCTGAATTAATTGTGTCAATGTGACAAACTGAGCCATCAGCACATGTGACCCGAAGAATAAGAGAGATCAATCCTGAGAGAGATGTCAAAGTGTATGTCAAATGATCAAGTGACTGCTTGATGATCTCATTCCATATTTTACTGATTTTGGTGGCCCAGAAAGTTTTTCAGTAGTCCACAGGTAGCATATGTAATAACCAGAAAGCACTCATCTAAAAATGCACCCATCACATCAACGTAGATAGACGGCACTCTGAAACATTGACTGTATCCATATGAAGTGACTATACGATGAGATGGAAAATTATATATCTATATCTAAGGAACAGGACTCACAGTGGTATAATCAAAACTGTAATTGCCTAATGACAAGTTACTGTAAACTAATGTACCGTGGTTACTCCTAGTTGAGGATATTAGCATAAAACATGATTAGCTGGATCAAGTGATAGCCCAAAGACAGAGCCTGATTCAGATAGTTTATTCATGTACCGTAAAATCCATAAATGGTAGCTGTTTGCAGACTCCAGGTTCAAGTTTGTTTTGTATGCAAAATATTAATAATGCATTTTAAATAGTCGTAGAAAACTTCAAACACAAGGCCAACATACCTCAAAACTGCTTATACCAATGACAACTATATTCATGTGAGCCAAAATATTTCTGTGAAGGAAAGTAGTTTGCTACAGATATTCTGATAAGATGAAGTACTGTAGTACTGTACACTGTGTCAGTACATATTACCATATACTGGAGTTCATTTACCCAAATCATTAGGCAGATAAGTTTAACTATTTTTGTACACTTCCATGCCTGAGATATACCTGTTTGCCTTAGCATCAGTGCTGGTTCCAGAACTGACTGCTGAGGGGGAGTGGGTACACATCTGATGGTGTGGACAATTTTGAAAGTGGCATGGCTAAGATGCTAAATTTAACCATAGAATTACAAAATGAACTAGAAATTTAACAATAAGCAAGAAATCAGCTTGGGCTACATGTTTTGCCAGAAATGAGAGGTGAGGCAATGAGGTATGTATCATAGCAAATTTAACTTTAATAATTCAAACTATGGAGTTTAGTACAGGGGTCTGGTTGGCACCACCTTAGAGAACAAGTATTCTTGTGGTTCTACCATGATCAGAGAGGTGCAATTGAGGAATAAAATGGGAAAATGAATTTATGCTAATCCTATTAAGCTTTCTGTGGCATGATTACTTTCAATTTCTAAAAGGAAGAGTACAGCTTAGAGAATCGTTTTTACCTCTGTGTGACGCATCTTAGTTCTAGCGGAATCCAAGTAATCTCTATTCACAACTGCTCTTACCCTTTGAAAAGGATCGAGCAGAACAAATCTTTGATGCAAGGTTCATTGCTGACAGTCAAGTCAGAACCACTGTCTCACAAATCAAAACAACTGGTTATCTCCTTGGAATGAAGACAGACTAGTTACTAAGCACAAGGCATAGACCTTTTGACATATGCAAATGATGAAACAGTGATAAGACTATATTTTACAGTTGCATTCTATAGCAATTTCAGCAAATGTATGAAAGTTTGCGATTTGAAGGGGTATCGATGTTCGACAAGTTACACAATATCAACTTTTTCTATTGTCATAGGTGTTGGGACACATCAGAAGTTGAAAAACTGATTTTTAAGATAAGAGACTGGCAATGCTACGGGTATCGATGAAATTTTCCATTCGGTAATTTATGATGGAGCAGACGACATGGACCTCTCATTTTAAGTTCCTAAGAGAAGGCAAAGTGACTGCTTACGTAGGCAAAAGGAAAAACAGTGAAATTCCCTGTCCAAAAGTTAAGTACGTCTTTTCATTACACAATTCAGGCAATTCGGGAAAATAAGTAGTTTCAGATGGTAAATTCTGCCATAGGATTTCAAATTCTTCTAACAGAACGACAAGTTGTGTAAAATACGATAATGTAGTGGCTGACAGTTTAATTCATTCAAATAAACTGTGTGCTTCTTTGAACAAGCCAGTGGGAAGTATAGTAAAACTGAATATTCAGTTACTCAAACTGCCCAAGTCACTGTTTGATGCATTCAGACTAGGTCACCATATGGTGGGTGCCACATGTTTCCTGTATTGAAGAAACTCTTAAATCCTAAAACTGGCCACTAAGGAGTAAAATCTAGACACATTCAGTAAAGGTCATCTTTACTTGACCCTCCACTTTAGAGAAATTGCTATTGCATTTCCCATAAGATCTGAAACATTAAACTTACTGGCAGACATTGAACAAGACTATGTACTAGATAGAAAAACAAAATGATTCAATCCAAGGAAGCAGAAAAGAAGTGAAAAGCAAGACAAAAGGTCACCGACCATGTTTCGAAACATTTAATGGGAAATGTGGGTAATTTAATCTGCAAAAATGTATAGCTGTGATAAAATGTAATGCTTGTGGGCTACAGGAAAAGGTATCTAGCAAAATTAAATCATGATATTAGGAAGACTTCACTTTAAAGTCCCCTTGAAATACAAGTTCTCTTTTGTTGGATGGGAGAATTCCCGTATTGGTCTGAATGACTCATCGATGAAACTATTAAATGTCGAGCCATGGATGTAATCCACACACACCAGAAAATCTTCAGACCGAAGTGTCGAGTGACAGTCCATGGAAAACCACTGGAATTATATACTTAGTGCATTTGACTAAATTGATATCCAACTGAATGTTAAACAACCTATGACAAAGTAGAGTAGATCAAAATGGCAGCTCCAGCTGAATTTGATGTCAATGTGAGATGAAAAGCGACAGCCAATTTGCGAATCAAGTCAGAAAATTCATATTTAAAAGCTATGAAATATGAGAACTTAAAATGTTTCTTTCTATTGTTAGTGATTACACTTTTCTTCACATACCGGTAACTAACAGCTGGCAAGTGAGGGACAAACCAAGTGCATAATTAGTAAACACAGATAAAGAGATGAAATCCAAGCTAGAAATTTTGCAGTGTTTACTTTCATGTGGGTATTTTTTTCCTTTTAAAATTACATTACATCGGATGTTTTCATTGCATCCTAACCTACCTGTGACATGGGACTGTCACAAACATGACCATCCTTTACAAAGACATAGGAAAACTGCTCAGTAATTCAAGCCTTATTTGCTAGTTGATATTGATAAATTTGTGAGAATTTTGAAGGTTACATTGACATGGCAATGTTTACACTTAGCATAGTCGGAAATATCTAATCCAATAATTATCAAAATTGTCAAATTTTTTTTACCCTGGCTGGTACTGGCAGTTTTCTAAGACCATAATAAATCGTTAATTACTCACTCATGATGTCCATTTGTATGTGACACATGGGGATCCACATGGAGATGATTTTGGTTTGCTCATTTGTCAAATATTGTGAAACTTGACGGGTTTATCGAAATATTTAGTGAATTTTCAAAAAACAACTCACATAGCCCATCCTCCCTACAATAGACCTAGTTTCCAGGAAATTTATATTGATTATAGGTAATCTTTGGGACATCTTTAAGTAATTGCATGCATGGTACCCTAATTAACGGTCCGTTGGTCTTCAGGTACAACCTACTTTTGAGCGATGAAAATTTTACTTGAAAAAAATTGAAACCTTTTCAAAGCAACCAAGTCTGCTCCTACTCCCAAAAAGGACACATTGACAAAAAACTATCATTAATCACAGCAATGGGAAATTGCACTGTCACCATGCAAAAGCCAGCTGGTATACAAAATGAAACAACTAAAAAAATGCACTGTTACAGCAACACTGTTAGAAAAGTCACTTAACAAGAGAAAAAAAAAAAAAGACAGACAGCTTAAGAAGCATCAAGGAGAAAAAAAAAAAAGTACTTATTGGATGATATCAATACGATGTGAGGCTCAAACATAATTTGCAAACATTCCGAGTGAGAAATTTTAAGTACTGAAGCAAGCTTTCACCAGTTCCCTAATAATTTATCAAAGCATGTCTCCCCAGAGTGTTTCTACCTTAAATGGTTTGTGACAAATTGATCAACTATAGACAACTGTTCCCTAACCATCACTTGTAAGCACTCATGAGTTGTCATAGGTTCATGCATTGTTAATTGCAAATATACTTTTTCTCTTGTGTGTGTGTGTGTGTATATATTAGGGCTAGCACATGTGGTAAATGTCAAACATGACATTACTGGAAAGACAAAAAAAAATGGAAAAAAAATATAATCATTCCCAGCACCATAGATAAAAACTAGGATGAAGCTGTGTGGGTTCATAGATGATGAACACAGTTGCGTGCTATGAAATTTTGAATACAAATACTTTTGTGTTAATTGATCTCCAATGCTGAAGGATGGTAGGCAAACTGGTGAGTTATGACACAATTGTTAATTACTGATTTGTATTGCTCTCTCTTTGTCCCCTCCCCCCTTCTGTTTGCATCTATCCATCGTCATCATTTACCACTACAGGTGTGCAGGAACAATCTTGTTTGGGGGATTGGCAAAGGAACTGTTAATTTTGCCCTTAAAGGGAAATAAGGCGTTTGTTTTCCAGAAAACAACCATATTTTTAAAACCAATGTTTGTGGACATAGAATGATAGATTATTCAAAATAAGAATGAACAGTAGCCTTCTTTTCAAGAAATAAGTTTCTCACAGATAGAAATTCAGTTAATTGTTGCTCAACAGTAATTTATCAACCCAAACATTTCAAAATTCAAATGATGCATCTTCCGTTACTCATCAAATGCATAATGTTTTGAGGAGAGGAAGCTTTTGCAGATGTATATTGATGAGATTGAATGGTTTATCAATGATTAAAGCTATTTTCATTGTAAGCCATGTTGGTATATTCTAAATGCCCTATTGCCCTTTAAATGAAACATTACAACTCTGTGATAAAAGCTGTGAGATACATGGATACTTAATTGTCACAGTGACATTAAAGTAGCCCTGCTTCTGTCACTTTTGGGTGAGTGTGAAGTTGACTTGGCACAATTTTTTTTTAAATTCTTGTTTTCACTTAATTCAGATTATAATTTGCCCAAAAATATTCACAATTAATTGCCCCCCAAAACTGTAGATTTTTCAGTGACAGACAGAAGAGGGGAGTGGACACTTATCCCCTTGTCCTGTGTGCCTATGTTTGCCACTTTTCCTATAAAAACATAAAAAGAGAAAAAAAAACTAATGAATAACATACTATGCGGATGAAAAGCTACCCAATCGTCTTATAAACACGGTGAGCAATTTGTACTTTGGTCTTTCCTTATTTTTTTAATACGTGTCAAATCTACTTTCTTGTCTGTGTCATATCTGACAGCAGAGAGACTCTTAAGCAGATTGCAATTTCCAGGTAAGTAGTCCCTGAGCAGTAATGAGAGAATATTTAACCATAATGTCATGTGCACTTATAAAGCAAAAGTTATGGTGCACTACTTCTTCTTTTTTTTTCAAATTTCTTTTTTTTTTTCTGATCTTTTCATGGAAGGGCGATATTTCCTGTCAGTTTGGTCACAAGTAGTACTTGGAATTAAAATGACTAAATTTGATATTTAAGAGCTTTTAATATTGCCAAGTCTTTATATCTATATTTTTCAGAGATAGTTATCTGCTGATGGAAAGGCAGATTGATTTAAACCAGCAGCAATTGCTACTGTTAGTCCTAAAGCCTCCCTTCTCCCAGACAAATTTGTCCTAGTGGGTCCCCATGTACTGTATGGTTTGTGTACACATAAACATATTTTACTATATTTAACTACAACTTCTTTGTCCCAAGGCCTGTTCAGAGCATCGCGAGTGAGGTACTAGAACTTTATTCAGAAGTGTGAAGCAAGTTGAACATTGTATCAGTCTAAGCAAGGGGTAAGTATACTGTATGTCTACAGTGTGAATAGCACACATTCATTCTCAAAGAGCAATTGAAGAAAGTAGGGTTAACATGGCACAGTAAAGCCTGAAATATATTTAGCAAGGCTTTTTGTGATCACTTCAACAAGGGGAAATTCTGTCCTTCCAAAAAAAAAAAATTCATTTACATAAAATGAACAGACACACAAAGCTTCCATGCATGGTTCATCTGCATATTATTCAAGGTTTAGTAAACATTTCAAGAGCCAAAACAGCTAACTGCTGGGGTTTGCCTTTACATTTAATTTACAGACCTAGAAAGCCTAACAAGCACTGATACAGGAGCATGGTTGATGAAGTTTCTGACAAACTGCAAAGTTCACAAAACGCATCGTGAAAGCAGATCATTTGTCCACAGCATTACTGAAGGATCGTCAGCAACGGTTAAGTACTCAAGGTATTGAGACATCCTGACCTTCATGTTCACCCATGGGCCAAAGAAGATCTGATGCACATTTGTTACTTTCAGGTGAAAGATCATTAAACCTTATTTAATGATTGCAGCTACGGTAAGATGATGATCACAAGGTCATGTAACTTAACTATAGAGTCACATACCTAAAAGATCATGGAACATACCAACACAGTCACAACCTGTGAGGTACCTCAAAGAGATGCTCAAGGCATGAGTGGAAAGTTTTAAGGACAATCAAAGAGTAGAACAGCTGAAAGAGGCCCGACATCCACGAACATCCCAAAAATCATAAAGTTTGGATTATTCACAAGTGACCTGTTGCTATACGGTTACTTTACCTTGCGGAAGCCCAATACGAATAATGTCTGTTTAACTTTAACATTGTCCTGATATATTCCACAATAATCAATCTGGAACAGTATCCTCTCCTCAAAGTATCATATCTTCCTAAAAACTGGATAATATACAATATGACAAGGCACCACATTCACAAACAAGAAATGAATGAAATGGATGAACAATTGAATGAATGAATAAATGAATGAACAATTAAATGAATGAAATAATGAATACATGAATAGATAGATGAATGAATAACTGTAATACACATTCTCTAGTTGTGCTAAAAAATATAGAATCCCTAAAAAAATCACACTGTAACAATGACCACGCATGATACACATACTAAGTTAACTAAACACTGACACTAAGTTACACCAACTTAAAATCATCCTGGATATGAAAGCTTACTCAACAACTAGGACAATATGACAAGATGTCGATTTAGCTTAGCACATTCCACGATCAAGTTACACTGGACGAGGTACAGAATGCTTGTGCTTCGTTGTCGGTTCCGAACTGGGTTGCGCATTTCATCGCTCAGCATGAAACTATGTTTGATAACTAAAGACATTGTAGATCAGAAGGGTACTAATGATGTAGAGACAAGTGAGCAGCGCATGAGATAAATCCAAGGAGATCACATTCAAAGTAGGATGGAGTGGGCAGGGTTTCGACAAAGACTGGTATAACTTTCTAAGCAGTTTTTGCTCAAAATGAGCCATAAACATGGGGGATTCCCTACAACTTGCTGGCACAGGTATTTGCTAGTGACTATACTAACCCCTTGCTCATACTTATGCATTGTCTAACAAAGCCCCACGAACCACAAATATTTTTTCCTTGCACCGTGCCCTCCATGGTCTAGGTCAGCCTTGTCTAACTTTCACTTCTACATGATACACACGTCTCTTTCGCGATCTCAAATTTCTCCTCGAAAATTAGCACTAAACATGGTGGATGCAAAGATTGTGAGCTAAAATTGGATACTCTGGTAAATATCAACCAAAAAATCTTCTTCTAGTCCAACTCCTATGTCAAGAATTCTATCATGTTGCATACATCTAACTTCCCTTTTCAAGAAAATTTTTTTTAAATTTCCCTTTCGTACAGTGAGGTGACATTCTGAGTATTACATCAAACATGACTCCTGCACTTAAATCAACCCATCACCATGCCATTACAGAAGGAGCTGAGCCATTTTTCACTGAGGTCAGCTTTAAATATATTGAAAACAGGTAAAAACACAATTTGATTCCTACCATGACTTATACAGATATATACTCTACCTGTTAAGAAATATTGAATTGGCATCTTCATGAGATATGATTGGTCTCTTGGCACTAGCGGCCATCTTGAGCGGTCTCACGAAGCAAGACATCAGGGTTGAGAGCTGCTCCACGTATTCACGCTCGCACTCGACCATCCCAAAGACAATGTGATTACGTTTCCGCATGCTCTCTGCGTGAGGTGAGTGTATATAGTCCTGGACGATGGATTTCCATCTTCGTCGGCAAAGCCATCCTCTAATGAAGCTTTGAACCTTTAAGAAAAAAAGGGGGAAAGAAAAGAAAAAAACTACCAAAAAACTATCAATATAAAATTTTGTTGACAATTTACATAGCAAGCATTTCGCATTCAGAGGAAACAATGTCTCTGACAAGGTCAACTTGACATGTATGTATTAATTGTAAGTTGGCAAATTGACGAAAACATGTTTCAAAGGAAAGATGTTTTACTGAAGATATGGTTCAGTATACTACTACTCATGTACCCTCTTTTCATGACAATTTCACAAAATCTTGCAACTTGAAATTGAAAAATGCTCGCCACACATGTCAACAACGTAACCATGTGGAAAGATAGCATATCAAACACATATTGGTGTGGGGTGAAATTTACACTCAAGGAGAAAATTTTATAGAGTTGTAGCCTCAAAAGAGGAGTTGAAATACTGTACTTTAAAATGATGTTTTATAAGACACAAACACAGATTCTTTCATCCCTGTGTAGGAACACAAAAGTTTGTCACAAATTTTATGAGAAGATACCTGACATCTGTGACATCATGGCACGACATGACTCACCATCTGTCTCCTTCTCATTCAATGACATAATGACACTCATAAACAATAAACAAAAAAAATGATCTGCTGTGACAGGCACCAGATTTGCATACCTTTTTCAAAATGTTTCATGCCAGCTGCTACCAGGGGCAGTTCTATGGGGATAAGGGAGGGGTTCTCCATCAAATTTTGGCAAATGGTTTATACAAACTATCGTTCAACTTTACTTTTCTGGAAGAGTAAGCTTTTGAAACACAAGATCTCTGAATAAAAAATATCTGGATGCCTTTAACAAGGTTGGAGAGGTACCATTTCCTTCGATCTGAGGGGCTCTTGTGGAAAGCACCGGGTAAGATGACTTATAAGATGACTTATAAGGCAGACAATGCCATCAATGTTGAGCAACTTCTTGACAGAAAAAAATGACATACTCCCCCCCCCTTCCTGGAGAAAACACTCTATATTTGTGCATAACACTGCTGCCGGAGATTTGAGCAAGCTTGACCAAAACAATTTTTTTTTCCATATATTCAATTTTATTTTTATTTTTCTTCATTGTTGAAAATATACATACTGTGCTCAAACACTCACAAAGTAAATCTACGTCAATTAATAGCTCTGCTTATATCTCATACTCCTCCCACTGTCAGATTTTAAAAAAAAATCATTTGCAATTTTTAGGGCAGTGGATTAATATCATTGATCTGCAATTTGCTCCGATTGCCAGCATTTCTACAGCCAGGGTATGTGCAGTCACCCTTCTGACAAAATGTACAAAGAGTCAGTGCAGCATGCAATCCACAAATTGTATCGTGACAGGTAATACTGAACAATGGATCCAAAACCAAACCTGGTTCTATTATTTTTCAGCTTCGTCAACTTTTCCATCAGATTGGTTTGCTACTGAAGATGAGGAAACTTCAGAGCAATCTTTGAACTTACATAAACAAACGGCCTTTGAAACCTTTCAAATTGCACCTTGTACAGGCCTTGAGCCAAACTTTAATCCCAAAACCACATACTCACTTTGTACTTTCTCCAAGGACAGCATCAATTTGGAATTCTGGTTTAGTAATAAATCCCCCTACCCTTCATTTTTACTTTCTGATGGCATCACTAATGCCAAGTTTAACGTACAGTACTCAGTCTCTGCAAATCATGCACTCACACTCTACGCAAATACTGCATGAAAAACTGAGGCACGTGCGCAGCAAATACAGGGTGGTTAGAACATGAGAAGGGTCAAATAACCAACAAACATTAAAAATTATCAGCCATACATGTATCCATTTCTCTCTTTGAAATGTGAAGTGTGAAATACTTGTGCAGTAATTGTGTTGATGCAGGTAAGTGAGGAGTGTGGACAACATGTAGCTTTGAGGGGAAACATTTTATGTAATTTTCATTCAGCTTTCCTTCCAAATTCCTCAGTGAATTAATTTGCTCCAAGCTACATCTCCACCGAAAAGAATTAGTCACAGAAATATGTCACATATATATTTTTTTTTTCTAAATATCAGCTTTCATTCAATACCCTCCTTGACATCTCATTTATCAGTAAGCACAATGGAAACTACAACACCTCTAAACGCAGAAATTTTCTTGAACCCCCCAGCACACTCAAAGCCAACCATGAAGGTAGCGCGGAAAGGAGGCATTAGTCCAGTATGAACTGTACAAGGAGGTGTTAAAAAATGTGACGTGAAGTGTGAAATACTTGTGCAGTAATTGTGTTGATGCAGGTAAGTGAGGAGTGTGGACAACATGTAGCTTTGAGGGGAAACATTTTATGTAATTTTCATTCAGCTTTCCTTCCAAATTCCTCAGTGAATTAATTTGCTCCAAGCTACATCTCCACCGAAAAGAATTAGTCACAGAAATATGTCACATATATATTTTTTTTTCTAAATATCAGCTTTCATTCAATACCCTCCTTGACATCTCATTTATCAGTAAGCACAATGGAAACTACAACACCTCTAAACGCAGAAATTTTCTTGAACCCCCCAGCACACTCAAAGCCAACCATGAAGGTAGCGCGGAAAGGAGGCATTAGTCCAGTATGAACTGTACAAGGAGGTGTTAAAAAATGTGACGTGAAGTGTGAAATACTTGTGCAGTAATTGTGTTGATGCAGGTAAGTGAGGAGTGTGGACAACATGTAGCTTTGAGGGGAAACATTTTATGTAATTTTCATTCAGCTTTCCTTCCAAATTCCTCAGTGAATTAATTTGCTCCAAGCTACATCTCCACCGAAAAGAATTAGTCACAGAAATATGTCACATATATATTTTTTTTTCTAAATATCAGCTTTCATTCAATACCCTCCTTGACATCTCATTTATCAGTAAGCACAATGGAAACTACAACACCTCTAAACGCAGAAATTTTCTTGAACCCCCCAGCACACTCAAAGCCAACCATGAAGGTAGCGCGGAAAGGAGGCATTAGTCCAGTATGAACTGTACAAGGAGGTGTTAAAAGATTACCTGTTCTCTTGGCACAGTAGCTGGGAGTGCATTTGTTATGTTGGGACAGGTAAGTGAGGAGCTAAGTAAACATTTCTTTTAAAAAATCATCTTCAGTTTCATGCTCTACTCAACATCCAATCACCTGTTGGGACAGTGTAGAAAATGCAACCACTGATGATGATTGCACAAAACGTTTGCTTTAAAAGACACTGTTCTATGAAATCTCGTGTCAATATCACTTTCTTAATCGAAAATTTCCACGATTAAAATTTAAGCTGCGATCAATTTGTCCAATTTTTTAAACCGGCAACCTCTACCCAACAGAGGACATGCCAATAAAAATCTATTCATCTGCTTTTAGTACAACTGATGTCCAATTTGCATTAAAATCTTCTCTTCATTTAAAGGTCTCATGAGTTTGAAAGTTGCCATAACAACTCCGGGTGTTTTACTCAAAAGTATAAATGTTCAATCAAACAGTTGATTAGAGTGACAAAAATTAATAAATATAATGTTTTGCATTTTTCAGATATTAATCCAATACTCTGCACAAAATATTGGTATGTACTGTACCTATACCATGTAACTTCATCAGGGTACTGTTTAGCTGTGGGTATATTGGTCTTTCATGAAACCATAGCAATGTTTGTTATCCGGTTCAAGGTCAAAGCAACAGTTTAAAAGCAAAAAAAAATTGAGAAATTTATCAAAATAGGTGTCAAGTGTCAAAAGTACATTCTGTTAAGAGTACTTCTATGCTTTTGTGCAGATATCTGAGGAACACACAATATTAAAAATGAATATGCCCATGCACTGTACAGTATCTGCTTTGAAAATGGTGGACATAACACTTCAGAATCTAAACAGCAAGCAGCTGGCCAAACACTACTGTTAATTTCAAATTGCCTATTTTATTAAGTATGGAACAAAAGTTCAACCAACGACATCACAATGAAAGTTATGCTATTAAGCATGTTTTCCTTCTGACTATATACTGCAGTCAACATAATTAAGGTGGAAAATACTGTAGAACAACTTTTTGTAAAGGTTTTTGCCAAATTACCACACAATGATATGAACAGACATCTTTAAGAGTGCTTGCTAATGACGTTCATGATACAGCTCCAGGGTTTAAACCTTGTGAAAACATGGCTCATTACACCCCAGGGCAACTGTTGGTATATTTGTTTGTACTGGTATAATCATAACATGCAGTTGATAAAATTGTTCAGAAGGAGTTATGGCAAGGATGCATAGTACATGTATTTCTTGGCAATTAGGAACATATCAGAGGTCTTTATAGTAAAGCAGTTGAGAGAAACATTTAACGATCATTAACTACCTCCCTGCCTTTCCATTTCTACCTTCATTCCTTTCACTCATGAAAACATCACCTCCATGGCCATGTCACAAAGGAGACACGTCCACCACCCTCCGCACTCACAATTTTAGACTTGCAAAGTTCAGAGACCGGTAACGAATGAGGGCGAGACTATAGGCTCTATGCTAGAACTGATTGCAAGTGCACTTTGAGTGGAGTCAAACGAATGCATTAGTGTAGGGGGTAAGTATACTGTACATCTACAATGTGAATTATGCCATTCTCCACTGTCACATTAACACTTCAAAGACATAATGAGATTGATCTGCATGGGTAGCACATAATAGAACATAATGATAATACATTGACTAAAAGCGGGATCATTCCTGAATGGCATTGTCAGGGACTTCCCCAAAGGGTGGTCTAAAATGGGTGGAGTTTTGTCCAATTAAATCCAAACTGCTACTCTAAATTTTAAACAGGTGGCATGTATAACTAACCGACATAAACTCAGAAAAGGCCACTGCATTGACAGCCTGAACAAAATTGAAAGTTCGAAACCTTAATATGATCAAAATCACACAACAATCTGAAAAATTTGTTCTCCTTCCCCTCTCCTTTCCTCCCTCCACCTTTAAATACACTCTGCCTTTCTCCAACTGTCTCATCAACAATTAACAGATGGAGTAGCACATTATAGCAGCTAAAATATGTTGACTAAATGGGTTTATTCCTCAGAGTCAGTGGCATAAATTGTTAGCTACTGTAGCTGCTTTCCAAACGTTGTCTACGACAAATGAACGTCTGTCCAATTACCCATACTGCTGCTCAAAATTGAGAGGCAGTATTATTCACCAACTTACATCAACTTGACAGGAGAAATATCTGTAAGTGCCAGTCAAAACAAGCATGAAAGTCCAAAATATCAATATTATAAAATCAAACAATAATTTATTGTGCATTTGCCTTCATTGAAATCAATTGATCCTCCTTCCCATAACCCATAAATGATTGGGTTCGACATGTCCCACTTTCACCGGCCTCTGAATTCCCAACAGATCCTCACATCGGCTTTATACAACACAAACGTTTGTTGGCATATATTGATCATATCTGTAAATTAACAGATTTATCAACCCTGGTTGGCCAGGTAGTTGTACACACCCTTTTGATTTTCTTTATGTTCTCTGGTTCCTCCTCTTCTATTCCACTGCTGCTTGATGAAGACCATCTTCTTGCCTTCCAGTGCAGCAGATTGACCTGTAAAATTCAATAAAATTCAGATTAAAATTCACATATTCAAATTGGTACACGTGTGGCAAGGGCCATCGATACAGATTTGCATCAGTTAAGGCATAACCTTTACTTACTTTTTGTTAGCCAGAAAAAAAAAGGAAAAAAAAGAAACCAGTCGTGAATCACTTTGTACAAAAACTTTGTCTACCAGACACTAATGTGAAACAGCTGAGATCATGGAACTATTTGACTTTTAGAACCTTGCACGTATTCATGAAGGCAAGTCTGCAAATGTGCGTACTATTACGTACGTGATCATCTGGCAGAGTACACGTACATGAGGCAAGTGAATTTTTTCCTAGTACAGAAGTTAAAAGCATTCTCATTTGCAAGTCAAACTGTACTTGCATAATGATACGATTAAGTGAAATTTGGGTATTGTTTTCCCCCTCACTCAGCAGGTATATGTACTTATGTATGTTTATTGATACTTCTTCAAGCACAATGCAGGTTAATAAACAAACATGGGAGATAGCACGGGAAGATGAAGTTTATCAACAGGTTTTGCACATTTTCATTCATTCAATTTATATTACAAAGGTACTTTCACACAAAAGGTTTGAACACCATAAATCCAAAAGAAGAATGAAAAAATTTAATCCGGGCTTTTTGAAGTTTGATTACAGTAGTGCTGGACCAAACTGCAAATGCAGTTTTATTGGATAATGCCATTGAAGTTTCTAATTATGGTGCAGCCATTTAAAATTATCTTGGCAATTCAGCCTACAATAACCTTTGGTACATTTTTCCTTTCACTTCCAAAGTCTGTTCTCCAGGGTGTTCAATTACACTTCATGCCTGCAATGTTTGACCTTGGTCAATAAACGCAGTAGAATGGTTCATTAACAACTAATGTATTTGCCTCATGAACTGAAGGATGCTGGCGTATTTTTCGAGATTCAGCATGCATGGAGAGGAAATTTAAGGGAAGTTTAATTTTTGAGCTCAAAAAGATGGGTAATATAGAGAGAAGCGCCTGTCATCCCACATATAGTTCTCCCAACCAGATCTCAATGTGGTAACAATTAACCTTTGTGCCCCTCATCCCACACATAGTTCTCCCAACCAGATCTCAATGTGGTAACAATTAACCTTTGTGCCCCTCATCCCACATATAGTTCTCCCAACCAGATCTCAATGTGGTAACAATTAACCTTTGTACCCCTCATCCCACATATAGTTCTCCCCACCAGATCTCAATGTGGTGACAATTAACCTTTATTCCCCTCATCCCACATATAGTTCTCCCAACCAGATCTCAATGTGGTAACAATTAACCTTTGTGCGCCTCTCCCACTACTATGCAATAACAGATGCCAGAAATAACTCGACCACAGTTAACATCATTTAAAACAAAAAGGAAAAGAAAATTCTGGATACATTTGTTACACAGCCAAACAAAACTGCTATCTCACAATGGGATACTTCAATAAGACTGCTGGCCATGCACTGATTTAAAATCTTATAATTTTGCAGTCTTACAGGCAATTACTCTCAGTCTGCACAGTACAGACAGATTGTTTTCTTACCCAATTAGCAGGCTTCTATACATGTCTACTGCCACGTGTACAGTGTGAACACACATTACCTCACCTGGTTTTTTGCTGGTATGTACCTGCATAACATACCTCACTCAGACTGTCAGCTGGTATGCAGTACTGTAGTTTGAAATACTGATTACAGCCGTATGTGCGTTACTGCGCTTAAGTCAAGTTTCCACTACAACATAGAAGACCCCACACAATTACAGGCACACTCTCTTTATATATATGTCTTATTTCATGCACTCTCAGGTGCTAGACTGTTTCCAAAGATATATCAACTCATTTACTTACTACAGCATTAAAGGTGGGTCAAATCACAGAGAAAATGTAAATCATCTGCAAAGGATAGTCTAGAATATACCAAAAACAATGAATATTGACAAGATTTATGTCAAAATTACTTTACAAAGAACTTTGCATTTGTGGTTAAATCAAGCAACTTCATCCAAGGTTATTTCAAAATGCAGAAATTGTTTAGACTAGTACAATGCTTCACAAAGACACAGAAAACAGTTGTGACAATACTCTAGATAATTAATATTTACCAACTTTGAATGCTGACTACATATAAAATTCATGGAAAATAGCAAACAAAATGAAAGCATAAATCACACACAAAAATAACAGACTGTCACGACCATTATCTGTAACAGCATGTAGCGTTTGTTCACATAGATACTGTAGACACGGAGTTGGTATTGCTCTTTCAGGACAACCCATGATGAAATGAAATCTTTTGTTTTTTGTAGATACAGATGTTTTGTTTAAAAAAACTTACTGGACATTACTTTCTGGCTCACTGTATCGCTTCTATTCAGAGAAGAATTTTATGGTATTGATAAACACAATACAACTCCATCATGTGGCAGTGGATGTATCTAATTTGCCTACCATTCACATAGCATGTGGTCAGCTTCATGTAGGCCTGTTGCATTGTTATCTCATTTCAATAAAGTTGATACAGCAAGGAACTTATTGTGCAATCAGTTTGTAATGTCCCTCAATTGAAAATGTTTTGATGTGTAATTGCACAAAAGGTAGCAATTTCTATACTGCTGATGGAGTTAAATTTCAATTGCCATATGTAACTGTTCTGGGTAACAGTTTGGTGTTATTGTATCAATAGTTTGGATTTGATCTAACCAAATTTAACAAGTGTTCTGGCTTTGCAAAGTTTATCCTTAATAATAATGCATATCATCTCAGTTATATATGCCACATCTAAAACAAATTGGTTTGAGTAACACACAAGGGCATATTCTATATGTGCAGACTTCAAACCATTCCATCATGAAAAAGGAAGCCAGGCAAATGTATATACAGTACCTCCTAATGATATCACACTTTTATAAGCTTATCTCTGGCTTTGTACAGAAAATGACACGGCAGGTATAGCACATCATAAACAACATAATAATCATACTACACCATATGTCATTTTGATAATTTACCTTGGGACAATAACACAGACATCTGTAGCAACGACGCTTCTGTAACTTGCAAAACCAATCAATCCTCAAGGGAATGGTTGGTGATCACAAATAACCATGAACAGAGCTATGGTTTTCATAGGCAACAAATTGTGTGAAAGAAAACCCAGTAAGCTAGTTGTTATCAAAACTCAACTTCATTACAGAATCATCAGAAATCAGAGAGATTGGAAATAATAATTCTCGCTGTCTATGTGAGAAGTAATTACTCGTAAACGTAACCCTTCATTCATTATTCAGAATGATTGGTCTAATTATGACTCACTCTTATCACAAATGAGTTAATTATGGACACCCAGTAACAAATATTGCAGTGTGCCTATTTGATCTGGTAATCTGTCAGATTTTAAATGGATAAATAGGAACACCCAAAATGGGATTTAGGCAACCTACTGTAGCACCACTCATGAAGTATCTATGCACATGTGCACACAATGTGCACATAATGTGGCCAATACAATAGTTTCATGTATAGGTCTGCAACAATCAGTATAAAGGAATTAAAGTGGCTTAATTCATGCAATTTACTTGTGTAGTTAGGTCTACTATCTTAAATACTTCAGAATATGTTCAGCAAATTGTTGCTATGGTAAAATATTTCATAGGTATTGCATTTCTGTTTTGTTTTATTTCAATGCAGTAGACAAAGTCGCAATACAAAATTGTGCTTTTAAAGTAAATCACTGCAGTAATGTACAGAATCGTCATATCATGTGTAAGTTGCTTCAACCTACGCAAATTATGTGATTGTCGCTACAAGCATCACTGGTCTAAACCAGAAACTCACTCTTTATGAAGTCTGGTCACATCATCCTTAACCTGGTGAGTGATGATTTCATGATCACACTTAATGTTGTCAAAACAGTACCTGACACTGTCTGTAAGATGCCTGTAAACAAATCAGTTTAAATGAAAAATTGCCCATTTATCGCTTGGAATTGAATTTAGAGAGAAACAAGTCCATCATATAGCATTTGTGCTATGTAGTAGCTGTAAAGTATTTCAACCATTTGAGAAATCGTTGCCAGCAGATTTTAACAAACCAGGGAGATGCTGTTTTAAAATAGCCCAAAGTAAAAGCAATAACAACCCTCATCTATTTTATTATATTTATGTAAAGTGGTTGATAAAGAGTCATCTGACTCATTTTTCAGTGGCATATCATTCTCATATATACTGCATGCAAAAGTAACTGATACAGAACATGCATAATACTTCCAAGAGGACTTGAAAAAGTAATGCATGCATGGTAATCGCTGTGAAATGAGAGTATGGTTGCTCAATAGTAACATTGATTGAGGAACAAGGTCCCTGGCAGTGTCACAATGCATGGTCAAAGCAATGTCATCATTCTATTAGGCAATATGTTTACAATCCTAGTCAAATTTGTAAACCATTTTCAGAATTTAAAAAAAAATAGAAATTCAAATAAATTGAGCCAATTGGCACAATTGAACCCTTCAATCTTGTACAAAACTGTCGGGATGATTTTTGTTATAATTCTTGAATCTCATTTCCATGGTCAATGTGAAACTCCACTTTCCTTCTCAATGTTGGACACAGAGAATGGAATCATGCCATGAAACATCAAATGCGGAAAGCTTTGTCAAATGAAGCGATAGTTCAGTGTTCTGATTGTAAGTATTGAAGGAGGTATATATGGGTGCTAGAACTCAATTCAAGCACACCTTGTGTGGAGTGAACAATACATAAGTGTACACAGGGGTTAAGTATATGTCTACAATGTGAATGCAACTGATCCATGCCATTACATTTCAAAGTAAGATCATCTAAATTGGTCAACTGTGACAGAAACATTGACATGAGAGGTCTTCCTGTAAGAGCGCAAAAAAAAAACATCGGGATCCTGCAAAGCTTGTTAAAATGAGTTGACAGCTGAAATCCTGACAAGTCAATCTTTTAGTCTACATGAAAACAAATTTTAAGTTTGAATTTTCCTTTGAAGTGGAACACACTTTAAAGGAAACATTGAATAGAAACTAAAATTCTTCTGCCAAATGTCTGTTAAAAGTGTTGGCTGTTTATCCACTTCTCTACTTGTTCATCTGACCCAGGTGAATAATTTTAGCTGATGAACTCAGAAGACTCCACAGAAAATATGTATTTAAGTTACTTTCAAACCTTCTTTTAAATCTCCTTTAAGCTAAAGGGATTCAACTCAAGCCTCGCTGGTCATGTGTGCATTACATTCCATGAAATAACACATGTATACAATTTCACGTATGTTGTCAGCTCACAGCGTTATTAGTTATACAGTACTAGCTAGCTAGGTCTTGGCTACATCTTTGAGTTTTCAAGTACTTGGAAAGAATGATTTGAAATATCGGTAAAGTGACTACATACTAAAGAAGTTACTATGCTGTCTAATGTCACGCTGCAGAACAGCAAGGATTTCTGCTGTGACTTAATCTTAGCAATTTACATATTTTATCCAAGTATTGTTATAATTGTAAGGAGTGAAATGGGTTGAACAAATTGATTAATACTTAATCCATCTTTGCACTGGTTAGCAGTCAACTCATTTCGGTTTCTATGTTAAACAAATATTTAGGCGAGAAAAAGTTGAAAACTCAGCTCTCAAATATGTGTCATACACAAAATTGAACCTTACGGCTTCAAACATTTTGAGAGATTATTAGACTTTGCAGGGAAGTCCAGAAAATTATTGATTTGCACCTATTGAGGAGCTTAATTACATGAAATTGTATTGCAACTGAGCTTTCATGTGTCACAAGTTGTGATGCAAACCACGCTACTTATTTGGTGTCTTGGACTGGACAGTAGCAATAGCTGTCGCTATGACATCGTTAAGTCGACTTGTTTACAAAAAAAATAAGCATAGCTATAGCTTGCATGTGTAATCAGCAAAATTGGTGGTCGTGGCATTCTGTTTATTGTATGGACCTCAGACACAGGGTAAGTTTATAATAACCTGAAGGAGGTACAGCACTGGTGCACTGCCTTCTGTATTATGTTCTTCATCATAATAGGAAAGTTTACTGATTACATATGCTATCATCACTGCTACTTGAACAATGGGGTACCATTTATTAGGTACCATTTATTAACCACCATCCCTGCTCGACTATAAATGGGGGAGACTAATCATTGCTTTACCATGTATAGACCAGCAAAGAAATCTAACAGCTGCGCTCTCATTGTCCGAGGTGCCTAAAATTTTGACAACCATATTCTGAGACTCTTTTGTTCTTCGGACAACCAAATCAGTTGAGGTTTAAATACAGATGAAAATAATTTAGTTGTTAAATCCAGCATGGAATTAGCATAATTACAAACTTTTAAGGCAAATAAGGGTAGTATAGTTTACAATGCACTATCATGGCAGACAAAATATAGCTTGAATCATTGTTCAACCATTTAGCTGCATCAACAAAATCTGCAAAAGATGAGGTATGGAAGACGCATCATTTGAAATTTTGAAAGTATGAGTGAACAAATTATTTTTGAGCTACATATAACTGAATTTCTGTCTGTGAGAAAGTTATTCCTTGGGAAGAAACACGGTCCTTCTATCTTTCTTTTTAATTATTAGATCATTCTGTGTCCACAAACATTGGTTTGATATCCCTTATTTCCCTTTAAAACTGAACTACACGAGGTACAGCAATCTAGATACAAAATATTGTCAACTGAGAATTACTTAATATGCTAATTTTTTAAGGACTACTTAATTATGAAGAACTAAAACCACATTTATCATTTGAACAACAATTTAAACATTGTGGGCATATCTGAGGTATTCTTTGGGCACATATATAATATCAAGTGCAGGTACGGTATATGCCTATATGACCTTGTGCCTTTGGAGTACTTCATAGAGACTCTATATTTGGGGGAAAAAATCTTCATTAGCTGATAGTGAATATGCATAGCTCACACAACCTCTTGAGTCTAGCCTTGCACTTAAGACTCAAACTTGATCAAGTGTCGTCATGCATGCACTAAGCACAGTATATGCTGCTTATACCATAGCCTACACTTACAAGTTAAAACAGTCCACCATATAGTTTCCTTACATTGTAACAAAAATGATTGACTGTGTTTATCAATTCCAGAAATGTCATTCATTGCATTCAGTTTTGTATCCATATTGCCCTACCCTTGTACTTTTTCAAATTTGCTCATACTTCGTGAAATTTAATAATCAAATTTAGAAAACAGGAATACAGTGCACTGGTTTCACGTTAACTGTGCTTGAGGTAACACTGTGGTATATACTGAAGCATAAATGTGAGACCACAGGTAGGAGGGAAGGTTTTTGTGTTAGTATGTCAATCCCACTACCAATGGAGGCATCTGCGCTTTGAAACACCATAGGTAGCAGTGTCCAGACATGGAGCTATTCTCCGGGTAAATTGAAATCCACAGGAGCAGGTAGGGCAGCCACATGTACAAATAAAGACCACCATGCACAAGATGATGCATGGTTGCCGTGGAACTGCTCTACACCATGGCTACGACGTGCCATTTACCACAGCAAACGTAGAAATGAAGAAATAAACTCTGCATTATAATCCTACGGTGATACCCTACAGCCTGTCAAAGACATGGATATGCCCTACAGCAACCCTGAAACCACCGCAGGTTTGGGGGGGGACCAGTGGCATGTGACATGATTTTGAATGGGGGGCAAACATTGGGAGAGAAGCAAATTTATGTCAGACGTACAGTAACCGATCAGACAGGGGAAGGAATTGGACATGGGGTATGAGGCCCAGTTGGGTAAATGAAGAACGCATGGAATTTTTCTTTAAAATTTCAACATTTCAGTAGGGGATTTGCCCAGTCATTTTAAAGCTCTTAATAATAAATCAAATATTGTGTGATTTTTTGGTTTTGGTAGGCCTACTTAACCTTAAAAAATTACAGTCAGATTTGGGATAATTTTTAGGTGGTCAATGCCTCCCATCTGTGGTACTGGGGAGGGGCATTTTGCCCTTTACTGGTTCCTATGCCTGGGAGGGGCTACAGTTGCCATATCCTAGACACAGAGAAAACCTGAGTGGCATGAAACTTTCACACTGACATTCCATTGTACTCATACTCTCTACAATCATTTGGTTTTGCTGAAAACTTTGAGTATAGGATTCTTGAAATACACATATATGTGATGTTAATTATTACATTTTACTCCTTCATTCCTCTGGAACACACATATTGACACAATTTTCTTGCGACTAAATGAACTCAATTGTCATAAAGAACTACAATATAAAGAGAGCAAGGGGAATTTCCCAGTCCTCGGGAGAGCATCGTTAATTATACATGTAGCAGTAACCATAATGAAGCCATTTCCTCTGATGCTCTCAACAGCTTTTTAATTGCACTTTAAACCCTGGTAGAAGCAGGGCATTTACAAAAAAAATGTACCAGTTTCCAATTCAGAGTGATGAAGACATTGGTGGTGGTTTGGATGATGTGTGCAGTAACATCCAGGGTAATATTTTATCATTCTGACATTGGTTTGAATCACACTTACAAGTTAAATGACAAAGTTTTGTTTAAATTACATGTTTTGATTTTGCTAACCTCAGTTTTCAGCCTGGATATTTCTGCTGTGAGCTCTTCACACTGCTGTCTAAGGCTCAACTTGGCTGTCTTTTCACTGTCAAGAATCTGAAGAAGGTGTAGGTACTTTTGCTCGATCTCCTCTTTCTGGAGCAACAAGGCTTCAAAACTGTCACAAAAAAAAAGGAGAACACAAGAAAAGACTTAAAAAAGGTTCGATTAAAAGCATCATTTGAAAGTTATTACCACTGGGGTAAATATTTCAGCTAGATGGAGGCTGGGAGGCTGGAGCTGTTGTCTACTATGAACTTTTACCAACCATGAGATTCAGCATGTATGAAGAAAAAGGTTTTATTCATACTTTCCTACCCTGTGACAAGCTGCACTGGATTTGTATTAACAGATCAGGTGTAAACTTTAATTTGTTATTCACCAGTCATTAAATTTGAAATTTCATAAAATGTGGGAAGCTTTCTCTGTTTGAAAACCATACCTCAATAATTTGGTCTGAATTTTAAAGGTACAGATTTTAACAAATTCCCCACAACTCACTGGTGTGGGTATTCACGAGTGACTATACTTACCCCTTGCCCCACTACTGCATCAGTTTGACCTATGCTCTACTGACCTCGAAGTCAATTCTGACACCACGCCCTCTGAGGCCTAGCTCGCCCTCGTTTGCCTTTCGCTCGAGTGCCTCCTCAACGTTGTCAAGTTGCCTCGCTGTTTGCCTCGCGCAAAGGCGACCTTATCGGGACTAAACCTGAGTATTCTCGTTTTTCGTTCCTTATATTTACTAGTCATTCTGTCTGATATAATTTCCCGTTAATTTGCTCTCGCTTCTCCGAGAAATTTATCGGTTGATATTTTCAGTTGGTGCAGCGTGCCTGGGACAGATATCCTATCGTGCCGCTGCACTGGTTTTCCACTAAGCCTATACTTTACGTGTATTTCGCAATCCCCTTAAGGGAATTGCGCAATCCCCCTCTTACGTTGTATTCACGTTGTATCTTTCGTGTAACGTTACGTTAGCCTCCTCGTTTATCTCTTACATCGTTAATTTCGAGTTTGCTTGCTGTTGTTCCCCCTTAGCTCCCCTCTTTATCATTTTGGTGTATTTCGGGGTGCTAAGTTTCTTTGGGTTCGTAAGAGTGATACCCCCTGTGGACTTGGCATGTCCTCCCCTAATCCTGGCCCGCGTTGCTCCATCTGCAACCAGTTCCGGCCCGGGAGGGACTGGGATACGCACTCAGTGTGCCCTTTGTGTCGTTTCTGCACACGTTCCAACCCGTGCGAACGATGCATGTCCTTTTCCGCGGCCCAGTGGTCGGAGATCTCCTCCTGGCTGCGCGAGGTCAGTAGAGCATAGGTCAAACTGATGCAGTAGTGGGGCAAGGGGTAAGTTTATGTCTACGATGTGAATTTCTTTTTCTAAGACATGACCTGCAATTATAGCAAATTTTGGTGATGTCGTACCAGCCAGAATGACCCAACCCATCCTTTGTATTTTTTTTATAATCTCAACTGTTTTTAAATATACACTGCAACACTTTAAGTGTTGTGACATTTCTTTCACAACGTTTGAAGCTAAATCTGCCCTAAAAGCTATTCTTCTATCAAAGTTCAAAGTTAAAGACATACTTTAATTTCAAAGAGCAACAAGGTCTTCCTGAAGAAATCTGACAGTGTCACACAACAATCTGTAACCTTAAGATACCTGAATCTCTCTTGACCAATGCAATTTTCAAATTAAAGGTCAATCAACGCTGAACGGTGCATTAAATGCATTATAATGCACGATACCTTCTTAATGCAAGCAATGCATGTGTGTTCAGCTCAGATGCATCCAGCAATCCTGTAGCTTTAACCCGCAATAGTGCATTAGCCTTTACTTTATAATGCGCAGGTCAATCACTGATTAACCTTGTTCATCCATACACAGCAAGATTTCAATGAAAGAGATGAATAGCAAAGAAAATTTAGGTTTGTAAATACCCACATTTTCATTGCAAATGACCCTTGAGAAAAGGTAACATGATAAACAACATGTCAACAGTGTCCGTGCCCTATTCCGGACAAAGCACCACTGGTCATCCTTTGGCATACCATGACAAAAGACAGCAGACGACAAAACACTGTCGATCTATGGATTTACTGTTTTCATCAGGGTGAAAACAGTCACTTGCCTGTAATGGGCCATTATGAGTTGAGAATTCTTTCTAAGTATGAATGAACAGCACTATTAATATCTGAAGTCAGAAATGAAAAAGATGGAAGAGGAGGGTTTTGAAGAGTCTGCAGCGTAAAAAAATACTCTCATTTAATGTTACTTGAAGTTGTCACAGACAGAAATATTACTTCAATGCAGCAATAGATGCTAATTGTGTTTTTCGTTTCTTCTTGTTAATTGTTTTGATGAGTATCCTGTTGATCTTATGCATCTCTTAAATATGATGCAACTCAACTTTTCAGGTTTAGAAAAATTTTAGTTAAGCAGGCACAATAGTATTTTATATTCTTTTGACCTTTGTTGACCTCAACTGTTTTTTGAACTCCATGTAAAAAATGACAGGGGCCATCTATTAAACTATTATAATTCTTACAAAAAAGTTTGAATTTTAAGGCATTTGAGCTACTTTTAGTTACAGGAAGAGTTTGAGTTTGTAATGTTTTTAGACTTTGGAATTTATTGACCGTACATGACATTCGAACCCAGGAAATAGAAATCAGCATTTCGCAAACTTTTTAGCCAGTGTCCCAATGAAAATCTCAGCCAACCAGAAGTGTCCCAACTGTTGATCATTTTCAACTGTCAAATGAAAAAGCACATTCACCCTTGACACCTCAGGCATCTCACCCGATTTCTCAAGCATCCCATGATCCCAGTCTTTGGCACGTATTCCAGAGTTTGTGGATCGAATGTCGACTGAAACTACAGGTTCGTAATTATAACTTATCTACTATGGGCATATTGGGCTAGCAATAAACATAGTTTTATATTCGCAAACTTTCTGCATATTTCAGACACTGTAGCACATTGACAGGGTCTCAGCACTTGACCTCATTGCATAATTGACCCACATAAATTAGTATCACGCAACAGCTAATGTATCTGAAGATCAGTCAACTTTGTGGTATGGATATACTGTGTACACTTTCCATGCCTTAAATAATTTGACCTCAAAATGACATTTGAAATATGTAAAAAGCGAATAGCAGGGAACATTAATATATAACCATCAACAAATCAAAATAGAAGTTATTGAGACGGTCGACCTTGATGTACTTTGACCTCCATGAAAAGAGTGTAGAGCCATGTACTCACTAAAAGCTAGGCTATCAAGGCATTCAGTTTCAAGTTTAAACAAACTGTCGTTCTTGAGATATGTTTCGTTCTTGCAGACCAAGACATTCCACAATCACACACATGCTTTCGCAAAGGTTCTCTTTCCCTTTTGGCAAATTTAAAATTAAACACACTTTGCGTTACATCCGTGGGCCTTAATTCCACTCAAGGAGTGTGCACTGTCAATTGTCATTACGAATACTTGTGGCTGATGCAAAACCTTCTCAGACAGAATAAACTAAAAACTCTTCAAGTTCCTACAAATGACTCTAAATTTTAATGTAATTTGCATCATGTAAGCATTAACTACTGTCATTTTAATGTACTGCAAAGATGCAACCACTTATTACTGAAAGAAAAACAGACTTTTGTAAAACAGTTTGTTAGTTATTATTTCAAAAGATGATTTCATTGATGCATCATTGGACTCTAAGTACCTTAATACCATATGATACCTACCTGCAAGGTAAAAGTACACTTTATATCCAGATCACTTACAAATTACACTTCTGGGAAAAGTGTATGGTAAACAATAAAGTTTGATATGTTTAAGCAGTATGTATAACTGGGGTCAGGTGGTTTATGGAATCCATGTAGGATTTTCACCAAATAAGTGAAGGATGAAAATAAAATAATTTTACCAATTTCCGGGAGGTACCTTTATTTAGAATTGTTTTCTAAAAAAAAAATTGAAGTAAACTTGTGCCAATGTACCTCGTATGCAAAGATCAATATTGGTGCACATATTTAGTGACGAGGAGTAATGAAGACACACAGTCAGTGATGGTACAACAGGAGACTGACCTGGGAGTCTTTTTCCTAGGCACCCCCTCCCTGTCTTTTTCCTAGGCACCCCCTCCCTACCTGCGGGTCCACTAACTAGATATTTCTGGCACACAGAATACAGGCCACTCACTGGGTGATGGTAGTGAGTCCCTCTATGATGATTCAGGGAAGTAATGTTAACCCTCAGTTCACACTATTTATTGCCATTGTGGGACAAAATACATGCAATCAAAACACACACCAAAAACAGGCCAGTAGGTGAATGATATATACCACAAGACTTCACTAGTTGTGATATGACCACAAAAACTCCTCTACCTCAGTCCCTACAACTTGGTGCATGATGACCTATATCGCTATGAGCTAGTTATTTACCCTGATCCTCATGTAACTTAGAACTTGCTGGGCGACATAGTGACCCAAAATGAAAAAGACAATTCTAAGAACCCTCAAAATTCAACTGCACTCACTAAATTGGATGCATTCAAAAGATATAGGCCTAGTCAGAATTCTGCTATGAATTGAAAAAAAAACAAACACTATCACGATCAAAGGTAAATACTGGCATGCATCACAAATGTTTGACATTCAAGCTCATAGACATTTAAAAAAAAAATACAGCTATATGTTGCTCTCAACACTATGAATACATTGTTTGTAACATGTTTTCAACTTCATGTTTAAAGAAAAGATAATCTAACTATGGAAAAAATTGATGCACTCTGTTACAATGTATTAAAGACTGTGACATGGTTTGTCGAAAATAGCTCCAGCTGGCGATTGAATGTGTTTATTTCACAGTGAACCTGCATGAATTCCACTCCCTCTGGAAAAAAAAGCAATTACAGCTAAAATCTACAAATTGGAATCAAGCTGAAACTATGTTTATTAGAACTTGTGGAATTGGGTATTTTTCATACATTTGAAGCTATTGGCTGGTATGTCATACCATCAAAGGCATATACCTATTTGTAATGGACACAATTCAACACATACTGGCTACTGTCAGCGCACTAACAGTCGTACTTTGAAATGCCAAGCCTCAACACTTATGTGCATATCAATCATTGGAAATACATATATATGCCCTTAGAAGCAGAGCAGGCCAAAGAACAACAGCCAGCAGTGAATGATTAGTTAAATGCAAGCAGGGTAAGGTCAGAGCTTATTAATGTATTCAGAAGACTTGAAATTATGAGAAACTGCACTAATGAAGGTTGCTTTGCATGATCAGTCACCAGAGGCATGATATTTAATTTTTTATCTAAAATTGCAAAGAGACCAGCCTTGCATTGAGGTAACTTTGCTAAATGTAGACGGTATTATGACTACGACACTGTGTCTGTGCAGTCGAGGCTGTTTTAAACTTGGTAATTTGTAGACTTTTGTCCTAATCTCTAATTTAGTGTGCAATTAGGTTGACCACATCCAACATTCAGTTGACTGACTAGGATTGTTCAGCATTCACAATGAGACCCCAGAGAGTTTCAATTCTCCCGTACCACTTATGGCTAGTCCCTTCCTCAGCCTAAAATCCCTCTACGTGTTATCCAAACAAAGGATACCTGTATATGTTGTGTAATATGAGCTACTCTGCATCTTTTGAATTTTGATGTCAATCGAAGGGTACTGTCACTTAGAACCAGCTGAGAATTTTACTTTCCAAAAGATCAAAATGTAGCTTGAGTGATGAGTTACTTCTTTTAACTAAAGTTGCAGAAATGTCCCTCAACTGTCTTAATGAGCCAACACGCAGGGTCTTAATAATATCAATTGATTGTTCTAATGTTAATAATTTTACAAACAAAAGCAAACCATGACACAGTTTTGTTACTCTGATGATTTTCTCAATGTTGTTAGTGTTCCCCCTCCCCCACACTTTTCTAAAAGCTGCTTGTTTCTTTTTTTCATTTTGTCTGTCAATTAGGGATATTTCAACCTATGTAGTACAGAGCATATTGCTTGGCCTTCATAAAGCTCTCCACAGAAGAAAAATATATGCCAGAAAAGTCTGAAATAAAGTGCAAAATCACTTTTTAATCATTTAAAAGATTATTGACTAGTTTAATTTTCCTGTTTTTCCCTTGTGATGCCTAAATACTTAAAACTGGTCACTGCTGTTTGTCTTGGAAATCTTAAACCACATCTGATTTGGAACTTTAGATCTACTTGTAGTGAAATTAGTTGTGTGGAGATATGTTAACACAGGAGGGCAGATGCATTTGAGTTTGTCTCACAAATTTTCCTTTATTTGGAAAAAAAAACAAACAATCCATGTGTCTTCATGCATGTACCACAATTTGCAAATTATGTAGCACTGTCTTGAGGAATCAAGTTCTTGTTTGGTACACTATGGTCCTGAAAGTAGAACCAGTCATATCAAAATTCACCTGGTTTGGTTATTTACGAACGACGCACTTACCTTTTTCCTCACAACAAATGCACTGTATGGGTGTATTTGTTGTGAGGAGACAGGTAAGTGAGGAGTGAAGTAAACATGATGTGCTTCAATGAACCTGATATAAATACCATTATCAATAAGAGTATCACAAAAAAGGTAGAAAAAACTTGGATACAGTTTCTTGGAATCTCCACGCTCTAAGCACATAAGGATGGCAGAATGGGAAGGAGGCAGTATTCCGGTATAAGGATGGATGGCACCAGTAGCGGTGCTAAAGGTTACCAGTACTCTTGGGGTGGTAGATGGGGTGTATTTGTTGTGAGGAGACAGGTAAGAGAGGAGTGAAGTAAATATGATGTGCTACGATGAACCTGATATAAATACCATTATCAATAAGAGGATCACAAATAAAGTAAGATAAAATTTAGATTAAAAACGTAATGCAACTTTCAAGCTTTCAAAGTATTGAACTCTTTGAAATCCTTTAAAGTTGTGAGATCAAGACTTTTATAATTTATTGTGTGGTCTTTTTCTAAGTCAGCCATAAATATTATGCATAGTGAAGTGAGGAGCAAAAACACACTTGACAAAATGAAATTCTTTGGGAAACGTACAACAATTTTACAAGGGACACAGTTAAAATTGGGCTTTTTTTAAAATGGGACAAACTATCAAGGGAAATTAAACCACTAACTTCTTTCTTCTGTCAAATGTTTTGGTCACAATATTGGCTACTTAAAGCCAGTTTATACACATAACCTTGGAAGAATACAGGAACAGGTATACTCCTCCATCATTTGGAAGGATACTCATCATGGAAGGATATATGAACAAGTCCTTGTGAAACATATCTTGCAGTTTTGCCACATACATGCATTTCACTGCGGCTGCTTGTGATTGCTTGAGTGCTGTGATGGTTAGGTAAAACAATCAAAGTTTTCATTCTCTGTATATATGGAACTGGGCCAAATTTAAACCAATGGGGGATACAGACCTTATGCGCAGCACGTGTTTAAATGAATGCCTTCTACACGTATACTAAGTGCGAGAGGAAGTTTTGAGGGATACAGTAAACCATTTCTAGACATTCAAAGTTACAAAAACTAAAATGCATAGTTCAATAGACACAGCAGCGTAGCTAGTTTTGATCAATTATCATTTTATGACATGTCTGCTGAGGAATTAAAATACATAGATGCGACTGCCAGTTCAGTGCATGCATTGAATATCAATAAAGGCATCAGCATACAACACCGACATTACTTTACATATACTGCATGTAATTCAAACATATCTATGCACATTCTGAAGAGAGAAATTAACATAGAAGCAGATTGCATCTCCGGGTGAAGTACGTACTTAACACAAACAACTAGTCGGAAAATGTACAATTCTTTAGTCACAGGCACAGAGGCCATGGGGGGTTGGACAAGGGGGCAACTGCCTCCCAGTGTAGCAGATGGGAGGCATTGCCCCTGTAAATGGGTAAACTTATTTATCTGCATCCTTCAGGGGCTCTCTCTCTCCCTTGTCGCCAAAATAAATAACGGGAACTCAACCTCTCTGTCAGTTTGTGATCATTTTGAGTTCTTTTCCACCTCCAAGAATCCAACCGCCATCACGATGGCAACAACAGGTTATGGGCCCAGGTGTCACTTACTTGTTGACGGTGATGAACGAAAGTACGAGCTTTGGGAGGTAAAGTTTCTAGGATACATGCGTTTGTAGAAACTGTACAACGTGATCGTACCGCCCAATGGCGAAGGTGCAGCTCCAGATGCACAGAAGAACACTAACGCGTTCGCAAAATTGGTACAATGCTTGGATGATCGCAGTTTATTACGGGTCATGCACAATGCAAAGTACAACAGCAGGAAGGCATTGCAAATCTAACGAAGGCACTACTTTACCAAAACGCATTATTTCTCTCTACACTGAATTGACGTCTCTGAAGAAATACAGCGATGAAATGTGTGACTGATTACGTCTTGAGAGCTGAGACTGCATCAACTTCCTTGAAAACAACAGGTGAAGTCATAAGCGACAGTTTGCTGACTGCAATGGTGTTAAAAGGGCTTCCAGGTGAATTCAAGCCATTTTCTACCTTCATTACTCAGAAGGATAAGCCACTCGGCTTCAGCAAATTCAAGGTAGCATTGAGAAGTTCGGAGGAGACCGAGAAATCAAGTCACCGCACAGAATCCAGTGATGATAATGATAAAAGTGCGAGGAAAGCCAAGTTCATGTCAGATGTTGCAGATGGGACATCAACAACAAATGGGCCCCATTTGGAGAGGGATACTCAAGCTGGTTCAGGAGCATTCTTGGGGACATGCTTTAAATGTAACAAGAGGGGCCACAGGGCTGCAGATTGCCACACAAAGATGTTGCGACATATGCAGGAACCGCACACACGACACAAAATGGTGCAGGAAAAAGGATTCTGTGAAGTCAATGGACAATGCTGATGTTTCAAAAGATGAGCACTCTTATCTATTTATATGGATATAAGTACAGGTGATATTAAGATGACCCCTGAAGTCAAAGGGTTGCTAGATGATTGTGGTGCAACAACTCACATTGTAAATGATGGATCAAAGTTTGTTAGATTTGATGACAACTTTAACACGACAGATCATTATATTGAACTAGTCGATCATGTAATAATTGACAATGTAGCTATGGGCAACGGTGAAGCAAGTGTCACTTCAGTAGATTCAAATGGAAATGCCCAAAATGCAGTCCTCAAAGATGCATTTGTTTCTTCTTTCAGGCAGGACAACAACAGCCCCCCCCCCCCCACAAATTCACCCAAATCTGACTGTAATTTGATAACGTTAGTATACCCCACGGCCCAAATTCCTTCCCCTTTGTGATCTGTTGACGTTTTAGGGACATACATTTGTTTCTCATCTAATGTGTGCCCCCCTCAAAATTATATTGCTATGCCAATATCTTTAGTAATCACAATTACAGAAAATGAGCAATGTTACACCTGTAATAAATACAAGACTGTGGTTTGAAAGCATGATACAGTAGGAGAGTAACAGGAAGGAAAGGGATAATTCACTGCTCAGCCAGGTATGAGGGTGATAGAAATGTTTTCCCAACTCACTGGTGTGGGTATTTGCGAGTGAGTATGCTTACCCCTTGCTTACACTAATGCATAGTTAAACTAACTCAGACATCCACTTGAAGGTAATCTTGCACCGCGCCCTCTATGCCCTCGCTCTGCATTGTTATGTCTATGATGTGAATTAACGTATATCATGAATTTGTTTTAAAATGACAATGAAGAACCAGTAATATTTCCTCAGGTATCAATGAAACTGCTGCAGAGAATGTGTTTGTACCAGAATTCATAATGTGTGCTGGTTTGGCTAGCATATAGATTTCTGAACAATTCAACAGAATACAGTACGTCCTACAGTACCACCACAAATTTAACATTATCTGCATGCATATGGAGAAAAGCTGAGTACAAAATATAAACAATTTCCCTAAATCATATGAAAACTTATCTCCCTGGTTCTGTTTCTTATGAAATTCTTCATTTTTAACCAGGATCACGCATCCCTGCTCAATCACTATACCATACAGTCACCTAGCTCTTCTAAACAAAGTGACGGTAGGGAATTGATTCATGCATGTCACAACTCCCTGGATAAGCCACTTTTTAGTTTAAGTTGTGTGGACACTTTTATGTGATGTGGAGCAAACACATTTCTAGCACCTAGAATTTAATGACATTCCATAAACTTTTCAAATATTTAAGAAATCTATGATTACTGTATATTTCACTGAAACTTGTGAAGCACATGTACACCAAGAAATCATTTTAGACAAAACTGTTAGGTCCTTACAAAACAGTAATTATACAAAATGTACTGTTTCCCTAAGTATAAATGAAAGCACTATAATATCATCTCTCCCTCGTAGTCCATAATACCTTTTTTGTCATGCATGAAGCGGAATTTTAGAAGAATTCGAAAACATTGCAAACGTCAATGTTCCCTTTTTTTCCTTTTTTTTTGTGAGTGCTGGGTACATGTGGCCCTTTAACAATGCACATCTTTACTTCAGGGTATGCCATAACAAAACTTGCAAGCTTCAAAATAATGAAATATCATATGAATGTAGTTAAAATGATACTGGAGATCTGTAATAGACACTGGTCCTGGTGGAATTCAGCACGTTAGGGCTAACAGGTTTTATACCAATGACACGGAATCGACGTCAACAGGAAACTGCAAGTTTGTGTGAGTCGGGGAAAGTCTGAAACGGTAGGTGAATTGTCTAGTGCCTTCCAAGCTGCATGTGCCTGGATACAATTTGGGTCTATAGTTACAGCACCTGCCTGCAGAGAATTAACGATTCCGTTCTCAGCAATTATAATGCTGAATGCTATACTCAGATGAGTTCAGTCCTATATGGAACACTCAACTCAACCTACATTGCAAAGTAGAATACTATACTTGCAATGATTCACTTGAATATAGAAAACAAGGGTAAGATTACCAAGTGCTACACAATGTTACTCAGATGCATGCAGGACAACTTGGCTCCATCTGCGCATAATGTTGCATGCATGTTGCTACACTTTTCAGTATTTCAAGTTCAAAAGCAAGCAAATTTTCTCGATGCTGCCTCTGTGACACTGAAATTAAGTCCTAATGCAGCTACTGTTTCGTAAAGGAAAGTTTTCTGGATTTTTTTTTTTTTCTGACAAATTTTGTACAATTTTAAGGAATGAAAGACTTTCATCTTTGACAAAGTGAATTGATCACATTCCACTATGAGCTCACTGCAACTTGGAATTTTGATTATTAAGATATAAAACAATTCGGTAGGAAATAAGAACAAAAAAGCTGTGCATGTGTCCAAACTATCAACATTATCTGGACAAAAGTTACGCTTAAAGTAGAAATGATAACTTGGTGCAGACACTTCATGAGGGTAAAATGTTATGCTTTTCTTATGTTGGTGCATCTGGCAACACAAAAATGAGTGTAGTACCAGGTATATGGTGATTTATGACATAATTTGTAAAACTTTCTATTCAAAGGAATATGATACATATCTGAATTTATCGAACATAAACTTCCCCAAAGACCATATAATTACATACTGTACCAGTATATGTTCTAATCTTTCATCTCTCCCCACAGTCAAAACTTACTAATAACAAATTTCACTCATTTTTTGATGACCGGGAATGAATTTTACAAAATTGTGATCATCAACTCACTGGCAGCTCAGTCAGACTATTGTCCCATTGCAAATGTTAAAATATATTAAAATAAATGTTTATATACATTAAATACATTCCTTCATTTGGATCGAACAAACAACCCCCACTGGGCTCATGCGGGGTGTTGGCAGACAAGGGACTGTTTGTTAACCACTTTAGTCAGCCAGCCTGATCTGGAGTCGTTCTATCAGGGGATCCAATGAATCAATTGATGCCTGAGAACATTGGCTCTTTTGGTCAACAGGCACGGAGAGATTGCTGAGCGGATACCAAGGTTGTTTCCTATGGTCAAGTCCCTTGTAGGAACCAAGGTTTTGAAAGCTGTTCTTCTCCAAGTCTTCTAAATCCTCATGTCTCATTTGACAGCTTGGCAGCCGAAGATAATCCTTTGTGCCGTTTCAGCCCCGCCCTCTGCTTGTTCGGTTCTGGGGCAGGAACTGGTGTCCTGTGCTGGTGCCAATGCAGGTCCAGTCTGGACCTGAGCACAGGCGCACTGAACTGGCTTCCACCTGGGGCCGGTGCAGTCAACTGAGTCCAGTGGCTGTCGGGCCGGCATTAGGAAGTTTCCAATTATAACCAAGATGTCTGTAAATCAAGTTGACTGGGCCGGTTCTACCACACATCTGGAGGATTTTCTGCGGGTTCTGTCAATCTCATCGAAGTCGTAGAAAGTGGTCCTATCTATATCTACTAGAAACCCATGGTAGGGGGCACACGCTCCACGCATCGGGAGGATTTCTGTGGCTCTTATCTGTCTCCTCAGAGCCGGAGATAAGGGCTCTTATATCTATTAGGAGACCGTGATCGGGACCGTAATTTTGGAGCGATCTTGAATGACTTTGGGTCAGGCTATATTCCCTTCTTCTGGGAGCACACCTGCCTGATCTCTGAGTATCCGATACCACCAGCCCTCTCTCTCAGGTTCCGTGCTCAGAGCTGGGGCCAGGGTGGACTCCATTTAGGATGGTAAGCGACTTCCCTTTCAACGACAAAGGTAATGTCCACTTACTCTTGGCTTCCAACAGCTCGGGTCCGGAAAAAGCCAGGGCCGACGCTAAGCTTGCAGACCATACAGGATGTAAGGGTCCCATGGCAGCCTTTCTCACAACTCTTTCCAAAATCACCTCAGCTCAGGTCCTCCATGTCCAGTGTCATTCCTTTGGCCTGCTAAGACAGCATTTGGTTCATACGAAAGTGAGTGAGGTTTTCTACGTCAACCTCCCGGTGCCAAATCCAGAGCAGGCTCTTCATCTGGGACACCACTAGTTTGTCCCAAACTACCCAGTTGAAAAACAAACACTTAAAGCCATCCTGGAACAGCTAGAGGCCTTTCTCAAAAAGAAATGCCGTACGAGGGCTCAAGCTATTAAGGTTTATATGCACCCTAACTGCAACAGAATGTGTACAAGCAAGGGAAGGGAAGCAAGGAAATGCCCAAAACAACGTGAGGAAGGTAAAAGCTTTCATTTCACAACGCTATGCCAACAAAATGAGACAAACAGTGGGAGAAGGTGATAAAAACCTTCAAAGGTAGGACCGTAGGAGGAATAAGGAGATAACAAGAGTAGACCTTGACAAGAGATAGTAGCAGTATAAAGACATCAGGAATATAACAGTCTCACACAACTAGGCCCTGTGACAAAACAGGACGCAAAAACAACACGTAGCTCGGCTAAAATTTAAACGTGAAAATTATGTTAGTAAGAGAAGGATACATAACAAAAACAGTGTAGACTTGTTGGAATTTCACTTTCAAAACGAACTGTGAGTCAAGGTAGACCAGATGGAGGACTGAAAGGTAGAAAAACTTGGATACAATTTCCTGGAACATCCATGCTCTTAGCACATATAGATGGCAGAATAGGAAGGAGTCCAGTATTAGGCCAGACTGCACCAGCAGCGGTGTTAAAGGTTACCAGTACTCTTGGCATGGTAGATGGGAGTGCATTTGTTATGAGGAGACAGGTAAGTGAGTAATGACGTACATGAGAATGAAGCTTGAGGTGCAAAACAATAAAATATGTTATAATTTAAGTAACTAAATGTGAAGTACACATAATCTATGTCCACAACTAATCCTTTTGTCTGGCAAACTAGGTTTAACCACAAACTAATTACCCAGAATTTATGCCATTAAAATTGGACTGACTGTACATGAAATACTACAGATACACCTTAAAGATAAATTGAAAATATTCAACAAACAAAGGTAGTTCTCGTCTCACATTCACAAAAATACTGCACTCTTCCAATAAAGTATGCCATAACTTTTACTGACACCAAATAACACAAGAACAAATCAGCAGTCTCCATTCAAACAGAAAAAGAAGTAAAATTCCAAGAATTAGAGGAGGCATGCTTCAATGATGTATAGCTCAAAAGCAGTTGCAAGTTTCAGAATTTGACATTTGAAATGAGTTTCTTCACATTCTTATTCTGTTTTTTTCTTTTTTGTGCAGAAACGACCTTTGCATTGAACACGGCATGATCAACCTCTGAGACATTTACATTGCTCTGGCCTACTTGAGGGAATAATATCCAATGATAAAAACTTGGACATGTGATCTTTTAAACTAGAACAGTTGAAAGGGGTCTCGTTGCAGCACCATGTTAATCATGATTGAAGAGAAAAAGTAATACTGTTGGCAGAGCAACATCACATCAAGTCATTTTCGCAAACTTCATTTGTGCTGTAGTATCGAACTTTACCAATTTGTAAGTTATCTTCAGTTCAATTATTTCTACAAAGTACTGTTTTTGAAACAATATAAAACCATACAGTACAGTAATTACAGTAATTACACTAAAGGAGGGTCTATAAAAAGCAGAAGCTTGTACACACAGACCCTTCTCCTAACAGTATAATGTAGGCACAGTACAAACAATGCCAAACATGCTGCAATTCACCAACCCCCTCCCCGCAGTGCTAACAAAATAACAAGTGCACTGGATTCACCTCTTGAAAAAAATGTGGTGAAAAAAGGGATACTCAAATTAGGTAAATGCCCTGATGAGGTTACTGATGGCAATTCTAAACAAATTCCCCTAATTATTTTGTCAAAATCATGAAATATTCAAACCACCAACAGTGCAATAATTAGTTTACTTGCTGAAAGCCTGGCCTACAATTCTATCCCATTGGCAATATGTTACATTGCAAAATAGGGTGTATTCTCAAGGTTGGTGAATGGAGCTAGACAGTTTTGTATTTTTACCTCACTCAGTCTGGGTTGGGTTTTGTGGGGTACTACATCAGTGAGCGCAGTTGGTCCCAAGTCCTTTGTTTGGGAAAGGTCAAAGTGGTGGTACAGTGATATGGGGAAGGGATCTAAGGGGACAGAATGTCCCCTCCCCCTCTAGAAAAAGTTTTTCTGTAACTGAATGTCCTTGATGTCCTAGATGTGATTTAAAGCAGCAAAAGTTAACAACTGTGAAGTTAATTTCCTACTGTACAAAAGTTTGATTTTCCTGACGTATTTCTACAGCATACTATACTTTACAGCAAGTTTACACTAAGTATGTATAAAAACTTTTTGGTCCATCTTTGGGTGGGGCCATGGTTCCAACCCCCCCCCCCCTTTCATCTGCAAGTGTCCATCAGCTTGTACACAAAAATCTTAAGATGTATTGTATCAAGTGCTATATTAAGTCAGTTGCAACTTTGTGTAAATTCATAAAACCATGAGTCACAGCAAGCTGACATATTTGCATTGGTTCTTTGATATGCCAACTTAAAAAGGCCTCACTTACACACAGTTGAAAATAAAGATATTTTCAACCAAACAATAAATGGAAATTGACAGTATCAACCTCAAACTTGTCCCTCATAGGGAATACTGTGTTTCTTAAATGTGTGCACGAGACATTTGAATTCGCCTGAATAATTTATCAAGGCAACTTACTTTGAATATAAAGACAGAGAGTGTATCATCCAGCATACCTCCAGCATAGTACCTCGAGATGTGAGTGATTTCACAGGTTACATCAAATGTAGCAATGACAATGTACATCATGTGCTAGCTAGATGTGGTACCTTAACATACTATCCCACTGCGATGAATCCATACAGGTCTCTGTCTTGTGTGTTTTAATTCTAACAGAATAAAAAATGGAACCCACACTTATGTCTTAAATATTATCTAAGATGGAAGTTGTTTGGTATATATTTGGAGAGGAAGCTCATAATTTATACTGTCTAACATTCAATGCATCAAAGAAGCAAATAAAAACGAGCTGCTCTGACAGAGTATCCGGTAAAGTTCTAGCGTAAAATGGCTACCGCCATCATTGATATTCATCACGGTATTAACTAATCATTAATATTCAGTGACAATAAGCAGCTATGTAGGGCTGATCGATCGACCATTACAGAAACTAATGACAAGACTGCAGCTGCAACTGCACGCTGCTATTTAACTGGACAGTGACTGAACGGAAGACTAGAAAGCCAAAAGGCTTAGTGATTCCTTGCCTCATGATATATATTGTAACAAACATGAATCGCCCACATGACAAGCATGAGATCCCACACAGTTATCCTACTTGAGATACCATCTTGGTAAGGTCAAAACCTTTTGAATTCTCATGACCCAAAATGACCTTTCACCTCCACTTAAAACGATAGGGATCACCTACCCTATATGGCCATCAACACGCTAAATATGAACAATTCACAAACTAAGTATAAGATCCCTCACATTTATCACCCTTAAAATATCATGTATACAAGGTTTTGACCTTTTGTCACCCAAATAACCTTTGACCTACACAAACATGAGAAAACTCCCAAACGGATATGATGCTGCAGGGGAACAAATTATATTTCGTCGTGTCTAATAACTTGATAAAAAGGTAAACATGTTTATTTAATCAAAATTATAGCACTTTATTTTGTCGAGTTACAGCTATTGGTGGCAGCTCTTTCGTATTTGATTTTTTGGCGTGATGCCCTTCCCAATGGCTATGAGGTCCTTGAAAATTAGCAAAAACTGATAACCCTATTAAACCAGAATCTAGCATGACTTGCAATTTTGCCTTTAGTCTCAACACACAGTACAAGTTTCCTTGGTTTCATACACAGTAGTCATTTGTTTAAAGCTTAGCTGAACTACTGTAAAGTGAAATAGGGCATTTAGAATACACCAACATGGCATACAAAGAGATTCGCTTTAACCATTGTTAAACCATTCAGTCTCATCAATAAATATCTGTCAAAGCTTCATCTCCTCAAAACATTATGCATGTGATGAGTAACGGATGCATCATTTGAATTTTAAAAAGTTTGGGTGCACAAATTATTGTTGAGCAACAAATAAGTAAATTTCTGATCTGTGAGAATCTTATTTCTTGAAAATAAGGCTACTGTAATTGGTTATTCTGAATAATCTATCATTTCATGTCCACAAATAATGGTTTTAAAAATATGGTTGTTTTCTGTAAAACAAATGCCCTATTTCCCTTTAAGGGCTAAACAGAGACACTGTTTATACAGTAAATGGTTAAGTCCATTGTGCACCTGGCTCAACAGACTGTATGATTTATTCTGGACATTGTGGTTTCTACTGGCAGTCAACTGTGATAAATTATGTCAGATAACAGTGGCCAATTTGAACAGAGGTGGGTCAGTTACAATTTGATTCATTCAATTAAGCAATCACAGTTCATGCACGCTCAAGGGTATTTGATCCAAATTATCGGTAATTTAGTTCTTTTTATAAAGCTTATAACCCGTGGTATATTTAATCAATTCCAATTTACAATTCATGCATGCTCACATGTCCTTATAAGGACAGTGGCATAAGGTTTGCCAAATAATAATCTTTGATACCAAATTTAATGTTGTCTTCATCTTTTCTTTATGGTTATCGAAGAGACAATGTTGGTATGTACTAAAAGAAGTTCTCAAATCAACAAGAGGGTTCTACATTACAAGTATAAAATTCACTAGAAAGACCGTTCTTTAAATATTGTAGATTTTCACATTTGGACCTCCCATTTTCACCTCTGCCAAAAAAAATAGGGATCATCTACTCGATATGGGCAATCCACACCCTAACTATGAGATCTCTCACATTTATCGTTCTGGAGATATCGTGTTTACAAGCAATTTTCAAGGTATTTACCTTCTGACCTCTGGTGACCCTTGTACTCAATAAGATACACCTACACACTTCGTATGACATCTGCTCAAGCTTCTCTTCTTGAGATATCGTGTTTACATGGTTTTCACAATTTGACCCCTGTTGACCCCAAATGACCTTTGATCTCCACTGAAAACGATAGGGTTCCTCTACTCAACATGGTACAACTACATACTAAACATGAGATTTCTACAAGCTTCCTTTCTTGAGATATCGTGTTTACAAGGTTTTCACAATTTGACCCCTGTTGACCCCAAATGACCTTTGACCTCTACCAAAAACAATAGGGATCATCTACTCAATAAGGGCAACCTTCATGCCAAGTATGAGATCACTCAGAGTTACGCTTCTGGAGATATCATGTTTACAAGCAATTTTCAAGATATTTACCATTTGACCTCTAGTAACCCCAAATGACCTTTGACCTCCACCAAAAACAATAGGGATCATCTACTCAATAAGGGCAATCTACATGCCAAGTATGAGATCACTCAGAGTTACGCCTCTTTAGATATCGTGTTTACAAGCAGGCATCACACACGCACATACATACATACACACACACACGACATCACCATCGCATAGATTCCTCTGCCTTCGGCAAGGAATCAAAAATGGGGGTGATTCAGGTTTATTAGCTTCCCGAGCAGACTTATGATTTAAACTTCAACACATTTAGCATAGCTACCATTTCTAATCCTCTACAACCAATATCACTCCAGGCTACATTTCCTTCTTCCCCCTCTTCTCCCTCCTCCTCCCCCCCCCCCCCTCTTTCTCTCCCACTCTCCTATCACACATTGCACATTACGTCTGACATCAGTGAACTCAAAATGTTGTCTAATAATCCATTTTCTTAGGTTTTTTTGCACTGTCTGTAGTATGAGAGAGGAACTGATACCGTGAGTGGGGTGGGACTAAGTTATCATTTATGCTGTGAAACTGTGAACATGTAGATCCATCGACCATGCATTTAGGTTACAGCATGTACTTCTGTTTCCTATGTACTGTTGGAGCACACACTGCAAAACCGAACGACTGGCCAAAAAAATTATCATTTCTGTTTTTTTTTAACAAACTTGTTTTTGTGGAGCACTGTAACTATGAATCAGTCTTGAGTTGATCCTCCTCCAAGCAAGAACATGAACTCACATTACGAAAGTAAAATAACAGAGACACTACACTGTAAGAAACGTTTTGCAAGTAGGCATTCTTTGTTTCCTTGCTTTGCAAAGTACATAATAACTTAAGAGGCAGTCACTCATGGATCCAGCTCCTTTGCTTGGCAGGGGGCCAAACAAACTGGCCTGGGGAGAAAGGGTACATTATGGGAGGATTGCTCCCTCTTTAAAAAAAAAATTCCTGTAAATTAAATGGCCTCAGATTTGATTTATGCAACAAATGTATACAATTTTGAAGTTATTTTCCTCCTGAATAACTTTGCTTTTTCAGTGTAATTCTCTATACAACATTTTTGGGCCCATGTATCAGTGGGGCCATGGTTTCCACTGCCCGAACTTGGATCCACCAGTGGATAAAGCAGCTGTGTGGAGGCAGCTAATATCGAAAGACATTAATTTGCATAGATCTCACTACCTAACTGGTTTGCTTATATTGTAAGGATTCTGTCACTCAATTTCACAATGCAACTCTTACCACTGAAAACTGCAACACACCTGCTCAAGCTCCTTATGAAGCTCTTTCCTGACTCTTTGAAGAAAAGTGCAAAATGCATATTGATTTTTTTTATAGTTTACTTGTTTCCCCCAAATTTCTTGGCTTTGGAATTGAATAGCAACACACTTGCCTCATATAACCCATGCACCACCATACTGACTACGGTCTAGCATCTGACGATTGTGTGTTTAAACAGTCATAGGTTATATGAGGTGAGGGAGGCTGTGAAAATCAGGCTAGGTATAGCTTGGTGTTGAAACCATTCATCTGAACAGAATTATCCTCTTTGAATCATTCACTTAAAGTGCTGACTCATAATTACCAGCAGTTCTCCATGGTACCCCTTCAGGCTCTTGATGGGAAAGTGCACATGCAACATTAATTTTCGGATCCCCCACAACTTACTGATGTGGGTATTCATGAGTGACTATACTTACCCCTAGCATTCATGCTAAGGAATTTAACCTGGGAGGGAAATGCCTCTCTAAAAAAAATTTTGTGAGGGATTTTCAAAATCAAGGAGGGTGTTGCCATTTGGTACGGAATCTATTGCAATTTATTGTGTGCATTTATAACTGCAGCTACAACCCCAGCCGTGGAAAAGTACGCAAGATTTTCCAGCACAAAATTTACTTTTGTGTGGGGTTCCAGAGACACATGCGGGATTCACACAATCCCGCACGTTAGCGCAAACACTGATAACCCCTTGCTCATGCATAGCTAGACAAGCTCAAATACACTTTTTAATAATTTGTTCCAGCACCACATGCTTCATGCTCTAAGCTCTTCCTCATTAGACATTTGCTCAGGATCATTACACGTATTTTCCACAGAACTCTGTTTTCGTCTCGAGCAGGAGTCGAAACCCAAGGAAAAGACCTTAAGCATTCTAGTGTTCGTTTGTGATAAAATTTGGGTTCTCATCAAAATTTTGTGATGTTTTGAATTCACCTGTTTTCATTTTTGAATAGGTTATCATTGGGATCATGAGGCTGAAAACATTTTGGTGTCGACACCAGTCAAGAAAAAGGACAAATGCTAGGATTTTTAAAATGCCATGTTTATGAAGCCACCACAAAACCTTCATACTGTTCTCTGTTAGAATGTACCCTCCTATATGTGATTATCTTGCAAACAGAGAGATTCATTTACAGTCTCTTGAGGAGTGGCCACTGTGACAAGGTGTTTAATAGTACAACAATACTTCAAACCTGTAAAAGAAACATTGGTCCATGTTTATTCTACCTTCACTCGTCCATGACATTGCTAAATTAGAGAAAGTCGTGATGATCCTCGAGCTGATCATGTCAGTACTTTCATGGAAGTGTTCAGAAAACTAATTACAAGATAATTGCATCAGAGCCATCACCTCAAAATGAGATAAAAATAATGAAAAAAAAGAAGAGACAGAAACATATGATGGGAATTTTCGTTATTGTAATTAAAAGGGATAAAGTTACCAATCACTTGTCAGGGATGAGAAAACTTTAAGTAAGTGAGACTGGCACGATTGGATTGCTACCAAACAGTTAAGAGAGTAGATTGAAGTGTGTGCTTCTTCAGAAACTTTCACGGTTCGTAAAACATGTTCATTTTTTTTTTATCAGAGACAGATGTAATGTCACGGAAAAGTCTACCAGATATTCCAAAACTTTGGTGAGACTGACATTGAAAATGAACTATGATTTGAACTGATAACTTTATCGAAGGTTCACTATATAAATTAATTGAAGGCAGTCATCCCTTGCGGTCGACTTGCATTAAATTTGATGGAAAATTGTCTACACATGCTGTAGTTTCTCTGAACATTGGTTCTATAATATTCATAACCAATGCCCATTACTGATCAGCATACATAACAATTTAGATTGCACGTGTAAGTGGAAAACACGTCTTGTACATTATGAGGTTCAGCAGTAAAAAGGTCACCTAACAAGTCCATGTAAGGTCCTTTTGTCTTATTTATGCCACTAAACACCACCTGTAATTGTGAGAATACTCTGGAAGTTTAGATACTTCAAGCTATAGCCACAGAATCACTTGAAGGCCAATATGTTAGACCTCCTGGTACGGTAAATGACTGATCCATTGCAATATGTGTGTGAAGGCTGTGTTGTCATACAAACATGTAGCTGCAGTAACTACGTTAGACAATTGTGTGCATAGATGAGAACTCATACAAAGAAACAAAGGAAAATTTTTAAGAGAAGTTGAGAACCTGCCAAAATACACCGTTTCTTGTGGGTCCAGTGTACCCCTAAAATGAGATATGAGTGGTGGCAAAAAACGACCGTGCTTGGCTAGATTGGCCTGACCTACCAGAAGGTGTCAATGAAGGCAGCATCAAAGACTAATCTTTACACACTCTATGTGGTAAGAGGTGTGTAGCAAAGGAGCTGGAGCAAATTACTTATTCCCAAATTCACCTGATTTGGCTCTTTAAGAATGACTTACTTACCTGTCTCAACACATCAGGATGGCACCCTGTATTGTGAAAGGTTGTGTTTCTATAGGTTGTGTTGTGACAGGTTGTTGTGTTGAGACAGGTGACTGAGGCGCAAAGTAAATTACCAATTGTCCAAAAACAAATCCAAATCGTGGGATAGTACTATATGTGCGATAGCTGTGTGGAGACAGGAAAGTGAGGGAATGAGGTAACTATATTTTGCACATTGCATACTTTTTCTCTCAATTCAAACTACTGCATTTCTATCCCAAAATACAAAACAAAGACATGGTTCAGTGCCTTAAAATGTAAACCCACCATTTATGCAAATTTACCCAGCCAGCATATGAGGTATCTATTACACCCATTTCACAGAAGTTCCCTATTGTAAACTACATTTACCAAAACCAAGAGTACTGGTGTCAATGCAGGGTGAGATGACCTTCATTATTTTCAGTGGTTTTCTCCCATGAAAATTTACACTGATGACATTTGTGACAAATAGTTTATGTGGAATTATGTGGATACAGTACTACTGAAATAGGCAAAGTCAGCAATTGGGAGAGCATTAAAAGCATGGAACATGGAGTGAATCTGAAACTGGGGGGAGGCACATTTGCCATGTGATGCCTGAGTGCCAAGCAAGAGACATCCAGCAAGAGGCCCACGTATGCCCCACTGGTGGGGTCTAGGAGCAACACCCCTTGTGGAGTCCCGAGACAAAGCCCCTGTATGCTATGTGATTTTAGCATGTTAATTTTGCATCCTTAAATTAGGCCTCATAATTTATATGTTGTTATATTCAAAACACGTTACTGGTCTCAGTAATACATGCATGGCCACTTTGATTGTGCTTGAAACATTTGAGAACTCTAATTGGCGGTTACAAAGCCAACCTTGCAAGAGGCAGCTGTGATGGGGATCTTAGCTGACATTGTGGAGAGGGGATCCAATGGGGGGACTCAGGAAGCTCTTGAAGAATCATGATTTGAGAGCTAAATTTGATCTCAAAATGATGGCATAATAGCAAGGGAGTAAATTTGAAAGAATTAACAGAGCTGGAAAAAGTACAAATACTGGCAACAAAAAACAAGAATACTCAGAGCTTTCGAGCCTGCGGCCTTTGCACAAGGTAAACAACAGCAGAGGACTGGAAGATGCATGGAAGGCACTCGAGTGAAAGGCAAATGAGAATGGGCTAGGTCTTAGGGGGTGTGGTGCTAGAATTAGTTTCGAGGACGATTTGAGCATGGGTCAAATGTATTCGTGAGGCAAGGGGTTAAGTATATGTCTACGATGTGAATTGCATAATGTTAACAATTGACAATCTAATAACTCTTCCTTTGCAAATCAAGTAGATCCCAATCAAAAAGCGGTGATCAGGTGGGCTGCACCATATACATAGTATGTACACATATAAAGTCAAAGTCAGGGTTGCAAGACTTGTTGGTTTGGGGTCGTGACGAAATTTAGTGTTCAAAGGAAGCTAAATCAGTCTTGCTACAACGGTATTTACAAAATTAATTTGATACTATGTAAGTGTTAGCAAAGGGTAAGAATAGCCACTAATGAATACCCAAAGTCATTTCAATTAGAAATTGTTCAGCACGTCTCCCCACACACTATTTGCAATTTCATGTTTAAGAGCAAATGTATTTTTGCAAAAAAGAGCCTTCTCCCTGTCTTTGTGGCCCATGAAAATGGTAGATGAATCCTAAGAGTACAGTTGTGCTGAGACAGGTGAGGAAGGATGAATTCCTTTCAAACAAGACATTTAAAGGAGTTCTCACGTTCTTGTGCTTATATTGGAGAAAAAAAAAATGCAACTTTCAGAGAACTTTTTTACACGTCCATGTACACTTACAAATAACTTCTCTCAAAAATCTAAGTCCTTCACATGAAACTTACATTACACATGTACAAACTTGCATTTAAGCTTCTGACCATACATCAGACCATTGACAGATACTTGTTTTGGACACCACATCATCCTTGCTTAGAATACTCTCTGATTCCTCAAAAATTCTTGGTTTGGGAATTCGCTAGCAACGTACTCATCTCATGTAACCTACTGTATGCACAACTGCATTGACTATGGTCTAGCATCTGGCAACTGCATGAGTGTGTGAATGGCCACCATCCTTCCATAATTCCAGACTGAAGGAGCCAAGAAGATGAGCAAAGTGAAGTGTGTGTGGAAGGAGAACAAGGACGCTGGAAGGAGAGTGCTCACCTAGTCCAAAAGTAAGGGCGAAGGATGGTTCACCAACGTCAAAGATGCCCTGAGCTCCTTGTCATTTTTGGAAGGTAGCATGGAACCAATGTAGTGCAGTCTGTGAGAGATCACTTGAAACAAAGAGCCACTGGAAGGCTCAAGCGTCTCTACCAGGGGAGGCAGGTGAGCCATTAAATGAGGTGAGTACATCACTCGTGATTTTCCAAACCAAGTAGTTTTGAAGAATTCACAGCTCGTAGTCAATCACTTTATATAACCTATGCATTGCTGACACAGGGTAGTAGGCGGCAGGTCTAGGACTCTGTGGATGAAGGATTAAGCATGGCAACGGCCCTGTCAGAGGCCGGAGTATTCGTAAGACAGCACGAGACAAAGGAGGATGGAGTTTTCTGCGAAGCAGCGGCGAGTATATCCTCCAGAGGAATGTTCCTAGACCAAGATGCAAACATAGCATGCCCCTGTAAGTCATGTGCTCGAACATGTTCCTGCAGCTGAACGTGGGGCATATTAGTGTTACCATCCAATGCGAAAGGATTTCTTTCAAGGCTGGCATATAAGGTCAGAACGGTAAGATGTAAAGGCAATCCAATGTTCACACAGGCTTTGTGTGTGCAATATACCATTTTAGCGCCCGAACAAGGCTCTGCAACCGAGGAAGCACCTCTTAGGCTGGATAAGGGAATCTCCCCCAGAAAGAATGTAGGTGTCTAGCAACCGCACTCCGTCCCGGTGAAAATGAGAAAAGCCTGGTTACAGGGTGAGCGCGTGTAAGGAGCCACAGTGTCACACAGACGTCGTGGCAATGAGAAACATGGTTTTACATGTTAGCAGTCCCGCAGTGCGTAGTTAAGTGGCTCGTAATGAGGACATGCAAATTTGTCTAAGAGCGCTTTGATGGTGTGTCAGCGGCCGTGGATGGAACATACCTCAGAGAAGCTGCCAGAGAAGCTGCCAGAGAAATGCAGTTGTAACAATTGTTGACCAGTCGGCGAAACTGCGATGGACTGCAGTGATAGCTGACCTATAGTTACGAATGGTGCTCATTTGCTTGCCTTCTCTGAAGAGCAAGAGGAAGAAGCACCAATTGCAATGACTTGGGCAGACATTTCCGAGGGATCGAGAGCCAAGTCTGCTGCCCAGGCATAGTAGCGTACCAAACATGCATTGCAAGTCTTATCACCGCTGGATGCCTAGCTGATGGGGCAAGGTCCACAATTTCCACTGAAAAAGCCTGCATACTGTTCTCAAGGATGACCTGACAGAGGCCACGCAGTCAGCTGTAAGCGCGACAGGTCCAGGTGACGAAGTGCGTTGTTGCACTGGGTGAGCAGCGTCGGGGACGGCATGAACAAAAACGGTAGATCGACTAGGAGTTGCAGAAGTACAGGGAACCATGGTTTGTTCAGCCAGCATGGAGCTATGAGAAGGAGGTCCACGAGAGTACTCTGCAAAACCTCCGAAGGACAGCATGAAGGAGGGCGAATGGCAGGATACATCGTGAGCCTTGTAATGTTTCCCCAAGGTGGGAGGGCATGCGTCCTTTGGTGACGCGATCATGTCGCTATGTGGGGTCTGCTGTAAAGCTCGAACATGTGGCTCCAAATCTGAACACACACTTGCAAAAAGCGAAGTGACAAGACAAATGAAAAGGATACTCATCCAAAAGACCCGGGAAACTGGGGAAGGATGAATTCAAAGACTGGCACGTGAAAGAACCCAAAAGGGAAGAAAATCACATTGGATTAGAGTGGATGCAAACCAAGTGCAAAAACTTTGCTGCTAAACCAAAAGACAAGCAATTACAGAACTGCAAGTACACACACACAATTGCCAGATGCTAGACCATCCATGCGGTAATGTATAGGTTAAATATGAGGTAATGGAGTATGTGCTGAAAATTTATGAATTCTCATTACTAAATTTGAGGACTCACTGATGAATACAAAATGATTTAATTTCTTGCTCCACACAAGTGAAACTCAGAAGAAATTCATCAACATGACATTCATTTCCTCTTTATTCCTTTAAACTGATATTCAGGAAGTTAAGTCTTGCTGTGCATTACTATTTCCACATTATGCAGGTGTTCCCTGAACAAGTCTTTGTACACAACTAAACACAAATAGTTCCTCAATGATTACAACAGCAATGAAGCTTTGGAAACATTAATCATCTATTATAATTAACCAATGCTGGAATATTCATGTCCTTATCCAAGACTGCACCAAAACTTGTAGGCAAAGGAGAAACTGATCAGAATAGTATTCACAGGGCATAATAGATCAGAATATTATTCCACAATGGGAAATAAACTTTGTAAAATAGGCACAGAGTTTGGCTCTTTCCTGTAACTAATATCAAGCCAGAGGAGGCAGTCTTGTACACATACATAAACAATATGATAGTGACTTCACCATCAATTCCTGTGGGACACTGACATATTCTTATACTGCCCTCCAGATCAGCAGAGCTCACAGTACAATTCATTCCATTTTATTCCAAAAGTTTCTCCTGATCCACCTACGCACCAGTCCTCTCATCCCCATACAGTATCCACCACATTCAGAATCCACTCACAGGGCTGAATACTGATAAACAAACCCATCGAAATATCGTTTAACAACATACCCATCCACACACCTACCCACATGTCCACTGATGAAACTAGTCTTTACACCAGGCCAAAAATTGGAAACCAGTCCCTATGTCTGGATCCGTAGGGTGTCCAGGTACCTGGAAATTCAACACCTTACAAGAGCCATTGGTATTCAATGACACAGATCGTGTACATTGGTCTGAATGTAGCCTTGTTTCTACTGTAGTGAATTTCATGACATGTGCCTCACTGAATTTCCATGCAATGTCTATCTTGGAAAAACCATTTCACTGTGATTTCTCTTTCCTTTGTTTGCAAACATTGAAACATTTTGCAGAGACAGACCACGTACCAGAGGGAACACAGATTCTCACAGCAACTTTTAGCATGGAAATCCCAAGAATGGAGGTTTGCTTCTTACCATTCATCGAAAAGTTGCGATAGGCTCCACCCACATTTAGTAGTTTAGGCAATGGAAATACCAGCTGTACTGTGTGGTTATGAGAGATGTGTGGAACAGCCAATTACAAATGACAAGAGAAGCTACTAGGTAATGCTTGAACAATGATTGGTGGTACGTTTCTGAATTTTGAAAGCTTGGTGCATACATGCTCCAGACAGTGCAAGGGAGTCTAATCTGTACATATATCTGGCTCTGTCATGTCTGTACTAGATACTTGGAGCATGGTAACATGGGTGTAGTGCAAACTGAATAATACAGTGACAGAGAAGATAAGAATAGTGTAAAATCATGAACGAATTGATGTAAAACTTGGATGCCTTTCTTAAATATTATTTCATTAGAAAACTGAGCAACAATCACCACACTTGTGAGTGATACAAAGTTCTCTCTCAAAATGGAATTTGGAATCGGGTAGTGAAATGAGACCAGTGTAGTATGCGGCAGGTGGATACCGTGGTTTTCGGGTACCCCGTGTACAACACTTTGCAACCTACTCAACCATCTACCTAACAACGATGTAAGACACCCGTGAAGTGTGCCGCTTCACTACAAAAAACAGGCGAAAACGTTTCAGCCAAAGATTCGTGAGGGTGATGTGGACAAGATTCTCACCACACACTTATCTTAACATTGATGGTGTATGTGAGATTATTGAAGCTGCATTATGGATTGTTGTATTTAATTGGTAACTGTGCCTTGGAGTTTTGGAGGTACAATGAGAATATCCCAATCTCATTACACACAACTGCAGGGCTATGTCCATACATCCACTCACTCAGCTAAGGTCATTTGAATATTGGAGATGTGTGACTTTTGACATCTTCATGACAGAATTAGGTAGGCAAACATCAGCACACCGTATCGATTACATTGAAAGCTACAAGAGTTTGCACTATTCAAAATTTACCAGTTTCAACGATGAACTTTCCTCTTTCTACACAACTACCTCTTTCTACCATAATAAGGGTAGTTGTAAGACTGGGTATAATCATATTGACACATATTGTCTGCAACCATTCTGCCACTTCAGCAGGTTGGTTGGATGAACTCGTGTTGGCTGGCATCACAGAAATAACGTTCATTAGATTTGTGGATAAAGGTATGTCTATAACAAAAAGTAATGTGCATGCAGCAACTATGTAGTAATATAACGTCATAGAAAATGATATACACAGTTTTAATTTAATGGCAGCTTATCAATATCCAAAAACTTACCTGGTTTGGTTACTTACAAACAACTCACTAACCTGTCCTGACTCAACAAATGCACTCTCCCATCTACCATACCAAGAGCACCGGTACCCTTGAACACTGCATCTTGCACCATCTGCTCAAATACTTTACATTCGGTCAAATACTAGACTATAGTGCCTCCATCCAATGAAACCATCGTACCATGACAGGAGAGTAGTTGATGTGTGAAGACAGGTAAGTAAAGCATGAAGTATAAATTGTAATCTCTTCTGCCGCATAAGGAGAATTGCATTTTACTCACTTGGAATGTTGAATTGCATCCATCCATGCATTACACTCTGCCTCTGTCTCACTTCGTAACTCATACTGCCTTTGAGCATCGTAGCGGAAGTGTATCACGAAATGCCAGTACTGAAAAAGAGGAGGAAAGATGTAAAATACAGATGTCTTTTTTATAAAAAAAAAAAAAAGAAGAAAGGTTTATCCAAAATAAGGTCAGTCTCTTGTTGATGGATCTAAATAATCTACCCACAGAATCAAGTAAAAAACCACCCCAACTGCAATCATCGGTAACAACTGAAGTCAAACTTGTCCTTTTCGACGTAAAGCATGTGTTGAAAATCAGCTGCCCAACAAAACATTGCCATTTATGAAGTTCATTTCTTACCATCCACTACCATACACTGATCTGTGCTCTTAGCAATGCACGTATTTATTGCCAATATCATATGTTTTCTTTTTTTTTCAGATATTGTAAACAAAAATCTGATGTAAGTCAAAGTAACTGCAAAAATTTGGGTTGTCTTTAGAAATGCTGGGCCTTTCAGACCCCACAACTACTGGCTGCTTAAACCTTCCTTACATTGAACAACTTACAAAACTCTACAAAGTTGCAAATTATTAGGGAGAGATATGGCTAAAAAGTTAGAGGATCTTGCAATATTTATTGATATTTGCCTCCCCACAGAAAGTTCAATTAAGTTAAACATTGCCAGATCTTTCAGAGATCACAATAATGTTCTGACCATTTTAATTTTTCTGACGTGAAGTTATTGCATGAATCTCTGTAAGGATAAGTCACAAAAGTGGGGATCAGCTTCATGTAAAAATGGGAATGAACTTTTGCAGCATTCTTGAGATATCATGTACACAGGATGTTTAGACTTAAACCTCAAGTGACTTTTTGCTTCCAAGACAAATGTCAGGGATTTCTGCTCTCACATGGCTGTCCATATAAACCGATGACTAAATTTGATCACACAATGTATAGTGCACATACTCGCCAAAGTTTCCAGACTGCGACCACCAGTTGTTGACCTTCAACGATCTTTGAATGCAATTTACAACAATTGAGATGAAAGTGAAAAGTGCAGTCCATGGTTGATTAAACAAAGCAACACTTGTCACTTGAGATAATTGTTTTGCGTGGATCTCAGACTTTCACTGGCTCAACCACTTCATGCCCTCAGAAATATGTCATTTACTGCCCTCACGCATTCAGTCAGGACAGCGTAATTCTGTAATGTTTAACCGGATGTACTAAACGTGTTTGTCTCATGCCATGCAGGTTGTCAGGTCACAAAGTTCTTCACAAAAGGGAAAGAGCACTCGAAAATGAGAAATCTACAATGCGAGGATGTTTTACAAAGGATATATAACCGTCACATTAATGTAATGGCCAAATTACATTACATGTACTTGAGGGTAACCAAGAACCAATAGTACAGGTTCACCATTGGAAGCTATTTACAATAAAAAGGATATTCTTTATTTTCTGCGGTTGGACTGATCATTGCACAGGACATGCACAATTGCATATATCTAAGCTGCCTAATTTCAAAACACAAGCAATATAATTTTGAGCTGAACTGATCTACACAACACATCTCTCTGCAGATTAGCACACAATACCTCACACACTTTTTAGGTTTGCTAACTTGAAAGTCATGAGGCACTCCACACAGACACCCACTAATTTATGATTTGCTAGAAGGTTAGATATCAAGTGATTTTCCAGATGTGGGTTCATTTGGGGAATAACGGTGTAAGGTTTATAAGTCTCAATCGTAAATTACTTTTGAGGGAATATATTTTTTTGTCTTGTACTATGGTCACTCATTTTAGTCATGGCCAGCAATAGCAACAACTACGGGATCACTATTGGTATCAAATGATCTACCAAATGTCACAGGATGAATTGCTTCTGAGTGAGATGGGCTCAGGGCTGTGCTTTAACTGGTGGATTACGACAGTGAGTGATTGTAGAGACAATTCCATTCCTCATCAGGGTGCTATTCAGAAATCTAATTCATGAAATTCATCAAACATGTTTCAAAACAGAATAAAGTACATCATTAATAAGTAATTTAAAAATTGTACAATGAAACCTTGTTCCTATTGTGCTTTTTCCCTGTTCCTTTTTCATTCAGTCTTTTTTTCTACTAGGGTCACTAGCTTGATGATCATCTGTCTGTTTTCCCAGAGTGTTCCTCGAATGCTTTCAAGCTTTTTTTTATATATGTGCATGTACCAATGTTTTCATGTGTTGAAATCATTTGTGAAATAAATTTGAAATAAACTGAAATCCTTTTAAATGATAACACCACTTATGTAGGGCCTACGTATGTCATAGACCTGCAGCTTTCAGGCGAGAATTTCACTCACTGGACAAGACCTTGAAGATGGGCCAGGTCAGTGCAGATGGATACACAAATGCATCATAATGTATCAACAAATCAAAGTCACTGCTTATTTGAGTGAGATCAGAAATAGAGAAAGCACTTACTGTAAAACACCTGTAAATCTGTGAAAGGTGAACTGTGACATCACAGTCCTGAGGTGAGGTCCAATAGCAAGCTTTAAGAAGACTGACATTGCCACAGAAAGAAAAGTTGCACATGACAGTTGTGCCAAACTTATGTCTCAAAAGACACGATCTTAAGCCTTTTTTTTTTTTTTTTTATATATTAAACCTATCACTGAGAATTACTGAATAGGTAGATATTCTGAGATATCTTGTAGAACTTTACTTCACATCTCATTCGCAAACCCTTTAATTTCAGCCCTACAGAAATAGAAGAGCTTTGGAAAATTGGTTCTGACATCACAACCCAGAAGTACCAAGGAAAGCATGAGAAATGAAGATGTGTGAGAACTACTGTAGTAAGTCAATCAGTTTGGCTACAACTGTGAAGATCATAGTTCAGAGTAGGTAGAGTATTTATTTCTAATGAAAAATGTAGGTACAGAAAATGTAACAATTTAGTATGTATTTAATTTTAGTTAAAATGGTAAATGATAGCCCCACTTTGTATAGATCTGAGTCCTTTTGGAAAACAAACTATGTCAAAAGAGCAGAAAGACACACCCCTTTCTTTATGTACCCCTTCCCAGGATGGGAACCCAGGTGCTCCAACTCACTTCCCCCCCCCCCCCCAAAAAAAACAACTCTCTCTACAGGTGTGACTGCGGTGGAAGATTTAGCTTTTTAGGGTGCACGACTAGGATCACCTCCCTTGGGTCATTTCTCTTGCAAAAAGTACCTCATGAAGTAAAGTACAACGAGAATCTCATGGAGTACCATATCACTATCATTGCTCAATGATCACCTTAAAAACAGGTAAAAAGAAAATAAATCAAACATAAGAGCCACATTGATCTTTCCAAAACATACAAATTTGACATTTTAATCCTGCACGTATTTTAATTCTTCAACTTCATCAATCTAGATCGTAAAAGGTCAAGTAACTTTAAGAAATGAAACAAAGGAAGGGATTGAGGGGGAAAAAAAGGGCATTTGAACAAAAATAATAGGAAGAGAAGTTAACAGAGACTAGTAACTTGCAACAACTTCCATCTTTGTGAGTCCTAAGGTGACTTATTCAACCAAGATTATTGATTCCTCTGAAATTCAAGCAATAGCAAAGTACTTATCTCACATTTAACTTTAACGACCTACTATCTGTGGCAACTTGATGATGCAAGGCAAGTACTTCTCTCTCAGTGATCTGTCCATCATTCATGTGGTCTTTTAATGGTTTATGAACAGGAACTACACAGACACATAACTATACAGTTGATTATTATGGAGAAAGACACACAGACCAAATAAATACAGACCGATACCACACATGCAAACTGTAGCCAACAGAATATACACAAGTCAGATCTACTGTAAGCACTGGTAAACAACAATTTCACAACTTGAACAGCTGATATAAGAAAGTGCAACATCGTCATTGATAATGAGAGGTATAAGGTGATTCTGCTATGACTACTATTCTGAAGAGCAAGCGGAAATTGCAGAAGAAAAAAACAATTTCTTGTCTTGATTGTGACAGTCCAAATTCTTTAAATCCATGTACATCGTCAGAGGGAACACACTATTTTCATCTTCTTTATATGTACAGCTTGCCATCTATAGTCACCTGCAAACAGGTAATGCTATTTATAATGATGGAAAGGCTAAATGTTCTTAGCATGTGTATGCAGAGTATGTTGGCAAAATGTCCATACTCTAGGGTCAACTCCATTGAACGACATCATCTAAATTGATGTATTTCTTCCGAGAACAGTTATTTCACATGGATGTGGGAAAGTCCTGAGCATTTCTGAATGCATAGATACCACAACTAGTATGTACCAATGAAACAGTCATGCATTTTCTTTTCACAAGTGCTTTTTTTTATTTTCTTGTATTGCTTCCACTGAGGATTACCTGTCATCATTATTTCCAGGCCTTTGAAAATTTCTCCTGAACCGAACCTCTTACATGAACAGACCACAAGGACATGTCTCAAAAGAATGGTAGTTATTGCAAACTTGCATATCAATAAAATCCATTTCTATGTATAGTAGTTTCATGTTTAAACATACACATGCATACATGTGTAAGGACCACAATGTTTAAGAGTAGTGTCATACATGATTTGAAGATTCCAATTTTTTTTTTCTATTTTTCAGAAAGTGCAGGGTAATCTCAACTAACAACAGTTAGCTGTTTTCTTCCTTTTTTGGAACTGCTCAAATTATATCGATTACACAGGCAAGTTCCCATCCTGAATAAATTTCTATAAAATTTGCAAAGTATTGTACTGTGTGGTTTTTGCTTGATAGTGCTTGAACTACATGATAATAGCTGTGACAATGTATGCAATTGTTTACTTTGACTATTTCTTAATGGGTGTTGAGTGTTTACATTATAATGAATACATTATAGCAGTTGAGGTCATTCAATCACGTTATTCAAATTTAATCATGAACCAGGCACAAGTTGGAAAAATACCAAGATCAAAATGAGAAAAACCAATGTATGCAGCTACAGCAAGTATCATTCTTATTTCCTGTTTCAGAACTTGATGGAGTACTCTTACTGTACTTTAAGTGGCTTTTCCTGATAAAGAGAAAATCAGTGACCCTATTTAAAGTATCATGTACATAAATGTACACATCCCATGGTAGATGGGAGTGCATTTGCTTTGTTGAGACAGGCAATTAAGGAGTGAAGTAAATCTAGGTTAGTGAACAGTGGCTCACAGTGTAATGCATTACAGGAGCCAGATGAATATCTGGAGTAGTGATGCCACTGCAAAGGCACTAATTATGCATTTGATGTACCTAACCTTCACAATAGAGTTTCAATTAGAAACAACAGTTCAATAATATTCCAAACTGGATCTGACGAATATTCCTGTCTTGATACAACTGATCTAACCCTAACCACAATGCACACATGACACGTAACCTTTAACCCTGTCCTCATATCTTTCCAGTTATTCATTTCATTCTAACAACCTTGAGAGTAGTGTCCTCACTTGCAAGAAAATGTCATAAAAATACCACACTCACCAGACTGGGTTAATGGCACTCAAGTAATCACTTACCTGCCTCAGCACAACAACTGTACCATTAATACCTCTTGCTAACACTCCTGCATTACTTAACCCTGCTAAAAGTGCACCCAACAGCAATTCTAGCACTGCACCCTATATGCTCTGGCACCCCCTTCTTTGTCTATTGTACGAGTCTTTCCAACATGCTTTGAGATTGCGCCCAATTATTTTGCCTCAGAGCAAAAGTCTATAAGATCTGCAGTAAAGCGTCAAGTATTCTTGTGTTTGCTTCTTTTAATTTCATGAACAGTTGGCGCCATTGAATTTACAAATTTGTCATCACTCCTTCAAGTAAAACAGGCTTTTTTGGAGTTTTTCACTTAGGCTGGTGACAGCTTCTCTGTGATTATGTCTTCAATTATCACACACTGTTAAGCTGACTGTGAATATTCTATTTTCTGTGATTCTGTACGTTAGCGAGGTAAATTTCTGTCAATGCAATACAATGTGCACTAGGACTGATCAACACATTTTCTTACTTCTCCCCCTTCTCCCAATTCTTTATTTCATCTAATCAGGCTAAATTGTATTAATAAAGGTTTGACACTGATAACCTCACATTTCTGGCAAGTACTGCACAACTGATGACATGTTACCAGAATGTTCAGTGTAGTAGCAAACTTGATTACATTCAATTATAGTACCCAGATGTAAATGCCATATCTGAATGTTTGATAACATTGACATTAATAAGAATTTGAGACATGAATTGCTCTCAACTAATGTCAGATCAGTCTGTAAGGAACTGCAATATGGTTTGAATGTGCTGAATGCTTTTACTTCCTGCCATGAGCATTCTGTGGATAATCTTCTTGTAACTCACTATATCATTAACAGTCAATAAACTATAGGGAAATGTATGATCATGTAGTGTAATTCAGTTGGCATGACATCCTGCTTGTACCATTTTCAAAGGTTTGATCAAATAAGGGTTACAGTTTGTTCATGATATCAGTCATTACTAGAAACTTGGCTTTTAACTTGGACTGTATGACAATTTGAATCGTCTCTCCCTTTCGAAACCTGTACTCTCAAAATATGACAATACCAACAACTGTATCTACTCCAGTTTGCAAGTTACACAAAAGATCACTTCTATTCCCTCCCACTATAGTACATATTCTTCTCCCTCCCATTCTCCCAGTTCTTTTGCAAACAGGTTTGTCAAGCTTCTGTCAACCGAGATTACGACCATTGTTTTTCTCCCAAGATTACTTGTGATATTATCTTGAGCTTTGCAATATGTTAGTTATCTTCAAGTAGATCACAGTATAAATGAAGATGAAGAGTCAAAGGTTACCAGCATCCTTGATATGGAAAATGAAGGTGCAGTTGATGTGTTGAGACAGGTAAGTTTGGGGTGAAATTACACACAGGTTCTTCACTTTTATTTTCTAGCATATTTCAGTTTTCACCTGGTTTTGTTTCATGCATACCGCAGTAGGTTCCCTGTTTGTATCTTGAACAAAAACAAAAAAGAGAAGACAAGGTGCAGCCATATATATTAAAAAGTCTTTAGGTCAGAGCTGTGGAACAAACCTTTGAGCTTAAATAGGTATTACATTTTTCCGAACAGAACGTCAACCCATCCAGCACAAATTCAGCAACACCGCCATTGGTATGCACACAAGTCACAGAGTAAAAATCAGTTGTCAGTCACTGATGGCAGGTGATACTGATGACACCTTCCAATTTCCAAAGCCCGACGGAGCCTGTCAGTACATTATTCACTCAAACTGGCACATATATAACAAATTACGGTTCCTTTGATTAAAAGTGCAATCCGCCAGAGGTTCCCTAATGGATTTAATTATTTATAGCACTTAAAGGATAGTAATTAAAGATGCACGCAGATGCACTGGGAGATATATCACATGTATTAGGTGTGACCTAAACTCATGAATGTGTTTAATGCCAATTTGAAGTGCGTGTACACCAGCTGTGATATCATATAACCTCTCTACACAGAATTGTCATTGTACTATAAACAATTTAGGATAAATAGATGAAGTCACTCTTTGTTCCCATGCATGCAGAGGTCTATTCACGTATGTCACATGATGTAACAAAAGTTGATATTACAGTAATTTTTTGGTTCAAAATCTAAGTGGGATCAACAATAAAATGTGGTGATTTATAGTTTATTAAAAGTTGATTTTATTAATCACCATAAAAATAGGACGGATATAAAAAAGATTCATTCAGTGAGGGGCAGTGCCGTTGTCAAAACCCAAAATGATGCCAGTCAAAATTGAACGCAGTATAGGGGTCATACATATGACCCTTCCATGACACTGTTATGAAGGATAGTTGACAACAACAAAAACTTCCGGTACTATGAAAGATGAACTCTTATTTTTATTACCGAGCCAACTACATGAACAAAAAACAAGCCATTAAAAACAAGATATTGATTTTTGATGGTGCATTAACCTAAAATGAGGACAAAAACAAAAGAGCTCAATCAAACTACAGAAGCCTTTACAGTACTTGACTGATGACAAAACAAATGGAATGAAAATGAAGACTACAAGACTCAGGGTTAGAAGGCAATTCTTCACAACAGACACCACATGATCAAGTTTGCTGATCGGCAAGGTCCAGCAACAAATTTACTGTAGCTTCACCTTTGTTGAAGAGTAAGTAAATCTGATCATTGTAGTGAAACTTCCATTCAATTCCCACGTGGTTACTAAGATATGCTGCCACATTTGTTAACGAAAGTTAACTTGAAACAAGCAGGAGTGATGTCATCGTCCCATATTGATAGAGCATTTTATGTTTTTCTTTAATCTTTACACCAAATTTAATACTTCAATATATAGTGCTATCATAGCATGAATGTATGAGGGGTATGAGAGTTTTGCAACATTCGCATAACCAGAACTTAAGCTGACTGTATATTGATTTCAAGGTCAAAATAATGAATTCAATAATGAAGAAAACAAAAGACTCTTCATAAATGTGAGAAGACAATGTCACTCTTGCTTGCTTTAAGTCCACAGTTGGTAGCAAAGGGGGTTAATTAATTTTATAATATCTTCAGAACCACGCATGGTAAATGAGTGGAAGTCTCACTAGAATGATTAAATTAACTCACTCTTAAACATATCAAAGCTAAATTTGTGGCTGGACCATCCTTTCATTAAACAGACATTGGCAATGAATACTTTTTGCAATGTTGTTATAATTCTTGCACCAATTTATACTGTCAAGGGTGCACAAAAGCCGTCTTAAATTCACAAGAATTCCCCAAAACTCCCTGGTTTGGGAATACGTACTCACCTCATATAACCTATGCTCGATTACGATGCAAAACTCGAAAACTTGGAAAACCAAGGAAGATTAGAGCAGATGTGAAAGCAGCTAGGAACTTCGCTGTCAGACCATAAAGGCTGGCAATTACAGAAGAGCGGTGGCCAGATACACACATGCACACACACACAAAATTGCCAGATGCTAGACCATGGTCAATACGGTAATGCATAGGTTATATGAGGTGAGTGAGTACGCACTGTGAATTGAGGCTACATCTGAGAGTAAATGAGCCAAATGAAAACAGTGTACATTGTGTCGCAGTGACTTGTAGTGCATTGTATCACATGTTGTATTGTCGTGGCATCATATCTTGCACAGCTGACTCTATTGCTCCATCACCTGACAGTCCAGATGTGCTGGACCTGTAATTCCAATTTCGACTGTGACTCACCAAATTGATTTGCCTTTTTGTTTACAGTAATCTAATGTGAGGATAATGGAAAGTTTTTGTTGCCGATGACGATTCCATCATACATTGCTGCACTGTGCACAGTACATTGGCACTGTATATGAGGAGTGCAGTACATGTTGACAAAATCATTTCAAAAATAAACAACATTGATTTGTTTCCTGGAGTTGATTGAAATTGATTACTGCTCTAAACGACATAAAACATTGCAGTGATTGGTGAAGCCTAAGTGGTGACCAACTGAGTATTAGTTTATTCTTGATGATCCAACTAGATCAGACTCCCCAACATCCGAAGGAAATTTAAGGCGTGTTGACACTGTCCGCTGTTGGTCTAAGGGGATTGGAAGGAGAACCCGCTTTCCTTTGACAATTGAGATAGTAAATGCAATAAGATGATAAATAGTGCAATTGTTTTCAATCTTTGAGGGTAACTTTCCACAAATTGTAATTTTTGTCTTTCATTTTTTATTTTAGTGATGTGTATTTCATTTTAATGATGTGCATTTCAATATATAACCTTACCCTTTGGTGTAATTGTCATACGGCTGTATTCAACTTTCAGATATTGCAAATTTAGTCATGAACATTCTTTACTTTTAAGCTTGTCGGTATCAGAGATCTTTAGTTTGGCCATTTTACATGAGCAACTTCAGTTGGGGCTATTATGAGTGTTATAAATGGTGAACAGCACGAACATGAGGAACATGAAGTGGGTGTGACGCACGCAAAATCGGAGTCCAAACTACCGGCATGGGAGTATTTTCTTCAATGAAACCTGGCAGGTTTGCCGCCATTCGCAGTACGTAGAATCAATTTGAATGCATTACACCGCACTCACACACTGATGAAGAACTCTGTGCACTGATGAAGAACTCTAACCTCTGCGAGTGACTCATTATAAGGTACGGAGTACAGTGCATCTTCTGAGCCAAACTGAAAAACTTGGCAGAGTTTCAGTACAGGAAATAATTGTGAGTCTTAAATACTCTTTCGAGCAACAAAGGTAAACCTCTGTTGTGAGAAGAATATGTAGACATGATATAATACTTTTGTTTCGTTGTGACTGAATGACAATGTGTGTAAAGAGCAAGTACCGAAACAACGTACTTCCTCCCTGAAATTATTTGCTGAAATTGTATTCACCAATGGGCACCTTGTGTGTGACTTCTTGAACAAAACTTTTAAATGTGTCCTTGTGATCTTCAATGAAAGTGTATCAGGGTATTTTCATTTTTCTTTTTTTTTTTTGGAGATGTTGAAGTTTAATTGACGAAGAAGACTTAAAAGTATCACAAATGCAAAAGATGAAATTGGACAAGAAGACAAGATGATAGTTTCTCAAGAGTGATTTACAAAAAAATCTAAATTGATACATTCAAGTGTATGTTAGATATTCTCCACTTTGATTGAGTTACATTTCATTTACTTCATATTATGATTCTTTGCCTTCATTGCAGTGTCAATATCACTGGCTAAATGTGTATTTCTATCAGGTCAGATTGTTAACTGCAGTCCATGGAGTGATAGTGCAACACATGCACTTTCAGTGGAGACAGGCTTTACTCTGTCAAATGGTTAAGTTACGACAGGCAATGTCAAAGGTTACCAGGCATGTTTGCATGGTGGAGAGATGTGCATTAGTTGATAGAGACAGACCACCATAAGTCCAGAACAAATAAAATTGGTAAGTTAAGAGACCACATGCCCAACAAATGAGGGCAGTGTCCATTAAGGACACTTCCTGTCATATGTGGTACACTCCCCCTTAAATATCTAGATGGTCTCGTGCTTCCAATATGTGTGGATATGAATATTAATCACACATCATTTTGTGTGCAATATGCACCACAAGAATTTAAAGCAGATTCTCTGGCAATAATAGTACAGTGGACGCCACCCTTGTGTTTTGGGTGCGTGGCAATTTAAGACTGGATATGATGCCATAAGGTAGGTGCTAAACTGAGACTACATCAAGCACTCATAAAGAACATATTCCATGAGTAGAATTGCCTACATGAAAATTTCCAAGAAAATATTTGGTTACTGTTGTTGGATCGAATCAGGGAGCTGTTTGGAAAATGAGATATAACGGAAAATTTAATTCCTGCTAATACTTTACGACCCACCAAATCAAGTGAGGGTAAGCTGTTCAAGTAGCTCAGAGGTATTTCATTCCTTTATAATGTGATTCCAGTTCAATATATTTTACCTTGCAACATCATTTAAGTTAACTAATCCTTAAACAATTAGCTTAATCAGAACAATGCTTTGATGCCAAGTGTTTAACCACCAACATTTTCAGACAAGGTGCCAGTAAATGTGAGTCCCAATCCCTACCAAGCCTAAATTGGTTGCAAATGGAGCAACAGGAACCAAGACTGAGAGATGCCATGCCAAGTAAAGGGGGGAGTTTCACTCTCTAAATAAACAACCTAGCACCTACAAAGTACAAAACAATGAGAATTACAAAAGGGGAGCTTGCGGGAACATGCAATTACGCACTACTCATTACTTAAACTAGGCAAAATACAAAATACAAATGAGGAAGCAAACCATTATGTAAAATTGCACAATCCCCTAAAGTAAATTGGACAATAACAAAAGGTATAGGCTATAGACTAAGCTATGCAGCGGCACGATAGGACAACTGTCCTAGGCACACTGCACAAAAATAAAAATTCTAGGTCAAATTTCTCGGGGAAGCAAGGACAAATTTGACCAGAATTAACAAAGCTAGAAAAAGTAAACATAAAGAAACGAACATAAGAATACTCAATGTTTTGAGTCTGAAGTCTTTGCAAGAGGCAAACAACAGCAGAGAGACTGAAGTACTGTAGCAATGCAAGGCACTCGAGCGAAAGCCAAACGAGGGCGGGCTAGGCCGTAGAGGGCATGGTGCTAGAATTAGTTACGAGGACGATTTGAGCATGGGTCAAATGTATGCATTAGTGAGGCAAGGGGTAAGTGTATGCCTATGATGTGAATTAGTGGCGTTACGTAGACTACTGGGAACCAAAATCCACCACCTCATCTGATGAGGAACAAGGTCAACAGGAGAAAGGTCCCTCCTCTCCTAGCGGTCACCTGCACCACGGTGTCATTTTGAATAAGCACCTAACTTTTGGCCGTGAGTGGCGCGTGCTGTTCCACAGCAGGTGCGGTTGGATTAGGTCTTCCCTGTGACTGAAAATACCAAAAGTTGCCTGGTTTATTTTCAAACAAATTACCTGTCTCAGCACAATAACCACACTCTCATCTGTCATGCCAAGAGTGCTGATAATCATTTGAACCCAGCCTCAGATGACATCCACCCTAAATCAAACAAACACCTCCTTCCCATTCTGTCATCCCCATGTTTGTAAATTAAGCATGGGATTTTGTCAGAATGTTTACAATGTTAATTGATCAGAATTTGCATCTCATTTACATATACTGTAGAAGTTTTCAACTAGCGGTGGGAGTTGATCCTTTGAAGGTCCACAACCTGCCACAGTGTAGACCTATTCCCAGAAGTTGAAACTGGTGTGTGAGAGGGACATTCTCTGAGACGATGGAAATATACTGCACCGTAACACATTGCATACATTTTTATTCTATACCTCTAAAATGAGTTACACAGGCAAGACAACACTGATACAGAAAAAAAAGGAATTACTGAGGAATTCTGTCTATGTTTCCATGCATCCCGACACATGTCAAACAACACGTCAAGTGTGTTTATTATTGAACCATCAGTGCATAACAGAGATAGAAGACTATGATGCTGGGGTGTAACATCATTATGACTTTACGAAATGTATCCAAAACTAATTAAGACCAATAAAATTCAAACATGAACTAGCCAACAATAACAAAGAGACAGCAAAGAAAAAAATTTCCCTGTACAGGTACTGTACTTATATTCCTCAAGTCTGGAGTCTGAAACATTTTTTAATATTAGGAGAATATGCAAGATAAACTTAAGTCTGTCTCATCATCTGATAAACACAATTACAAAGGGAGAGATAGAGAACTTAGCTCTGGGAGACACTGAGGGTGTGTATGGTAAAAGAAAGAGAAAGAGACATGTGGGTGCATGGAGAGGAGAGAAGAGGTAGAAGGACAGACCTGGGAGCTTAAGGAAGTTTTTCAAGTACTTATTTTGTAAAAGGAAAAAATTGTAAAAGCATCTCTGAGCATTGAACCAGATCAGTCAATGGATCGAGTGTAGACAAATTTTGATGAATTTCTAGAATGCTGCATGACATTAATGTACAAACTCCTAAAGGTTAATACCTCAAGAGGGCAATGCACACAGAAATATTTCAACCTAGCTATGTCTTCCCTTTCCTGCGTCTACGTGATAATGGGCCAATTTTGATTTCAGTTTACCAAATTAGAACACATTACTGATACATAGGTACTAATTGAACTTCTCCTTTAATTGCACTTTATTCCCACTGACATTTCAATTGCCCATAAATCATGACAGTATCGCAATATTATTGGCTACACACTTCATGGGCAACATTCAAGGCAGTACAACAATGACAAGCACATTACTCACAGCAAACTAGCAGTAACAATTCTGGTTCTTAATTTTTCACAAGTCAGTGATATACGGTCCACCCCACAACCTGTCACAATTTTTATCACCAAGGCACTCAAAATATCTTGCTTGTAAATTACTCTATTGAATACTCAAAACATATCATTCGCATCTGCACGGCGATTACCTTTTTATCACAAGTCTCTTTTCCTCAGTAATTTGTCGTCTACTCATGCTTTAAATGTCATTGCTATATTTTCCTTTGGCAAGTTTCTTTATAAGGTAGAAAGACTGAAACCCTTTAGGAAAACAAATACAGCACACAAAGGGAACTGTACTCAGTGTTTGCCCATTCCTATAAAGAAAACCACTGTACCTGAAGTGGCTTCATCAGCGTTTGTAAGATGCAGAGTGTATTTTTTGAAAAAGTACTGGCCTTTAAGGATGAACAGAAATTTTTCATATAAATTAATAATAATTTGTTTGAGAAAGGTATGATGCCCTGCAGGTGGCTACTGAACATTGCAATAACTGACTCCTTATTAAACAATCTGTGTTGGAACGACAGATCGGTCTCATTTTGAGATTGCTAGGGATCTGCATGGAAATTAAATTTTCACCAGAATCCAATAACAGGATTTATTAATAAGACTACTGAAAATACCAACCTTCCAGAGCAGTACCTGTTCAAGGTTGGCATGGAAGAGTCACGAACCCAACTGCAACATATATAGACCACAGTAGGACAATAATTAATACAACTAATATGGCCAGATGAAAAAGAAATCATGTATCTCTAAAACTCACCTGGTTTTGAAACAAGTGATGAACTTACCTGTCTCCACACAACTATTTCACTTCCAACTATCACACCAGAAACAGCTGGTGATCTTTAATACCACCTATACCTTTGCCAGTTTGTCATAAACCAAAGTGGACTAGGGCCTCCAAAAGTACAACCCAAAACGAGGAGCAAAGAAAGGAAACAGCTGAATTCAGTGTTCTGTTTTCTTTACAGTTCATAATACTGTCATACTGTTATTATTTGTTTGTTTACAAGTTAATTTTGTTGATTCTTTGTCATAACCAACGATTTACCTTTTCAATTATCTAATACACACCTAGACTGGTCCACAAAGGAACTAAATGGGCAGGTAACTATTCACAATTCCCTTCAGTGCACAATACTGAAATACACATGTATGCAGTTTTGTGTACAGCACAGTGCAGTTTTTTGGCTGAATGCCATCACTTTTTGAAATGATATGGATAGTGAAGTGTTTTAGTAGCTTCCCTCCTTCAAAACCTCAAATAATTCATCTCGCACTCCTGCAATTTAGCAGTACTACATGCAGTCTAGCCTACACTTACACTGATCGAACATTGCTTGTTTTTAACTATATACTACAAGAATTTCTGCTGCTATTACACACTGTGAATTTCTTGTAGTCTGTGGAATATCCAAAATACTCATTATAGCAATGGTTGAATGATGTGGTAAGTCTAACTTCAGCTTTCTCAGTCAAAACAACTGATGGAATCTTTTATTAGATGCTTACTCTTGGTTCATACAACTACATACCACATTTATTATGTACAGTACTGTAGCCTTATAGTGCATTATTTTTCATGGGTTTTATTACATGGCAACCTACACAATGCTTAGTTCAACAAATATTAAAGTTAAAACTTTTGCAACATTTGAGAGGTTTGTGCAACAGGAATGACATTTATTTACTTCTCTCCTCACTTCATTAAACCTGCCTTAACACAACAAATGCACTACTATCTACCATGCCAAAAGTACATTTAATTGAATTCTCCACCATCGCTTCTTAAGTCTCTTAAAAAGATGCAAACATTATTGTAGATAAGTCATCGTTCTCATTTTCAGGAAATATCTCAAAGAATTTGCAAAATGAATTATTTCAGTTAATATTCGAGGTACAAGCCAATTGCTAGAAATCAATCCGTTGTGACACAGTACCGGCAAATCTAGATTGAACATTGTCCTTGATTTGTAGCTCAAGCTCTGGGTTATAGTACTGTTCTGATCTCTCAATTGTTGATAAACCCTTGTTTTAGCAGAGAGTGGCATAGACCTACCTTTGAAAGCATTGTTCGGAGCTACCTAATCGTTTAAGGATTAGTTGACTTACATGACGTTGGTGTGTGAATGATATTGAACAGGTACTGACGAATAAAGGATAGAAATACCTTTGAGCTAATTAAGCAGCTTACCTTTGCTTGGTTTAGTGGGTCTTAAAGTATAAGAAGCAATTAAATTTTATGTCCATCACAATAAGAGCTCTGCTTGTTTCATGTGCTTAGTAGGTTAGTGTCTTAGGGAATGCATCTTACTGAAAGTATCTTACTAGATGTTGACATTCATAGGGTTTTCTTTATCTCTGAACGAAAGAGTTTGTGCGTCCAAGACCTTGCCAGAAACAGGAAGAGTGCAAAAATGGAAAACGTTTTTTGTCGGTCCTACGTCACACATTTTCAGGCTCATGCTAAAGCCCTACTTTCAAAGCGTTATTTCACATCTAAGGAAGCTTCCTCTGGTAAAATAGTTATGTTTAACTGTTAGAACGGTAAAGAATCTCCTACATTATGTGAAGTTTTTTTGTTGGTGGAGAATTCCTTTAAATATTGCCTCTGGCATCGTCTGCTACAGTCTAATAACGGACTGGGGCCTCCTTTCCATTCTGCCATTCGTCATGTGCTAGGAGTGTGAAATGTTAAAGAAAAATTCCTATCCATTTTTATCTCACTTTAAGGATCTTCCACACTTCCTTGTTGTTCTCTGAAAGGTGACCTCAAAAGAAATATGTCTTTGCTCCTCTCATCATGCCTGAAAACTGTTTACTCCGGTCACCCTGGTCTACAAAATACACATCAACAAAGTATGCAAATTATGTGCACAGTTGTCATGTAAATGCACATTATAAGGTGTACTCTAATTTAGGACTATCTACTTCCACATGTAAAGCTAGCCATGATATGTCCTGTCACTATGGCCACTTCATGTTCATTAAGGAAGGAAATGCCTAAGGGGGGTGAGACCTCATCTAAAATTTCATGTCTGTCAACAGAAATACAACATTTTGAAGCATTTACTTGTAGAGAAGGATAGGTGCTTAAGAAAAACTGAACACTGTTCTACAGTCTTCCTCAACAAATGAAAGACAAAATGTTAACAAAAGACAGATTATGAATAGCAACTAACTTGATGGCAGAAAATTGGACAAAAAATTCATTTAAGTGACAAAAAAGACCAGAAAACAACAAGAGGTAAAAAAAAAAGAATAAAGTAAATTTGAATTTTGAGATTGGAGAGTACTAGAACTTTAAAGGAAAGTATGAATTGTTTTTTTTTAATAAATTGAGTGAACTTCTTGTCGTAAAACCCCTGGCCTCCTGGGACGCGTGTGGGAGAAAATCCCGTGGAACGTCCTCGACCGCAGTCTCCCGGAGAAGGTCAGAGCCCTGCCGAGTCTGCTAAAAGTCCCACAGGACGGAACATGACTTGGCAGCCGAAGCCACTGGCTCCTGGTCGGTTTCCCGGGCACCCGAGCTCGAAGCTCGGCTGCCCGGGACCGACCCCACCTTCTCCACCAGCTTAGCCTTGGTCCCCTCGACTTGGCTTTGGACTTACCTTTGGGCTAGTTGCGGAGCCAATTGGAGCCTGAACTGCGGTTGGACCGGCAACTACGGAGGGATCTGGAACCTGCTCCAGCTGCCCCCTAAGCCTTTCCCGCTGGCTCTGCAGCCAAGAATGAATCTCAGACCACTGGGCTAGAGAAAAGGACTTGCACCGTTCACATGTGTCAGCCTGTGAGCATGAACGACACAGGGGGGACACTGAGTACAAATTCCAGTTCCTCCCAGGCCGGAACTGGTTTCAAATTGAGCAACGTGGACCAGGAGTGGAAGCGGACATACCAAGTAGTAGGCGGGTTGTCACTCACTTAAAAATGAAACAATTAGCACCCACAAAGACAGTAATGAAAATTACAAAGGGGAGCTAGGGGAACAGCAATTACAGGCTACTCGCTAACATATATATGAGAATACGAACGTAAACAAGGAGGGTAACTTTTACGAAAGATATAAACACAATACAAATTAACGTTAACCGGAAGATTGCACAATGCCCTTAAAGGGATTGCATAATAACTCAAAAGTAAAGGCTAGTGGAAAAACCGCGCAGCAGCGCAGTAGGATAACTGTCCACGGCACGCTGCACCAAACGAAAAAATTCTAGCACAAATTACTCAAAAAAGTGAGGGAGTGAAATGATAGAACTAATTAGGCTAGAACAGTACAAAATCTTGCAACAAAAACAAGAATACTTAAAGTTTTCGAGTCAGCCCCCTTTGCAATAGGCAAGAAAACAGTGCAGCTTTTGGAAAGTGCATGTGAGGCACTCGAGAGATAGGCAAATGAGGGCTGGCTAGGCCTTAGAGGGCGCAGTGCTAGAATTAGTTTCAAAGACGATTTGAGCATGGGTCAAATGTATGCATTAGTGAGGCAAGGGGTTAGTGTCCTGTATGTCTATACGACAATTCTGGTAACATCCACAATTGAGTGAAATCCTTTACGATTTGTATCATGATACTTGTGGGCTTAAGGGTGATCACAAAGCTCTGCCAGTGTGAGGAGATATTCAAGTACCTAATTCATGCCGAGAAATATTTTTCACTATGCTTACCTTATGTCATTCATCTCATTCAGCAACAGCATTGACAGGCTCAATGGACAGATTAATACAAAAGACTAATTTTTAAACAAACAAAAAAACAAAGGAGTTGTTTGTGAGCTCATGATGGCATTGCATTCAGCCCTATCAAATAGCACAACACAAAAGACATGACACAAATCAAAAGTAATTACTTAGGAACTGAAAGACTTCTCTTTAACCAAATGAATAGTTCATTGGGTTTTTTTTTCCCATACAATACATGGAAGTTGATTTTCTCTCTACGACTCTCCCCATTTATAATTTTAAGAACACTTTAAATTCTTCCAACTTAGCCAAAACCTGGATGGCATTTCTTTCAAGAGTACTTGTGAGCTCAGCTAACATCAATCTGCTGTAGAATGGAAACGGCAAATTTTGCAACTTGCAAGAAGAGAGAAAAGCAACTGGCTGGTTGCTTTTCATGCCACGCATGTATGTGACCTACTTTAGTAGTTAGTAAGACAAGCTTCCTTTTTAACTGAAGAAAGTTGAATAAAATGTGAGTGGATTGGGTAATTTATCCCTTTGTCTCATCTGTGGCCAGCAGGAAATGCTATTAACTTGATTAGGGTAAATATTAGAATACTCAGTGAAGGGTGCTTTGACATGATGATAGCATAACACTTCTAAGTGATGAATCAGATGTGAAATTTTGAGTTTTGTATTGTCTCGTAAACTGCTGTCTTTCTTTTCTCTTTCTCAAGAAAGGACACAAACTGAAATTGTCAGGATACTAAAGGCAAATTTACAATTTTTGTTAAATATTGGCCGACATACATACATGTCACATGCAGAAGAAATCCCCAAAACTTACCTAGTTTGGTTTATGAATGCCTCACCTGTGTCATCACAACAACTGAACTCTCAGCTACCATGCCAAGACTGCCAGAACTTTTACCATTTTCTCTGGTGCCCTTCGATCCAATACCAGACTAGCACTTTCTCAGTCATGAAACCAGGCAGTTTCACAAGTCACCAGTGCACTTGGCATTATGAATGGGAGTGCAGTTGTTGCATAGAGACAGGTAAGTGAAGAGTGAAGTAAATCTGCATGTCTATACACTGTAGTTTACATAAATTCAATGAAAAGGCTTGGCCACCGAGGAGAGGCAGTAAACAAAGGGCTCTGACATAAATTCAATGTGAAAGTAATCTATGGATGTATTGCATGGGTTGGTCCCTCATGCTAAAATGCAAACTGGGGTCTGAGGGAAGTTTAAAAACCTTTTAACTAGTTCAGTGGAAGGCTATTCTATCAGCATGGTGGTGATAAAATAGCATGGTACACTGCATTTAAAGATGAGTACCCACAGAAGATCAGCCTCCAACAAGGGCAATGAAGCCTACTACTCTGAATTCTGCACTTGTAAACGTCCAGTAAAATGCCCCAGGTGGGAAAGAATTGGATCAATGGTTGCTACTAACAAAGCCCAAATGGATGCATTAGTGAGGCAACAGGTAAGTATGTGTCTATGATGTGAATTTCAAAATACACGATCAAAAGTGCCTGGTTGTCCAATACACTTTTAAAAAAGTGATGGGGTGAAAGTGAACACAACCAAGCTGTGCAGGTTGTGTTCACTGATGTCAAAAATGGTCAGGTGCTGGTACTGGTGTGCTGTTCAGGACAATCAGACTAATAAGTCACCATCCCTAGTTCAAATTCTGTTTTAAAGAGTGTAGACGAGGGTGTATGACACAAAACTGGTACACGTAAGACCAGGTCATTGAATGCAGTGCCGTACTTGGGAGTGGTCTGAGGAAAAGGGTTTCATTTTGACTGAATTCATCAAAATATTTTTTTTGACCCACTGTAAGGTGATTATTTCGTTCAATTTGCAATTTTGTCATTTTTATTTAAGTCTCAACAAATACGTCTAAACTCACCAGAGTCAAAGACACCAAACTGTATTTATTAGAAACTTAGTGTGAGACCTAAGTGACTGCATTATCAGTTGGATGCTGCTACAATAGCCATTAATGAAAGTTCATGTCATGTAATTAATTTGAAATTAAAGAGTGTTGTACAAAGCCTAGATATTCTTGCTCAAGACCTTTTAATACATGTTAATGCACATGTGTTAGTCTACAGGAGCCCTAAAAGGACATTCAATATCTATAATCCATTACAGTAGCAACTGTCCAATTACCTACTGTATGGTTTTTGTAATGTGAGTAACATGTTAAGACTTAATGACACAAACTCAGGGCAAACCATTATAGGTTTATTGTACAGGTTATTGAAAACACATAATTACCTTTAGTATTGCCTTTATTTCCATGGTCACCCCCAACCTCCCTACCCAGTCCACCTCTCTTCCAGAAAAAGTATCAAATATTTGTAAATTCAACCAGTCTGTATAAACATTTTCTTATATGGTCTGCAGCACTTTTTTTTTTCATTCTGAGAGACATTGCAGTAAAATCTGTCTTCTGCAAATCTTATGAAAAAGTCTTCAGCTAGTATGCCTGTCAAAGTTTGCGGTTTTGATGTATTCAAAGCAGAATCTCTTTCAGTCACACACTATCATGCATGCTGATGAGTGGACTTCACACCAGTGGCTGGAGTTGCATATTCATTTCATAAGAAATGCAGTGACATACAGACATAACAAGGTTTCTGAAAGGATTGTAAAAAAAGGAGGAGAACAAATGTTGCCCAAGGCAACATCCGCAATCTCTAAACAATTGAACAAACTATCCGCTTGGGGTAAAGGGGCCGTGTTAGGGCCCCTTGCGGGGTCCAGGGATGGAGAGAACATACATTACTTTTGATTTATGTGATTTAAAACCATCAATAAGTTGATACTATATATGATTTCAACAGAAATTGTTTGGAGAAAAAATCTCCAAACTGTATCCCAGAAAACTTATACCTAGTAAAGAAGGGGGAGGATTATCCCTCTAATTTCATAAGGGGATTTCTTCCCTTCCCCTCCCCCCACCCTTGGCAGAAATCCTGCATAAAGATACTAAATCATTTCACATAGATCTCTCTTTGGATCAAAAAGCAAATACATTTTTTTTTTCTATTTGCTTTGTTCTCTCTTGCTTCTTTTCTGATAATAAGGCACATGAACCCAATCATTTATAACAGAAACAGAGCTGAGTCAATTCAAAATCTGAACACAGCAGACCGTAATTAGTTCAACTTTATTTCAATGCAATGAAATCTAAAAAGTGAATCATTTCAGATTAATGCCACTGTTGCGATGTTGGTTTTTGTACATTTTCTTTCTTTTTTTTTTCTCTCTTTTCGGGTAGTCTTATGGTACTCAATGCAAAAAGCAAGTTGGCTAACATTTTGTTCCCTTGCATGTTCCTTTGTAGAAATGGGAAAAAGTTGCCAACTCTATATGACACACAAAGCAAATGCTGGCAAATATAAAACTTCATTCAAGAATGAATCCTGAAGGGACCTTAGAAGTGTGAAGACAGGGAAGTAATGAGAAAAAAAGAAAGATGGTTTCAACAAGAGCCTTTAAGTAATGGTTCCATTACCGAAGATCCAGTCCGGCATTGTTCAGAAAATATTGTACACACTGTTCTTTTCAATTCCCTTGCAAAGAAAATTACCCCTCCTATTTTGAACACTTTACTATGAATGCCTCCGACCAACCTGAAAACTTTACAAAAATCTTCTATGGTGACAGAAAATAAAAGAAAACCAAACCCTAGCATTTATACTTTCCATTGACTGATTTCATAGTAACGGGAACAAAGTAGAGCATACTGTACTGTACATGTATGCTCTTCGTTCATTCAGCTTCAAATCTGGTCCTTGGCACCTATGGATGTATACATGTACGTTCTTACAAATGGCCAAGTGATACAAACTATGCAATGCAATAATAACATATTGGATTTGAGAAATAGTTGGAACAGATTTGCACTATTCATTTTTACATTGGCTTCTTTAAAGTGACCATGCGTATCCATGCACATCCAGGTTACCAGTACTCTTGGCACGGTAGATGGGAGTGCATTTGTTGTGATGAGACAGGTATATGAGGAGTGAAGTAAATATACGTTCATTACAGGGGTGAAATTTTGTTATTTAGACTCATATTTTTTTTCAAAACTTCAGTTCTACTTGATGAGGCTGTTTTTCTACTTGCTCAGCTTGAGAGAAATTTACAAAGAATTATCATCCAGCTGAAGATGTAAATGCTTATTGCATTCTGTATGAATTTGCCATTGCAAATAGATGTTAAAAACTAAATAAATTTGATCATGTTGGTACACAAAACATCACATGAATGACCTCAATACATCAATTCAGAAGCAACAAGTCCTGAAGAACCCAAAGAGATGACAGATGCATGCATACAAAGACAGATGTTACAATAGATGTACATCCTTACTATGTTCTACTTTTTAAGTGACACTGTATTAAAATATCAAAATACAAAAATGCAACTAACCAAAATTTAAATCAGAGTATATAAAAAAAAACAATCATCCACTCAGAAGTGATTGATCAGACCACCAATCAATTTTCTATTCAGACCATACACTGAAGGCCTATAGCAGGTGTGTATGGAAAATGTACTTAAAAATTGAACACAAAAGATATTTCTAAGAATTATACATTCAATGATCAATGCTTGGTACAGTTGATTCATAGTAACCATGGCAACTAATATCAGAAAGAAGTAATGCATGATAACAGCAGAACGATATGATGGTTGAATTGCTAGTGCATCAATTCAGCCACCTGAACAATGTTAACTGTGAATCATAATGACACTATCCAGAAAAAAACACTGTCATTTTCAAGTGAGCAGTATTTATCCCCAAGTTTTTCCAAATCGATGATTTTTGGGAGGATTATAGTCTGATGGCAATAAAAAGCAAAATCTTTCAAAGAAGGAGATAGATGTTTCAAAAACAAGGTCTTGATGCAAGTCACAGACAACTCTTCATTATGTTTGCAAATAGTGCTTTTGACACGAGATGCATGAAAACTTCCCAACACACAACTGTATCTGCGAGCATGGCATTTCGCAAATTATGCATTCTTCAGGAACACTTATGAGGAACTTAGAAATTCAATGGAGAAATAGAGAATCAGCTCCATTTTTTGTTTCTTTTATTTTTTCTAGTGTATTTATTTTTATAAAATAAGGCAAACTTCAGAAATTGACCATTGAAGTTTGATAGAGTATTTGATAAAAGTTGAAAACTTTTCTCTCTTCATAGGTGAAAATCATACCTCAATATCCTGCTTTTTTTCTTTCTTTATTTTTTTATTTTTTTTTTGAAGTTATGAAAATTCAAAGCAGCACAGTAGTATCTATTTCAGAGAGGTACTGTACATCGCATAAGGGGTAATCTGTGATGTCACACAGATACAAACAATTGAAAATCCTTTGCATTCCTTTGCAAATCTTCACTATCTTGAAGAAACATCACAATAATTCAAGTGATGTGATCTTAATTTCCACAGCATTTTAAATTTAATCAGTACGTCACATCTTACTTTTCCCTTGGTGTCAAATGTCACAGTTAAACAAGTATACCAATGTCAAAGAACAACACAATTAAGGCTGACTGTACTACACAAATTTGCCTGTGTTACACTACATTTCGTAACCTAATTGAGGCACAGGGCTGGAAATCTTTATCGGCCAGAGCAACTGTCTTTCTTTCAAACAGTAATATATCTTGATGAACTAGATACGTGGCATGAAGTTTGAAGTGCCTTCAGTGAAAAAAAGAAATGCTCTTACAATTGCGAATGTCATAAATTGTCGGTGGAATATTCCTTTAAATGTCCTTATGTAAATATCACCGAAACATCCATCATAGGAAAAGTAAATAAAGCTTCATCACATCTGCATCGAGCAGAGTTATCAAAGTAAATATAAACTTTGCTTTAACAATTCATTATGTTTCCACATTAGGATGGAACTGTTATAAATGATGGATCACATTATAAAGACATGTCTCTCATGATGTACCACACAAATCATTTCACCTTATCATAGCCAAGCATAAAGCCCTAACACTCTTCTGTGGTTATAAGTATTATTTTCCAAAGAGCAAACAAAGAAAAACTCATTTCTATATGTTTTTTTTTTTTTTCTAGGGGGTGTGATAACTTTGAACCAAAAATAGTCTTTATGATCCAATTACTCATTAAACTATGCATACAGTAATTACTCGTGAAGTGATTAAAGCAAAAACAGTGAGCTGGTAATGAATATGATAAAAATTGAAGACAATTCCCAAACTTAACAATGGTTCCTTTTGAATTTACTGGTTCAATACAGTGAATATATATCTGCATCCAGTTAAAAAGAAGAAAAAAAAGAGAATAAATGTCTCACAAAATTTATTTTTGTAGTATTAAAAGCCTGAGCTATACCATGATTCCTAATTACAAAGAGACTATCGATCAATGCAGGTAGAAAGTGAGTAATGTACGCTAAAGGTGAATGACTTCGCAGGTTTTTTACTTCTTTGATCGGCGGGGAAAGAAGTTTGTGAATATTCTGCTTCTGAAATTTTACAAAGAGAACTCGGGGTGTCAATGGTCAGGGGCTCCTGAGATGCGCCGCTCAAACAGAAGTCAATGACTGACGGAATGGCTTCCCTCTCTTTCTCTCTATCACTCCGTCTGAATAATGCAAAAGCTCTTTGAATGTAAACGACGAAAAAAAGTTAATTGAGCTATGCTTAGAGCTGAGATCCTTGAGAATAAAATGAACGACTACAAAACCAGGAATCTACCCATGCAGAGTAAACAAACAAGCACAATCTCCACAAATCCGATTCAATGGATAGTGATGCTGTAAAAAAAAATACAAATTTAACTTCATTTTGACCCATTTTGCTTCAAATTTCATGGCATTTATACTTTCATAAAACGAAGGATAAACAAGATGTAATAATATCAGCAAGAAACTCCACTCTTAGCACCTACAGATGACAGAATAGGAAGGGGATGTTCCATTACAGTTAAAGCAAAACAGCACTACATGTGTGTTTAAAAAGGTTAGCAAAACTCCTGGCAGGTAGAGGGAGTGCAGATAGTTGAGCTACGACAGGAAAGTGAAGAGTGAATCAAATCGAAAATGATCAAATTTGAACGTTTACATTGGCAATAACATGAGTTGCTATGTGAAACTATTTCAAAATTTTTTGTCGGCAAGCAAATCCTCTTTATACATCTTCCAATCTGTTAAGAAAACTTCCATGCTGTTACAGCTTGGTACAGTGAAAACTTTAGTTACCTGACTGTAAACTGGATCACCACAAAATCTCACACCTAATGAGATTACTTTCCAGTTGGCTAGATATCACACATTAATTACAACCTCAGTGGTCCCATCAAATTGCAATTTAACAAAGCACAACTTGATTGCAAAGAGTCAGGTTAATTTGAGGACAGGTACCTGCTTTCTGTGAATGGGTAAACCATGAGTAGATTTTATCTGAAGTGAGATGTAATTGCATTAAATAATAGACCACTTTGTGGCATGTAAGTGACTTGGAGTATCAACAAACTGTACAGTCATGCTATAGATAGTGCTTTCCCAGGCCAGCACTGGGAGTATGTGGGTCTGCACTTTGCATGTAACTGTCAGAGCTGACTAAACCAGGGAGGTGCAACTGAGAAGGAGATGTACCCAACGTTAATTTATATGCTAATCCTATCACATTTTCTTTGGCAAGGTAACTTTCAATTCATGAAGCTATTAGAACAGCTTACTTGTCATTGAACTACTTTTGTGTGATGTATCTTATTTCTAGGGACATTCAATTAATCTTCATTAAGATCTGCTTCTAATCTTTGACAAAGATTACATCTATAGAAAAATGCTTTGATGCAAGTTTAATTGCCAACAGTCAACTCAGAACCACTGTCTCTTTGGGATCAAGACAGACTGGTTTATCAGAACTAGATGTAGACCTTTACCGTATGTATGGTCATACGACTATCTTTTACTTTGCATTTCATCAATTTTTGCTAACTTTTGCAAGTTTACAGAAGGTGTATCCATGTTCAACAAGTTACTCAACATCAAATTTTTGTACTGTGATAGGTGTTGGAAAGCATCGGAAGTTGCAGTTGATTTCAAGAATAATGACTAGTGCAGTGTTCTAGCTATGGACGAAATTTTCCGATCGGTAATTTAAAACAGAGCAGGTGACATGGACTTTTTTGTTAAGTCCCTCATACCTTTTAATCCCACTGAATCTGCACAGGTAAGTGGTGAACAAAAGAGGTGATTTTGGCAGAAATTAGGTTACTTCAAAGGAAGGAGATTCTGTTGTACATATCCCTTTCTAAATTGCACCTCCCTGATTAAACAGTGACATGCCTCACTACCTCACACTAATTATTACACCTCTCTTCCAAAACTTTCCACTGCAGAATGTTTTGCATGTAGTGTGTGGTGTTTTACTCCAAATAGTACACAAATGACATCATTTGGAGCTCTTATTGTTTCCCAAGACACTTAAGCTTTCAAAACCATACGTCCTCACTTGCAGCTGTACTGTTTTTAGTGAGCATTTTAGTCTCATTATAGCACTGATCATTATACAAATCAATCAAGTTTTTTTTTTTTTCATGAAAGAAGTGTTATGAAAAAAGTGTGAGTAAAGCATCCTCAACAAAAACAACAGTTGTTTGGGCTTAAATATTTAACTATATGTCAGCAGTAGTATTAAGAAAGTATGTACATGTACAGTATGTTGCATAAATCAGAAGCAATTGTATTTTAATGATGATAAAATGTTTTTCAAAAGATTAACATCTGTGAGGCACAGAATAACAGTTGCCTGTATCAATTAGGGTTGGTCAATTAGTAATTTTGTCAAAACTTCCACTCTCCTACCAGACAGGAGGGCAAAATGGGAAGGAAGCATGAGTCAAGTATTAGATAGTATGTTGCAAGAGATGATGGTTTAATGTTACCAGCAAGCGTGGCATGGTAGTAGGAGTGCAGATGTTGTGTTAAGACAGATAAGGAAGAAATGAAGAGAATACTTTCTTTGTTGCAGTGTTCATGCTAAGGAATTGAACTTGGGCAGTAAATCCCTCTTTAAAAAATTTTTAGGAGGGATTTTCAAAATCAAAGAGGGAGTAAAGGTTTCACTGCGAATTAAATGTATTTATAATTGCAGCTATGACCTCGGCTATGGAAGAGTTTGCAGGATTTTCCCGCATTACAGATTGTGCGGGATTCAGGAGACAAATGTGGGATTCACACAATTCTGTGGCTTCCCATGAACACTGCTTAGTTGAATACGCATTTCTGGAATAATGTCACCACAGATTTTGCCAAGTACAGCATCTCATTCTCTGTATGAATAGCAAAAATTCCTCTCATGAATGGTAATGGAAAAATACTATTGATATTGGCCATTCTGTAATGGTAACAAGCACTTCGTCAGTGGTACCAGTGCTCTTCCCATGCTCTTACATCAAAGGGCTTATAAATGGCTTAGCATTGACATTTATTCAAATTGCAAACCATCCAGTTGCAGTAAAATGAAGGTGGTTTTGAGTGCTCCTTCTGCCTAAATTCACTCTTGTGTTACATATCATATACAGTGACATGCTTACAGCAAACTAATATTCATGCTGTGCACCTTATGACAAAACAATATTGACAGCATTTTCCTTTTCTTCCATCATCAGGCAGGTGTTACATGTTCTCTCACGTTAAAAGCACAAGTACATTCAGCAATTAATCCTCTAAAACTGGTCTCGATATCACTTGATGAGGAAATACCAGGACATACCTGGTCACCTGATAAAGTGTCAGTCATTTTATAATAGCTCAAATTTCACTCTACCTGAGAATTTATTTCACATACCATATCAACTTTGACAAATTGTGACACACTGTACATGTACAAACTTGTGCGAGAAAATGTGGGAAGAGTCACCCAGGAGGGGTACCTTGTACTGCCTTTGTAAATACTCTGACTTTGTGATCTTCAACAGAAATGAACAAAGAACTGACATTGCGAGCTTGTTACATCACAAATCACCACGTTGCAACGTACACGACTGTAAAGGCCACTGGGATGAATTAAGGAAATCAATAACAAACAGACTGTATCACTGAACTTTTAGATTTGAATGTATGAAAAGAAAATGACACACAAAATGATTTTCTGCTTTTGCAACTAGACTATCAAACTTTCAGTACCTGTACCCAAGCAATCATTTGTACCCAACATTCTACACCATGGATGTCAAAATTCCACAAATACATACTAATACTACAGCTTTAGGCTTTTTTTCAAACAACTATAAAGCACTAAACTACATCGCCTGCCTTTACTGTATGCACTCACATCCTCAATACATACCACAAGTCACTTGGTTTGGTTAATTTACCAGTGACTCACCTATCTCAGCATAACAACCACTGCAGAACTGATCTGAGCACTCAAGATGGCAGAATGGAAAGCTGTCACATAGACAGTTAATGCCTGACAGTGTGCCTGAGCACTTGGCATGCTCTTGGCATGGTACATGGGTACTACATGCAGTTGCTGCGCTGAGGTAGGAAAGCACCCGTGGAGTGAAATATTGTGCATCTGTTCGCAGGTCATCAGCCAACATGAACTGTGTGGTGTGCTTCAGGTTGATAGAGCAGGAGGAAGGGAATGATCGACTACTGCCCTGGAAAGTGGGGTCATGAAGAATATAGACGGACAGGGTGGGAAACGATGCAGTGTCACCACCCTACTAGGGTTTTGACCTACTCCAGTACAAGGCATGTAGCATAATAAGACAGTAGTGGGACACGCATTAACTGTGTGGATACAGGTAAGTGTGAAGCAAAATTAATCATGTGGTGCCACTACCGCCTACTATAGGTGCACACATCATAGGAATGTGACCTACCCAAGGACAATGTACAGTGCATGGTACAAATATGAACACAATTGTATAAATGCAGTAGCAACTCCCTGGTGCATTAGTGATAAGCACATTATCTGCATGTTGCAGTAGCATAGCAAAGTGGCCATTTGATCCATTTTTTTAACGATTGATTAACTGCAGTCATACATGTCTCCACATTATGTCTACATTTAAGAGGTATGGTAGTGGCTCACATTGAAGGGTAAACCTAAACTGTGGGGTCTACTGCCACAGAATGACACTGATAAACACAGGAAGATTGCAGGTGACGTCTTTTTTCATTCTTCCATTTTGCTTATCACAAGGTTATCAAAGTGTGATTTCTGCAGACCTCATGTGACCTTTGACCAACATAGGATGTGACAGAGATCATCTACTAATCAAGAGCAGCCAATGTTAACAGAACAGTTCCGTAACATTCAGTTGCTGAGATATCATCCTTACGAGGTTTTCAGAGTTTCAAACTCTGGTAACTTCAAGTCACCTTTGATGTCAGGAAAATCACTAGGAATCATCTACTCACAATGGACAATTTTCACAGCAAGTTTGAAGTTCTAACCACATTAAGTTGCTGAGATATCTTCATTACAAGGTTTTCAGAGTTTCTCCTCTAGTGACCTCAAATGACCATTGACCTACCTAGAAAATTGCTAGGGATTATCAACTCACAATAAATAACCATTTTTACATCAAGTTTGAAGTTAGACCAACATTTTTAGCTGCTGAGTGAGCTTCCTTAATAGGTCGTCAGACATTAACCTCCGGTAACCTCAAATGACCTTTGACGGTGACCTCCATGAAAACCACAGGGGATTATCTTTCTGTCATTGAGATATCGTGTTTACAATCCGAGGTATCTCACACATACACATACCATCATCATCACATAGATCCCTTGTCTTTCTTTGGCAAGGAATACAAAAATGTACAGGTTTTTTCATCATTGACAGTTAGAGGTAAAATTACTTGCATCACCATTAAGTACATTTACAAATTAAAAGATAACCATGGAGTGGTCAAGTCCTGTCAATTGAAGGACGGTCAAGAAGCAGATGACTTAATTTACAAATATTTGGAAAATACATCATTTTAAATCAGTGCCAACTTCACATTTTTCAAAATCAACAGGTAAATTAAGATCTGAACCATATTAAAGGATGTTTCTGAAGTCCATTCATTTGTATGTACTACAGATACGATCCTGTGTGCACTTCTCACTGCCTCAATCATAACATTACAACAATTTCATCTGGTGTGATGAGTGAACACTGCAGCGAGATTTCCACACACGGTGTATCAAACTTTCGATAGTAAATTGATGATTGAGTCTGGGTACAATGTGCAAAATTGAAATTAGACAGCTAAGGAAGAGACACAGCTGGCTCTAATGCAAATGTTGCAGTGTTTCACACGATTCGGTTAGATATATGGGATTATGCTGAACCAATGATAATGCCTTAGTCCGCTTCAGTGTAGTCTGCCAAAAATAAAAGTTAATTTCAGCAGTTTCACAATTTGCCCTTGGCTATATGCATTACTTATTTGGTTCCGCCAGGGCAAACAATGAAAGGTTTCTCAAATTATAATGCTGCAAGTCTTCCCTGTGAATTACGTTTCAAAGTAATGATTGTGGACTGATTGTGTCAGTCAATGTTAAGATCAAGTCCACCAATTTAAAGCAGAGGCGAGATGATTGCTCCTATCAACAAGAGGCAGTGGTTGAAAGACACTTCCACATTGTATCGTAGTAAATCCAGAGAACTACATATCTAATCAGCATCTACCAGTCAAAACTTAATGAAGCGGTGGGTGCCATTTGTTTTGCCTCCAATGGCCAATTTAAGAGTTTCCAGCGAGAGCCGGTGAGCATGTATTGAAGATGACCTAATAACGTGAACAGGATGAGTGATTCAATGAGGAGATGTTCCGTACGGGTTGTCTGTACGATTTATGACTTGATTGAACAGTGGGTTGGTGAAACGCAGCAAATATTGACAAACTCACATGGGAAAACCCTGTTGGAGGAACTGTGATTAACAATAAAAGTGAATATATGAACTGATTCTTAGATCTATCTATTCTTTAGTTGTTACCAGGAAAAGAAACATGTTTCATAAAAACTTTTGGCAGAGAAACTACAGACTAGGATCAAAGTCAATGTACTGGGAAGAACATTTCAATTAACGGATCTAATAAAATTGTTTGGTTTGGAGAAATTTAAACAGACAACACTTGAAGTGAAAGGTAAACACATAACATCAGAAAGATGGTTGAGTATGATTCAACGTTCAGAAGAAACAACGAAATGTATGAGAGGGTTTCACACTGTGTATGTTCACAAAGCTAACACTTAGCAACTAGCGATTTAAAAGTACCAAGTTTCACCAAATACTTTCTCTCTAAACATATTCTGCTACATATGGGAAACATTCAAGACACAGTTACAGAGTTCTTTTATGAAATAGCACGTACTTTTTATGACACTAACTTCCCCAAACCTTTACCACGTTTAAGAAATTAAGAAATATTTTAAATTTGAAGGAAGACTGCTCTACTCAAGAAAGATTTCCAGAAATGCCTCTTTTCCTATCCTCATGGGTATTGTTCTTCAATGTCAAGGACTCTCTGGTTACATTGAAGCATGAAATTCAAGCTAGTCAGTCCTCCTTCTAATTCCTCTCCACCCCCCAATCACTTGCAAGTTAATTAGGGTATGATACAGTAGGGAAAAAATTAGAACTCTTGTTTTCAGTAGATCTGGTAAAAAGAAAAGCGATTTAATGTAGAAATGACGAAAAAAAATTATCACAAACTGTTTTTTTAAATCGATACAAGTCGCAATTCAAAGCACGGAATCATATAAATTCGTACAAATTTAAAAGATTCACTGAATCCTTCCCAGTGCTGTGTGTACGATATATATTAACTTTAACGACCTAGGAGAGAAAGTAATGTGATCAGTGCCACTTGCAACAAGCAGGTCAATAATTTTCTGTAATGTTATAGACCTATGTGCACAGAAAATGAATGAACAAGTGTCTTTGGGAAAGAATTACTTTCTTCAATGATTGCCTCCATAATGAATGCAACTTTATTAATAGCTTCGAGTAATTGTAAGCCTGGATCAGGCATTTCATGTGCGTTTAAACATACTAGGGACAGCCATACTAGGGACAGCCACCAGTGAATTCATCTAAAGTTTTAAGCACTGCCTGTATACCACGTACTTTTCTTAGAACGATTGTTTGATCAATTTCTCCAGAATTGTTTCAAATTACATCACATGTTACACTGCCAAGGGTGATTCACATGGAACAGAGTTTTGTTTCTTTCATTGGCTTTCCTTTCTTTCCTTTTTTTGAGAGAAAATATTCTTCATATAGCTTATTTCTCAGTCTTATTTCTCAGTTTGAGTAAAACTCTCAGCAAATCTAACTCCAACGCTGTCGCAATGCTTTTAGAAGCACTTTTACTTGGTTTTCATTTAACGATATAATCAAACACTGTGCTTGCTATTGCAGGGTATGGATCATCAGTCAGAATGTAACATATTTGGTCCATCCATGGGGTTCCATGGGCCATCTTCCTTACATGAAAAAAATTACGTCATTGTAAACGGATCAAACTCTGAGATACAGTGCAAAACTTAAATCATATCAGAAAACAGCTCATCCACAGGCAGGTCTACGGGAAACTCATTTAAGTGAGGGTTGGCATGGAAAATCTGCTAAAATCAGCGAGTCACTTTTATGTCCTCTAACTCCGAAAAACTAAACAGTTTGTGACTTAAAAACAAACAACCGCCCACCTGCACAGCATACTGTGTAGCAAGGTATTTTGACTAATATCTAGAACAAAGTATTTTTATCACTTTTTTTTTTTTCAAAAACTGGCCCTTAAATATCTTCAGATACTTCACAGTACTTAGTAGGTAATTTTAGGCAGCAAAACTTTGTGCAACTATACAAGGAACATAATAAGGCATAGACTCTGTAGAGTCTGCTTGGGCTGGAAAGTTTCCGTTCCTAATCTTGGAACCGCCACCTCTGAAGGAACATCCATATACTGCTCTTCCTGAAGGGTGTTTACTCACCTCATTGATCGCTGCCCTCCCAGACTATGGACACTCGTTTTAATTATGCACACAACTTTTAAATAAAACCATTGTTTTTTGCTACCAAATTCGGTAGAAGCCAATCACGGCCATTGTGAGAAATGATGGGAGTGATGATAGGGAAAGGACCTACCACTGATTAGTTACCTAAATATCATGGTCATATTCTACTCTCCTTCAACTGTGTTAGGTCTCTCTTAGCGATATCCTATTTCTGCCGTAGGCGAATCTGGTGATAGGGTAAAAGTTAGCCTAGGTACCATTATTTTCTCTCACTGTTCGATCGCTGCTATTGGCCCATTTCATGAGACCAACACGTAGTATTTTAATATGTATTAAACGTGACTATTCATTTGTACATAATTATATCGAGTGTCCAAAGTCTTTCCGGCGGACGTCGATCACAGGGAAACGCAATTATAGATGAGTGCACATCCGCGGTTAGGTATAAGTAGGCCGCAGCTCAAATTGTGAGGACTGTACCAAAGGAGGAGAATTCATTTGCCGAGAAAGACTTTGCGAAGTCTAAATAAGGCAAGATGCGTAATCTTAATCATGAGCAGGACAAAGTTAAAGACTTGCTGTAGCCATTGGACAGCCTGCAGTTAGATCTTGGGACTCTGAAACATTACAAAAGCTCATTGATGTATGCTGTTACTTGCTCCAGTGTTGAACCTTAAACTTAGAACCATTCAGTGTAAATGATCTGTTGAAATTTGCACAAGATGGTAACATATTGAGGCGCAGAAGTTTTAACATCTGAGATTTGACTCACTGGTTGTTATTGAAACAACCACAGTAGTTAGGGTTGTAACCAAATATATACAGTACCACAGATTTTGTTAAAATGTCTTCAGACATCAAACTTGATGATAACTGAAAATGAAATTACATTTTAAACAGCATAATACAGGTGTGGTCATATGCACAAAGACATAGAAAATGCATTCATGACATAATTAATGGAAGGATAAAAAATCAATGAAAGGACAACATAGTTTAGACTTGTCCAAATTGAAAAACCAGCCAAAAGACTCTAAATTTCAACACTGCAGTATGTATTTAAGTTTATCTGGAGACACAATTTTGTACACTAATTTGTACATAATGGATAAAATTTTACAGTTCTAACAGCTTTAAAAGTACTAAGTCTTGATGTGTAAGTTTATGGCATTCAAAGTGTAAAATATGATGGTGTTGTCCCTAGTCCCCACGAAAAAAAAGCAAATTTTTTCCTGCTAATAGCATAGAAATTTCACACCAGCTGCAAATATTACATAGAGTCTAATGTTAATCTTGTAGACACCTTTGATGAATAACGCTGTCGTAATTTTGCTCTGCAGCTACTTGCTATTACGTGAAATAAATTGAGGAAAAGAAACTTGCAGAGCTGCCAATGAGCAATTACATTGTTCCCCTCAGATGTGCATGCTAGGCTATCATTTATTATTTATGATTAAACTATTATTTAAATTATTTTCATCACTTTGAACTGATGTTACAAACTTCACAATCATTGGTGTGCAGTTCAACTTTTGTAAAAGGTCGTGCATGCATTGACTTTAAGCACAATTGTGGGCCCTACACTCCTACAGCATTATACTACACTTCTGTGTACAGCAACCAATGGAAAAGTTCCAGATCCAGTCACCCTGTTACTCCAATTATTCAGTGAAAAGTGCTGGCAGTTTGTTTTGTTTTTGATGGTTCTGTGTATGTTTGGAGCCATATAGTAATTCAAATGTACATTTCTGTTTCACAAGTGTCCAGATAAGAGACAAAAAATGCTGAGACCTAATCTGGCGACTGATTAAACGAACTTTACCTCCATTGCCATTCGACTCCACATATTCATGACAGGAATGGTGGAAAGATTCAGGAAATGTGATTGAAAAGCGAGGAGATTCAAAAGTTTTGGCAACTTGGGGAAACTTGACAATCCAAATGAAAACACAACTCACTGTATACATACTAAAGGTCTCTAGCACATGGCGCTCCAGAGGGGGGGTATATGCTGTACTTTAAACTGAATCTACATGCATCTTTTGAGTTACACTTAGTGCCAGAACTGGAATGTTTTTGCCATGATTTCATCCCTTTGAGAGCCGCAAGAATGCGAGAAATTTGTGAAATGACCTAATCTTTATGTTTGTTTTGACAGATTTTTACACTGTATGACTAATACCGGAACAAGATCTGCTGATGAGCTCCATTGTGTATGTACTGTACACCATAATTTACAGCTGACTCCCTGAGCTGGCTGAACTTCCTATTTGTGGACTTCCCTTTTATATACTCCCTTTTGAATAGTCCATTGTTACACTGAATCAAAAATATATTTACAGTGATATTTATGGTAAAAGCATTTAATTACAAGGCTTTTTTTCACTTGTATTGTAAGACTTGTATTAGGTATAGTGCACAGGTCCCTTTGTTCATTATAGTATTCAAAACTTTGCATAAACAATTTATAGCTTACACAATACTTCTGTAATTGCATTCACACTGTAGGTGGCAGAAATGATAAAATTGCAAAGCTGGAGTTAAGGAAGATTCACCAGGTGAGGTTCATCATCAGTGCAGAGACCGTTTAACAATTTAGTCTTCGAGCTTCAACGTCAGCATGAAGCTGCATCATTGTTGCTATTTCTGTTTACTTTCCTCAAAATGGGGCTGTGAGATGAGGGTCTTTGGTAGGTCAATCTTAACCTTGCTTCAGTGAGCAGAAATAAAAGTGTCCATTGCAATGCACTGTGATTCTCTAAACTTAAATCAGACATTTTCCACCACCACACAAAAGAAGAGTAAAACTAGCCTTGACAGTCAAAGTACTGTAACATGTATCTTGATCTTTAGGTATTGGTCATTTGATCACGCTGCAAGTACCAATGTATTAGAATCACATTCCATAAAATCCACAACAATGCAAGCAGATCTAAGACACAGGTCATACCTGACATGCATCGCATGTGAAATTCATTAGAATGTCAATTAGTCAAACTCAGTTTGATGCCAATATAAATAATACAAACACTACACTAACTGTGAACACATACTACTGCACAGACACTGTACATAATTTATCAATTTTTAAATATCATGCCTTCAAAACTCTGTGAAAACAAAATTTGCTGGTATCACAGGGAAATGAATATCGAACGTAGTACACGCAAGCTCAACATCCAACCACCCAACCTTTGAACTACTCTGGTAATAATTCGAATACTAATGGACTATATAGTTGATACTTTGTTTCCTGTATACATGCACATTGCATGTATAGGGAACAATGTACCACAATCAGGGAGGGGGATGAATTAGTCCTACTGTACTCACATACCCTTCAGTGCTACTTTACAGTATACATGTGGACCATGTGTAATCAACACAGAACAAAAAGGGAGAAAAAAAAAAACATTGCATTCTGTGAAATAGAAAAAATGGTTTGGAAAATTGCACACAGCACTTACTTTCCAAGAATGTTCCTGATGTTGCTAGGTTATTTTGTAATATTCTAGTAGTTTCTTGCCAAACGAGACAATTGAAGGCTAGGGCTCAATTGGTATAGACCTGTAGGATGTGGGAGTGGGGCAGTGCTGAAGAGGTGTGTGTTGTACACACAAAGTGTCTATGATTGATCTAGAGGGCAGTGACGATTTACAGACCGTATGTGGTACATGGGAGTAAACGATTATCACGTTTGCACATACAACATTGCAAATTTGGCATGCTGCACTCAAGATTTAATTGCATAACTAGCATAACTGCCAAATATAAAAATCTGTTTCATTGAACCACATCCCAAAATTTAGGCTGCTGAGAAATCTGATTCCATGATTTCTACCTGTATGCTCATCAGAATGAACTCATTTGCAGAGCCAACGATTCAGGGTGAATCAAAAACATGAACAAAAGAACTGCAGGCCTCTCGAAAATGAGAAGCGTGCCTTGAACGGTACAGCTATTCTGAGTACAGATTGAGCAATATAGAAAAATGTTCCATTCCATTTCTTGTAATCAATCCATGCAAACCTTTCGTGTCTCAATTTGGCTAGGGACACATTTGCAATATGTCATGAAACCAAATGAACCAAGAGTACAATTTTTGGTCACTTCCTTTTTCTCACCATCTTTCACTCTCTGTACCAACCAAACCCCCCCCCCCCCCAACAAAATATGTATGTTTCAATCAGTGAAGGTCACAGATATTGATTTATTCACTCGAAAGCAATTCCACACACTGTGAGAGCTACATACACACAGATACAGTAGGAAACCACTTAACGAACTTTGAACACGATACCTGTGGATGATTTCTGTGATTGGAAATTATCTGGGTTTGAACCAGATTTGGGAAACAGCTGCAGCTAAAACTACATTAATAGATAGATATTTTAATATTCAAAGAGGTATATTGTCACACTGCAGGTAGCAAAGAATACGTTTACTGTATATACTGGACACTAGGCACAATATTTCAGTTAATGTGTGCATGAAAAGGATCTTCAACTTGCCTTTTACATCAGCAGGGATTTCTGAATGACTAGTCTTTGATAACATCAGCTATCATGGCTACGTGCTTCAAGCACATCAGCACTGGGAAAACTGGAATCAATTCACATCGTAAAGAAATAAACATACCATCTTGCCAATGAAAGAAGACAAACATTTGTTGGACAAGTTTGAGCATTACACTAGTTTAAAATGTTATTCCCAGTTGTCACACATTTTTGCAAAATTCAAATGGTTTCCTGTGAACAAGTGCCATCATGAGTGATAAAGATTTTATTAAAAGAGATCCATTCCATTATTATCCAGGAAATATAGTAAGTGGTACATCACATTACATTCTGCAACACTAAAGAGGTCAACTGCTATATAGACACAAACCAAAATATCAGCAACTTGCATGTATTTTGTATAAAATGTGAGCTCAAGTAATTTTCAAAGAGTTGATTAAAATAAAACTAAAACTTCAAACAAACTTGTTGTACAAATACTGTACACACAGTAGGAAGTATTAATTCCCTGCAATCAGAAACTATCCAGTATAAAGTCAAAGTATGAAGAAATGCAGAAGATGTTTTGCATACATATATGTTGTCAGTAGACAAAACAATCAACTCCTTGTGGGTGCCATCACGTTTTTACGACAAATTCTATAGGTATGTGTTTTATAGGTATGCATTTTCTATCCAAAAGTGGTTTTACTGCTGATTTGCAAAAACCGAAAAAATCAAACAAAAGTGGTACAAAAAGTATCGTTCCGGTATTTACTAAGTTTCGTCCAATTGATCACTGAAATATGTGAACACACGTGCAAGCACAATGTAATTAATCAGAGCAGGTATTCTCTTTACACTGAACAAGTGGGCTATTCACCTTACTCCATAGAAGTTCCACATGCATGTATGTCATCAGGTGTTGCAGAACGATATTGTGATGGGGGTTGGGGAAGACTGAATGTTCGCAGAGCTATCAAAGTATATCGAAGGCCACCATCTAGGTTGACACAGAGCAAGCATACCAGAAAATTTTTGGCTTTGTCAACACCCTCACCCCACCCTTCAATGACCAGTTTGTCAACACCCTCACCACATCCTTCAATGACCAGTAACGGGTGATCTAAGTTAAATGTACATACCCAGTGTTGAAACAGGGATGTCGCATCTGTAATTTCTCAATTAAATACACAAAAGTCAGTCTCTGTACGGAAAATGGTCAGCATTTACTGTAAGATGCGTTGAGATGATAAAAGAATCATGAATTGTCTCCTCTTTCATTTATAGTTTGGAACACTTGATACATATTGGGAGACTGAACATTCCTTTAACCTCCCATCCCCTTCCCAATTGAAACACCATTGTTATATTGTGAAACAGCCCAAGTTCAGCATGCACCTTTGGAGAGTACAGCAACAGACTGGTAGACAATAACTTCTCACTCAGACTATATAATGTTTGTGCAAACACTAGCTCAGCACTCCTCTCTGAATTAAAATAAATTTAATTTACTGAGTTTTCAAGCTGCATAGCAACATCACTAGTGGGAAAAAGTACATCACCTGTGTAATACGACTCCAAAAAAGATAACTTACCCATCACAAATATCACACAAAAAGTTAATTTAGGTGTGTATTGGCCCCAGTTAGTACACTATTTGGCTGTAAATTTTCAAACAGTATTCTGCTGGAGGCTTTGATAATTATGACAAGGAAATGCCATCTGCCAGGAATTTACAAAGGTGTCAAAACCACAGCGGTGGAAGATTATGGACATATTGAATTCTGTAATTAGACTTTTAGCATGAATTTAAAGTCACTATGTAGACCTAGATGCCTATGCAACACTTGTACATACACTGAAATATTTAAATGCCCATGCTCTCATCATGTTAGTCACACAGGTATGCGTTCACTATCACTTTATAAAAAAACTGAAATTCACACAGAATGCAATTCATCAATTTGAAGGTTACAAGCATATATGTTGACCCTGCAGTAGTGTTGCCTTTGTTAGCAACGTTTTCTTACTTCAATATGTCCTTTAAAGAATCGTTCCAATCAACATCTTTAACATTCCACATATCACTGACTGTTCTTTCAATTTTTTTTAAGTTTTTCAAAATCTTTTTAATAACTTTCGATGGTATTGCTATGTTAATGTACCAACACACACACTATGCAACCAAGACTTTTGAGACCTTGTAATTCAGTTATGTGATGTCATCATGCAGGATGGCTGTTTATAATATTATCAACTTTCAGACATTCATCGAGCACAGACCTTTACCTTGGGTTTGCATAGCATTAGCAATAACATGGTTGCTATTACTCTGATCCTTTCTTTTCATGCCTTTTCAATGACATGTCATAAACATTCATTACAATGTAACTTTCATGCAAATTTTTAAAACACATGTACATTGCTACTGCATTCCCCTAATTGTAAGTCACTGAAAGTTATCATACAAGTTGCAACCACAAGTATGGAGCCTTTGTGACTGAGCTATAGATGTGAGAGTTTCACGCATGAATGAAGTTTGCATATCAACCTTCAAGAAACTGATCTAGGATGCAAAACAGAGAATGGACAGTAGGATTTGTACCACAGTGCTTTGGCAGGGCATCTACAGTTTTAAACAGTGACAGTCCCTGAATTCCCCACACATGAATTGATTACCAATGACTACATTTGACTTATATTATACATATCACAAACAAAATCAGTGAAGAAAAGCAACCTGGCTTATCATGTATTGAAGGAACCTCAGACTTAAGCCCTGTGACCACCTGGGTTGAACTGCATGCAAGTCAGAGACAAGTGATTACTGAGAAGTTGTTTCAATAGTTAACCACGTCACATTGGCGACAAAATATCTTAAATTTTCACATACCTGCTTATCCTCTTTCAGTTTCGGTGGCGCCTGTCTCTCTGAATAACATCCTTCAAGTAGTATCACACCTAACGGTCTCAGGGTGCTGTCATTTTCATAAAAAAACAGCAGATTCTGATACAGGGTAAACCAGCGTTGCTTCCACTTGACATTGTCTGAGCTCTTTTTATACAAATTCCCCGCGATGGAATGGTCCGTCCTTGCCCTAGTTCCCAACAGAAGGAGCTGCCCTTCATCCACTCGTATACCTTTCTGCATTATCCAGCTATGTCAAGACTTTCGCTGCATCATCAAAAAGGAAATTCACAACGAGGGAAGTTGTTGTTCGATAGTCAAACTTTGAGAATCTAATTGTCACTCTATCAAATGTCCCTTCTCATGTGCCGGCAAAGTGAAATTGAATCTGGAATAATATCATCAAATCCAACATTTTCAAGTATGCTATGAAAACCCTCTTTCTTTTTCCCACATAAAAAGCCATCCTTTTGTCACATCTTACTTTCCAACTGAATGGTCCTTTGATATCCAGTTTAACGTTTAGGTGTGATTCTTTCCAAGTAGTGAAATCTTCGACTTTGTACTGTTTGCCCGACCCTCTGAAAAAAGGGGAACAGAAAAGGGAGGGTTCATACCTGAGCTAATCATTACATCCAAGACCACAGTTTTGAGGTAATTATCTTAATTGTATGATTTTAGCATGTAAACAATGTATTATTGTTATTATTAATACATGCTGTAAGTGGTGCTTCTACTTTTAAAGCAGTGGCGGCTATTAGAGTGCATCCATAAAAGACAACATCATCAGTTTAGGAATCAACTTTTTAAACAGTCACAATTATGAGACAATTTTGAATTAAAAGAACTTTAATAATGACTGTTAACTGAAACTTCCCATTTTTGCAGCTAACTTAAGCATGCAGAAATCTCTCCTTAAAGTACCGCAAAATTCACAATACGGTGTATTGCAAATCTTGAATACCGTCGAACACCAAATCCATCTCCACAAAAGTAATTCAAGAAAGAGTTCCATTTAACTTCCTTAAATTTACATGGTGCAGTGCATGGAAAGACTCTTACAAATGAACAAGTTTTTACCTGTTCTCTCTAAACATATTACTGCATTATCGATACATGTGGGCCTACTATAATAGCAATACAAATCAGTCACATAAACTGCAATCTATTCATGAATACTTCTATGGAATCATTCAACATCAGTAACAGGGTGTAATATGAAAACCTGCCAAACTGGGAGGACAGTGTTCACATGATTCTTCACATCTGGCCACACAAGTCACATTAGGTGACTCTTTATCAAAATTCACTTTTTCACTGTTTGCTTGTAAATGTATTCCATGCATTCATAAATGATTAATTTCAAATGATTTAAGTCCTTGTATCTTGAAAGTGAAGTAGCATGCACCTTGGTGCCTTAAATTAGTGCTACTGTACTCCAGCTTTTCAAATGTCATTCAACTGTGCAGAGACAGCGTCTAGTTGTATGACAAAGAAGTTTATTTGTACTGGGAATGCCCAATGCATACAGTAAAGAAAAAAAGGAATGCAATGAAATTGTTACTACTAGGTGTTAAAAGGGTGCATAAATTGAACAAAGTTGTAAGATAAGATAGACGTTCTGCCAGTAATATAATGCTGTATGTTGTTCACATGGAAACCTTTACACCAGTTACTACCTCTGAGAGCAAGTTAATTTATGCTTGGGTGCCTGATCACTTTGTTGATCACTAAGTCACATTTAAGTCTAGGCTATTGGTTCTTTGAAATTATAAAGGTTTTTTTTTATAACCAATCAAAAAGACTTTTGCATCATCGAAAAGGGAATTTCCAAAGCGGTTGTATTCCATTGGGACAAATGTTGTGATGTAAGTGAATGTGCATGCTTAACAGGTGTGGGAAAGCAGGAAGGTGGCAGAAAATTTGCATTCATGGAAGGACTTCAGTGCTCAGTATTTCTAGCTCTAGTTACTATTATGGTCACAAATTAATTCAAATCATAGTAAAAGGCTGATGAACGTCAAAAAACACTTTGCTCAGATTGTCAATGACCTGGAGAAAATTAAGAACATCACTTCACAAACAAAAAAGTTATGGCAGTCTGAAAACAAAATAGGAGTAATTTATTGCAGATCTAGGTTCAGATTTAAGAGAGAAAAGACTTTGCTAGTAATTAGGTTTCGATACGTTGAAATTTGATGAGGTACAGTCTGAAAATCATTGACTGGGTATCCTATGCTGTACCATTGATGAATACTCTTTTCAGATTTGCTACAGAAATTTAAGCTTGATTGAACATGTGAGGTGACCATCATGGTGTAAAATAAGTTGAACTAGTCTATGAGTTTAATGAAACTGCAGCAGTGGCTCAGCTAGTATACTTTAACAGTGATGTATGGAATTAACTGGTATTGTAGTAAATGAATTTAGTCTGGATTGGAGCAAAGTAAGAACATCCAGCACCAGGCTGGCACTGGTAGGCCTATAAACTTGGATGTCATGAGTCAATCCTCTATTGTAACAAACATTTCTATTGCAATAATATAACAACATGAAGTAGTAACTCACTTAAGGTTTATGCCTAGCCTAGATAGCCTACTGCAGTTAGTACTAATGTACCTTTTTCATTCTGCTATATACAGGTTTTTCCAGAATGAGAAAACCCTTGAGAAATAGAGTCTCAGCCTCAAGATTGAAGTCAACAGTGTCGCTGTTTAAGTTGATGCTGTTATTTTCCTGGGTGGAGGGGTTGAAAGCCTAGGTTAGGCAGGGCTATATAAGATCTTCAACTAGAAAAAGTTGTACTGAGGCACCTTCCATAGGACTAACATTTTTGTACTGGCTAGGCCTAACTTTAGTTAAGGTACAATCAAACTTGAAGTAGACCCTAACTTTGGCCTAGCCTTGGCCTCATCTGCGTGATGATACCAACAGAACAAGGCCTAACTTATTTACCAAAACGCCATGACCTTCAGCACTAGGTCTGGGTTAGGTCTGAATGTTATTCCACAGTAGGTCTACATCCTATAAACATTATCCGCCCAGCTAACGCCTAACTTTATTCCCTAACGTTAACGCTAAATCAAACAGGATCGTAAAAAAAGCACTTTAAAACTTATGCTACTGTAAGTTAGGTCTGGGCCTAGGCTAGGTCACTGTTGTAAATTGCTGCTTCCGTCAGTTACCAAAACGACCGTCTATCACAGTTTTATTGTCTCCAGACCCACTTCAAACCATTCCGTCGTTTAAGCAGCATAGAAATTCAGACAAAGTCCAATCAATCAAAACAAATACTGGAACTAAGAATACGAGCTTCGAGTAGAGAGGCAAAAGTTAATACCTCGATCAGGATTAACCGGTATGTTTTTGTGCAGCTCACGTGTTGCCAAGAAAAATCTTGACCGGGGAGCAGACGACAGTGACACTAACAGCACCGTGTAGACTTCAGCTTCAATTTTAAGCGAACCTTCCTGTGATTTATTTCATCACACCAACTGGATTATGATACAAACATGATCTCTTTTTCCGAGACACGGTGGACTGAATCACATTATCCGAAACAATTCTACCATCGCCATTGCAATATCGACCAATATGCAGCTGTCTCTCTATCAGTACGTTTTACCCAGAATGGTGTTGCTACGCGATTGAATACAGCTAGCCCACGATCTAGAATCGTACTCAAAGCTAGTCAAGACGACTTTAGTATTTGAATAGCGTTAATAAACTTACTGGTTTGGGCGCAATGCAATATGTGGAGCTATTCAAATTTTGGCCAAATGAAAATTTCGACGGTAAAGTTGTTGTGTACATACGAATGAAATTCCCACCAGGAGCTTATCTGGTCACTATAAATCGGCGAAAAACATACGGTTACCGTTAGACTCATGAAGTTCCTTACCTTTTTACTTCTTTTCTTTTTTTTTCTATAATTAAGTGTTAAACTTATTTAGCTTAATGCTTCTCACACCTCTGCCCTGGTCTAAACCTTTATGAACTAATTAGATTAGAATTTCATACATTTAACTATAAAATCCTTAAACATGTTTTGCTGGTGAATGCAGAAGGTGTTACCAATAGTCAATACAAGGGGCTTATTCGTTATATGAGCAATCACCCGAATTTGGAAAATTTCTTCGGAGCTGATTATTTTTGGCCAGAGGGCCGAAATTACTGCCTTGATCCCCCCCCCCCCCTCCCTCACACGCCCCACCGGGAGAAGAAATAAAGAAATTTAAAACAACTGTAACTTTTGTCCAACTTCGATCACTTCATGTTGTGCCAGAACAGTCGTTTACCTTTCACTTTTCTCACAGAACTTCATGATGTCCCCAACTAACGAATCGTCTTCTGCTCAACGTAAAGTTGGACCAAGGGAATTGTTCTTCACAAACTCTCAGAAAATGTACAAATTCTGTAGGCCTATGACCATTTTATCGAAGAAGTTCCAATAATGAAGTTAATTAAGGCCCCTATAGGGGTTGTAAAAAATTACTTAGCCTAATTCCGGAACTTATAATACTTGTCGAGCAAGGGAAGAGCAAATTTCAATAATCTGCCGGGGGCATTTTTTTTTTTCCAAAATTTTCTTTTTCGCACCGAGACCACCTTGACGCTCCGATCAGATAGTATTCCTATCACTTTAGACTAAAAACAAGGATGCACAACTGCTGTAGGTTTTCAATTAAGGCCCTCACTGTTGATTGCGATATTTGTTATTTGCTGTAAATGATCCACAAGATTTCACCCTAATTCATGTGCCAGTATACCCCCCCCCCCCCCTCCCTCGCTTTCTTCACCTCTCTCTCCTGCCATAAAAGCAAACCGTCAGCTTAGTGGGGCCACTGAGTTTAGTTAGTATTCGCACAGACATAGGCCTCAGTAAAGGCGCTTCTTTTCTTGCAATTAAGTTTGGTTACAGGTTTAACTTTATCAATGAATGATGCACATACACGAAATTCTCGTTTCACTGCCTCCAAGTCAACAACTTTTGTACTGCATAGGCCTACATGGAAGAACAATTTCCAAACCTGTGTTCTGATAATTAAAAAAAGGCTTAAAGCTGTGTCTACTTGACGCGCGTATTGCGGAATGCGGAACGCGGAAAGAATTCTTTCCGCAATCCTCGCGGGTATTGGTGACGGCCACGTGGACACCGTGTATAGCTTCCAGTATAGGATTTCTCCACATTCCCCTGACTTCTCATATTACGTCGTACCATATACTGATAAAACGGGGTAACTTTGGCAGGTTTTTTGATGTTTTATTGTGATAACTTCTCACAACAATGGAAAAATGACTGAAACATAAGTGTTTTGAACCAATTAACTTCCAGTCAATAAGTAGTATGTCTATCAGTTTCACATCTTTATCCATAGGGCTACAGTCACCCATGAAAAACTGCTAAATGACCCAAAGCAGTTTGGGGTAACATTGGCAGGCATGCAACTTATCAACTTGCCTACCCCCTGCTCTTCCCCCACCCACCTGACAACATGGATCCCTGGAAATTTCTCAATCGCAAACCCTCCTCTCAAAATTTGATGGGATATTCTGCAGTTACTCCCTATCAGTTTGTATTTAAAAGACCCCATGCATATATTTGACTGGTTACATCACGTGATGACACTGGTAAAACAACGTAGGCCCAACATATATATATATCCGCGTGGGGTGTTTATTGGGCACGCGGATCCTTTCCGCGTTCCGCATTCCGCAATACAAGCGTCACGTAAACACAGGTTAAAGAGGCTGAAACTCACCGAAGGCCAGAGAAAATGGGAAGTTTGGAAAATGCAAGTTCCTGCTATCTGGGAGGCATATTTATCAACCGTTGCCAACTGACGACGCACCTCTCGGATTGTGCAGATTAGGCTACTCCTTTAACTCTTTGCCGTTCCATCCGCCACAGGCTCCGATTGTAGGATGAAAATGTTTGGTTATACGCCACTGTTTATTGTGTACTAAGGCCCGAAGAGGCCCGGAATCGCCACTCAGTTGGAAAAAACACCCAGACAGTTGGAGGTTCCCAATCCCTCCCCAGAAAAAAAAAAAAAAAAAAGACTTTATATAGCTATAGGTAAGCCCTGGAAGCCATGAAAGAAGGTGTTGAGAAGTTGATACCTCGATTAAAGTTTGTTACACTGTTCTAGCATAATTTGGTCCACCCCTTGGTATGGTCACAAGAAATGTTTTGTTGCAATATTGGGATCGGTACCATCAAGTGCTGGTTAACTAATCAGTTAATTGCTTCACCAGAAACTTACAACGGTAATGTCATTGCAAGTGAGAAAAGGTTTCCACACAGTTGGTGAAGTCGGTTTCGATGCATACAGGACATGTAGAAGATCTACAGGTCTACTTATGTACCACGATGATCATCAAAATTTAAGTATGATATTTATCTTTTGTACACAGTTATGTTTGTTGCACGTGAAATTAATCCTTGCTGCAGTTTTATCCGCCCGAGACTGACCGGGACGACTTGGCTTTGTTCACAGACACCTATATCTCATGGATTAGAATGCTGTTCTGAATAGTCAGATATTTGACAAGGTTGATACTATTTGCACGAACAAAAACGTAGAAATACCTGCGAATAACGTCCGTTTTTCGTTCGAACCATAACCCCCAACACAAAACGTAACCTACTAGCGATCCCCTAGAATTAAACAGAATTTATTATTACTCGTCAACAGGGGCGATTATGGCAACTTCGCTAGTCCCTTCTACCCCCCCCCCCCAAAAAAAATACATAAATTACATAACAGATTTACATAAACTATTATTTACCTTTATTTTTTGGAAGAGCTTAAGAGCTTTTGAAACCAAGATCTCAAAATAAAAAATGTCTGTATGCCTTTAACGAGCTCCCCGAGAGGGTCCATTTCCTCAATGGGAGGCCTTTTTGACCAGAAAATATTCTCCCGACGCTACCGATGGTGGCGCTTCGGTGGTAAAAAACTATAATAATAACTAAAATAATAACCAGAGAACCGGGCCTGCTTGTTATTAGAGTTTCTTTGAAATGATGCACCTGGCCTCATTTAATTGATGAAATAGGTGAAATATGAATGGAAAGTTTACGTTACTGGCGTGGATATTTTTAGTGCAAACTGAGATATGTTGTGAGGTACCGTACACAAATTATTGTTATTATTATTCCATTATTCGATAATTTATTCGATAATCCTTGCTGATTGTTGCCGTGTCTTCGTCTTTTCTTCATGTGTGTTTGTGTGGTTCAATTGTAAGTTTCTCAATCAACGGAGAAAAGAAAGCTTCGAATAAAGTTACTTGCAAATAACAACTTTGAGAAAAAAAAAAAAAAACGCTAAGCTTGTCGATCAAATATTGCTCCCCCCCCCCCCCTCCTTCAGATCCTGATATATATAGATACAGTAAATAGCGAATTACCATGAATCAAAACAAGTTAATGATGAATAGGATCCTGGATAATTCGAAAAGTTTTTTTTCCTATGAACAGAACGATGAGTGATTTGACAATTTATTGAATCAACTCGTGTATTCAACATAGGCTTACTGTCAATTTTAACACAAATTTTATTACGAGCGTTCATAAAATCATGATTAAAACCGTCCTTAAGCATTAAGCTTCTTTTTTTTTCAAAATTTCGGACATATGCAAGTTTCGTCCTTGAACATCAGTAATAGGAGTAAAATATGAAAAATAACTTCGGAAATTTAAAAGGAACTTCTTTCGACTTCGACTTCATCAAAGCAGCTTCCAACGGATCTATCTAAAACAGCCTCCATCTTGTAATGTATAGCCGCCTCTTAACTTTTTAGACGCTGGTATAGGTAGGATGTACCGGTACTTGGTATCTCTGATAAAAATGAAGACATCTTTTTCCTCTCCTTTCAGTTATCTATATTTGACTCTTTGTTAAATTTCTTTATGTCTGAAATATGATGTCTTTCTTGAAATATGTCTGAAATATGATGTTTTTCTTGATATCTGAAATAGGTTGTATAGATATATGGTACATATACTTAGCTACATTTTAAGATATAGCCTACATCTAAAAGTTCAGGGTTGTAGGAAGGATTTTTTAAAGGGTGGGTCTTTTACTGAACACTAGCAGGTGCTGCCTCGAATCGAGTCCCTCCTAACGGGAATACCCAAAATATGGAGTGAGCCCGAATGGGGGGTGCATATTATTTTTGCCCAAATGAAGGGGTGTAATTCTAGTAATACTGCCTTTGATCTCAGTGTAGCGCATTATTACGCTGGCAACAAGGAAGCAGCTTATACTGTGGTAACTGTAGTATGATGACTTGGCGAAAAACAATTCCAACTTTGAGGGGGGGGTGTCACAAAGAGAGACTGTGAGTCAGACCCGTTCCACTCCTCTCTGGCTACACCTCTGTAAACGTTTAAAGTGGCACATTGAGTTGAAGTTGTTTGTGAAAACTTTGGAAGGGTACATTCTCAAGGCAAGTGCTTATAACTAGCGTAATTAGTCAATTTTCGTATTCAAACGTTATGGGAACTACCAAAGTCTTTGAATATTTGACCCTTGCTTGTACTAACTGTGTGCATATGACTCACGAATTTATAAAAACAAAAACAAAAAATTGAAGCGTTACGTACACTCACTCTCTTATGTTCATTTGTACGTGACACATGCATGGGCATCTTTCCAATTTGACCATTTGTCATTAGTATGTAAAAGAAACTTGACAGATTTGAAAAAGAAAACGCGGTGAATTTCATGATACAACTCAAAGTGCCCCTTTAATTCAGATACCTCCAAAACTGTTTGGCTTATACAGGTTAAAACTGCTTTCCAAACTCACCGTACTAACAAAGTAAAGACTTAAATATATAATGTCTTCAGTCTGTCTTCTATAATCCAAATATAGTCTTTATTCCTTTCGGGCACTCATAAAGTGCAATCACCAGGCAGTATCATATTTTGATCGTTAAATATTTACACCGTGAACAAGAGCGGAACAAAATATTCCTTCGTTTTATGTTTAGTTCGTTTACGTCATAAAGTAATGCATGGAGACTGTGTCCCATCGGCAAGAGGATAGTGACAACTACTCCAGTGGTTAATCAGTTGCTTCCAATGGTTTAATTATTCGTTACGTATCATGTAGTACTAATTGGTTACACGGCTGCCATTTCATCAACATTACTTTTCACTTATGGATCTCACTAAATTTAAAGTATATTCATATAAAAAAAAAAATGCAAAAATGTGTTGGCAAGTTCATTTTTCTGCTGTTTTTGAACATTTTAATTTATATACGATGCATATACATGAATACTATTCTAATGACTGCACACCGTCCGAACCTGAGAGTCCCAAATTTTGTAGTAGACGTATCCCTCATCTCGACAATGGTATAGGCCTAAACTCCTTGCATGGTGAGGTCCTCTCGGGGTTCCGATGTAAGAAGACTGAGCCTTGAATTACAGTTCGTCAACATATGATTTCACGCACAGTACATGAGTCGCGATCAAACTACGATTCTTAAAGCAAGGATCTACAAATGATGGAGAAAATTCTCACATCACTGACTTGTTGCACCATTCCCCCCCCCCCCCCCCTTACCTTCCCCTCCAGCATTTACAAAAAAATTCAGCAGGCTCGTCGTAAGTGTGATATCACTTGTAAAGTAGACCATGTTGGGCCGGATAACCGATATAGGACTCGAGGTGTCTCATACATTTCCATTCATGCACAACGGTATCTCTCTTCTGGTGGACGGCGAACAGGCGGGCAACCGACAAGGGGGAAGGATGAAAGAGAAAAGAGGTCAAGCAAAAAAGGGGAGCTATATGCGGGGAGCTTTAATGTCGGTTGGATGGCAGATCAGAAAAAAATTTAAAGGAGAGAAGAGCTAGTGAAGTAATGGGGGGGGGGGGGGGTAACAAGTACTTATAATTTAGGCTGCATTGCACGTAAAGCGCCTAAATGGCCAAATACCCCTTGACAAAGTTGGTTGGCACTGCTGTCATTTGTTGGCCCTAGTGACAGTATACGTGCTCATTAAAGAGGGATGGAACCAGGGTTTTTGTCGGGTAGCAGGGTCATGTTTTAGGGTGGGAGAGTGAAGGTACAGAGTTCCGCCTGGCTGGAATTTTTTTTTTTCTGCAGCTGAGTGGTAACCTCACCCCGACAGTTTCGAACACTGGGAGTACGTAATCATGAGGGGGGATTAAAGGAGGGCTTGTAGTCTTCAAAAAAGGGGACTACTAGGCTCGTCGGAACGGAAAAATGTATCGCTGGGGGCTGAGTAAAGACAGAAATATCTAACCGGAGCCGGAGCGCACCATTGGTTGACTTCGAGCGTGTAAGAAAATTTTGGATCTTCAACCCCACCCCCTTCCCGATGACAGGAAACGACTGTACTTGAGCTGCATGTATCCACCCTTGACAATAGGGATACCATATCTGCAAATGATCTTTTCATGTGAAAAAAATCTATGCAAAATGGTAAGACATCCCAGGTGCATGATTTGAGGGGACACAAGAATCGCAATGAGGCACAGGGACGACTAGAAATTTTGGGACAGAGATCTTTTGCCTGAATCTTGTTACTAATTAGAGATAGGCACGTAGGCACAAGTTGACAGGGGAACGAATAAATGCCCCCCCCCCCCCCAAAAAAAATCAAGTTTTTTAATAATAAATTCTTCTTTTTGGAATACAAAATACAGAAAGAAAATGTGGAAATCTTGCACAATTTTGCACAAAATCCTTGCAACATGCAAACTTTTTTTCCAATGGGAGGAAGAACCCCCTTAAACCCTTCCCCAGGCAGGAAAAATGTCAGCATTGATGTCCCCCTCTCCTCTTCTCCTTCCCGAACTGGATAGTCTGACCATGGGCCTGATTAGAGGTATTACTATTTAAGCGAAGGGTCACCATTTTTTGGCGCGGAGCGTATAAAATTTTGGCTTTTCAAATCCCACAGATGGCAGGAAACGGCACTTCCCGGGTGTACTTGATCGGCATGTACCCAACCTTGAAACATCGGTAGGGATATCGTGCCTGCAATTCCTCAATATATGTGAAAAATCAATCTATGAAAAATGGTAATGTATATCAGGTGCATGTTTTGAGGTGACACGAGAATCCTAATGACTTACCCATTCGCTTTCAATTTTTTTTTTTTTTTTTTTTTTTGAGGACGTGGCAAGTATTTGGGGCTGAACACATAGGCGCAGGGGCACCTAAAAAAAACAGGGGCACAGATCCTCTGCCCGAATAGTTTGTTACCGGTACTAATTAACGAGATTATACTATCTGAGCGTAGTGCCACCATTTATTGGCGCGTAGCCTTACAAGAGAATATTAAATTATACAACCAACCCAGAGCCTAGGAGAATATTTTTGGCTCCACAGGCCACCCAGATGGCCGGCAAACTGTATTTCTCGGGTGATCTATGTTGCATTTACCCAGCTTTGAAATAGGCACCTCATGTATGCAATTGAATTATCCTTTTTCATATATTTCAGAAGCTCTTGCAAATATTGTTGGGGGGAGGGACTAAATATACCTTCAGTCCTTCATTTTTTATTGGAAATTGAACTCCACCAACCCACAGATTCCGTCGCCACTCCCTGGGGTCCAGATATGAGAGAAAACCTGAGACTAACCTACAAGTGTGACTTCTCCAAGTTTTTTCAGTTCATTTCATTTGATAAAAAGAGACGATGAGAACAAAAAAGGAAACAAAGTGAGAAAGAAGCGAAAGTTCATATTAGTGGCGCTATTCATGATTTGCTATCTTCGTGACAATTAGTCACTTTAGCTACAGATCTCTTTCCTGATTGCAAGCTACAGATGTAGTCTCAACAAGGTACCTGTTATTTACCATTACCTTTATGAATAAACTATGATTTCTGAAGTCCAAGTCTTATTTTTGCTACAAACCGTGACCAATTGTTAAGTAGTCTTCTTCTTCACACTCCTTTTAGGGTTAATTTCTAAAACATTATATCTCTGAATAAAGAAAATATAGTCGAAGCTGAAGTCGGTCAAAAAAGAGGCGAAGACGAACAAAATGATTGCGTCAAGTTCCATGACCATCGATACTCCAACGAAATTACAAATTACCTCAAGATGGAGAGGTGACGTCAAAATTCTGTTGATGGTCCTATATTTGAATGAATTGTCGATATATTACTTTTTTTTTGTTACATATCTTTTAAAAGTATGAACTTTTTTGCTCTCCTTGGCTTCTTCACCGTCACTTGCAAACCGTTTTCGACAACGCCGTCCCAAACGGATTCATATTATACAACCAACAGCAAACGATTTACTGTTGTTGGTTTTTCGCTGAAGTGATCACTGGCGTAGCCACAGTGGGGACAAGACGGTTCATGATCCAAGATTCCAGTTCTGAAAAATACACCTGAATACATTACCCCTGTATATACACACACACCAAAAGAAAATGCAAATCCAGGGACGTGCGTATAGGCCCCTTAATTTGGCAGATTGACTGATTTCTTCTTTTTTGTTATAAATATGTATATAATATAATATAACGTGTACCAGCTACAACGTGGCAAATGTCTCGGTTAGTAAGCTGATCATCTCATCACAGGTCGACGGAAGAAGGGGGGGGGGGGATGGGTCAGGGGCCCTCTGAATGGCCCTGGTGGATTCCATGGGTGAAACCATGTTGGGAGACCTGGGGACGAAGCCCAGGGAAACTGTGAATCAATAAATTAAAAATGCAACGCGTAATTGACCGTAAACCTTAACGTTAATCAATTTACATTCTTTGTTTGGATCCGGATATAGATCCAGATAATAGGAGGAAGATTTTCCTTGTGGGCGGGGGCGAAGGAAGACTTTTCATGTGGAAACTCTTTTTTTTTTCCAAGACACGATCTCCCTGGATTAAATCCATTATTTTTCTACCTCCGCGCTTAGACATTGTATGCTGTTTTGGTTGTCCTCTGAGGGTGATCTGTTGGGTAATTTTCACTAGCTGAATACACATTTTAGAACACGTAACAAAACACAGAAAAGGCCCATCACTTGACTAAATTTGTGTGGCACGGGCAGTATTACCAGGCAAGTGGCAGGTTGATGATATAATTCAGCAAGTTAATGATTATGTAAAGAGCTTGATCATTTTGAACTTAAAAACAAAATATCATTTGACATCACCCAGCTGACCTATATAACTGACATGACAGAAGCTCAAATATTACATTTCAAGCCATTTATTTCATCGGTGCCTCCCCACCCCGAAAAATTATTGGGGGTCACCCCCCCCCCCCGTCGCTACGGTCTTGTTAACATTCACATTGATTTTTTTGTTGTTGTAGAAGTGTTTTTGTTTTGTATATAGTATATGCTCACATAACGTTACACTGGCGGTTGACAACGTTTAACATAAACAATTAAGTCCACATGAATAAGCCCTTCCCAAAAAATGAAAGGGATGGGGTCTTAAAGCAGTGGAGTTTTCATCTCAAAAACAAAGAACGGATTTCCTCGCATACTGTTCAGGCACTGTAGGAAGCAATAACAAAGATTTCACCTTAGCAGATATGGGAAGGTAGAGCAGAGCACATGGTCCCTGTTATTCTTTTCAGATGTACGCATCGCAATGAACATTTGTACTGGTAAAAACACTCTGTTTTCAGTACATGAACTGATGTCAAATATTATTCTGTAGCGAAAATATTTTGTCAAAACTTTCTTCCTGGTTGGGTCTATTTCTTTCAATCTGGTTGAGATAGAGTGCACAGCTTCTTGCAGACTCTCACAACAAGATCATAGGTGGTGATTAAAAGTCATCTTTTGGCAGTAAACCCCACAGACAAACAATGAACTGACATGAAGCTACAAAGGAAGAACAAACCAGTTTGATTTACTAACCATGTGATATATATCACAGAGGATTGTAGATTTAGACTATTCGGTGACAGAAGAAAATAGTGGGTGCCCATATCCCCCACTCTCCCCCCCCCCCCCCCTTTAGCATGCCAAGGTTCAGTTAATACTGAGGATGTTCTGACAGACAATTAAAGAGACAATCTTCAGTCCAATTCCCCAATCAAAGATTGTTTAGATTATTCATACTTATAGGAACATATGTAGTTCAAATGGATAGCCACAGAAAAAACAGTATTATTAACAAATAGGACACGTGATGCTTGGAAGGATGTGGTATTACCATATTACTGTTTATTTTTATGTACACAAACAAGGGTATTTACAAGTTAAACTAACTATCATAAATACTAACTTGCACACAAAATTTGGTACAAAAATGACACAGGTCTGTATGCAAATCTACATCTATGTTCCCTCTTTTGTGTCAATCCAACCCTGCATACAGGGAAGGAGTAAACAAAAAGAAACTTGCCTATCTGGCTGACTAAGGGTACAGTCATGAAAGGTAACTAATTATCTTAATAAAGTTGAAAGAGATGCTCAGTTGGCCATAAATGTGGCGTATACATAATAGAAATACTTTCTATTCTGCACTTTCATGATGCCAACTGTACCTCCAAGTAACTACCAGCCAGTGTTTGCCAAATTTGTCTTAAAACAATTTTATTTCTGATACGTACTCGATCCAATTGCTAGGCACATCTTAATCGAGTAGGGGACCAGGCCCCATTGCATTGTGAGAACCTCTGAATGAAGTATAATAACACACCTGTACTGTGCAACATGGCAGCATCATACAAAACATACTAGTGTGGGTATAGGCCAGGCTTGCCTACGTATATGTGACATATGTGCATTCACATACAATGAAATACACCGCAGACAGGAGTAACACATGATGCTGGTAATGGGCAGGAGTATGGAGTCACCAATCCCTAACTACCTGCTATACTGTGACTAAACCATTTAAACAGCTAGTTCATGAATTAAAGAATTTGATTTATGCGTAGAATGTACATAAAAGTCTTCCATAAACAAGTTGGTCCACTAAAAACAAGCAGGATAAAGTATCTTATGGTAAAGTCTGTTCTGCATTCATGAATTTCAGCTGTTCAAAGAAGTATAGGTAGCTGTGAGAGTCTAATAGAAGCAGTGTTCCTTACAACAAGCCACAAACATTCACAACATGAGCAGAAAGTGACCTTAAAGGGAATAAGCAGTTGCCTCGAATAACGTCAAATATTGCAGTGTTTGTCCTACTTCAAAGTAAAAGTTCAAACTGTGCTCTCTTTCACTTAAGAATGATTTTGGTCAACATTCAGATATTTACTCAATTTCTACTCAAAATTCTCAGCTATTTGGAAGAGGAGTACAAGGAGAATTATGTAAAGTGATTCTTGTAACTACCTACCCCATGTTAAAGCATTCAAGCACCTGGTTAAAAGCAAAGAGGGTTGACAGATGATCTGCGCCATCGACTGGTTGAGAATTGTGTTATTGATACAAACTTCAACAGGGCTCAAAATTAACTTGAAGAAGGACACAGCCAAAATGAGCAGATTGGCTATAGGTCTACGTTATTTCATAGGACATTTGCTGACAGGCACCATGGCCTTCTATAAGGGCTTGGTAGCCATGGATATCTGTGCCGTCAGTTATTTCCAGCGCTACTCTATTTCCTGTTCTGACTTTGGAGCTAAATACAGAGCAAATGTTTCACAAAACTTTGGCTCTTCCCATACAGAGAAGAAAGAAGTGTCTCTTATTTTTAATTAATATGATTAAAACCTTAGCCATAATGAGAATAATGCTCCTATTCTTTCTCCTCTTCATCTTCCCTGTTGCATCTGCTCACTGGCATGGAACACTGATGTGTCTTCCTTCCATAGCAAAACCATCTCTTTTGTTAAACCACAGGCATGGAATGCTGCTGTAAGTCAATCAACAAATCCGTGAAAAACGGAACATTCACTTCATCTGCAACAAGAAAACAATCAAAATAACAATACAAAGAAATTGATTGATAAAGAAGCATTGAAAATATCACCTAGTAAAAAATTATCACAGGTCACTGGAGATAGACAAAAATAGCAGAAAAACAATATACTTCTCTACAATACCATTGATAATTGTAGCAGAGTTAATTTTGACAGGGGTAAGTAAGTACTAAGCAATGAATTCTTGTACCTAAATTAAAAAAAAATACAATCACCGATGCAGTTCTCAAAAACAACTTACAAAGTGATACCAAAGATACAACAATGAAGCCAAATTTATTTGACTTTTATTGCTACTTAGTTTTGAAAAGAAAAGAAGCGATAAGATTCAAATCTTACACCAGCGTGTGTCATGATCTAGAAGCAGGATGTACTGATAGTCCTGCATTTTCAGAAGTGCACAAAAGGACTGGCTACATGTCTCACAGTTGTAAACAGTTATAAACATTACCACACCATGGTCATTTTGTCCGAGATGGTTAGACTAATCATCATGTCAGGCTATCAGTTATGTTTTCTGTGACTTGTTCACATGATTTTTTCTCTTTCTTTTGATGAGATATCCGTGCTTGCTAACTCCACATACAGATGTAATATAGTCTAGTTTACAAAAAAATTGCAATGTTCTGTGGGCCCGTTTAGGCTTCAAAGATATGTACCGCAAAGCAAAATATCCTCTCACACACTTTTCATCAGCAACATTAAGACATCGTATGGTGGTCCTACTAATGATTGCCTGTAATTGCACGTTTTACAATGAATGTCCATTCCATTCACATGAATGCACATTGTACATACATGATCACCCGTGCTGTGTTGACTGCCTGCTTTAATGTTACTTGGGTGTCAATTAGCATGAGTATGAATGCAGAATTGACAAGCAGAAGTCATCTGAATTCTACTTTTGCTTTGCAAATTCGACATTCTTTCTCTGTCATGAAATTGAAAGAGGAATGTAGGGTTCAATCGGATAATGATAGGTCTCCGCCTAGTGTCACAATTTGCAATCTTATCCTGGAATTTACGGTTATGCAACTTAGAGGAATGAAATGTATGTCTACCCTCAAGTAACACCTGCATCAAGGCTGAATAAAGAGTGAAATGTATCCAAATGTTTTAGTTTTTCTGTCAATGCCCTAAAGATTCTAGGTGGACTGAGATTTCTCTGACTAACATTATGGTCATGCAAATGCAGGGTAAACATTGACTAAAAAGGCTAGAACACAACACATTTACCTTCCTGAAGGAGCTAACTACATTATATCCTAGTAATCATCAGACTTAAAAAAATTCCAAAATTATTCTGTTCACAAATGTACCGCAATATAATTCGGTGCCATCCGCTCAAAATGCACGTGTCAACGATGGGAATTCACTTCACAGCACGGACAATAATGCATCTAGGCCTACAACAGGCATTCATTTGAATGGAATGGGTAATAATTGTCGACTGGACAATCCAGGTGTTCATTGGCAGGACCCTCGTTTGGTGCTAGGCAAAGGACGGGTCATCCATTATTCTGCCCCCTTGCAAATTCGCACCAAAGTGGAAGTCGTTTTGCCCCCAAATATCTACCAGTTTGACCCACTGAACTAACTGACGTCAAATGCTGACGGGATAGTTTTCACCTGCAATCTTCACGACAGCAAGAAATCCAGACGGTGACTCAAAGGAAATGGCTACCTGTATACCTAGGCCAGCTTAGCCTAGCCTAAAGTATACCAAAGCTGTGTGTAGAGAGCTCTAGGCATCACGTTCATTTTCCACACAAAGTGTCCTATGATTCCAAGGTCTACTTGGTGCAAAATAACTTACGCTGCTGATATACTGCACGGAACGAATGATTCTGAAAGCTGCGCTCATTCCAGAAAGTAAAGCAGGGTTTACTGTATAAGTCCAAATAATTCCACGGGTAAACAGTCTCAGTTTTTCTGAGTCAATGAATTTTTCGGATGGACGTTTACATAACAACAGTCGGAATACACATCTAGACTAAACATGCACAGGATATGGTAAAAGGGCTCTCGTGCTACTGTAGCTCCTGCAGTATGTGCTTTAGCTGGTTTGTCACTCACCGATGCACAGCATGCATGCAAATGGCTGAGTAACAGAGGTCTCAATTAGGAGGGTAACTAGCGCATTTAAATGCAGCAGAGTGCTAGTGAGTACATGAAAATACTTTCATGGTGTGCATTATCTTCTTGGTGGACTTCACACCAACATGTCCACCATTATATTTGTACCACGGTTAGGAAATACACAAAATCTTGATTTGGGGGCTATATTTTGTAATTAGGATACAAAAAAAAAAATGAGCCATGTGCAAGCTTTGTTTTTTAGAAATGTCATGTCTACAAGGTTTTCACAATTTGACCCCTGATGACCCCAAATGGCCATTGACCTGCACCAAAATCAATAGGGTTCTTGTATTCAATGTTGTACACCTACATACTACAGCACATACCACATATGACACATTTCCAAGCTTCCCATCTTCAGATATCGTGTTTAAAAGGTTTTCACAATTTGACCCCTGTTGACCCCAAATGACCTTTGACCTCCACCAAAAACAATAAAATCCGCCAACTTAATGTGCTACACCTACATACCAAATATGAGATCTGTCCAAGCTTCCCTTCTTGAGACATTGTGTTTACAAGGTTTTCACAATCTGACCCTATTAACCCCAAATGACCTTTGACCTCCACCAGAACAATAGGGTTCTTCTACTTAATGTGGCACACCAACAAGCCAAATATGAGATCTGGACAAGCATCGCTTCCTAATATATCGTGTTTACAAGGTAGGGTGTCATGGACATACACACACACGAAACCACATACACACACACGTATGCATGATTACAAAGGTTACGATTATCAAAACCAAAGACATAGCAAGGAAGTTTTCAGATTGTTGTTGAATGGAAGAGAGAGATGGAACACTAACAAAAAGGCTTATTTTTTAACTTTCATCAAACAGCACATCCTGCTTAAACAGGAACAATTTAACAAATTTCAATGGCATTTCCAGTGATTATGGGGTGTTATGATAGGAACCTCTGCTGTTAGGTTGCTTTCAACTCAAACTCTTCCATGAAATTCATTCAAGGCTCATCTGGTGGAGAGCTGCACAGGGACTGTTTTGTTCTGTTTTCATCACCACAAAATAAAGTAATTACTAGGACAAAACACAAAGCAAAACAAACATTCTATATTTCCTAAAGATATGATTTAAAATGAACTTGAATTCTAAGAATTATCACTCAGCTCCCAAGATTTGTGAATAAAATTCCCAATCTTATGCTGTACATTCAGGAGGTACAACATGATTGCAACAATATTTCGAAGAAGGTAAAACAAGGGTAGGTTGGGGGGTTGCACAACTAATATCTGTTAACATACCTTTTTCCTTCTCTTTCTTGGTTTCTTTCTTTCACTCGATGAGCTATCAGATGAGCTGTCATCATCCGAAGAGTCGTCGCTACTACTCGAGCTACTACTGCTACTGTTGCTACCTGAGCTGCTACCCGAAGATGTGCTGCTGGAATCTGGAGATGAATCTGCCGTGGAAGAAGATTCTTTATCTGAATCTTTGTCGTCCTCATCGTCTCCATCATCAGAATCATCGTTTTTCTCGGAACCTTTGATCCTGCAAAACAAGAGAAGAAAAATTTTGGAAACAACTTCAAGAGAACGGAAATTCTTATCTTGAGATATTTTGAACTGTCAGTTGCGAATGAGGGGAGAAAGTTAGCAAAATCCCTTTTATGTGATGCATCAAGCATTTCCATAAGGCATAACAATAATAAGGCAAACAACACTGACTGACTGTACCTCATGATGAATAACTTAGCTGTGGCTTGTACATACATGGTACATAAAGGTATCAAGCATGAACAACATATTTGTGCTGCCATATGTACAAGTCAGTGATGAGCCATTGGTTCACTAAGCCACTGTTTTAATGAGCCATTAGTTTAATAAGCCATTGGTTTATGACCCAGGGTTATTGTTTCATTGCTTCCTGCAAACAAATTTTTCCAAGATGTCTACTTGCATTACAACCAATTGCTTAACACCTCACTCACGTATGAGCGTGGTCTATTCTATTGCACATGGAGTGAGGTTGAAAATCAAAACACATAACAACTACTTACTCTTTTCTCTTCTTCTCCCTGTCCTTCATCTTTTTATCAAGGAGGGCTACCCTGGATGGACGATGTAAATACTTCCTTTTACCTGTGCATTCATACGTCCAGTGACCTTTCTCCAAACACTTCTGGCACTTTATATTCTCCTTATTTTCGCTGCAAAATTTAGGAAGATGCAGACTAATTTCACTTGATGATGAGAAGGGTTTCAAGAAAATTTGTGTGAAAACAACAATTACCAGGAAAATCAACAAACTGCAGTTTACTTCATTATTGAACAAACTGGTAGCTCTTTGTTTTCATAAGTGAATCTGGTTTTAAATGAGAACTTACTTTTGTTTGGCATGTATCAGGGCAATTCTTGTGGCCATGGTCAAAGAGCTGTAAGATCCTGAGAAAAAATAACACAAAATTAGAAATACTGAATGTGCGAAGGTTGATCACATGGAGATAATGAACATAACAATAAGTCTTTGGAAGCACTAGCAGCTAAGTTCCTGCACATATAATGAAACCTGCATTTGAACAAGAAAAGGAATGTGCGAGGAGTGATCAAATGGTGAAAATAAACACAAGTCTCTGGAAGCAGTAGCACTTAGGTTCCTACTCATATGAAACCTACATTTGGAAAAGAAATATATCCAATAGCTGATTTCTGGCCCTTAGTCTGATGCACACTCTCACTTTGTTAAAATTTTCTGGAAATTTGACAGACCAACAGTAAAAGTATAAAAATTACGTTTTCTTAAGATTTGATCACAGATATGGTAAATCAATTACTGCATGACTTTAAATGATGTACAATGAAATGCCCTTGTCTATTGTTTGCATTGACCAAAATTGTAGATTATTCTCTGGTTGATGCACAGTCCAGCATTGAATAATCTTTCATTAATGAACTCTCCAAGAACTGTATTCTCCTCATGCCTTGGACAATCCTTTTCAAATTTCAGTAAAAAGTGGGGATATTTTGCTTTATTCATGCTTCAGTGTGTGGATTGTATGGCTTAAAAGGTTGTGTAACATGCTTCTTAGAAGAGGGCATTGTAAGTCTGTAGGAGTTACTGTAAGTCACATTGTTACCATCCTATAGGCTAGGATCATGACCCACCATTAATATTAATAATAGGCTCTAGGCTAGGTCTGAGTAATTACAGTAATGCCTATGGAGTCCAAAATGTAACAACTGGCTTAATGATCACCTTATCTTGCTTGCTTTGCCTAAGTTGTAGGTGTAAGTTTAACTAGGGCCAAACGAAATTGGGAGTTGCGTAAGTTCGGCATGACCTTAGTTTGAGTAACACATACGAATTATTTGGGCCTGATAATATGATATTTGCCTATCTCACGAATACCATACCATGGATATACTCATTAATCTTGCTACTAACTTAACTATCCACTTTCATAAGAATGTGGTAGATGATAGGATTAAAAGATCGATTACAAGGGAAATAGTAAACATGAATACGAAGTTACATACTGATGTGTTGGTGACTGATTTGAAACTTTGATATTCAGAGCAGTTCGAGTGGTCGAAAGTGACGCAATTTTATGAGGTGAAAGTTGTTTGCGGTCCTCAGCTCTGAACATACCGCGCCGTGTGTGTACTAGTTCTGCTACAAGCAAATATTGACGGTGGTTGACAAAAAAGGTAGAGCGCCAGCACAAATATTTTATCTCAGACATCCCTGCAACAAAAATAGATGAAAATCATCTTGCATAGCGCCATCGCTAAGTTGCGCAATCAGATTTGGTAGATACTGGAAATAACATGTCGTGTATCAGTATTATATGGGCAGGGGGAATTTTGTAAGATACCAGAATCCCAATATCGTAGTCCAGTGCCGCAGTAAAAAAAAAAAAAAAAAAAGAGGGAGGGAGGGAAGAAGGTAAGCTTCTTTTTTTATTTCTTCCTACGTTCTGTGTTTGCATTTTAGAAAAAATGATTAATACGTTAGAACGACAGAATATTCTAAATGAAACAAAAGTTTAGAAATTAATTACAGACGCTCAGTTCATCTCATAACTTTGGAGACACATATGCCAACATAAGTGGATAGATGGTACTTTTGCACTTATTGTCAGAGCAAAAGAAACTGTCGCTCGCACTGAATAGTGTCGTCAGTGTGAACAAATATGAACTTTAACGTCCGCAATATAGTTTGGATATTATTGCCCCCTTGATTTGGAATGAGACCTACTATGTTTTCATATATAAACCTATTAATTGCGATTAGATAAAAGAAAGAGAACATGTTCTATACAAATTAGTTTGTAGTTTTTATAACCCCCCCCCCCCCCCCGAAAAAAAACTTTGAATGAGCAAGTGGGAGGTGCAGTATTATAACCACTTGGAAAAATTTCTGGAGATTCAAATTTTGGTTGTTCAAGTAAAACTGGTGCTGAAGTTGTTATTTGGGTTCCTGTTGTCCGATTTAGGTCTCGTCCGCTGACAGACTGCTGAGATAGGTAGGTCCCCCATTCCTCCCATCCTTTGAAAAAGTGACTAAAGAATTTGGGATATTCTCTCGTCCGGTCTGATGGGCACGTTAAATGGTGGTCCAGGGAGAAGGTTTGAGTTTGCGTTGGCGATTGCTGCTGTTGTCCCTGCATCGTTATCCTCTGGACATGACAAGTAACTGAACGAAAAGAATAGGCGAATCATGCCAGTGTTCTCCCACGATCAACATGGTATAGGGTCCTTGATGAGCTCATATGGGTTGACCGATCCGCAAAATTTCAAATTGAAAAGCATCAAACAGTGCATATTACTTCCCAGCTACCGATCCCTGACTGTTTGGGGCTAGTACTGTCATACATAACTAAGAATGAGATGGAGGTGAGGAGGATAGTGTTGATGGATCGCTCAGTTTCAAACCTACTACACGAACTTCTAGATTGCATTTGTAGATGGAGGGGCGGTAAACAGTGGCGGCATCAGAAGGCATAGGGGTCCAAATCCCGGTAGTCAGAACCTTTGCCCCCAGTTCCCCCCCCCCCCCCACTCCACTCAGCTGAAGTGAGTTGATGAACACATACATGTTTATTCCCTGTTCCCATAATTTCGCTTTTACCTTTCGGTTCTAGGAAGTCCATGAGCCTTTATTTTTGTCCAGATATATGCTAAGACCTCAAAGTTTCTGTGGGGTTCTCCCCCTGGATCCCCAAGAGACTTTGCCTCTGGACCATGCAAGGTGTCTATCGTCAGCTTCCATATTTGAAATCGGCCTATGCAATCATGAGACTTACTTTTACACCCACAGATATGCTGAAACCCCAGAGATTCCACCCCCACCGGGCCCCCAGAGGACCCCCACCGGGGCTCTCCCCGCTGGACAACATGGGGAGTCCTAAGTTCTTATTTTGTCAACTTAAAGAAGAATAGCCGAAATAATTAAAACTGTTTGGAATCTTTGCGTTTATTGATGCACTTTGAACAAAAATATACCTATCCTGAGACTTGAAATTTTCACCCAGAGATATACTAAACTGAACTTCAGAGCTTTTGCCCCCGTGACCCCCACCATGGGCTATGCCACTGGACCCCACCAGGGGCGAAAGACGGACCCCGCTTGCCACGCTTGCGCCTCGCGCTCGTTTTCAGTCTGCGCGGGAAATTTTCGCCCCCGACACTTTCTTTTGTCCTCCATTCCCCCCCCCCCCCCGTCCCCTTAAATCTAAAATCCTGATGCCACCACTCGCGGTAAAGGGTACAATTCATCATCGTTATATATAGTCTACAATGAATTGTGCAAGTCAGAGTAGATTTGACGGTCTGACAGGACCTGGGAGATGACAGAACCCACAACCGCCAGAGGGCCCCAACAGAAAGAGAAACTGGAGTAACATCGGCAAGTAAGGGCATTAATTATCCGTCGAGGGACGTCGATTGAAGTTGTACTGCAAGCGCATCCTGGTAAACTTGATTGAGTCGTTTTCACTATTTGAACCGGGACTGAACGGTCAATGTTTCTAATGCAATGACATCATGCGTGAGAAAGGGTTTTCGGGTATTCAAAGCTAATCTATTGATGGAATCGGAGGAAAGGGCCCTATTGATCGTTAAGTTGGTATGAGTTTGAACCGTCACACAAGGTTGGGTTGGCGCGTCCGGGTTGTTTTCAAGAGGAACAATGAAGGTCCACAGGCCTTTAATTAATCCTCTCTGAGTACCGTGTGAACTAATGGCCTGCCTGAACTCACCCCAGAATAGCCATTGCAATTTAGCGATTGATTTTTATGAGCATTGTTTTAAAAGTTTATGGTAATAATCCCGTCAGTTGGAAGCAAGTTCACTTACCCTAGGGCTGGGGACTGGTTTACGTATTACTCATGACTTACAATGTTGCAAGCCGAGACAAATTCCTCCCGGTTAGTAATAGCCTATGCGTTTCATTTCATGATGATGAAGAGTAATAATGAGGCGGACTATTAAAGTGCGAAACTTGAAGAGTATGGGCAGAGAAATATAGAGCTTGGCTATTCGGTTTCACCAGGGAGGTGTTATTAGATAACACCTCCCTGGTTTCACGATGTCAGGGACATGTGAAGCTTATAGACTCACCTCAGCGAATGACTCCCCGATTAGGGGGATCAAGTTGCCAAGGTGCTTTCGAGCAGCAACAAGTGAGGCCTGCCGTCAAGAGTGGATCCAGGATTTTGTTTGGGGGGAGGAGGATTTTGTTTGGGGGAGGGGAGGGGCATAGCGCAATAGATTCATCTATCGTGGACGAATGTCATCCATCTGAAGGACTTAAATCAAAATGTCGTCTCAATATGGTATACGAGTTTCTATATCAAAACCGTGATTCAAGCATTCTATATTTTGGACTGGTATTCTTTACGCAATACTTTCTCTCCTTCTTTTTAATTTTGTTTGTGAATTCCGTACTTCGATCACTGAACGTTGAACAATAATGTATCCTTTTGATTGACTCTTGAGTTTCAATCCAGTTTCTTCACAGATTTTGTTAAGTCGATGAGATGTGTACGCCAAGGCTGGCTGTCCATTAAGCTCTTATATCTGTTCTGAGATCTTACTATTTCATTAATCAATTTCAATAATAATGTTGGCATTATGATCACTCTGTTTACTATTTGTTTTTAAAATTTCAAGTTATTCATGTGATATTGTAATTATAACTGTTGGTACTGAACGCTTCCTAAAAGAAGTTGTTGCTGCGTTGAAAAGTTTCTTCCCCTGTTTTCCGGATTTCGTCTTAATCTAGAAAAATTATTCTTGCATTGTGATTCTTCAGGGTAACACTTACCTTAGTGTTCCTTTCACTCATGACCACAATTGCTTTCAGCTGAACTATATTCCTATACAGTCACTTGTTAAAAATCTTTTTAAGACTTGGTCCTAAATAGATTGTACTCCTATTAGTAACATCTTAATAATAAAAAAAAAACAACTAATTTTCAGCTTGTTCATTTTTACTGTTCTTCCCAACCCTCATCTCTCACATTTACCTTTTTTTTCGAGAATTGGAGACCGTTATTTAGGAATTCATTTGGGTCAAATAAACCTGACAAAATTAGAAGAGTACTCGTTAATCAGCGGCGTAATGGTGGACTCGACATAATTAATTTGGAGTAATTTGCTAAAAGTTTAAAATGTCTAAGTGAATAATGCTATATCTATGGTCACTCTTATCATTCGAAACTGCTCTTTGATCACGAGTTGGGAAAATATGGGAGTATTTTTTTTTATCTGAGTGTCACAAAACCGATATTAAAATTAACAACGTATCTCTGAAGGATGTTTGTAGTGCTTGGGAAGACTATAAGACTGTTTGTGGCTATGCTAATCAATCAACACTGAACAATTTTTTATCAAAATTGGCTACGATGTCTTCTGTCCTGACTTGATGAGAACTTAAACGTGCACATCATATAAGGGACCTCTTTAAACTTGTTAAACTGCATGTACTTCGCAACGAACATATATATAATATATATAAATGAATTCTTTCCGTTTATATAATATTGCGGAATTATTAAAGCTATCCCTAGCACTTGGAAATAGACTTTAAGCACACTGACATACATATTGATAATATCACTACACTTTTCGCATTTGAGTTCTCGACCTCAGATTGAATATATAAATACTTCATGAAACTTTCTTCTGGACTCCTACAGCAGTGTTTAAATGGGAACAAATTAACATCTTTGGTTATGATTGGTCTGCTACTTTTTGTTTGCTTTTTTCCCTTGCTGTCAGAGAAGCTAAAGTACAATAGTTTCATTTTTTTTTTCCTTTGTAGATTAATAGCTGCATATTCAGTTTTATGTAAAATTAAACATGTCAAGGAGACTTCCGATCATGCGCATTCTCTAATAGTGAAAACGAGATTCAGGAACTTTTATTTTTTCCTTGCAGTACCACCAAAAAATGTTGGCACACTATTTCACTTAATTTCATCAGGAATTAACGGTTTTGATTTTAGTAGCGAGATAAGCTCTGGCTTCACGGATGAAGATAAACATCCGATCATTTTTTTCCCTTCTTCATACTAAGCATTCCTTGTATAAAAGTGCAAGATAAATGACAAAATCCTTGAGTAAACAGGAATTGTGCATACAGTATGTTTTTTTTTTTTTGTTGGAAGATGATTTTTCATTTTAAAGAAACGCAGTAAAGATTCTCGCTTCTTATAGAAATTTTTATTAAATCATTTTCCTAAGTCGCTTGCAACGTATAACCTATCTTTTGTGTAGCTCTTTCACGAGTGGTTTTTGAAAGTCAAGAATGAGACTGAACATAATGATACTCGTGTCTTTGTTTGTTGATTTCTGTTTTTCAACCTTGTCTTCTTTTTTCCCCTTTTCGCTTTCCTTCTATACCTTCTCCTTCCCTTCCGAACATGTGTAATTCTTCGTTACTATTGACTTAATTTGTTTACGATATCTGATGCTTTTTTGAATCCCAGAAAAGTACGTTCAAACAGATGGATTTTCGTCAAGAGTATTTGGTTATAATTATACAAAGGCAATGTAGGTAAATAAACCATTTCCCGTTCCTACTAAATCAATTTATATTTTTGCAATAATTTACAATGTTAAATGGAATAGGGCGTATAGAATACACCATCATGGTATACAAAAGAAAGTAGCTTTAAGGGTGCACATGCATCCAAGGCAGCTATAGACCTAAATATTATATTGTGCATGTTGCTCCCTGTATAGGACAGTGCCTTCACATGGGTTGTTTGTAGGGAGGGGGGGGGGTCAAGAGACTGGCCTGCTCAGCTAGACTTTTGTTTTCAGGGACTCTAGAACATAAATGGGGGGGGGGGGGGAACTACAACGAGTGTGACAGAATGTGATACAGAAATACACGCCTTGGCACAACCAGATTTTGGACTAGGGGTAAAATGAGACTTGTGGGAGGGCCACCTACGCCGAGTGCCACCATGAGTTAGCGCACGAGGAAAAAATTCCATAAAAATAGATCAAATAATCCATACTATGAGATCGCCTAAAATCGCCTTTCGTAGGCTCAGCAAGTAAACTCTGCAGGAGTTGGTACTGTCAGTGTATTCTTGGATGGTTAAAACTGCGTTCGATTTAAGACACACGTTAAGTTGGTGGTTGTATATGAAACTTCTAGTACCCCCTCCCCCTCCTTTTGCATGCTTTTCGTGTATAAATGCATTTTAAATTTCTTTTTACAAGTATGATGTTTTTATGCGTGTGTGTGTATGTGTGTTTCCCAGAGAGCAACAAAGAGCAACAAAAAAGCAAAAAAGTCTTTTTTCCGCCAGTCACATCTGCATAGTCAACAGTGGCGTCGTGCGCATGTGGGCCCTGGCTCGGACACGTTCCCCCCCCCCCCCCCACGTTTTGCTAAGTGCGTCATTCAATTGTGTCTTAAATGCCTGTAACGATCCTTGGACAGAGACCGTGGGACTCCGTGTAGACTTTATCATAAGTAATGAAAAAGTTTCCTCAAAGGTACAGCAGGATAAATTTTCTTCACGATGTGATAGCAGTTTCCGAAAAAGAAAGTAATCGGTTCAAATACAATCACTATATTACTATCATATTTGTAACATAATCTTGAAAATAATCAGTTCGTTATCGCATATTGAAGTTTTGCCCTGTATAGGTTCCGCTACTTTCGCCTTTCCTGTCCACTTTCCCCATTGAGTCTCTACCATCTTTAACCCAGTCACCAATCAGGGTCGCGGAGAAGGGGGGGGGGGTAACGATATCCCTAGTCCCAGTGCAACTTCGAGGCAAGGAAAAACTATTTCATGGAATAATAAGCACGAAAATAAGCGACAATTTGAAAATCAAAACAACAATTTTTACTATTTCATACATGTATTTGTGATTTATCATTTACGTATGGAAACCCTGGTGCACATTCATAAATCTCCACGAATGGAGGGGTAAAACTAACATCTATTGGACATGTCTATACGCTTGTGGTGTGTATTTCTGTTCGTCACCTGGTCGGTAACTGTCGATCGTTATTTTGATCTTACGTATATAATTCAGAATTACTAACTTCCTGTTGCCCTTAATATTTCATTTATTTCAACACCAAAGGGCAAACTCGATTAGCGGAACGCTAATAACACCCAAGACCCTCTAGAAACATGGAAACATCAAACAAAACAATTAAATAACAAAACAATCAACATGAAAGATGAAAGACATAAACTACAAACAAAACAGTAAAGAGAAAATTATAGCTAAAGGTAAAACAGAAAACTTACAAAGATAGATTAAAACAGAAGATAAACTCAGCAAAAAAACAATAAAATAAGTCAAGAATATCAGTAACATTTGAGTAAGAGTGTGCACGTCTTAGTTAAATTGACAGATTATTCCTATTTTAGTTTCGGGAGCTTACAGTTTCAGTTAAGTTCATACTGAGAAATTCTATGGGTTGAGATATTCCCGTGATAAATTTGGCCCCGAAGAAAGTCTATCTTCGGCGTCTATCAGCTTGCCGTTATAGTTTCGTTGCGTTGCTTTTTGTTCGAAGGACAGTTTGGTCCTACGCATTTGGATCTCTCGCCTTTTGGAGGCTTATTTCTCCATCCTTATGTAATACCGACAGAAATCGCAAACCACAAGTTGCCCTTCCTCACTCCGTGGATAAGCTCTATAAAAAGATATTGCATTGTCTTGGTAGGGGATTTCTTTGAGATTAATTTGGATAAAAGCAGTTGTTACTCGCTGAACTGTAGCATTTGTTTCCATGGTGACTGCCGGTGTTGCCCTCTAGTCCAGCTGCGCAATATGTTCAAAAGCGTATTTTTTTTTGTGATTGTGTGATTACACTAAAAATCACAATCACACTAAAAAGGGAAGTTACATGGAAAAATAAAAATAACTGAGCCTATGTGGAAATGTTTCCCAAAACAAGGATCAGAGCTTCGAATCTCACCGACCAAATTCTATAACTAAACAGTCTATTCCTATGAGATGACGTTCAGGATGTAATGACATGCACGTGCTTATTGCCCAAAACATACTCTTCCTGGAACTTTTCGTACATTTATCCTACGCTGAGGCTTCCTATCACGGTCAATCACACGTGATCGAGCGTCCAATAACATGGTGATGGGAATCACGTATAGGCTATTTAAATTTTGATTCATAAAATTATTTCTTTGATTCATAAAATTATTTCTTTCAGTCAGTTTGAACTTAGTAAACTAATAATAGTAAACCTCTATTGATGTCGTCAGTTGTTTAATCGGATGCTGTAATACTCAGCATTCTTTTTTATTCCTTTTAATGTTTCCAAGACGTTTAACATGCACAAGCAACGTAAAATCCTTAGGGCATACTAATATTGGTAATATAGCCTATGACATGTTTTGGAGTCTTTTACTATGTGCACATGTTTCAACGTGAAAACAAAATGACCTGTGGTATTCCTTATTGATAGTTTGAATGATTTTATTCCCTGAATACCGAAATTTGGGTTAGCTTGTGACGTCAGCTTGTGTAAAAGGCATTAAAGAAGAAATGGATATCTTCGAGTAGCACGTGATTGAATGTTGAATTAATTCCGTCAGTTGGTACAGCAACTTATTGAACACAGTGTAAACACACCACACCTATGACACTGTGATGAAGACTATGCAATATACGTTTCGGTTGAAGAGCCATATGGCACTTCTTTCGAAGCACCCTCTTTTTGTGAAGCGGAACAACCTGCGCAGTATGATTTCTTCCTTGTTTCTTTTAATTGGCAAAAATTCGGGAAAAGGTGGTTTTGTTCACGCAGTTATGTCACAGAGGGTGTAAGAAGATAAGTCTCTAATATGTGAGGTCATTGTTAAAACCCAAGAAGTTTAGTCCCCGTCAAGTTATATTCACCAATCCATGTAAATTTAACCTATAGTGTTTAGTGGTATCAGTGGAAAACACATTTTGGAGTAGGAAGCGAGTCAAAAAATGTTGAAATATCAGCATTTTCCAAAATTCAAATACCAGGTATTGACCATTACGCTACAATATTTCTGTTACACAGTTGCATCATGAATAAACCAATAGCAAGATATGTAAATTTATGACGTCAAGGGAGGGACTCACTTTCACTCATATTTCATTTTTTTATTTCAGTATTTTTAAATAGGATTTCAGCAATTTATAAATAGGATAGAAATTATAACATTAACAGAAAGAAAAGGTTAAGACAACAAAAACTTTAATAAAAGCTTAAGCAAAGAAAGAATAAAGAAACATAAAAATACAAAACCGCACTCTAAACCTCGTTATTAGAAACTACAAACATCGCTCCAATAAACCGTTTTGAATACAAGAGCTGCTCTGTAAATAAAGGAATTCTTTATAAGTAGTACTCTGAAACATGAAGTTATGGTTGGATTTCTTAAATTATAGTTTGTTTTATTGCACAGAGAATTAAGTTCAAGGTGTGCATTATTACCCTTATTAGCTTGATTTTTTTGCAAGTCTTTTAAATCCATTCCTGGCGGCTTCATTAACCTTATACGCAACGTTTTCATAAGTAAGTCATAAAATGTTTTTGCCCAATATTTAAGAAAACTTCTAATTCTATTCTTGTCTTTATCTTGCACAAAATGATACCATTATGGAATTGCATACACTAGGGTAGGCACGATGGATGCCTTAAACACTTTTTCGTTTGTCTCACTTGAAAAGTATATGGTACAGTGTAAGCTACACCGTCGAAACCTCGAAACAATGCAATACACTTTTGATAACACCCTCGAAATATGGTTGGAAAAAGTTAACCTATTGTCAATACAGAATCCTAACTACATAGAGTATGAGGAACGTTTAACACACGAGCCCTGGATCACAGCCTTCTCTTCTTTAATATTCAATGAACGTTTAGGCCTCACATTAATATTTCAAGCATAACTAATTCTTTCGTTTCCCTTGGATTTAAAAGGAGATTTTTCCTCTCACACAAGTTAACAAATTTAGAGATAAAATTTTTGATGATCCACTTGATCTTTCCTACGCGTGGTTTTGCTATGACGCTGCAAGAAACGGCGGTATCAGCCGCATACTTGATAACGTTGCAACTACGGTGGGAGCGAATTTCATCGCCACAAATTGTGAAAAGAAGAGCCAATGGAGGACGCCCTTGAGGAACTCCTATTTTAACATCCTATGTAGGAGAAGATCCCATGTGAACTTTTATATGCCTGGACCACCTATTTACGGAGCCTGCAAACCAGTGAATAAGCCACGGTTCTCTAATAAAACTATGAAGGCCTTATGATATCCTTTCTTGAAAGTTATACTTAAATTTTGTCTCAAAGATGAGCATGCAAGTTTATTTTGGAAGCATGTATTGTCTTCTTTAAAAATAGTGATATCACTTACCAGTGTGAAACCCTAAAGAAAGAAACGCTGCCACTGCAACACTCCACATCATCGGTTTTGCATTTTAATCAAACTTTGAAAAGTCATATCGCAACAATGGTAACAGTTATATAAACACAGTTTCTGCAATTGTCATCCCGGTTTTTTTCTGTGCAACCTTCGAATGAAGCCAGTTCTTTTGTTCATGTGTGTTTTTTTGGTCTTTTGCTCTATACAACATATATATGATAACGTTATTGCTAATAGTTTGTGTACTCATGAACGTTAATTCGCTTCTTCAGGACTTCTTTTTGTTTGTTGTTTGTTTTTTCTTCTTTTTATTCCTTTTGCAGGTATTTCCGAAACCTTATTTTTATGCCTGCACGACCTAGTCTTTGTGGTGGAGTCCCCACGAACGTGTACAAGGTTTAAGATTTTCACATCCCTGATACATATTTTATAAGGTATGTTTTATAGTAAGTACTGTGAAAACGTAAATACTACCGGTGGCAACGTAACTGGGGGAAGACGGATGGCGCCCTGTGGCGATTGTTTCCTTTTTGTTTTGAAGGGAGGTGGGTGAGCACAAGAGGAAAGCTGTTGCCTTATATGGTTATCTCGACGTTTGAAATTTACGGTGGTACAAAGTTATGACAATGAATAGTGCATTGTCATACTTACCTTTAAAATACCACCTTAATATCTGAGTGACTTTGAGGTTGCATGCAGTTCTCATGTTTCTATAAACTTAATCAGTATAAGGTCTCCTGCTAAAACGATTTTCCACATTTGTAACTCACGGCAAAAAATAGCAACTCTCCTGCTGACTGATTGAATTGATCTGGCTCATAAATGTCTATTTACTTGACGAGGGAGCCTTATGAAAATGAGCTTTGTGCACACTGAAAAGAACAAATGATGAAAATTAGCCTCGTCTTTGTTTTGATAGCATTCATGAGTAGTTACTAAATGACATTTACGGTGTTCGCCACTGGTTATCATAGTTCGTCGTTTCCGGGTTCCTTGGTAATTTTGAATATTTTACTCAAGACCACAAGAGTGTAGTCAAACCTCAGCCTTGGGAAAACAGTAGTAGGTAACAGCAGTAACTTCTTAACCAAAATTCAAAATTCACTTAGGCTGGGTTTTTATGATGCGGCCCAGTTTAGCTGATCACAGTAATTAATACACAAGCAAAGGAAATTGGGATTTGATAAAAGCACATGACATCAACACGGACCAAATACGATGTCTGTCTATGGCAAATATGAGGTTCTTGCTTTGAGAGTACATGAATAGATTCGTGCCTATCGCACAATCAATTTTCAAGGGTTTTACTTAACATTCAATTGTGGGGTGGACTCTGCTCGGACTCGGATCCCCTGGACTCCGACTCGGAGGGGTTGGGGTACCGGACTTGAAAATAGGCTCGGAATTGGGGCCTCTGGAATCGGAATTGTCCCAGACTCGGATAAGGTGGACTCTGGCCCTGGTGTGCATGACATAAGTCCAAGCTTTCGTTTTTGAGATATCGTATTCACAAACAACTTAGGCGTGACAAATACACATTCATGCACACGTACCTACAACATTAGCACACGTAGGTGTACGCGAGATGGGGTTCGGGTTGCTGCAGCCTTCCCAGAGCAGGGAAATGCTTATTTCAGGGCACTAGCTGACACTTGTATTTTCAGGGCAATAGAGCAATGCAGTAGGGAGTGCGGCGTGCAGCGGCGTTTGTCAACAGGGCAAAATGCTTATAGTCGCAGTTACTATTAGCAGTATTAAGTATAAACCAAAACTCCGACAATAATATCTTTGTTTGTAGTAATAATTGTGAGGGGGGGGGGGTAGAGACCCATCCATACCCGTCGAGAATGCCGCTTTCGTGGTACTGGAAGGGAAAAATCAGGGCAAATTGCAAAATTTTCCGGGCAAACACCCTCCGACCCAGCCCCTCTGTGAAATGTCTTCTCTCACGCCCCTGCACACACAAACATACATAAACACGCCGTCATTATTACAAAGGTTGCGATTCAACTCTGACCGCGGTTGGTAATCATCATTCCTGAGTATCACTTCGGTGTATGGAATGGCTGCAGTGGCCACCTTTATAGCTAAGTTACTGATTTTTTTATTTGACTCGACCTCAGTTGATTTTGAACAAAGTAGAATATGAGGTTTGTCCTGGATGAGAACATTATTAGCCTGACTTGTGGCGTTGTGACCACCTTCCTCCAATCTGCATCTCGAGCTCTATGAGTTCTGTGCCCTCCCTCACTCTGCCGTGTACGAAATTTGGGTCGAAGGGTAGCTTTGGCCGATCTGGTTGAGTTGTAGCCATTAGTAGATGTAACTCTCCGGCAACGTTCACAGTACCAAAGATTTTGATTCCAGAGGAAGATTGGACATTCTCCCTGGAAAACTGTTAATATATTGGAAATAGCGCCCTCTTTCGTAAAAATATAGGAAATTTAGAACAATACTATGCGATTATCTTGATTTCTGTAACTGTAAAGCGCAGTCCCTTATCCGGGAAGAGGAGGGTTCACGGGGTTCGGACGCCTATGATAGTAGGCCTGCGTTAGCAACATGTTGAATGAGTATTAATTTGTTTGTCATAATTGTCGCGTAAACTGCGCACCCGTGGTAATACCGAGACCACTGAAAAGCTGTATACGGGCCATAAGTGTTGTTTGCATTAAGCAACATGTATTTTAACAAAGGCCTGTATGACAAAGCACATGCCTTTTGTGGTTAAAATTGCAGATATAAAGAGCAAACCGACACCTAGCCCCGAGTTACCTTTCCAGCAGGTGTTGGTGTGTGCCGCTTTTTTAATGTCCATATGTATTACGAAGGCAGAGCTGGTGTATTCAGCAATAATAACGTCCCTTGTGCGAGCTAAGCCCCGATCGGAATAGTACTGGTGAGTGTAGTTTTAGTGTTTCTACTTGTAACACTAAATTGACAGATTGATCATCTTTCCCTACATTATCTTTGCAGCTGCTTATAAGATCTATCTCCAACTAAATAGACTGTGGGATATATTTGTACATTACGCTAACAAGTACAGTACAAGCCAGCAGTTGGTGTGCAGTGCCAGTGAAGGTTTCGTGGGATTTATATGAGGAGATAATTTTTTAGGAATAACTGTACAATGTATTTTAATTAATATTTTCTTTCTTTTCTAAGGAAACTTCATTATTGAAAATGACTTCTAAGAAGAATATAAAAAAGTTGACTCTCCCTGGAGATGCGACAAATGGTGGGGAAAGCACACAATTAAATGCCGCAGAGTAAGTGTATATTATTGTACAGTTTGTATTGTAACGGACCTAAGTTAGGCTGACGTTAGTAGGCCTACTACGGCCTATGCGTAATCGATTTTGTTTGACTGAGTCTAATAGTAATTTAATAACAACTGTAAAATTATAGCACACCAAACTATAATCTTGAAAAAGTGATCTGCCCACTTTAAGATTACTATCCTTTAATCGACAAGTATACGCCTTAAGGTACGTTTTAGGATCTCTGTGTAGCTGTGAACTGAGGGAGTATGACTGACTTTTGAGTGGCCTAGGCCTAAGTTACAGCATGATACAGTAGCCTAGGCATACTATGAGTAGGCAAACGTTATGTCAAATTTTAATGCTTATTATTGTACCGTGGGCATGAGCAGAGTCTAAGTAATAATTTTGCCAGGTCTAAACATAATCTAGGTATTACTGTTCATGCCACCTTGCTGTGGTGTAGACTAACATTAGTGTTACTGTTAATGAATGTTATATATCCTAGGCTTAACGTTACTAATTAGTAATGTAGTAACTGGCTAGGAGGAGAGGAGGACATTAACTGATTAAGGTGTATGCAAGCACAGGCTAGCAGTTTTCCAAAGATTTTTGCAAGTAGAAAAACTGCAACAGACTTGGTAGATGAACTGCTTAATGTTAGCCGAGCTTATATGTCACATTAATGTAACTTATACAGACTGCACAGGCGATATTTTGGCAGTTCAAGAGTGTGCTGATAAATCTTACTTTCTTCTGTGAATTTGTGCTGAGTTGGAGAATACATTGTCGGTCAGCTTAGAAATTTATCGTCAGTAGGTCCTACTAAGTCTACACATATCAATGCTTGTTACTGCTAACTTGCACGAATGATGTTATATTTTTAAAATTAGGAATATGGTAACAAATTGACTGAAGTTAACAATCCATGACCACACGCTTATATACTAGACAATGATATGCTTGAATGAACACTTGTAGTAATGCCAGGAATAGCATATAGGTACATAATATAGGGTTAGCGTATATATTACAGAGTTAGTCATCAGGGATGTATTGTATAAATTTATCTTCGAACACCCAACCACCAAATTTTCTCTTTTAGCATAATGGGTTTTGCTTATATAATGCCACTGTTGTCATAATATACTTGCTTCCAATCTTCTATCCTCTTTCATTTGCAAATGTAATTTCTCTCGTTTCTCTCACAGGTTTTCATAGTTTTTTCTTTCACAGAATGTCTATAACTTTGTGTGATTAAGGAAAAAAAAAGAAAGAAAGAATCAAAGATAAAAAAGTAGACATAGGCCCTGTGCAACTGTGTTAGTTGTCTTATACCCTTGCTGACTTCACTTCCAGTCATGGATTCGAAAATTGTACCAACAACTCTGTTAGTTTGTGCAGTATTTGTTCCCAATTCTGCGTGAGGGATTCCTCCCCTGAAAATAGCTTTCCAATCTGGGAAATTACTGTTGCACAACCTTGCTTTTGTAGTCACTTGAGGTAGACTTGCATAGCTTAGCCTAGTCATAAGTTAGAATTCTAACTGATTGCCCAGCATGATGGACTCTAAAGTGATACACTTGAGGACAAGGGCATGTTCCATGCTAATGCCGTTGAAGTTTTGCTGCGGTATTGACGTTCTTACGCTAACAAAACCCAGTTGTCATACAGTACATTAATATAATATAACATAACATGCTGGCCGATGATTTTGCTTACACACATTTGAAAAGAAATTCACACATTCTTTCCTATTTGACTGGAAAATGTGTTGTGAATTAAGGGGAAACGTGCCATAGAAATAGATAAGCCAGAATGACGTCAGACTAACCAGCCACACACTGACCAAATGAAGGGGAGCATAATAGTGTGGTCCTTGCTCTGTATGGCAAAACAGCTCTGCCTTCAACATTTGCCATACATAGCAACTTAGCAAGTGCACCTAGAATGACACATCCTCTAGAATGATGTACTGTAACCTTAGCTATTACTAAAACTGTACTACTTCAGTCAACCTAATCTATTGCATTAAAAACACACTGACATAATTCCCTAAAATTAGTCCATTGCTGGTGTAGTCTGTCACACTTCCAATTCTTTGATGATGTTTTATCACCCTTGTCTATAGGATAGACTTCATATCCTAATTTGAAATATAACTTAAAAAAAAAAAATAAATAACAAGCAACAAGCCAAAAGACATGGCATAATAACATATTATTATTCCAAAATAATGATCTGTCTACTAGACATAAGTTTGCACAGTACATAGACATTGTATTTCATGGCTTCTGCTAGTACTCTGTGATTGACTTTGCTTATGATCCCACCAAAGTTGTCAATTTACAGTAGGTGCATAAAAATTATACTTCACTAGAAATCTTGGGGTGAAGTTGTACTTTATTTTAGGATGAGAAGCCACAGCACAGAAAATCTTTTCATGTCATTTACATTTGTGAGGTACTGCTTGCGCATTACAAAATGTACTGTAAGTAGCCTAGGTCCTACAACTGGTATGTCAAGGCAGATTCTTTTGTGTATGCCGGCGTGCCCAAGAAACTACAGCATTTTGCCCCCACTAAGGTAGGAAAGAGTCTGCACTCATAGTAGTGCATGAAATGCAGATTGACTTGAAGGTTTGATCATCATTATTGGAAGGTAGTCACTCATCACCCCAAGCTACCTTTTTTGGCTAGGGGTAAGGTGTAAGCAAAATTCTCAATTGGCAACAAATGATTGACGACAAATCGAAAGATGCCGAGTGCAGTAGCTGATATTACACAACTTACACATTCCCCCTGTGTTTTGATTACACATGAAGATGTACTTTATTTTAGGATGAGAAGCCACAGCACAGAAAATCTTTTCATGTCATTTACATTTGTGAGGTACTGCTTGTGCATTACAAAATGTACTGTAAGTAGCCTAGGTCGTACAACTGGTATGTCAAGGCAGATTCTTTTGTGTATGCCGGCGTGCCCAAGAAACTGCAGCATTTTGCCCCCACTATGCTAGGAAAGAGTCTGCACTCATTGTAGTGCATGAAATGCAGATTGACTTGAAGGTTTGATCATCATTATTGGAAGGTAGTCACTCATCACCCCAAGCTACATTTTTGGCTAGGGGTAAGGTGTAAGCAAAATTCTCAATTGGCAACAAATGATTGACGACAAATCGAAAGATGCCGAGTGCAGTAGCTGATATTACACAACTTACACATTCCCCCTGTGTTTTGATTACACATGAAGAGAAGTTTTAAACAGGCTATTGGAGGGACAGTCAATTGTGATATGCCAGCCAACCATGTCTGTTTTGCTGTGCAGAACTTTCAGTTTAGACTGGCGGTCAGTGTTCAATGTTGTCCAACCAAAGTTCAAAGTTGGTGGCGTGACACATACAGTTAATAGTGAAACCCAAAGCAACTGCCTTAGACTTTTTCTTGGCATAACAAAAATAAACTCTTGGAGCACATTCTGTGTGAGTTTCCTGTAGCATGAAATGGAGCCTGGCAAGTATGGTGAATGAAGCGATAGCCAACTTTGCAAGGATGTGAAAAGTTTTTAAATGTGACCAGCAGGTATTTGGTGTGAATGAAGTTTTATGAAATACTGTACTGTATGTCAGTCTGCTTTTAATTGAATAAGTTTGGTTGGATGCAGTTTGTATGGGTGAAGCCCTTACTGTCTATAAATGAAGTGTACGTACAGTACTGTAAGTTGTTACTTAGGCCTAGCCCTATTTCTGACTGATCACAGCTATGCCAAGACAAAAATATTAGGTAAGACTTAGGCCTACATAAGGCTTCCGTTTTACTGAGAGGACTGGCTTCATAGAAGATATTTAGCATTGAGTCTAATACCACCACATCATCACTATTGGTCAGCCTCTTTTGGTTGTCACTTCATAACAGGGTTTGGTCTCTAGTGGTAAAAATCTTTATTTACCCTGTCAGTGATAAAAACTGGTAATTACCGGAACAAAAGCAGAAAAAGGTGGTAAAATTAAATGCCCTTAAAATCAGTCATACTACAGTATGTGTAAATGTGTATGACCAGGGCGGTGCAATTGAGGAGATACAACAGGAAGGTTAAACTTCTAATTCATAAAGGGATGAGAACAGCTTAGAGTGCTATTTTACCTTTGTGTGATGTATCTTAATTCTAGGGACATCCAAGTAACCTTTATTCACACCTGCTTAAAATCTTTGAAAAGGATTGTGCAGAAAAAAAGCTTTGTTGCAAGGTTCATTGCTGACAGTCAACTCAAAACAAATATCTCAAAAATCAAAATGACTGGTTCTCTCTTTGGAATCAAGACAGATTGGTTTATAAGAGTAAGTCATAGACCTTTGACAAATATATGACAAAAACTGTCATAAGACTGTATTGTAGCATTTGATCAATATTCCCTAGCTTTCGCACCTTTGTACTGGGTGTTACCTTCTTCAGTAAGTTACGCAAATCAATTTTTTTTTTTTACTGTGATAGGCGTCGGAATGCGTCAAATGTTAAAAACTGATTTTTAAGAAGAACGACTGGCAATGGATGCTGTGGGCATCATTTTCTGTTTGGTAATTTACAATGCAGTCAGTAAACATTGACTGTTTACGTTAACTTCCTAATACACTTTAATCCCGTTGAATTTGTTCTGTAAGTAGTGAATAAAAGTGATTTTGGCGGAATGTAGACCACTTCAAAGGAAGGAGTTTCTGTGGTACCTCCTTTTCAATTGCACCTTCCTGGTATGACATACTGTCTTCTAGTTACACCACTGTATTTTAACACCTTTACAAGTTAGGAAGAAAATAAAAGAATGAAAACTAGAATAGGAAAACATGTGCAAAGTTATTTAATAAATATTCATCTAGTTAATCTACTGTATTAAACTGCACAACCTTAGTTTAGTGGGTAGGCTCAGCATTCCACTTAACAATTGAAATCTGATGAATACAGAGAATAGGAGTAATCCCTTTCACCTGCTTCTGGCTTAGTTACTTCATTCTCTGGACAGTACACTGAATACACCACAAGACATGTTCAGTACCTTTATTTTTCAAGCTTTCCTACCAAGATTTAGTTCACGGTTCTTGTACTTGGTAAATTTTCCCTTTTCCCCATTAGGGAGTTTCTGTTGTCCCCATCAGTTCTAATTCAATTCTCCATACAAAGTCACTGGGTTTTCTTCATTTGTTTGAAGACTTGTAAGTTCTGAAATATCCGATTCAGTACAGTTGTGCCCTCGGCAACAGCTCCGAAGACAATGCCTTGTATCTAATTAAATGGGACAGTTGTTATAGAGCCCAGGTAAGCAGGAAATTCATCTACCTGTATTACAGAATCCCTTTCATTCATTGTTCACCTTGAAACCTCAGTGTGCTTTGAAACTGTCAGTGCTATTGCATCTGAAGTGATAATACATCAAATGCAGTAAACGCTGCAAGATTTCTTTAAAAGTGCATAAACTAGTCATTTTTTTGCCAGTTTCTTCCCCCCCCCCTCTTATACAGTAATTTTTTGCACAATGTTGACATTGAGTATGGAGGTTGCATGTTTGAATTTGGAACTAAATATGAGCATGCTCAGTACTGTACTAGTTTGGGGATAAGACACATTCCCAGACACATATAAAAAGAGTTTATTTTATAAAACCAGTCTGACATTTGCAATTTTAGTAAATCAATGTAGATTGCAAATATTTGGAAAAGAAAGTTGTGTGTGATATCAACTGGCAGCTCTAGAGAAGTCATTGCAGCAGTATACTCAGACTGTTAACTGCAGAGCTCTGCTTATGGTGCTTCATAGATATAATAATAAATTGAATTTGTGTATATATGCCTCTGAGCATGTGGTATATCTTTTATCCACATGTTGCACAAAATGCAGTGTTCCACTAGTGGGACAAATCTTGCTGTGTAGTAACTAGTAAAGGCTGGAGGCACCTTAAAACATTACAGGGGTACAAAATTGATCTTGTAAATGTAAAAAAAAAGAAGGAAAAAGCCTGGTACAGTAGTGCCATTGTAATTACAGTATTGCAGTACCTGTACCTAAGTAGCAATGTTGCAGTAAGCAGAAAAACCTAGTAAATGCAATTAAAACAGACAAGTATTTCAAGATAATGAATCCATTTGAGATACTGTTCCTGCTAATCAAAATGTGTCAATGTGTCAGAGGTTTTCGTAGTTTCTCATCTTTCTAGTACAATACTTTTTTCATCTGGAATGTTAAATTCAAATTACAGCTCACCTAGATGTTCTACAGTTTACTGTTTCTCCGTGATAACGATCCAAGCTACGGTAAACATGTCCACATAGTGTGCATAGTACTGCATTCTATAACCAAATAAACAATGTTCCAGCCTTATACTGTAAGGGTATTCATGACAGCAGACTTCTGGCCAAGTTTCAGGACTACTGGGTAACTGCAAGTTGTGAAAGAACAGGACATTATTTTTCTGATGTACAGGTTATTTCTTTCCTTTTCTGAGAAAGTACTATTGCACCTATTAAAAAAAAATACATTCATGTTGGCAATTGCTTTCAAAGTTTCCTATCACAAACATAGTTGAGGGGCATTCCACAGTAATTTGGACATGAATGTGTAAATTTCAAATGCAAAGTATCCACCTGTGATTAGTCAATTATCCCAGTGGACAAGTCATAGTTCCTAGTGGTAAACTTTTTTCTGGAAAAAAATCACTCTTATGGTAATTAATTAATAAACAGAGTAAACGAACCTGGGAACAGCGTCGCGGACGGGACATTACCCTTTCTGGTAATAGAGAATGGGACAGAAGAGGAATGGTATAGAAGTAGTCAGGACATATTTAGCATGTTATAGGTTACATCATGAATCAGTTTCAAAGTTTCTGCTGTACTGCTAATTAATACTTATTAATTAGTAAAAATTGAATTGTCCCGTCTGCAACAATTTCAACACGATTTTTAACATTACTCAGCAATAATTGGTTCAATTTTTTCTTTTTTGAGAATTCTCTTGCTGGCCTCAATACAATACCCCCCTTTGTCTTCCTTTTGTCCACTGCATTTATTTAACCGGAGTAATTAATTAATGAAAAACTGTCGCGGACGGGACATTTTGTCGCGGACGGGACATTTTTCAGTGACATTGCACACATTGCAGTACCTTCATCTACTTCCACATATCATTCCTTAATCAAGGTGAGATTTGATAGTTTATTCTGAAAGCCTCATGGGGTCCACACTGCAATTCTATTACATAATGGCACCTGGACCTGCCTTTGTGACAGTTCATTTTTTGCAAAGCAACTTGAGATTAATAGGAGTGAGTGCAGGTCAATGTGGTTTTCTATTAGGTAGAATCACAATCATGGTGGAGTGTAGAAGTTACTGTATATATGTGTGCTAGTATTAGAGTGAGATGCATGTGATTTGTAGGCCTCGGCTAGTTTACTGTGGATCTAGGTTATTCATTGTATAGACGATAAATTGTGAGCATGAATCAAGGTCTAGGCCCTATGCTCTATATAATTCACACTTAGCTTGCATGCTTAAACAGGGTTCTCAGGGGGTGCAGAGTGCTTGGGGTTGTCTTTAGCATATAATCTCTTGAAAGTAAAGGCATGGACCCTACAACTCCTCACTACTGGTTTTGGCTCTTAATTTTGCCATTGAGACATGGTGCCAGTATGCCAATTCCTAGCGGTTGCAATAGGGGGAAGGGTTGGGAGGGGGCAGGGGAGGTGGTTGAACATATGGCTGTGGTTGTTTTAACATAGCACATTTCGGAAGAAAAAATGAGAAAATTGAAACTTCAATGTAGGAATTGTCTCTTATTGTTAAGAGACTTAAGACACAATGCATTTTGTAAAAATGAAAGGATTAAGCTTAAACTTGTTCCGTTTGAACATTATGACCATGACTATTGGAGAGAAAAGTGTATTTTGAGTAAAAAACAGTGAAATTCGAAACATTGCTAAGCTGATGGTAGTTCATGCAATATGTCTGCAATACATAGGGATTATTTACCTCACTGTACTGTTGAAATACACCAAGTTACAGTTATCAATAGCAACAAGTGTAGTTTTCATGGCCAGATGAATGACAAAAATGTACAATTTTGGGGGTTTTGACTTACAAAAGTTCCTCCAAAATTTTCATAGGAAGTTTCATCAGTCCAATATTTCATGTGAGCACTCAAACAACTGTAATAATGTGCCATGCAACAGGATTTCAAAAATCATCCTTTCTTGTTTAATTTGAGTATAGACCTTACACATGTTGCGGACGTTACACATTGTCAACATTCATTTCGTAGAATTAAAATGAAAGATATCCTTATATCTTCATGTGTTTCAGTAAGTATGTTCCATTTACATATGCACAAAGTAAAAGGTTTCCTGCAGATTAGGTGTTTACTTGTAACGGAGTACTTGAAAGGACATCTTTTTGTTCATTTTTCTGATGTAAAACGTTAACAGCACCATGTATGATACTGTACAACAAAGAATTACATAAAAAGGTGTAGATTACATCAAACAACCTTACAAATTTCAAAGTCTCAAATAGTCTTTTTTAATGAAAATTATAAACAGCCTGAAACCAATTGCTTTTGTTGCAAAATTCATACTTTAAATTCAACATGGTGAGTTATGTTGCGGACGTTACATAATGTCAACATGACTGTATGCCCCAAAGATTTGTAGAATAATGTTGCATAATCAGTTTAATCCAAAGTTTGTTGAAGTTGTTTGAAAGATGGTCTACAATTATTAAGTTACAAACTCTCATTCCCCACAGTAGCTTAGTTTTGGGTAAGGATATACGCACTAATATTGTAGTGATAAACTGACTTTTAATATGGTAAATTGCATTATACAGTAATGATAACACTTTTAGATTGAACCATAACTTCATAAAAAAATGATAGATCTTTTAAAACATCTCAATTTCATCATAGTCAAATTCCCAATGACCAATTGTGTGGTAGTAAACTTAGAACAAATTAGTTAGAAGTACGTTACTAAACTGAATGTTGCGGACGTTACATATTTCCCTACTAGGAATAGGCAAATGATTTATGGCCATGGTAGCACAGTGCACTTTTCAACTGATCAATATGCAATGAGTGCAGCGAATGAAAGTTATAAAAACTTAAGTTTTTGTTTGTGGTCACATGTTTGTTACAATTAATGGCAGGCATACACACTCTCTTCAGCAACAGTTTGTGCCGGGAAAGAAAACACTGTGAATGTGAGGCAGCTATCTAGGCACTTGGGAGTGTAGGAATAGGACTCAGTATTTCAGTCTACCACTCCTTAAGTATCAGGCTTTTCAAACCAAACAAATTTATAACAGCCCCCTACTATACTGGCTTCATGAAGGTTATCTTGCGCCCATCACTTTTTGTCTCAAGTACAGGCTGTATTAGTCCAGGCCACCACCCTATTGTCATAGTTGACTGACACCAATGAATTCACTTCAAAAATTGAAGTTGCACTAGGAAAATACAAAACTTGTGATGAGATAGAATCGATAAATTCATGTTCAACTTGGGGAAGGGGCATACAGCGAATGTGCAATCCATTTTATTCAAGTCTGACAAGAGTCCACTATACAACCAAACCAGTCTTAAATACCTGTGGTATGCAGCCAATGCAATCTAGAGTATGCACAGTATACATAGTGTATGAGGAGCAGATGGTACACCACTGTAGGAGCATCAGTATTATTACTGTACATTCAGAAGAAATAGATCAACTGAATATTGCCTGCACACTGTTTTATTGGTACTGGGCTACAGGCACTCTAAACCTGACATTCCAACACATTTTGAACTCTCAAACTGTAACTATTACAAATGTACAACTGGATCCACTATGAACTGTATAGAATTGCTTGGATAGAGTACTAGCGGTACTGTAACACTACATTCAGCAATCAACAATTGCATGTACCTTCAGTAATTGATAATTTGAGAGAAGCATACAAGTCCAGGACAAACAAACAGTAATTAAAGTCAATGACATTTCACAGGAGAGAGATAGTCACTAATTATCTGCACAACTAAATAGTTGACCATTAGAACAGTATGTGTTCCCCCTCCTGATCATGTATACAGAAGCAGGGACACTAATCACTTATCAGATGTGAGGAGGGGGTGGCAGAACAAAGTCAACCAGGTGACATGAAATGACCTGGTTCCCTGCCCCACACACATTTGAAAAATGGGGCTACATTGCAATAAATTGAATGCACACTTTAACATTTCCAGACGATCCCATTTTGGCCCAAAAGCACTGATCATGGAGGGGTGCAAAGCTCCCCTGTGTGACGTGGAGTAGATGAGGTACAAGTACTGTAGCATGAAAAAATATTGGCTGTGTGATAGATACTGTAGTCCTGCGTGCTGGCATAACTGTCTAAGTTGGGCACCATCATCTGTTGGTGTGAAGTGTACAAATAAATGTTTTGCTTTACAAGCCAAAAGATGGCAGGAAGGGGCACTTTCTAAGCTTCATGCACCCTGTCTTGAAATATGAATCTCCTAGCTGTCTGCAATTTTGTAATTATTGGGAAACTTATTCTATGGTTAATTGCTATATCAGATGGGCTGAGGTGATACAAAAATAACAATGAGTTATGCCTCCTCGTTAATTTATTCTGAAAGCATTTTTTGGGTAGGATGAGGCTAAACTGCAATGAAGTGAACGAAGAAGTAATATCTCAAATATTGCAAAACTATTTTCCTTTGTTTGACTGACTTGTTTCTGCTTGCCATATTGGCACCAGATTGCATTGCAGTTTACATAGCTCTGTGACTGAGAAAGTGGAATCATATAGACCAAAATGCAGTGCAGGATGCAGTGATGTAATACGCATGTAGTTTAATAAGGGAGACCTGAACTAAGTTTCAGAATGCTGTTATATTGTGGTGTTTTGAGGCTAAGTATAATGTTGTAACACGTTTGTTATAATATGAATACACAGCATAATTAAGCATTTCACAGAACTGTCCAGGACTTTATGTTTGGCCAAAAGTCCAAAACATCACAGGTTTTCCTCTTTGCCGCTATTGATGGGAGTATACAGGTAGGGGCATTTTGATTTTGCTTCCACTAAAAAGTGTGGGGGGGGGGGGAGAAACATGTTGTGTCATGGCCCCTAGCTAAAAAAGTAGTGGATTGACATGTTTCCCTGTCCTCCAGGATCACTGCCTATATATTGTTCATAAACCATTTTTTATTTACAGGATTGCTGCTTTAAACAAACATATTTCTCAATTTCTTATAAAATATTCAATAAGAAGGCCAATTGCACTCTTTTCTTTCTCTATTTTTCCTACACCTAATTGAACACACAATTCCTTTTTGATTATTTTATAAGTCCAAGATAGTTCCAAGTAATTAAACCATAAGTGTGCTCAGTACAGTATCCACATGCAATTTTATCTTTACTCTCAATGCATAGTGTGACATAGAGGATAAAAACAGTGAACTTAGCGGGTTTCAAAAACTTTACTTTGTATGAAATATGTCATAGATATCTGTCAACACTTTTATGTAACGTCCGCAACAAAAAGTTGGTAGTGCTGTGAATCATGGGGAATACATGTTAGCCCAACTTACTAATGCAGGTATTCAGTTGTTTGATTTTCCTACATTTTAAAACTATTTCTGGTACAAAATACTAATACAGTGGTAAGCCATACAGATTGTTCATGCATGAAAGTGACCACAATTCATAATGGACCACTTGAAAAATTCAAAACACAAGGGTCCACTCATCACATAAATATATCCAAATTGTTGGAATGACTCCAATTTACATTCTAGCAAAAACAGGACACCACCTTAAAAGAAGAGATACAATTAAATCAATTCTGTAGTAAATGATGATATTGCATTCTCATATAACATCAAAAATTTCTGTCAACAATTACTGATGTAACGTCCGCAACACATCTTTCTAGTTATTAATGTGCCAAAAGTAAATGCACCTAACATTTTACTTTTTACAGACACTATAAGCAGTGTTGATACATTTCATGCACATAACATTACATAACTGTTTATTACTTGTTATGTATTTCACAAAAAATCACATTTTCTGTTGCGGACGTTACACTCTGTTGCGGACGTTACACGTGTTGACGGAATTCCTAATTTGCTCTATATCACTAAAGTGTAATATGTAGGGAAGAACTATATTGTCCAATACAAAGGGTGTAGGGAGTCTTTGCACTAAATGCAAAAAGTGAAACAAAATCTCACTGCAGCTTCAAGATACTTGGCTTAAAACAATGTTGCGGACGTTACAAAAGTGGTGACGGAAAATGTCCATTTTTTTTCAAAGTCACATATTCCTGAAAAACAATGGATAATGTAAACTCTTATGTTTGTGGTATGTATTGGTTTAACATAATATTCTGGGTAAGCACACTAGACATTCAAGTTTCTTTTTTATCTCACACTGAAGGACATGTTAAGTTAGCATACAATTGTTGACGGAAAATGTAACGTCCGCAACATCATCTTTGTGTGACTACCAACCTAAAATGTAGGAACATTTTTAAGATGATTGTTTATTGTAGTAATCCCCCTTCATCATGTTTCAAAGTCATAATTATGTTAATCCCACACATTATTTTTTGTTGAAATGACAGTCCTAGCAATGTTCTGCCCATTTTATGTTGCGAATTTCCGTCAACAATTTTGGACAAAAGTAGCAAGAAGCATGCATTAAGAGAATACGCTCAACTTTCATTATGCTATGGTAGCAATACCTATGCATAATAAATATAATAATATAATTTGCTTAACAAGAAACATATTTCCACAAGGATCTCTGAACATACAATCTGACTTTTTGCACATGTTAAAAAAACCACAGCCATATGTTCTTTTACAGTATTTGCTTAGACCTCATGAGTCCACACTGTTGTTCATTGTTCATGTTAATTTGATCAAGGGAGACATGCATAATTTGTGTAAATCAATGCTGTCCCGTCCGCGACATTGAAGAACGTCCCGTCCGCGACGCTGGTTTTTTTTTTTAAACATCAATTTCACAGTCTAAAGAGTAGTCCCTTCAAATTTTCATGACAATTTGTAATAGGAAAGTGGTTCCTAAAAATAACTTGCTAACCAAACCCACCTTACCCAACCCACATTCAGAGCAATTCTTGTTTCACTTTAATCCTTGAAAATCCATGTCCATTTTCTGTCCCGTCCGCAACGCACACTAATGAGGCTATAATTGCATGATCTTTTATGTTATCACTAAAATGGAGAGAGTTTAAGGTTATTTCAGGGAGCCTGATTCTGAATAAATATATTACACAACCATGCAAATCACCTATTTTGAGTTATTAATGTTTTAATTGTGCAAAATGTCCCGTCTGCGACAGAGAAATACCATGGAATGCCCCTTGATCAGTTTTGTATGTCAATTTTGAGCTTATCCTGCTTCCATTTGAACTAGGCTTCCTCAATTAAATGTGAGGTTTGTGTCACATGACTAAATGTTGAACTTGACATATGTACCACTGATCTTTGCCCTGGGATAGGGGTATAAGAGGAGTCTTTTTGAAAAATTTGGGGTTTTAGAAGGGGCCCGGATGCAGAATGATGCAAAGATTGTTAAATCAGCCTGTGGGAAGTAACAGGTTCTCCTATTTTTGAGACAAAGTAATTTTTGTCAGCACCGTAAAAAAGCGTTCAACTTTTCAGTCTTCTCGCAGTGCTTTTTGCACGCCACCCCAAAGCACGTGGCACGCTGCTGTTTGAGGAAGCCTGATTGAGACGTACTGTGTTAATTTACTGTACTGTATATTTCAGTAGTTACTACGATAGACATGGGACATTTTTTAATGTGGTCATAACTCCCGCCGTACAGTATAACCTTTTTACTATACAGTAGCTGAAACAAAAGTGAAAGTTCTCCAACACATCTCTGTAGAAAAAAATTGTCAGCCGATCTGGAAACTTACATCACACCACCAGCTACAGTATTTCCATTTTCCACACTGTAAGTACAAGAACAATATCATTTTGTTTAATGGATTGCTTTGAAACCTCTTTTGGCAGAAACATACACACCTGTTACACCCAGGTGTAATAACCTATCGAAACACACAGATTTTACAAAAGCCAGTCCCTTTTCTTTGCAATTGATCTTCTGCTGTGCTTGATTTCATGTGTCACTTACTTGTAGAATGTAGTCCATTATATTGACAACATACATGCATAGAATAACAGGAAGTAGCGTTTACATTTGATTTTCTCGGAAACCTGGGTACCTGCCCAATATTTACTACTCAGATCCAAAATGACTACCCACTGTACTGTAGTTCCTTCATGAAATGTTTGGTTAGACCCTCAACCATGCTATGAAATTCAATGGAGTTGCCTGAACACAGAAAGAACAGGAACCAGAAAGTTCAAAATGGAATTTACTTCCAAAAATGTGTGGCCCTATTAACGAGCATTTGTCCCTGTTCATGACTAGTGTACAGGCTAGTACAGTAGTGAACAGTATGTTTAGTAGCACACTAGTAAGATTCCTCCCCACACACTGTGTTGTATGGTACTGTGAAAATGCCAATGTTAACTCTTCTCTGAGGAGAAGAATCTTCTTTTATAGGAGTCCATGAAAACACTACTGTAGATTTCAGTACACCAGGACAGGTACCGAACCAAGTGTGGACTCATGGTGCAAACACTAATTGGAAGGCTGTTTGTAAAGTTTGTCTTCGTTTAAAAGTTGAAATTGTCATGTCATTTGGAAGGATTCATACATACTGTAGCAATTTACGAATCTTGCTGCATCATGTCTCTAGATACACTGCAAAGGTGCTTAGGTCAGTACTTTTGACTTGTCGCAATTGATAAAGTTTGTTTCGTTCTTGTGTAATGGCAAGTACGGTACAGTACATCTCATGCCTACAGTCCACACAAATGTCAAACTTTATCTCTCTCTTGCTTTCTTTTCTCACAGTAAAAGCTCATCAGGTACAAATGTGGAATTATTAACCAAGAAATTGGACGAACTTGATCTGGACAATGAACAAAGGGAGCGACTGGAAACATTTTTAAGGAACAAAGCATCTATCCTTCATAACGGAGAACTTTGTGCAGATGACTTTGAAAAGTTAGAGGACTTAGGTGCTGGAAATGGAGGAGTTGTCACCAAAGTTCGGCATGTAACATACGATATGGTTATGGCCAGGAAGGTGAGATGAAGACACAGGAATGGTGTTTTTCATTGACTTCTCTCCAAACGGTGGAATGGAGTCACACTTCATGATATTTCTGTTATTGTCACAGTATCACATGACATAAATGCTGTAAAGTGGGCAAATTGCTGTCAAGTGTTTAATCATCTGCAAGCTTGTCCAGTGTGAATTCACTTTTTTCCTGTTTTTCATCAATACATCAATGTCACAATGAAAAATCCCTCTATTAAGCTTTAGAAGCAGGCCTAAGTAACCATTGTTGGCACTTTTCAAGTAGGACTTCAACAGCTCTTGATGAGTAAATATGGTAGTCTCTGCATTTTTGTATGAAGGTGAAAGGTCACTTGAGGTCAGTGGAGGTCATGGTTTGAAACCTTGTAAACACAGTACCTCAAGAAGGGCAAGGTTCTGGTACTTTAAGCTCGTTGTGTAGATCGTGTCCTTCTTTGATGATGCCCTGAGATGATACAGTGTTCCCTGTGGATGTTCCACATGTGATCATCTGAAATTGAGGCAGGTCAGAATCAGAGGAACCCTTGTATTTACTTGGCACCTCACAAGGTTGTCAGTCAACTCAGTCAGCATGGTAATAAAAGGCCAGTAGTGTCAAAGACAGGTAAGTTCATCACTCGTAAAAAACATCCATACCAGGTGAGTTTGGGTATTTCTGTGTTGTTTTCATGGGTGTCGGTCGACTCACTGTATCCCTGTTGAAGAAGTGTGTAGCATTCTTACAGCATGAATTCAGTCATCAAGTTTTGCCTGTCACATCAGTTACAGTACATGAACTGTGTTAAAGCAAAGAGTGAGAAGATACTTTTGTGGTGGTTGCATTCACAGCATCCTTAATGTCAAACGTTGGAAGTGAGAAAACACCACCATGTGCAAAATGCTCTCTGAAAAGCAGTGTAAATATGTGTGAGCGGATTCCCGGACAATTTCCCCAGACAAATCCCCTCTTTCCTCACCCCTATCCCTTTTCCCGAGGGAACTGTCTGGTGGGGGTTTTCCGAGGTGGAATTCTTTTGGTTGCGAATTGTTCAGGTAAGAGTTGTTTCGGGGAGATTGTCAAAGGGGGGAATTTTGCAGGGGAGATTGTCGGGGGGGGGGGGAGGAGATTGTCAGGGTTGGAGTTGTCTAGTCATGGGGTGAGCATTAACTGTAGTGCCAGACATAAATGCCTGTTTCTGACAGAACCCATGGCAGTCTCCTGTTTATCATTTCATATCATAACAGTTTTTGATTTCTCTGAGTACTATAACACTATTCTCAAGGTAGAAAAACACTCCCTGATGATTTGACATCTGGCCTTACTAGTAATCAAATTTCTGAATCTGAGAACAAGTACACAAAACAGTATCTGTTTAAAGCATGACCTTTGTAATCTTGATGTTGGTAAAGAAACATGATGAAAACTGGAAGCTTATCCATCCCAGATTATTGAAGCTTGTCACATTAACAAAATACTTTCAAGTAAAGACTTTGTAAGCCTGTGGATATTGTGTGGTAATGATACTTCAGAGGATGTTTGTTTAGCAAAGGATGTTACCTGGAGTTGGATGTCCTTATACCATTATATGATTAATGTGTTAGTTGTCCTGGCTACTGTACCTTCCAAGCAACCAAAATCATCTCATTTGGGAAGAAGCCTACAACCACATCTTAACATTGATGTACTGTAACTTCTTTCCATATAGATACTGCCAGTCGTAGGTGATGACACTGATGTCACCTGGTTGGACAAAGGACAACCACTGCAGTAATGTACAAAATGTGGTTCCCCTTTCTAAAACTTAATTGCTCCACCAAAAACTATGTTATGAAATAACAATTGATGACAGTAATTTTGCAGGTTTGCTTTGCCATGGACTCACTTCTGTTCAATCTGTCATGCTGTTTACAGCGTAAGTGTATCACCAGAATTCCCAAATACTGGATAAAAATAATTAAAATAAATTGCAAATTTGATAAAGGCAAAGACTAAGGGGATTGCCAGTCAGACCAGTGAGCTGTTATTTAGATGGAGAGAGTACGCTTTGTAGTGAGGTGTACGCCAACAAGGGGAACTGATTACTGAAAGCATTATTGTAGCATTGACTGAATTTTTTCTGTAGTCTCCCCATCTAGATAATAGCTCAGCTAAAAGAGCTACATGTTATCTGTCGTATTGCATGTGTGGGTGATAAGTACGGGTGCCAGTAGATTTGGTGTCCCACCTGTACATTGTGAAATTTGTCACCTTACGATTGTCAGAACAGAAAAGCATTAAAGCAGTCAGAGATGTTAGTCTTGGTTGCGGTCAGAAATGTTCCTAATCGCAAGCTCTAGTGATGCTGTACATACTCTCATAATAAAAAAAAATTTGTCATTAGCTCGTCATGATATTTTTTTTCCCAAAAAAAACGGATTTTCCCCCGACCCCCCATGCAAAGGGACACCAAGTGGTGTGACATTGACAGATTTAGTGACGTATTTTTTTTTTTCAACTTGAGCGGTCAGACCACTGCAAATTTAAAATAAGTTGCACAAGATCCATTTTTGGGGAGAAGTACTTTCATAGTACTATAAAAGAGCATTCTGTTTCACCAAAATTTGAAACTTCATAATAGAGTAGATAGCACTGTAAACAAAGTGTTATTTTCAGCTGTAAAACTACATGCAAACTTTTGGTGCCCGATTGGAAACACTAACTTTCACTTAATTACAATTTAATAGTCTCTATATTGTAAGTATTTTACTTTCATTTCCCCTTATAGTTACTATTAGAAATTGCTTAGTTTGACAAATTCAAATTAACATACATAGTAACTGACCAGCCAGAAAAAATGGTTTATGTTATGTTATGTCAACATCACTGAGACATCAAAGGTGCCCAGGACAAAATGTTGTCTTTGAAAGGAACATAACATTTAGCCCTCAGGTGATCAGGTTGGCACCCCATTAAGTCTAAGGTCTGTAATCTGTAGACATTAATTGTAGCAACTTGTAATATAAACAAACTGAGAGTAAAGTATGGCTAAGTACATGTTATTTAATTTAAAGTTGGTATATATAATTTGGTACCTTAGTGACTGAAGTGACATTCTAGATCAACTTATGAGAAATATTGCAGCAAACACTATTATTAAGTCACCTCATACTGTAGTAGCCTCCTGTTTTACATGTTTGTTTAATGATCCAGCATAGTTAGCAACAAATGGCTGCATTGAATAAGAATCCCTTTCATGTTTTGATTTCTGTACCCCAGTGTCCCACTTTTTTTGCCACTTATTGTGACCTCACACATATAGTATGTCTGGTATGTTTAACATAATCTATGAAAAATGAAATCAAAAGGAAAAGTACTGTATAGTCAATCTTTGTGCTGTGATTACATACTTTTATGGGAGAGAAAAGCCTGTTGGGTCTTTACATGCTGAACTAGGCGCTCTTTCACATCAGAATTGTGCACAAAGATCTGGCTTACCATACAGTGTGGTACATGCAACGGCACTGGTGAGGTATTTACACTGGTCGCAGCTTCTGTACCACACAACAATGTACAGTAATTGTATGATGTTTCAACAGCACAACTGTTCATGTACAGCATCTGTGTTTTGAATGGGATCTTGGCCATACAGTGCAACACCTAAGAAGTTAATAAAAACAGATCTTTTCAAATTGTTCCTCCCAACAAAGACTCTACTTCAAATAATGTCATGCACAGGAATGATCTTGAACTGTAGTGGAAAAAAAAAAAAAAATGGTGTCTTCTAGCGGATGTTCTGAAGTACAGGTAACTCATGTGCATTGTTGAAATGTTTTTTTTTTCCAGGTCTGGTTTTTCCTTAGTCATCTTTTTTAGTCTATGAGATAATAGCTCTAGTGTCTCTGCATGACACCATCAACTGTCTTTCATTGAGTTTTCCACAAGGTTGCCTTCGTTTTGGCGGATAAATAGTTGTGGGTTCCAATTGCTCAGGGACACAGGAATGTCCTTTAGCTGTACCAATTTATCCTTCAGAAATCATCTAAAAATCTTTAGTTATCTCTAAGTAACTACAGTAGTAGGCTTCCTGAGAAGAATCCTTTGTGAAAACCTAACCTGCTACATAGGTGGGAGTGCTACATAAATGTGAGTGCATTTGTAATGCTGAGACAGGTAAGTGAGTTGTTTGTAAGTGACCTAACCAAATATTGGGATCTCTGTTGCGAGCATTGTCTTTACGATTGATGTTTAAATGTAATTGAGTAAGTAGGACATGTACTGTAAACATCCAGCATAAACCCACTAAATATCACATATCAACTTGCTTTATGATAGTAACGTAGCTGTTTGGATCGATTAAACAATCTTATGAAGTGTGATTTCATGAGTGATGCTTGTTGCAGCCATTGTACAGTATGACATATTCCATCCTTTGATTCGTATTTGTGGTAAAATGTTGGAGATAATGTGTAAGGTTTGAAGACATTTTTCATAAAATTATCCCAAATTATTTAGGGAAAGGGAAACCTGTTCACTGTTTTGGGAGAAGACATGAACATTTTAGTGGATTGTATTTGCTTGTATACATTGCTTGGTCCTTGAGATTTCGATAGTATGATGTAAGTGTGATGTGTTGCTGTTTCTTAAAATAGATTGCTGCAAGTTGATTCATCATGAAGTTTGCAAATATTTTTAAAACCAAATGTGCCTTTTTTTTTGCAATACATGTAGGTAAAAAAAAAAATGTGTTCCTTGAAGTTGCAAGCTTGCATTTCTAGTATGAGCTTTCTATGCAGCAGGTGACTGTACAAAAAAATTTAAAAAAAAAAGTGTTGATAATACCTTGAGCAGTTACAGGAGGCCCACGGAGGGCAATTGTGGCCCACGGAGGGCAATTGTGGGTGGCAGTGATCTCTGAATTTGGAGGCGCAATGAAATGTAGAAAGCGGTTATCGGTAATTCGGTGAATGTCTCCCCCCCTCCCCCCAGTTGCAATTCATCAGAGATTCTGAAAAGCTTTCGCAGCTCAGCCGCAGACGCCCGCTGACTTTTATCTCCTGATCTTTCAACAGTTAATCCGGCTAGAGATAAAACCAGCAATAAGAAACCAAATTATTCGAGAACTGAAGGTCTTACATGAATGTAACTCTCCATACATTGTCGGCTTTTATGGGGCTTTTTACAACGATGGTGAAATCAGCATTTGTATGGAACATATGGTGAGTATGTTCTGTTTATGTCTTTCAAGGCTAATTTTTATATGAAGATCTAAACCTTTGTGGTGAATTTCCGTTTTGCATGTGTCTATGTGAAGCATTTGAGAATCAGACTGCATATTATGGTATGTGCAGGGCATATCCCAGTCTATACCTATGCAAGTCCCGTATGTGTTTATTTACTTGCCACTTGTTGTTCCTAGATCTGTGTCCATTTCTCCATGAGTATGTGTGCAGGTAGAGGTCATAACCATGCCAGTGTAGTCAAACATTGATGTACAGTACTTGTATTTGAAGGTCATGCGATGTCTGCAAGCTGTGACTTTTCTTTCCCTTGTGTGTAATGTATCACGCTTTTTTCGATTTAGTTTCCAGCCTTCAGTAACTTTTGATGCAGTCTGCCCAGTGGAGACCAAAAGATTAGGGCCAAACTGATCAATACGAAAGTCGTAAATTGACACCGAACACAGTAACCAAGTGAAGCCACCCTTGCCTCACCACCAAAATAAAACATGACCACCAGTGTAGTCACCACCCCTCCTGTGCTCAATTGAAACCTAAAAAATTCAGAAAGCCACATAAGGAGGACCACACTACTATGAAACAAAAGTATCCACTCCATTGCCCCAACAACACTTTGGTGTATCACTGTAGTTTGCTTCAAAACTTGCAACTTCTTTCTTAAATTTCCCTTTAAACTTATGGCACATGCGGCAGACATTGCATTCATTTGCACCTAAATTGTCAAAATAAATTTCCAAAGGTAGAGGAGTACACCCCCTCCTTCAGACCACTCTGCCAGGTCAGCAGTTACACTTCACTCTAAAATTCTCATCTTTTCTATTTAACCTCCACTCACATTGTTCCAAAAGTACTGTAGTTTACGGATGATAAGCACCTTGCCCCCCCACTTCTAATCTACCATACCATCTCACGCATGTTTGTACAATGTATCGTGTATTGACCTACTTCAGGCATGCTGTGGTACTTCCTAGACTGTGGACCCGATTCACACTCTAAGAGCAGATAATTTAAAGGTGATTGATCTTATTAAATCTCATGTGATGTCCATCAGTCACTTCGTGATAACCGATCTGTAAATGTTACTAGTTCCATCAAATTAGTCTCTTATGCTCTGTACTACCCGAAAAGTGGATAATACAGTTATGATAGCCAAGCGGTATTCATTCGCTACCGGTGTTTCGTTACTACGTGCAGAGGGTAACTGTACAAACGAGTGAACTGTAAGTAACAAATTGTACAAAGTGAGTGAGTTATCAGGAAGATGTTGACACCACAAGAGTAAGACAACCAATCACCTTATAGTCTGTTTTGACTTCCTAATTTTTTGTTTGATTGCACTTGTCACTTACTTAGTTGTCTCTTTACACAATGACAAGTCCACCTACTTTCCCCATGCCTGGTATTTTCATCATTCTCCCTGGTTATTCCTCTTTCCCCTCGGCCACCTTGCAAGAAGGTGGCATACCCCAAGGGGTACTGTTTTCATAGTTACTTTTATAAAAATCCTAGATAAGTCAAGAGTTCTGATTTTTTTTTTCTGGACAAGGTTGGAGGACTACCCATGATCAGCAAAACCAATCCTGACTTGTTACATTTTGTGTCTGCATGTGGATACCATACATACTACATTATCTTCTGCTGTAACATATTTTGCAACATAGTATCAATCCATGAAGTTGTATGCAAATTACAACCATTTTTCAATAATAAATTATTGTTTTTCTCATCCTGGGGTGTATAAGTTATGAGTATTTATACCCCAGGGGTACAACAGGAAATAATGTTGGGAAACACCTGTTCCAGAATGACCCTTTTTGCTATTCCTCACTGAAAGTGAATGAGAAGAATACTTAGGGACCTAGAAACAATGTTGGGAAAGCTTGCTGTAAAATGACCTGATAACCCTTCCACACTGAAGTTATATTAGAACAAACTTAGGTGGCCTAGAAATGATTTTTGGGAAAAGCGTGCACCAGAATAACCCAGTGACCCTGCTTCACTGAAAATATGTTACAACAGTACTTTGGAACTTAAGCAGTAATGTTGGGAAACATCTGCTCTAGAATGACCCAAGGATACTTCCTGTATTGAATTCATGTTGAGTACAATACTAAGGGACTTAAAAAACAATGTTGGAAAATTCTTGAATTCTTGAGAATGACCCAGTAATCCATCCACACTGATTTTATTGGTTTCAATGAAAAGAGAAACCTAGCTATGCTGTCTTGGGTGTATGTCGGTTTGCATGGGTGTGCGTGTGTGTTTGTGATGCCAAGCTTGTTATCGTGATATCTCAAGAAGGGAAACTTGGACATTTTTCACACTTGGTTCATAGTTGCCCTATATTAAGAGAAAGAACGCCATAGTTTTTGGTGGAGATCAAAAGACATCTGAGGTCACCAGAGGTCAAAGACTGAAAGTTTTGTTAGTACAATATCTCAAGATAGAATGATGGACACTTTCATACTTAGTATGTGGGTTAGTCATGTTAAGAAGCACAAACTCATTGTTTTTGGTGGAGGTTAATGGTCATCTGAGGTCACCAGAGGTCAGACACTGAAAATCTTGTTGACACAATATATCAAGTTAGGAATCATGGAAACTTGATAATTAATTTGTGAATGGATTACATTAATTAGAAGCAGCCTATTGTTTCAAAGATCAATCTGGGTCGAAGAGGGTCAAATTGTTAAAATATCATGAACATGATATTGCAAGAAAGGAAGCATCTACATAGCTGATGTAGAGTTGGAAGCTGTGCCTTATTAAGCAAAACTAGCCTAATGCTTTCTGCTGAGGCCAATGTCATTTGGGGTCAAGTAGTGAAAACCTTGTAAGCATTAGGAGAAGCTTGGACAGATCTCATATTTGAATTTCAGATGCACCTTATTGAGTGCAAGAGGCCTAAAGATTGTGTGTGGTCAAAATCATTTGGGGTCAACATATCCTCACTACATGCAGTATGCCAGACACTCAAAAAACTCATAATTGAATCATCAAATCCGCAATGCCTTTCTGGTTAGTACAATACTTAGCGAATAGAACTAATGTTGGAAAAAGTCAAGTTTAGAATGACCCTGTAGTGCTGCCACCTTAATACCACTTATGTTGGTACAATACTGTGGGACTTGAAATAAAATCTGGGAAATCTCTGCTATAGAATGACCTAATAATCCTTCCACACAGAGTTAAAGCTGGAACATGAGTTGAAAATTTGTCAGTGAAAGTCAAATTCCATAGAATATGTCATAGCCACTACAGAAAAACATTCTTAAAGCCCTGTATTTGCATAGATGAATATATCTACTGTATGAATTCCCGATTTCGTCTGTTTGATTTCAAGAAATTGTGATTGACTGATGTGCTTTCTGGAGAGTCTGAAGTTTGTAGAGCCAACCAAAATGTAGAGTCAATTTTCGTATTTAAACATCTGGAAGGTGAGTGCATGGTTCTCTTTCAGATTTTGTAACAGGTGGTCTCCCCCCCCCCCCCCCCACTTTTTCTTCCTTGAAACACTGACAAAGAACAAAGGTAGAGAGGTGGTTGCCAGCACCACTCATATTCCATGTACATATTCCAGTTTTAATATTAGTGCAATTTTACTTTGGAGACTAAGACGATGTCTCTGGATTTGGTGAGTCTTAACTTGGAGTTGACCGAGATTTTGTCAGAGGTTATATGTACTATAGTTTTTTTCAGCACCATGACCGAGTCACTCGCGGCATAATATTCGACTTGCCTTCAAGTACCCTATGGCAACAACAAGCACTAACTTCAAAATGTGGGGGTACAGTACAGTTCAAAGGACTCTGAAACTCACAAAATGATCTGATTGAAATCTGGGAAATGATGAGCATGACGGATCAGAGCAGCCATCCTTACTATCCTGAAGCCCTCTTGTCAACCAGACTAACAGTTTGCATAGTGAGCGGCTTGGGAAGATGGGGTTGAGGGTAGGAGAAGATGCAGGGATCAACGAACAGTTAGAAGAATCCTGGAAGTTAATTGTTTGACATTCAGCCACCTATTCATGCCCCCTATCTACTGTAGCATTGTTCGTCACAGATCTGGGTCTCCAGACTGCATACATGCACCGTACAGTACTCTGTAGTACCTCGAGGGGGCTTCAAGGTGCTTTGTAAAAAGATTCATAAAAGGTTTTCTGTACTGGGTGACTGGGTGAAAGTTTGAACACCCTACACAACCAAACCAGATTACCAATACCTATTGACTGTAATGTATTTACTCATCTTTTTGATGAATACAAGCTTTATAATTATTGAAAGGTTGTGTAGCCTCAAGTCTTTCAAATTTGGCTATTTTTTATTTTATTTTATAGCTGTTGCCTCATAAACCTGTCTTACAGTGTACCTATACACCTCAGTTGTTTGTTCATGCCATAGATTTCTTTCACCTATTTCTTGTTTTTATTAAACTTATTTGCAAGCAATTAATTGTCCAATGCTGTGGCTTCAGTTAACTCGAATCTGATAAATTGATGGGTTAAAATTCTCGGGCACACCATTTAGTTGGGCCTGCAGGCTACATGTATCCAGTCAGACTTAAGGAGGATAGCTGTGAGAAAGACCTCATGCAGTGTACTAAACAGTTTTCTCCTACATGAGCCCTTCACTTTTAACCTGCAAAGATGATGAGTAAACACCCTCACAGGCTTTCATGTGACTCCTACCATACTTAAATCCTTCTTTGATCCTACTCATTTACCTCACTTCTCACCTCCAGGCTCCAATACTTCCCACCTTCCTTGTACTTCTACTTTCTTGCCCCCAAATTCTACATGAATCTTTTTTATCCCTGCAATGTTTTGTTGACTTGGGTGCCAAAAAAAGGAACAAAAATGGAACAGAGGGTGATAGTCAAGTCAGTGATTATGTGTCGTTTACACATCTTCAGCACTAGGTAGTAGATACTGTAGATATTGATGAAAAATAGTTCTGTTGGTATCAGTAATTTACTCCTATATTATTGAGAATCCCATCCTGTTTTTGTTCTACTTTTTATTGCCTGGGTCAGTTAAAAAACCTGAACTATTCAAACATCTTAACAGTGTGGTTGTAGCATTATATTTGAGTAAAATGTCTTGTGCTTAATAAACAGGTATCTGTGTACATGGGCTACACATAAAAGTAATGAGCAAAACCATTCTCGACCCTTATTGGCATTAACGATTGCTTACCAACTTTATGTAGTCCCAACAATTCCAGCAATTTTACTGACTGACAAAAAATGTCACTTATATAGGTGTAAATGACATGTAAGCCGCAAAAAGACAGCATTTAATATTTACACATGTATACTTGTGGATGGAAGGCATGCCACAAACAGTACTATACTGTTGCTCTAAATATTCAACAAGCAAATCTAACATTCACTTTTCTAGTTAAACTGTGAAATTTTCACTTGACACTGGTGCACTCATGGTGTTCTACAAAAGTATGCAAAGTAAGAAGAAGAGTAATGTCATAATTGCAAATCTGTTTAACTATCTTATTCATTGATTTTTGACCAGAATGTGAAAGACACAGACAATTATGGATACAATACCATGACATGATTGTTCCTCATTGCTCTGAGCACTCAGGGAGGGCAGAATTGAAATGGGTAGAGAGATATATACGAAAGTACAGTTCTGATCTGTACCAGTCAACATTTTAGGTGATGTGAAAATGTAATAGCATGGTAGTTGGGAGTGCAGTTGTTGTGGTGAGCTAGATCTGTAAATTACGAACTCGGGTGAGCTTTGGCAGACCCTTGAGCAAGTTTCCGAAAGCAACTTTTCAGATAAGTTAAATTAAGGAGTAGTCCCTGCCTCCAAGATGTCTAACATTCCTAAGAATCAAACACATCATTAGGAGCCTACTGTAGGGTCAACTGCAGAGATTGTTTGGACTTTCTAAAAGACTTCAAGAGCTGAAGGATATCTGACAATGAGAATTGTATGTAGTCTGGTCCGTGGTACATTATACCTTTACCATGGAGACATGAGAAGCAGGATTTAATGTAGCACTGTATGTGAAGATTGTATTTGAAGACAAAATGTCTATTTGGACAATGTCAACTTTGGAATGGACAACCAAATGATGCCTGTTTAATTATCCATTGGACAACAGGATGAAATTGCTTAGATTACAGGATTGATGTACCATTGCACCCTGAAGCTATTTTGGGTAGTTTGTTGAGAGAATATCACAGATTTGAAACTAACATTCATGACTTGATGGGATATAGAACTATGCTTTTATCATGATTTAGTTTGACCCATGATGATTGATCAAAGCCCAAAGCCATGGGTAAGTTTTTGTTGTACCTGGCACTGTAGTTTCAGACTCTCCCTACAAATACTGAACTACGTATTTGAGTTACACATCAAGTGGAAGCTTTCCTGGAATTTGCACAATATCGGTGGCCAGAAACTAATGGTTCTGTATCAGTCTGTTTGTCTCATCATGGAGTGAAATGGTCTCAAGTCACGACCCTTTTATGGAAATATTCCCCATCTTGTTCAGTAATTCTGGGGTATTGACTGAAACATTCCATCATAAACTCAATGGCAACAAGGGCTTTTGTGAGATATAAAATGTGCATGTATACCTTTGTACACCAGTGTACAGTTGTGTGTAGAGTGTAGCATGGTTTATTGTTAGGTACTGTAATTTTGTGTGATTTTCATAGGTCTACAGTGCAGTGCTGTTTGCATTCCATTGCAAGCCATACCGTTACTCAGTACCCATTGGAATGTGCATATTCACTGTAAGCACCAGTAGGATGTCACATACTGACATTGTTATCCCCAACTTGGTGATAAGGGACCACAAACTTGGTGACTTCACAGGAGATTAAATGTGGCACAAATATTTGTGGAAACTTGCTGGGTGACCTTGAACTCAACAGTGAGCTGAAACCAGTGCCTTCATTATTAAGTCTAGCCATATAGTACTAATGCATACTGCTAATGTGTGTAAATTGGTTCAGTCCAACATGTAACTTGATCTGCCATTGTATGTTTTGAGGATAAGTGCTAACTGGGAGAGAAAGGGGGAGAAAGGAGGGGGGGGGGGGGGTGGGGAGAAGGGGAATTGAGAAAGAGGAAGGTGTGGTGCTTTGAAAGAAGAACTTGGAGCTCTAGAGGGATAGAAGATGTTTGGAGTTTAAGTAAACCTGTCTTGTGTTGTCCCAAATGTTGTTGGACTATTTCTGTATATTTGTAACAAAGTTATGTGTTAGTTTGTTTACAGTATCATCCATGAAATCTTTGGTGAACTTCTGGAGTAGGTGCGAACTATGACTTGCTGGATTGATGATTATGTGTCCTCATTAGATTATGAGCAGTGGTGCTTTTACCCTGAACGATAGACCTATTTGCATTGTAACTTAGCCCCCCCGCCCCCGCTCGTTTCTTTTCATTAAGATGAAGGATTGTGTATATTAAAACACACTGCAGGTAATTCCCCCCAAAAAAATGTAAGGGGAGAGAGCCCTTCAGAGAAAAAGTTAAATAGTTTTTGCATAGTTCATCACATGACAGGACATTGTGTTTATCCCAATACATTACATGTGTAGAGATATGTCATAGATATTATTGGTACTCTTTTTAAAATGGTGTCAGGGTCTCGATTCATTGTAGTGTGTATCAAACTTCTCCATCATGCTTCTTTGCATGTTAGCAAAATATGTTACTAATTTAGGTCTGAAGAAAATATGTATAAGAAGTCTCTTGTCGCAAATTATTGACCAAAACAAAATGCCTGCAACCTGGAAAAGATAGATCTTCTCCCATATTTGTGCACATTGTACTTGCATAAGTTAGAGATGTTTTGATCCCTTGTTTGGATTCGGTGGGCTGTGGGGGGTGGGCTTTTAAGCTCCTCTTATGACTTTCTGTGATTGAAATGTGTAATAGTAAAGGAAAGAGCAGTATTATTGAGGTTTTCATCTCAATTGTGTGTATTTTCAACTTTGACGTAATGCACTATAGAAGAATGTTAGATGCCAAGTGTGCATTTAATTTACTTTTTTACTTTAAGACCCACCAAATCGAGTGAAGGTACGTATTTTGAGATGCTCAGTTAGCACAGAGGTATTTCATTATTAGCCAACTGATCCATGCACACTTAGAGCTCTCACTCAGGACAATGCTTTGATTTCAGTTGTTTACCCACCTACATTTTCAGAGAAGGTGATGCAAAACTCGAAACAAGTGTTTAATTGACATAAATACATTTACCTCATTACCTTGTTAAAAAGGGGTGGCATGCAAATGAACCAAAGAGGCACAAGTCTAATATTTTGCCGACCAGAATCAACCAGGTTCATCAACCAGGTAGTAGGTACATCAACCAGATTCACACTTACCTACTTTTCGTTGTTAATCTCTTCAATCACAATTAAGCCGTCTCTAACATGTTCAGAAGATCTTGCAAATGGTATTGAGATTAAAAAGTATTGAGATTCAGCAGCATTGCTGCTCTAGTTTATCTTTTTGAAGGCATACAGCAGTCACCGGGTTGCTATGCCCATTTTGCACCGTTGCTAACATCAAGATAATTGGATTACGTAACACTGCAACACACATAGCGGATCGTCCTTGGGACTAACCAAGAAAGAGCAAAAAATTAACATTTTTAAATCATCCGAATCTCACAATTTATAGCAAATTATCTCTTAAAACTCACTCAGAACATTGGGAACACATTATCCAAGAGGTATGGCCCGATATAATTGTTCCAAAAGAGATAAATCGCACAAATATTTGGTCCAAACGAAGGTTGCACATCTCAACACAGTCGCGAAAATTTTCCCTCGTGATCGTCACAGAAAATGTCCAAAATACCAGCAATGGGAATCCCGAACGGTTTCATACTTCACTTTCACAAAGTTAATTGAGTTTTTCACATGAAAATGACAAAAATGATAACAGAGGTGCGGTGATGCACTTCCGTGACAAGTTTTAAAATCTTTTTCTGGTTGCTAGGGCTACACTGTTTCTTTTCTACTCCATATACGTACTGTTTACGTACTACTGATACGTAGGCGCACACGCAAGACATAAGCTACCCACAATGCAATACTGGAAACTAGTTTGGACTTGTTCGGATTTCGACATCGTGTGACGTCATTACACGTTATTATCATATGACGAAACAAGAGTTGGTGTGGTTTGTATAGAGAGCAACCAACTGCGAAGGCAAGTGAAAGTGATGGGAGTTGTTTAGTATGTAAATATCACTAAAATGTCTTTCGAACAAGGGGAGATTATAACCGTATATGGAAACAAGTGTCATGATTGACATGGAGTAGCTTTGGAGATTGACGGAGGGGTGATGCGGTTCCCTGACATGTTTTACTGAAGGTTGTTTGAAGGCGTGGTCAAAAGCTAAAATCATCGATATCTCTGCCAGATGATCGTGTATGGTTGCAAAATTTGGAAGGGGAGTTGGGGAGTGTACAGAATTTGTGCTGTAAAAATATTAGCGTGATCGAATGCACAGGGGCGAAGATATCATGGTTTGAAAATTTGACCGCGCAATTGCGTAAGCTGGGCAACCGTAGCATTTTCAAGGTCACTTTTCAAATAGAACTGTGTGAAGCGTCGTAGTTAATTGCATAGCAACCAGGTGACTGTACAGTATTTAACTGGCAAAATTGAAGGGATTCATAAAAATGACAGAGTGATTTTTCACTGGAGGCAGTTCAAACCCCATGTCAATATCTTGTTCCTAATTCAAGACATTGCCTTTTAAAGAAAGACGTTTCTGGTCAGGAAATATTTCCAGTTGCTTCTTCGCTACCAAAATGCGGTGTAACAGTTGCAATTACATATTGCAAGAAGCCTCCTTTTCTTTGAAACTGAAGCTCTCATTTAACCTTGACATTTGTTACTAGTGAAAAATTTTTCAACAAATTAAAAAAAAAAATCTTGCTCCTTTCGTTTTATAACTTGTCTGAATGTAATGTACCATTCAAAGATGTGTGGCTTTCAGTAATTAGGTCTCAACTCAAATTTTGTGGTAGTTTTTCAAAAGTGTCTCATAAACCACCCTTTAGTCAAGAAGTTATGTCCTTTTACCAGTCGCAGATACCTCATCTGGAACTTTTGTTCTCGTCAAGCACCCTGAATGTATAGTAAGACTTGCTTTTTATTGTATGCCCTAAACACCACAATGCTGGCAAAATTTCTCTTGTTACAATTTATTTGCCAAATGGATGGCTTGATTTTTTTTTTATCATTTGAACTTATTTATCCGCAATCCATAGAGAAATGCACAAGGTAATCAAATTAATGGTTTTTAAACGAATTGTGCTTTAAACTCATTTAAACATAAGAAAGAGGAATTACCACAGAATAAAATATTTAAGTAAAGAACCTTAGCCAGTTAAGCCAATATCTCTCCTAATTGCCATCATCCATATTTGCAAAATGAAAATGCACTCCCACAACCTTAAATACTTCTCCATAAACTTTTGATAGCTGGCCACTGAAGGGACAATGTCTTCTTTTTTGCAACGAAAATATATATCTAGGTCTTAAGTAGTATTAGTATTAAATTTGAGACCCTAGCCAGATCACCTCTAAATGAAGCAATCTTGGTGTCTAAAAGATTTAGGTTTGCATCAAATATTTTGTAGAAGGTGCCACAAAGTCTGAGAATAACAACAATAACGAAATAAATGATGTATGATGTGTTCATAAAGGAGGCAACTTTCAGCATCTTTACCTTGTATCCATAGGAGTTTGTAGGTGATAATCTACCAGGGGTAGACCCCCCAAACTCCCCCGTTATGCAATGTGCCATTTTGAAATAAGTTTTTCTTTAAAAAGGATCATTCTGCATAATTATCAAGACATTCACTAACTTTAAGAGTACATGCCACATACAGGTGAGTCATACACTGTACTTGGCAGGTGAGGCTTTCATTACATGATCACCATATATGTGTACAGCATGCAGTGTACACGGAGGAAACTGCACACTGGTTTCCATCCTAGACACCGTACCGTAGTTGTGTACACTTCTCAGACAGTGATACTGTTCTGTGTGGTATGAATTGATAGGAAATTCACCAATCTAGATAATCCTGAGGGAAATCCTGAACACCTCCTAGGGAGGGATGAATTGTTGGCTGTCTCAAAGCTAAGATTTTTGTTGTTTATTTTATGGTGCTATTTACCCTACAACAGGATACAGCATATATCTAGTGGGGTCTGATATGGCTGGAATCTTTCTAGGCACCTCAAAGAGATTTTTGATTGTTGAATGACATTTGATTCTGTGTGCATGAAAACCTGTCATCCAGGTGCATTAGAACAGTACTACGCAGATCTTCGCACCTGTCTATTTCACAGTTTTGTAGGCAACACCTCGTAGGCAGCACCTTTGAAGAGATGTACATCGTGGTGTAAGGCAATTGGCAGAGAAGCGGTTTTCGAAGAATCATATTTTCCCTGCTTGCTACCTAAGTCTGTCTTCACGACTGATTGCACTCATATACTCTTAAAGTACTGCAAGTGCATTTTCAAACCCCATGTAGTAATATATTAGAAGTGCCTGCACTGCAGTAATTTTAGTGATTGTGTGATATGGAAATCACATTTTGGAGTATTGAGTGCATTAATCATTGAAAATGTTGAAAGTAGCCATAAATTCCATCAAAATCTATCAAATAGTGAGAATTTTACAGGCAAATTCCTCTTTCACACGTATGTCATGAATAAACATTGACTAAGTATGCAAATTTTTAATGTCAAGAGATGGATGGACTCCTATGGTATGTCTAATATTACATTTTGCTCACTTAACATTATTTCATGGTCAATTTAGAATTTTATATGTCCAGAGGTCTTCATTTTGGAAACATATATTTTCTTCTTTAAAAATATTGAATATCACTTAACAATGTGAAACCCAGTAATTAGAAGACAATAAAGGGTTAACAAAAGAAATACTGAGACTGCAACACTCCACGTCATCTGCTTTGCATTTTCATCACATGTTGAAAAGACAAAAGCGATATATCAACAGAATTTCAATGGATTGTCAATCAGGGTATCAGTCTGCTACCCTTCACTGAAGCCAGCTCTTTTTTAGATGCATGTCACAATACCTTTAAGCACAGGATGCCAGAGTCCTTCCACTTTCACTGCCGTTTTTTTCTTGGTCCTGCTTCTCACTCTCTCTTCATCACTCTTATCCTCTCCTCCCTCAATGGTAGAGAACGTGTGAAAGAATTGTGTTCACAGTTTCACTGCACTTGTGTAACCCTGCTAGGTTTGTTCTTAGCCACTCCATTTTGGTTGCAACTGTTTAAATCTGACTACTGTACACATTGAAGAAATTATAAGACATCAAAGCTCATCCAACTCAAAATTTCATTTTCCTGGATCTTATCCTTGATGACACTGTCAATTTCATCGATCCCATGAATCCTTCAATTCACTTAAACATGTACAGAAGATGTAAAGAGAAACAATTCACAAAACTTCCACATATAATCACTTACCGGAATAACAAGCACTTGGACAAAGGAATAATTGCATAGACACATCACTAGTGGTGCTGTCTGTGATGTAACTAGATGCATAAAATTCAGAAGAGACAAAATGTGGTCACACTCTTTTGTCCTTTTGCCATTCATGTGCCTGCTCTAAATTATTTCTTATGTCAAGTATACAATAGGCCTCAGTGACTCTTACATGTTTTGTAGTCTGGTACTCACGGTCTTAATGGTCCTGAGTCCGAGGTACAGTGCTCACATTTTCTTGGGTCTAGCGACATCGTAACTGCCAGTAAGTTTTATATTTTGAGCAAGAATTATCGGTCTTTCGACAATGTGAAAGTCATCACACATAGGCAAGACCCAAGTGGGGAGCAATAAATGTACAGTAAAAGCTGTACACTAGATTTTAACGGTTATAAATCAGTCTGTCCTCACCCAGAAATAATCTTCATGAATATAAGTTTTTACAGTTTTAAAAATTCCACAGGAGTTCTTACTCCAAGGGCCTGTAAGTGGAGCAACCCATCGAAGCCCAGAGTGTGCATGTATACATGTGTTCCTCTGAAAGATGGAGAGAAGATGTAGCTCAGTGACTGTTATCAATGCAGTGCAGTAGCTGGAAGTGATGATATCTGGTAACATCAATGGCATGCATTTCATCATGGGAACGTTAATGGGCCGAAGTTTGACACCTATGTCTTGACACAAGCAGCGGTGACTGTTGAACTGTTGATGTGCTTAACACTTGAAATGTGCAATTTGCTGCACAACATGTGTGTGTCTGCTCATCTTAGAAAGGAGCTTCAGTTTTATCACACCAATCTAATTAAGTTGCCAACGGTAAATGCATGCAGAAGACCGAACATGGAACAGTTGTCAGCCGTCAACAAAGAGTCGGCCTAATTTCATTTTCCAAATTTTGTATAGATCTCTCGCCACCTCTCTCTCTCTCTCTCTCCTGTTTCCCCTTTATTATCTTCATCATGTGTTCAGTTTTATGTGGTAGCTTAAATCAATAAATTCTGTGTATACTTGTATGTGATGAAAACTTAATGAGAGGTTAAATTGATTACAACGACCTCTCTCAACATGCTTTCTGAAAAAGCCCCTTTTTTTTGTGCTGGAGTTGTGCAGTTAAGCACCCACTACATCTACTGCACAAGTGCTTATGCAGCCAAGAGTGTTGCTAAATACAGTGCAGTTAGTTTCCTCCAAATGTTGAGGATGTAATGAAATATGAAAGATTACCAAGTGGATTATTTAGTCGTGGAATTAAAACCTGAACATGTTTGTATGCCTCGGAAAATAGTAAACAACGCACAGTACCTTACAGGGTGCATGTATTTAGTTCATAATGTTCACCAGAACTGCATTAATAGACTAGTAGGTATGTTGGCACAGTGTAGCATGCAGTAACATTGACTAGGACTGGGAATAATGGACAGTACTGTACATGCTGTAGCGCAGAACCTTGTGGCAGTCGCATTGAACGTACTGAAGTTTAGTCTTCTGTTACCATTATGTGTACACAAATGATTCCTTCAGCAGTATTCTTCAAACCTGAGTTGTCTCTGTCATGCATTTGTGAGCACTCTTCCATTTTCTTTTTTTTTGTTTTGTTTTGGTGACAGTATTTAATGTCTTCTGACTGTGTTGTAGCTTCTCTGTGTATTTGGCTGCATATATACCAGCTCTACGCTTGATTTGTCATAGACTTACAGTAGATGTAACAGTCTCCAGAAGTACACTATAAGCAACATGAACAGGTCAAGAACTCATTGCCAAGCCAGGAACACAGACGGCCATTGCCATTAAGAAAGTGCAGTAGCGACGAGGGTTGGGTGGTATACCAGTTACTTAAGTCGGTACCAGTTCTCTCTGGTACCTTCCAACACTGGTAGCGACATGGTTGCATTTAAGTCCTCGCTTACCAGTCTCTGGGCAACAACTGCTGTCACATTTACTCTGCTTGAATCACCTTTAACCTGTTGGTGCAAATACTTGACAATTTGGTCTAATTAATCTCAAAGTATGAAATTGAAGTATGGTATGACTCCAACTTTTTTTGTGCTCATAAAGGGCAAATTTCTGTTGCACATCTGTAGCAATGGTACCATGGAAAAAGTTGCCCATCCAGGAACACACTTCTTGTGAAAGAGTTTGTCCCTCGTTATGGCTTAAATTTATTATGCATGTTCTGTGGTGTGAGAAACTGTGATGTAAATTTCAAAAAGACCCAGTAGTTTTGGAAAATATCAACTTCAAGATTCCAGACTTGCAGTGACATGTCATAACCTTTACCTATAATATTCAAATTCAGATGAAATTTGAGACTTTGATAGTCATTGCCGTGACAGAAGGCTGTGACAGAAGAGTGCTATGACTCTGGGACACAGGACCTCACATTGACTGAACATTGTTCTATACTGTGGCACATTTAGAAGTTGCTATCATCTAGATACATAAACTGCTTGCAAACATTACCTGAGATGTGCTTGTAAGTTGCCCAAGCTTGTGTTTCTGCTGCAGGAAAATCCCCCTCGTCTGGCCTCATTAGAACTGTCACCGTCATACATTACGGATACATGAACGGTGCCAGGTACCATACAGTAGCTAGCATAGTAAACGAGATCCATGCCATTAGTGTAAGACTGTGTTAGATTTTACTGCATTTTGCTTGGTCATCTTTTAACTTGTATTTGTGCAATTCCTAAGATATATAAACTGTGTTTCTTTGAAGAAAATAATTTACACATACATTGAAGAGACATACTTACCCCTTGCATGGTTGAACTATGCATTACTGTAAGCAAGGTGGTAAGTACAGTAAAGTCACTCGTGAATACCCATGCCAGTGAGTTTTGGGGATACAAAAATCATTTTTCAGAAGACAAGGATTTATAATTGAACAAGAATGTCAATGTTTTCAGAGTGGCATTGGGAATCTAAGAGGTGGAAATGATAAGAATCTCCATCAAACAAAGCAAACCTGGCTGGTATTAATCGTTCATAGGCCCACTGCATGTGAATCAGTTTGAGTCATGTTGCGAATCTCTCCTGCCTGGCATTGTGGCTGACCTTTAACGATCTGGACCAGCGATCCATCCCCTTTACCTTCCTTACCTTTTCACACCGCCTCACCCCATCCCACCATTGTTAATCTGCCCATCGTCCTTCCATGCCATTATCCTTACTTTGAGTGAGGTATTCACTCTCAAATCATACTCCCTCTGTCATGTTGTAGAAGTACATACTGTATATCCCAGCATCCTGACACACTGTATTTCAATGGACTTCTCCCAGTGTCTGAGCATAGGTCACACTGTATGTGGGTTGTACTACACTCTCAGGTTGAATCCTGTTCATTGCTTTTCTGATTAAGTTTTGCACAGGCCCATAAATTTCAGAAGTAATTATGGATTCACCCCATGTTGAATATATAAATGCATTGTAAATGTACAGCAGGCCCCCACGAAATTTGCATATTAAAACTTTATGCCTCCCAGTGTAGCACTCATGTCTAAACATACCTGGTCTCCAAAGTGCAGTTTGTTTCACTGTAGGGATATTGCAGTTTAAGGAAGCACAACAGACTGTGTTGCAGGACTTCATCCTAGTCTAGTGTGTCATGCAACCTAAGTAATATTCTTACACTTGAGGTACCTGGATGTAGGTTTCAAATGTATTACCCTGGATTCTCTTTGTGCTGGCCTGGGAACACAGGGCCCAGTTGTAGTCAGTCGTTGTCACTGCGAGGCTTTGCCACACTGTAAATAATGCGCTGGTGGGGTGTGCAGTATCTCACTTTATTGTGTTTATGTTATAAATCAATTACATGAAAGGACATGTTTGGAACAGAATAAAGTACCTTGTTAAGTTAATTAGCAATAATTATGGTGTTGTCTTCTTAGTTTGAGGGTGCTGTACACTCTACCATGCCTTGTCATTGTCAGTACAGTATAAGTTTTATACTCGACATAACTGAAGTGGTGAAGTTCACACCAACTGTTGTCACTCCTGGAAAATTGCATATTTTTTTAGTAAATGACTGCATCTGGGAACACGTGAGGACGAGTTTTATCTGTATCTGAACTTGCTAATGAGTAAGCCAGGGAGCAACGGTTGGGTTTCAGACAAGAATTGAAATAAGTTGATTGCTCTTTTCAACAGAGAAGTATGGACTACAAGAGATGAAGCAACTAGACTCAGTCCGAGTTGGTTTCAGGACATTTAAACTAGTGATATGAAACTGCCACCTAATTGAACTCATCAGTCGTAGCAGTTTGCCATCTGGTACAAAGGAGGAAGAATTACTTCTAGTTTGTGACATGCAGGTTTATGGGTGGCTGTTGATTAAATTTTTCATCAGTTCCTGCAATCAGAACTGGGGTGTTTCTGATTGTTACTAGTCAGGCATCGGATGAACATGGGAAACCACTGTATCATCAACACCAAATTGAGTTACCAACAGTACACTAACTCATAATCATAGTGTAATACCAGTGCAGTCAGTTGCGGAGCTACAATACAGTTGGGGTTTGGGGGGAACAGTTGCCCCCCTTGTCTGACTCAAATGGATTAGTGGCACCCGTTTCAGTTTTTCGTGAGAAAAAAGAAAAAGATAGAAGGACAAAAGAATGAGAAACATTGAAAAAGAATTTAAAAAATGCCAGCTTGAGTACACCCACATGTGAATTTGTCTGGTAGGTTCCCTTCTAATGGATAGTGGCCCTGCCTTTAAGGCTTCCAACAATTCTCAGTCCACCCCAGTCCAAAATTCTGGGAGTGCCACTGCAATAGAGATATGCAGTATACTGCACTTGGTATCACACTTGTTGATGCCTTCTCATTCACGTCCCAGGCCTGGCTGGAATAAAATATGTAGCTACAGGATATCAGTGGGGTGTATGTCAAGAGATACCCTGCAGATAACCCCTGTGACTCCACTGCACCGATGAAATAGTTGGAGACTAAACATGTGTTTTACCCCCTCCCCATATCTGCCAAGTGCTCTAAGAATAAGGGAAAAGGGATGCATAATTTATTATTCTTGTATCATCTTAACCCATGTATCACAATTTTCATAGAATTGTTTTTGTTCTCACTGAGAAATTGCAGACATAAGGTCCACGTGTCAAGATTGGGCAGATGCAGCTTAAAACACTCGGGAAGTGCTGTTTCTGGCCATATGGGGAGTTTGATACCGGGGAAGCGCCGTTTCTGGTCATATAGGGAGTTTTGAAAAGTCAAATTGTCTTGTGCATTCCGTATCAACCAAAGGAGGCGATCCGCTAAGATAGTCCTGCTGGAACTCACCCACATCCCACCCCCCTAAATTTTTTTTGTTCTGCTCATCTGCTTATGTGTAGGTTGAAGAGCATTGGGTATAAGCATTGCTTTTGAACAGCATCCCTGAAAATTTTCACTCCCTCTGACCAAAACTGCTAGTTCCACCACTGAGCACACTTTAACCTTCTCATTGGATCATTTTGCTGAATGATCTTCATTAAAGTAACATTTGATACATGCTATATTGACCTAAAAAATCGTTCTTTTTCACATCATGAAGGAACTGGGAAGGGGGGGGGGGCAATTTTGGAACCGGGTAGTAGTGACTGCGAGGTGCGTTCTTGGGTTACGTGTGTTGTTACCCATGAAAAAAATCACTGTTGGTGCAAATGGATGGAAATGCAAAGATTTTGTATTCCTCTATGCTGTACCTGTCACAGTCCTCTCTGTGCCGTGCCAGTTAGTGCTGTGTGGTTAACTTTTTTTTTTTTGTCGACTTTTGCAATGGCCCACATTGTGTTTCATTCTTCATAGGGTGTTGCAGCGAGATTTGTGAAAAGTTCAAAGTAAATTTGCAGTGAACTTGTTGAAGTTCCACAATGAAACCTTTTGCCCTCAAGTGCAAAATGAAATCCCTTTTCTAAAAAGTATCAAATACTGTATAATATGTACTAATACAGGTTATTGACTTTCATTAGTTTGCTCTAAATTGTATTGTGTAGCACAGTATGTATTACACACAGCAGTTTACTGCATGGCTGTTTCTGGCCTTCTAGTATGCCCAGGGACAACAGTGCCAACAGTCTTTAATGAACCATGAAAAGCAGAAATAATGAGAGATTTCACTGTGTTTCCTCTTTGCAAACTTTGAAAGAGCTCCCAAAATTTCTCAAACCGAAATTGACAAAGCAAACATACTTTATTGCATCACTTTGGGGTTGAACGTGTTCAATAACCAGTTGTGCAAACTGTTTCAAACTGAAGTAATTATTTATTGAAGGCATCTCAATGTTTGCCTGTGTCCATCTACCAAAGTGTCTTCAAGTTTTGGTTAATTTATTCCCCTGTACAAATATCGTAAATGACATTTTAGCGTAAGTGGTTCAGTAATTCGTAGTGGGTGTAAAAATCCCGTATCCAGTGAGTTCGAGCACAAACACGAGTTTAATAGTTCAAACTTCAGTGGTATGCTACAGGAGTGATGTAATTTGGAGTAACTGACTTTTACTCATGAATAAAGCCTCATTTGAGTATGGGACATGGACATACTTGCATGTACTCGATTTCACTAATGTTCATGATTCACTGGTTAGCCATACATCTTTTGACCTTCAGTAGTCCCTGACTGCAGTGTGTTAAGTTTATCTCATCCCACAAATATGCACAGTACGTGATAATTTACTTGGTTTTCTCTCCTTTGTTCCATACAACTACTGTAGGTACCAATTACTACCTACAGTAACTAAGAAGAAGGTTAAGCATTTGACATTGTATGTACGGACATGTATGGTAATGCATAGCCTATATGTGAAGAGAAGCTCTGTTAAATGTATCAAACCCAGATTATATTGCATGGGACACTCCCAAAGAGGATCCATGGAAGTCCTGCATACATCTGTAGGAATACCCCTCGCTGTCATAACAAGGTGTTTCAACCCGTCTCTGATGACGTAGGTGCAACATTTGGACGTTAAAGCATATATATACGTAACAACAGTAAAAAAAAAAACAGTATCTCAACTGTTTTTAAAAGTGAATCGTCGCGCCGTGAAGCTCTAGTGTATGATGTCCCTCTTTGCTACATGAACTGTACTTGTTGGGAAAGTTGCATTGGAGAGCATAGCATGCTGCTGAAAATTGGATGTAGTTTAAAAAAATGTTTCTTTCCTTTTTACTCCAGGACGGCGGCTCGTTGGATCTCGTCCAGAAGAGGGCAAAGCATGGTAGAATACCAGAAAATATCCTAGGCAAAGTTACAGTAGCGGTGAGTGGGTAGAAGGCGATGAGATCTTTTTCAATTTTTTTAATGGTATATTTTTAAATGTTGGGTATCACCAGTGAAGGGATGTGTTAAATATGCAGTTAGAAGAGGGAGGAGGAAGGAAGATGGGGGAACAGGAAGGAAGGATCAAGAAAAAGTAGAAGGAAATGGATTAAAGGGAGTTGATTACACCAAAAATGTTTGAATAGACATTTCAAGCGTCCAATGCACGAGTGTTTGGATGCCTGGTGGTGTTTTGCTTTACCTTCAACTACAAGTGAACAAATAGTGTTTTTTGATTTTACTTTTTCAGAGTGCGATGATAAGATGGGAGTGTTTTGTGAATCCTGTCTGCAGAGTGTTTTGAGCAAATTAAATTGGGCCAACTGAGTTGTACCCTAGCAAACCATTCAAGATGCTTTGCTCTCTCGCTATGTGAAAGCAGTGAGAGTATGGCAATAGTTTTCAACAAGGTATTTAAAAATACTCGAGGCCTGTTGCCTTGCTTTGCTCACGGTGTGAAAGCACCCGAAGAGTTTATCTGCTTCTGGTTTGAGTCACCAGGTATGTTTGAAAATTTCAGAAATAAGAATGGTATTAAATTCACTCTTCACTGACCTGTTGCAACACAGCAACTGCACTCCCATCTGCCATGCAAGGAGTAGTTACTGGTTTTGGGGGTAAGCAAGATTCACATGACAGACGTATGCTTACCCTTTACTTTCACTAAAGTTTAATGAGACTTATCTCAGCAGAAAGAAGGCATGAAGCAAGAACTTTAATTAAGGTTTCATGGCTCTAAGTTAATTCACAATGTAGACATATACTTTCCCCTTTGCTTCACTAATGCATACATTTAGCCTTGCTCTAAATGTCCTCGAAATTAATTCTAGCACGGGGCGCCCTCTAAGGTCTAGCCCGCCGTCCTTTGCCTTCTGCTTTGGTTGCAGCAACGTGTCTTTACCGTCCTCTTGCAAAGGTGCCAGAAGCCATAAAGGTCTTGAGTATTCTTTTTCACGCTTGAATACCCACACTGGTGATTTGTGGGGAAACAATGTATTATTGAAAGCATTTGTGAATACCCCACACAATTGAGTCTCGGGAATCTCAAGAAAATTGTCTGTTTAATAATGCATTGGCTTAGTTTATCAATCCAAAATATGTTAACAGTGTTCACTGCTAACGCATTTTCTCATGGTTTTCTCATCAGTGTGAAGTACGTTTTAACGTAGTTTCAGAAAGATTGGAGTGCAATTTAAGTTGTGTACCTACCGTAACTTCACTCTGTGACATTACACATGTATGTGTGCTTGAATGGTTGATATTGTATACATGCCATACGGCTCTGTAGCTACACACTTTTGTCCTTCAAGAGCACTGAGGCAGATCCATCCTTCTTTTGCAAATTATTAGAGACCAATACAATAATTACCATCAGTTTCGACTGGAGTTGTTTGTCAACAGTGTAAGTTGCAAGACAGGTACTGTACCGACTTGAAGTGCATGAATGTTTGAAGCGATTGATATAGCGGGCGACGGTCTCGACGATCGATTCGTGTTTGGAATAAGATCCTCTGCTCTGTGCATTGAGCCCGTGCATCCACTGCAGGTGGTGACTGGCACACGATGGTGTCAAAGAATGTCAAGCATACAGTACATACCTGCTGTTTCACCATGGTTGTCAAACTAGGTCGTGTTTTAATACCGGTGCAGTGGTACCCAAATTTGTGTTGCTAGTTGAAGGCAGACATTCTTTTGAATTCATTTGGATGAAAAGATTGAAAACGTACCTCATATGCGTACTGAAACTTAGCTCAAATTCTTAGTTGTGCACGTTCCTTGCTTCTTTCTTTTGCTTTTTCTATTCTTCTTGTTTTCGTAAAGTGCCACGAGGCGCTTTGGTGACTTGGGCACATTATAAGTCTTATTTCGTTATTATTTTTGATTCCTTGCCGAGGGCAGAAGGAATCTATGCGATGGTGATGTCGTGTGTGTGTGTGTGTGGGTGTGTGCGTGTGTATGTGATACCTTGCTTGTAAACACGATATCTCAAGAAGTGTAACCATGACTGATGTCATACTTGGTGGGTGGGTTGGTTATACTTAGTAGATGATCCCTATTGTTTTTGGTGGGGGTCAAAGGTCATTTGAGGTCACCAGAGGTCAAACTGTGAAAACCTTGTAAACATGATATCTCAAGAACGGTAACTGTGACTGATGTCATACTTAGTGTGTAAGTTGGTCTCACTGAGTAGATGATTCCTATTGGTTTTGGTTGAGGTCAAAGGTCATTTGAGGTCACCAGAGGTCAAAATGTGAAAACCTTGTAAACATGATATCTCAAGAATGGTAACTGTAACTGATGTCACATTTTGTGTATGGGTTGATCATATTGAGTGGATGACCCCTATTGTTTTTGGTGGAGGTCGAAGGTCATTTGAGGTCACCAGAGATCAAACTGTGAAAACCTTGTAAACACGATATCTCCAGAAGGGTAACTGTGACTGATGTGATACTTAGCTTGTTGGTTGTTCACACGGAGTAGATGATCCCTATTGTTCTTGGTTGAGGTCAGAGGTCATTTCAGGTCACCAGAGGTCAAATTCCGAAAACCTTGTAAACACAATATCTCAAGAACAGTAGCTGTGACTGATGTCATACATGGTGTATGGGTTGTTCATATTAAGTAGATGATCCCTATTGTTTTTGGTCGAGGTCATAGGTCATTTGAGGTCACCAGAGATCAAACTGTGAAAACCTTGTAAACGTGATATCTCAAGAAGGGTAACTGTGACTGATCTCCTACTTAGTGTGTGGATTGGTCACATTGAGTAGATGATCCCTATTGTTCTTGGTTGAGGTCAAAGGTCATTGAGGTCACCAGAGGTCAAACTGTGAAAACCTTGTAAACACGTTATCTTAAGAAGGGTAACTGAGACTGATCTCTTACTTGGTGTGTGGGTTGGTCACATTGAGTAGATGATTCCTATTGTTTTTAGTTGAGGTCAAAGGTCATTTGAGGTCACCAGAGGTCAAAATGTGAAAACCTTGTAAACACAATATCTCAAGAACGGTACCTGTGACTGATGTCATACTTATTGTGTTGGTTGGTCATATTGAGTAGATGATCTCTATTGTTTTTGGTTGAGGTCAAAGGTCATTTGAGGTCATTAGAGATCAAACTGTGAAAACCTTGTAAACACAGTATCTTCAGAAGTGTAACTGTGACTGATGTGATACTTGGTATGTGGATTGGTCATATTGAGTAGATGATCCATATTGTTCTTGGTTGAGGTCAGAGGTCATTTGAGGTCACCAGAGGTCAAAATATGAAACATCATAAACACGATGTCTCAAGAACGGTAAATGTGACTGATGTCATACTTGGTGTATGGGTTGGTCATATTAAGTAGATGATCCCTATTGTTTTGGTGGAGGTCAAAGGTCATTTGAGGTCATCTGAGGTCAAACTGAAAACCTTGCAAACACATTATCTCCAGGAGGGTGATGATGACTGATGTCATACTTGATATGTGGGTTGGCCATACTGGGTAGGTGATCCCTATTGCTTTTGGTGGAAGTTAAATGTCATTTGAGGTCACCAAAAATAGGTCATTTGGGGTAAAAGGCTCATTAATGTGGTGTTTCAAGTACAATAACTGTCGTTGATCTCATACTTGTCATGTGGGTAATTCATGTTTGTTATAATGTAACCATATGGCAAGGAATCACAAAGCCTTTTGGCTTTCTAGTTACTGACTTGATCAATTAGTCAGTGATGTAGTTTTGTAGTGATTCAGTATTCTCAGACGTCCACAGATGTCTGTGACTCCATTTAGAATGCCGTTTCCCTAATAAGTGACATGATTTACGTATGTGTTTACATCGAAAGGCACTATAAGTATGTTTTCTGCACAACATAAAGATCATTGAAATTTAACAAAAATGTCCTCTGCAACTGCTTGCCATGTCTTTGCTACTGAGACACTAGTTGTAAATATTACACTGTGATGCTATAAAGTTACAGTGTAATATGCACTGTGCATTCAGCACCTAATTTTATCAGATAATTATCAGTAACAGTAAACAGAAACAAGAAGATGTAACGTGTATTGCTTTTTTTGGGCGTGTTTTTTAATAGCAGGGAATCTTTTATCGTGGCTTCAAAAGTATTTTTTTTTCATTTTCCTTTGACAGGTTTTGAAAGGTCTCAGTTATTTGAGAGACAAACATCAAATTATGCATAGAGGTAAGTAATTTGTACTCAGACTGACATTTTGTAATCCTTGGAAGAATTAACTTCAATGGTTTGATAGTGCATGAAATTGTTGTGGAAACCAATCCATGTTCATAAGGACATCTATATGGTTGTCAAGGAAAGACACACTGAGGTCAGTTTGTGCATTCATTGCATCAGAAAGTTATCAGTAAGTGTTAATAATGCGCAGTGTAATGGATTTTTCAAAGACAAGCTAATTTCGTGACTCATAAACATCAGCAATCACTTGGTAGACATGTACTTACCCCTTGCCTCACTAATGCATACATTTGACCCATGCTCAAACCGTCCTCGAGACCAATTCTCTCAGCCCTACGAGGGCGGGCTAGACCTTGGAGGGTGCAGTGCTAGAATTGGTTTCGAAGATGATTTTAGCATGGATCAAATGTAAGCAATTAGTGAGGCAAGGGGTTAGTATAGTCACTGGTGAACACCCACACCAGGAAGTTGTGGGGAATTTATGTCACACTACAATACCTGTGTTGATTCTGTGACATGAAATTGCATTTATCTTTGGATGTGCAAACATGGCAATTTTTGTTAGAAGTGAAGATCAGTGTTTCCTCATCGCAAGTTTGGGATGCAGTCTTTCCACTAAGACATTATCGAACTGGATCAAAATAATGAATTATGAATATACTCGACCCACCAGAAGTTTCAGCAGCATACAACTGTGCACTGCATGTGTCCACAAACATCAGAGCCATCAAATTGGCAAGTCAATGCCACAAAATCCCAGTCATACGGTAGCAGCTGATCAGAAACACTGCCTGTGTGGTTGGAATAGGCCTGTACTGTACATGATCCCAGTGGTAACTGCTGTAGTTTAAAAATTGACCGCTGGATCTGATAGAGTATGGAACAAAAATGATCGCTGTCATTCATCGCTTTGGAGATATCAACTGCTGCATAGTAAGTCAGACAATGGACTGGAAAGGTTTTAATACTTAAGTGTGAAGTTCTGTTGTTTTCCTTTTTTTCATATATTTTTAATCATACTTTGCCATCTGAAGGTTTGCCTGTTTCCAAGCAGTCTCGCCTATGTCGTGGTCATGGATCGTTCTGCCGTCTGAAAAGAAGAATTTCTGTAAAGTGACCTTTTCAGTCTTCCACTCGTGAATGCTACAGCAAAGTGTGACCCCTTGACATTTTCAGGGAAGCGATATGAAGACATTTAAGCTACGTGTAATCTTTTGTACCCCTAAAGGTGCGCTCCTTCGGTTTGAAGGCAATTTCTTGCCTTTCGGGCCGAACAGTGTCGGGATTAGCTTCCGTGGTCTACGAATGCACACGTACAAACAGACACAGGCACACATGCATGCCTCCATGCACACGTACTGACACACATATATACATCAGAAATGTGGAGAGCTCATCTGTGGGTTAAGTCTGTCTGAGATACACTTGAGAGCAAAATTAAATTTGATCAGCGGCGGCGGATTGATGCAAATATTGCCGTCCAATTAACTCGCTGGAAGGAGATATCCTGCTGCAGGTCCACAAGATGGCTGATAACTGATAAAAGTAGGATGAGATGCAGTTGCACTGCTCCTCGATGATCAAACGCAATGGGAGAGGCAGCTCGTTTCGGTATCGTAGAGACCGGTAGCACGCAGAGATTTAAGGAGAGGGATGATTCTCCGCGACCCTCTTCCCGTCAAATGGGGGAAGCTAGGGATGCATGAAGTGAATGCATCTAGATTTGATTGGGATGTTGCAAATTATGGTCGTCATCATCGAGGTGTTTAATCAAGATGGATGTTGTAAGATTCTCTCACAAAGATGCATCTGTTTTCCAGTCGCTGGATTGACGAAAACTGCTGAACACTGGGAATGTTAGGTGCCATACTGCCGGCAGCCTGTGAGGTATCCATTTGTCTTCGAAGGTACTCCGCCAGCTGGTTTCCTCAGACATGCAGACAGACAGATGATGTAACATAATTTTTTTAAGTGCCTTGTTGCCCGAGATGAAAAATCAGCAGAGTAGGAATCACTGTCTTTGTCAAGTTTTGTCATAATTTGGTTTGGTTTCAGATTGAGTGCACCAGAGATCAGATTGTAAGCTCGACCTGAACCCTCTCTGTAAATGAATCATCTCCACATAGGCAACTGAAAGCACTCCTTTATAATGATTTCTTTGAAAGGAGATTGAGAACCCTGCAGATTTAAGAATAGGACATTAACCAATGATTTTGAAGTGACTTCACATGTGTTACGGCTACCATTCAGTGAATATCAGGTTCTTGATTGTATTTTGTGTAGATCAAAGGTCATTTGAAATAGTGGATAGGAATGGGCCGCAATCTGCATTTTGTCACACTGAACCTTTTAAAGATAAACTTCAGATTAGAACCTTTTTAGAACATGACCATTGGTAAGTTTAAGATGAAAGTGCTAGAATCAGTTTGCCACTTCAACCCCTCGCTGGTTGTTTGGTTTCTTGCAGAACTGAAAAAAACTTCACACGTGATTAAAAACGTTCATGCAAATAACAAACCAATACATCACCATACTGTAGTTGCTATGTATAATGTGGACACTTATTCACAAAATTCAGGTTCTAACAAAGGGAAAAAAAGTCCTCATAATTTCCTGTGACAGACATTTTTCACTTTTAGTTTTACGCAATTGCTGAGTGATTGAAGAGGTTCCTGCTCTTAGTAAAGGTGGATCACTCTATTTTTGGAAATCATGGGAAGGTCGATTGGACAGTTTTTCAGACATGAGAGTCACTTTTGGTTTTGGGCAATATCATGTGCCGCTTATCATTTTCCGACATTTACCTGCAGTGTCCATGCATGTCATCAGAACTATCGTAATGTAGCACCCCTCCCACCAACATGCGCACAATTGTTACAGTATCTACAACCTCATTTTATAATTCCCTTGTGTCTTGTGAAAGTCACGTCCCACTGCCAGTTCCTTCTCTGCTCTCTGTGACATCGTTCGATGTACTTTGAGAGATGTTTGTGCCAGTGATTGTATCGTCAAGTGTAGTGTGTGATCCATTGGGTAGCAAATTGTGGGGAGTTCCCCTGACATCATCCCTTGAGTCATCTTGGTCATGGGGACTTAACATTTTCTTTTTCTCTCCTTAGAACCTCTTGATCCTTTTTTTTGTCTGGACCAGAAAATGTCTTTTAGCAACACCGCGGTGAATTAACTCATTGATCTGCTGTACTGTATGTCAGGCTATGTGAATGGCGGAATTTGCTATACTGTGATATTTGCTATGTTTTCATGCTACTATCGTCAGTTTCATAGAGAAGCAATCTTGTTATTCAAGTAAAGTTTGTGCATTGAAAAAAAAAAAGATACACATCTTTGCACTTTGGTTTGTACATGATCATGTGTGTTCATGTGCGGACCAAATGATCGACAGAAATGCATACACATACCATCAGTGAAAGCCCTCTGTAGTTATAAACTTCATCATAGGTCAGTGGGTCACCAGATGGCTCTGTACACATAACATAAACACATTCATGTGGTAATTACTCTATAGCAACTGGTTGTTGTTTCAAGTTGATTGTATGTTTGAACATCTCTGACAACTTTACAATACTGTGCTGGAGGGAACTCACGCAAACTATTTTACTAAGGCAACCGATGACAAGGAATTCCATCCACATTTGCGGACCTTCAACTGTTTTCTACAAAAATGACTTCATTTAGCAAGAAGGTAACTTGACTTCTTAAACACAACAGTTTCAGTTGCTGTGGAAACAAGGTAGTTTAAATAAAAAATGTTGGTAAAATCCATTTGAATTCATTACTCTGTTTGAGCAGAAGACTGTATGATTGTTGTCTGCAGTATAGCTAGCTAGGGGTCAAAGGTCAAAAACGTGTACTTTTGTGCTTTTTACGCTTGGATCAAGCATTCAAACATGTAAACCCTAAAACCATAATCGTGACTGAAAGGTTTTTTCGATCGATTCCCTGGAAATTGGATTGACGAAGTTGATTTTATGAAGATCGATTTTTTTCATGGCACTGCGAACATACTTCTGATCACTCTGAGTCATTGCTGGTGGAACAGTTACATGAAAAAGGGCGTTTCCGAGGAAGTTTTCTTATTGTGTTCAAAATTACAACCACCCATTATACATGAGCTCAGGGGCATTACTGTAGGTAAATCCACAAGTTTTGGGATCATTTTCTTGCCAAAGCTGACAAACCTGTCTTTCATTTCTTGCAAGTTACATGTATTTTTGAAAGACTCGACTCACAGTGTACGTGATTTTCAGCTGCCAAAAGTCATTGCCAACATTTTTGACCATCCAAAAGAGAGTCAGTCCTCATCACTGTGAAGATGAGGTTTGCAGTGTTTTCCACAGATTTCCAAGAGAAGGGGGCGGGGCAGGCATGAAGTGCCCATGTGACCGTCAAATAATACTGGGAGGGGTTTGATGGGGATTCAAACTCACCACCAGAAATGATTGAAAACTGAGAGCTAAATGATGCAAAATTGATTACTTAAGACGATTTCTTGCTGCTCCATATTAAACATTGACTGTAGCCTAGTTTCAACTTTTTTTTTTGACTGACCATTACATTTGTATTGGAGGAAGGGGGTTGTAGTCCGAGTCATTTCTAGCAGGACAGACACTATTTCATTGGGTGTTAATTCTTACCACTGGATGGACTACCTCTATATACCCCCATGGACAACCCTGATTTGGTAAATGAAGATTACTGTTCTGAGGAACAATTGTTTTGAATTTGTGACCTACAGTATTCATTGCCATGTTGTGATGACATCACTTGCTTGCAAGCAGTTTCATTGCCGAGTTCTCCCCCACAGCCATGAAGATCACATTCCTTGCAGTCCTCTTGTCCCATTCTGAATATTTTATCAGAGTAAATTTTTTTTTTTTTCATTTTGTCTAAACCTCTTCTGTTTTTTTTTCCCCTTTGCTTTTTTTTGTTCAGATGTAAAACCATCCAATATCCTTGTTAACTCCAGAGGAGAAATCAAGATGTGTGACTTTGGTGTAAGTGGCCAGCTCATTGATTCCATGGCCAACAGCTTCGTCGGAACGAGGTCGTACATGTCGGTAAGTGCCAAACACAAACGGGGCCAAAATGCCAGTGCCCTCTTCAGTCAGTGACCACCACTGGCAAGAGTGATTGACTGCCCTCCCTAGAAATACGAAATGTGACACAGCTGACTTGAGTGAGAGGAGAGTGACTGACATTGTCACATAAATATTATTTAATCAGAGCCTTGCAGCTCACGAACTGGTTGGAATGGAAACCAGATCTGTGTGTGAAAATAAATGCCTTGTGTTTTAAACGGATGACCCGAGTCTGTAAACTGTAATTAGTTTCCCATATTTTTGGTCCAAGGTCCTTTTGTTTTCCTTTCTGAAAATTTCTACATTCTAAAACAGGCTGTTTTTCATGTTTGGTGGCTGCTAAGCATGACAAGTACTGTCACAGTAAAAGTAAAATAATTTGTCAATTAATTTTGATCCTGACTGTAAAACATTTGCTGGGATATTTGAAGAATTCTTAAGAGTTCTACCCTCCTGCCCCTTGTGGTGTGCTAAAAAAAAGAGAAAAGAATAAAAGAAGGTATGGTTGTATAAAGACAGCAAACAGAGAAAGTGGACAAAAACATCATTCACTGTGAAAACTGTCAGTGGTTAGGTTTGGAATGGCCAATATCAATATCTTCCTTCATCAAGTAGGATGAAGTGACACACGGCAAAGCCATGTTGATGTAATGAGCCATTGGTCATCCCAGGAGGGAGAGGGGTATAACTTAAGGGGTTCCCCTACCCTTTTCCCCTTAAATATTTCTTATTTTAGAAGGGGCTCAGATGCATTTGGAAGAAGGGACTCTGAGGGGAGTATGATGACATTCTTCCATCTGACAAGTGGAGTGGGAGAAAGATGACTCAAAGACAAAGATGGGTGTTCGTTTTGATTCCTTGCTGAAGGCTCAAGGAATCTATGCGATGGTGATGTCGTGTGTGTGTGTGTAACACTTTGCTTGTAAACACAATATCTCAAAAAGGGCAATTCGGAGGGATCGTATATTTGGCATGTAGGTTGGTCATACTGAGTAGATGATCCCTATTGTTTTTGGTTGAGGTCAAAGGTCATTTCAGGTCACCAGGGGTCAAATGCGAAAACTTTGTAAACACGATATCTCAAGAACGGTACCTGTGGCTGATGTCATACTTGGTGTTTGGGTTGGTCATATTGAGTAGATGGTCCCTATTGTTTTTGGTTGAGGTCAAAGGTCATTTGAGGTCACCAGAGGTCAAACAGTAAAAACCTTGTAAACACAATATCTCCAGAAGGGTAATTGTGACTGATGTCATACTTGGTGTGTGGGTTGGTCATATTGAGTAGATGGTCCCTATTGTTTTTGGTCCAGGTCAAAGGTCATCTGAGGTCACCAGAAGCCAAACTGTAAAAACTTTGTAAACATGATATTTCCTGAAGGGTAACTGTGACTGATGTTGTACTTGGGTGTGTGGGTTGGTCATATTTAGCAGATTGATCCCTATTGGTTTTGGTTGAGGTCAAAGGTCATTTGAGGTCACCAGAAGCCAAACTATAAAAACCTTGTAAACAATATCTCCAGAAGGGTAACTGTGACTGACGTTGTACTTGGGTGTGTGGATTGTATATATTGAGTAGAAGACTCCTTTTGTTTTTGATGGATGCCAAAGGCCTTTTGAGGTCACCAGAGGTCAAACTGTGAAACCCTTGTAAATACATTATATCCAGAAGGGCGGTGTTGACTGATGTCGTACTTGATATATAGGTTGGCCATATTGGGTAGGTGATCTCTATTGCTTTTGGTGGAAGTCAAATGTAATTTGAGGTCACCCCAAAAAATGGTCATTTTGGGTTAAAGGCTTATTACTGTGGTGTTTCAAGATCAGTAACTGTCGTTGATCTCATACTTGTCATGTGGATAATTCATATCTTATAATATAATCATGCCGACAGGAATCACAAAAGCCTTTTGGCATACTGGTTGTCAAACTTAGTTCCCTATCCTCCCTTGTATCTGTTGCTCACTATGTTTTTCATGGCATCAAAACGTTTGCTTATTCCCAGTTTCTGTGTTGAACATTAGGCCAATAATTTAACTCATGTTTGTAACCTCATCTATAAACTTCATTCTGTTTCCTTGATTGGAGTTTTCAATTGGAAAAGTTGTATGAGCACCAAGACTAGTCGTTAAGGCTTTCAACCATTTCGTTGGGCAAATATGTGGAGCTTTCCTTTTAACAAATTCCTCGACCACAAATTACAGGATTTTCAGTGGAGACCAACTCACCACATTTTATACACATGTAGTATGTAAGTAGTAATATTTTCCTCAGACCTTAGTGTCATCCTTTCTTCTAAATTGTAATACTTAATTATGGAAGTTGTGGTTTAGAACCGATAAACAGAGGAGACAAGCCTCAAAAAAAAAAAAAAAGGGGGGTTGGGGGCCCTGATGCAAAAGTTGTGCAAAGTTTATTCACTGTACTTATTAACCAGAGTTGTTTCACACATTGTCCATTTTCTTGCTAATTTTATCTCAACTTTGAGGGAACTTTAAAGGAGTTTTTTTTCTTTCAAAAATAGTTTTGTCAATAGTCTTCCAGAGGTTTCTTTGCTTGCCTCTCGAAACCACGTTGCGTGCCACTTGTGGCATGCTTCCCGCTATTTTAAGAAGTCTGGCCTATATGTGCAATATCAAGTGGGTTAAATATATAGATACATGTCATATCATCATCATCATCATGTCATATCATCAGCTGTGGCTATTTCCACAAAACAACGAATATGCACTTGGCGGTCTGTGTCTCAAAAGACAAAAAAAGTAGAAACTTCTGTAATTTACGAGGGTGTTACTTCATTCGAAGTCATTAGTCCTATCCTTGAACAAATTTGTCGTTAATTTGAGAACCTTTACACACAAAACTTTGCCTCTTTTGACTTTTTTGGGGGGGGGGGGAGGGGAGTGGAGGTTGAGAGTAAGGATACATTATTCTAACATGGAAGTTTGAGTCAGTTGTGCATGATTGGTCTTTCAACCAATTTTTTTTTTTGGTAGTAAAGTAACTGGGAATTCTTTGTTTTTCATTGCTTGCCTCTCAAAACCACGTTGTGGGCCACTTGTGGCATGCATGCCTCTATTTTAAGAAGCCTTGCCTATATGTACAATATCTTTTGGGTTAAATGGGTAGATACTGCACCTGTCATATTATCAGCTGTGACTGATTTCCACAAAACAATAAATATGCTCAGGGCAGTTTGTCTCCAAAACAAAAAAAAAAAGCAGAAACTTTAATAAATAATGAGGGTGTTACATCGTTTGAAGTCATTAGTACCACTGTATCCTTGAACAAATTTGTCTTTAATTTGAGAACCTTTACATATTGGTTTTTTTTTTTAATTTAATTTTTTTTTTTTGAGGGTAGTGGAGCCTGGAGGTTGGGAGTAAAGTGTGATACATTATTTTAATGTGGAAATTTGGATTGATTGTGCATTGTTGGTCTTTCAACCTATTGTCTTTTTGTAATAAAATAACTGGGAATTCAAATTGAGTTCAGACGGGTTTGTGAATGTGATGTTAGTTTCAGTGTCATTGTACAATAACTGTTTGTCACCAAGAGAAATGGGAGAACGGACATAATTTAGTGAAGAGCGGATTTTTAAAAGACGTAGTTCTGAGTAGGATGAAGATGTCCTTCAGCAGGAATCAACATCAGCGCATTAGCAGCGTCAGGGTGTGACACCTGCTGACGATACGAATAGGGACTTTATCACTGGAGAGTTCCATGGCATTATTTAAATATAGGCATACTTAGATATTTTGTATGTTTTTGTGACTAGTACTTATTTGCACTCATGAGAATTCTTGGCTACAAGAACACTCTTGGCTATTCTCAACAGAGTTGGTCAAGACTGCTCTCTGAGTGCTAATTTGAAAGGTACATGTACTTGCAGTACATGAACAATTTAGCTAAACTTTTCATAATATGATAAGCTTTGCCTTCTCCCAACTCTCCTTAATCTTCCTGTGACTCTGGGATTAAAATAAATCTCCTGATCGATGTCAAAAGGATCGAGACTGTATCAATGTACAAATACCAGTTGTGCCCAACATCCCCAGTGGCAGCCAAAAACATGTTTTTGTCATACTTTGTGATGGTGATTTTTCCTGGCATATGCTCAAGAAAACATTCGCTGTTTTGGTTGCGCTCTAGAATTAATTGGGTCAGTCACCTGGTTACCTGTTAGTTTCAAGAAAGCAGTCAAGACGGTTATCAATCAAAAATATACATTTGTGGATTGCACATTTTTTGTGAACAATTGAACTTTGCTGTGATAACTGACTGCTGTTCATCCCAGAAAGGAAAGCCTAGACAGATATACAATGACAGACATATATACACACACAGCTCCCTATCACAGCATTCATAGACCTATCTACCGCCACAGCCCATTTGGGATACCACATGCTATAAGGCCACCAGGGTCAACATACACAGACCAGGTAAAACTGTCATAAGGCCACCAGGATTGACTGAGAAGCACTGGAAAGCACTGAGGAACACTGAAATATCATTTTAATGTCCCTGTAAATAATTAGCCTGGAAGATAAAATAATTTAAACTGTTTGTAGTATCGATGAATATGCAACAGCCGATGTGGTTAGGCTGTTTGATAATATACAGTGTAGTGTAATTACGTATCCGAATCAATGATCTCTACATTAACAGGATTGGCGGATGGGTGGCTCTCAACACTCATTGGCCGGTCTCCAGTGAAACCATGGGAAGTGGACAGGGAATAATTTAGTGTTCAAAATTCGCGTAGCAATTTTCAGCTTTTATTACTTCTCCTACAAGATCATTTAAATCCCTGGTGCTGTGTGAACAAAATCTGCCACACAATTTTGTATTTGTGTAGCAATTTTCCATTTTGTGCAGCAAATAGCAATGCAGTAACTGGATGAATTATTCCCTGGTGTAGTTTCAAGCCTTTTTGCTTCACCAAATATGGAACTCCAAAAGGGCTAAACAAATTATTAATGGCTTGATTTATATCCTTACTACTTTAGTTCACATCGCTACTGTTCCACTTTACATTGCTACTTCATCTTTGTATATTGTTGCTACTTCATTTTATGTTGCTAATTCTTCATTTTACATGGGCTACATCTTTATTATAAAAATCATCTCTGTACCATTTTTGTTCCACTTGGCATTCCTTAGACACTAAGTACAACCATGTTGGTTCACTCTAAGTAGCATACCCCTATTAATTGCCCCAATTGACTTACACACTAAATTGCAAACGTAATGTGGTCTGTAAAGCCATAGAAGTTTTCAACAGATAATAATCTACCACTCTTTGGAAAGCTGACACATTGGTCATTCATGGCACTTTCAAGTTTTCGTACCTGAAGGTGGTTAGATTTTCTGCTGGAGGCAGTCCATGTTACCGTATACTTTGTCACTGGGGCAAATCACACATCTCGTGGAATGATACGGCTCTGCCAGCTAAAAGTCCGTAACTTTTCCGTAATTGCTTCAATTGGACACCATTTTCTCACCATGTATACCTCAACTCGTCTACTTCAGTATTCAATCTACAAAAGAACCCAGCTCAAAGGATAACATTTTTTGTTGCTGTCTACTGATGAAACAAAAGAAGATAGGCATTGTCTATACCTGATTGCTCAATAATATCATCAGTGGGGAAAAGAGTGAAGTGAACTCTTCTAGTTTAATTGATGTGTCAGCATTGTACAAAATCTGCAAACTGCATGGTCATAGCAAAATAAGTGTTCCAATGCAATATTTGGCCTTAACTGTACAGGCCTTTACAATGGAAACTGACTTAACCAGCCAAAAGATTGCGCAAACATCTTTTTTGACTGAATTTATGCACAATTTGCTGCGTGTTTGTCCCGCTCTTGAGGAGAAATGTTCAATTTGAAATGGGATTAACTGTTGATTAATTATGCATTGGGCCATAATTTCTGTCTGTTCAGTGAACTTCTTACTCAATCCTTGTGAGGTGCAAGTTTCAGATAAGCTGCTATATGGAGCAAGACAATGTAGAGAGTTATGTAGTCTGTGTCACCACTAAGCCAAATCTCACCCACAGGGTGGTTTATTGCAATGGAAACATGGATCTTTTTTTTTTTTGTTGACATGAAGCAGATGAATGGATGATGGCATTTAAGTTTAGAATGTCAGAGAGATAAAGCTAGCAATGTTCCATGGACTGAAACTGATCTTGCTGCACTCTTGCATGGTTGGGTGAGATTTAAGAGGATCCTACTAACTCTTACATACAGTAAAGCATTGCAGATGCTAGAAAGTTATGAGTAATGGCGAAACTGAAACTTGCCTGTCGTCATGGCAACATTTTGTATGGTTTCTGATCCTCCGCCTAAGCCGCGTTTTGCAATGGAACCATTTATTTCACACCCATTTCGTCATGGCCACGCAGTGACACATTGCATTTTTTTTTTCCTGTTACTAAGACCACAATAAATTTTCAAGAGGTATAATCTGTGACTTGTAGGCCTTACAGTAGGCTATAATATTTCAAATGTATGCCACTGGAATGGAACTAAACTGCAGATGTTTAATATCACGCAAATCGCAAAATGAGTATAACGCTGGCACTGAGAGGAGACTTTAGAAGAATTAAACTTTAAAGATTGATTGAACATTATTTGTTTGTCAGTAGATGTCAATTTATAGTGAGTATGTTTGGATATTCATCATGTATGAATGTGTTTGGATATTCATTACCTATAAGTGTATCTGGATATTCATTACTTGAGAATATATGTAGATATTCAGAACTGTTGAGTATTTCCAGATATTCATAGCTTGTGACTATGTTTGGATATACTTCCAGTATGATAGTATGTTTGATAATCCCTCAGGTACCTACCCACTTTACTTACTCACATATCTCAACATGACTACTGCATTCCAATCTACAGTAGCAATGTATAGCAAACTGTAATTACCCTCTTGCATCACTGTCGTGGTTGAACATTCTTGCCGAGCCCCCTCTATTCTTGTTAGTTAACAACCTGGTACATATGGTCACTGTGAGTTTATTGAATGATTTAAAATATAGATACTGTAGTTCATCTGCAGACACGGTTAAGCGAAAGAGAAATCATTACCCGTGGGTGTACTGTATCTTAGTCAGGTACGTTTAGGGGCTTCGTTGAGCTGGTTACTCCCGTGCAGTCTTGATACTCCCTATTTTCTATCCTCTTCTCTCTGCAGCCAGAGCGTCTCCAGGGAACACACTACACAGTCCAGTCAGACATATGGAGCATGGGACTGTCACTCGTGGAAATGGCAATAGGCAGATACCCAATACCACCACCAGAGAAGAAAGAAATTGACAGATTATTTGGTATAAATTCAACCGACCAAAACTCTACATCCCCATCGTTGAAGGCACCAGGCAGGCCTGTGAGCGGTGAGTTCAATGGAAGTAGGGGGCTAAAGGGGTCCTATATGGTTCCTCTACAATCATTATGTGACATGGTACAACTCTGTAATGCATCACTGGGTAATGGTTGTCAAAATCACAATGACTTTCACACCCTCTTGTCCCTCTGACTTTACCTCACATTTAGATCACTTTGGTCGAACTGAGATGATTGCACACTCTTTACTTTCTTTTTTTCTGTGTTCCAATATTCCATCACTCATGTAAACTGAAGTATTTTAATTGCATGATTTGATACATACACTGGCAAACTTAGCAAGTATTGCAAATTGCATAATTGAAAATTTATCGTTGATTTTAGTTTCAGTATTGTATCTGTATCATTCGCGCATCCATTGTTTTCCATGATATTGTTTGTTACAATTGCATTTTTGATTCCTTACTGAAGGCAAAAGGAATACATGCAATAGTGATGTCATTTGTGTGTGTATACATGTGGGTGTGCGTATGTGATGCCTTGCTTGTAAACCCGATTTCTCAAGGAGGGAAACCTTGACTAATCTCATGCTTGGTGTGTAGGTTGGTCATATTGAATAGATGATCCCTATCGTTTTTAATGGAGGTGAAAGGTCATTTGAGGTCACTAAAGGTCAGATTGTGAAACAATTGTAAACACTATCTCAAGAAGCAAAGGCTTGACTAATTTAGTACTTGGTGTGTGAGTTGTTCGTGTTAAGTAGATTATCGTAACTATTTTGGTAAAGTCAAAAGTCGATTGAGGTCACAAGAGGTCAAAATGTGAAAACCTTGTAAACACAATACCTCAAGAAGGATAATCTTGACTACTGGCATACTTAATGTGTGGGTTAGTCATAGTGAGTAGATGATCCCTATTGTTTTAAGGTCAAAGGTCATATGAGGTTGACAGAGGTTACACTTTGAAACATTTTTAAGGTAATGTCTCAAGAATGGTAATCTTGACTAATCTCTTACTTGTTGTGTTGGTTGGACATATTACCTAAATGAATCCTATCCTTTTTGATAGAGGTCAAATGTCATTTAAGGTCACCAGAGGTCAAAATGTGAAAACCTTGTAAACACGTGTAATATTGACTCATTGCATACTTGCTGTGTGAGTTGATCAAAGTGATTAGATGATTCCCATTGATTTTGGTGGAGGTCAAATTTCATTTGAGGTCACCAGAGGTCAAATTGTGAAAAAAAGATATATAACTGCTTAGCACATGCAGTGGTCACAAGAGCTTTGTGTAGGCATGCTCTGTTTTGAAGGATAAAGTATCTGAATTTCAATATTGGTGCATACATTTTCTCACATTCTTCATGAATATTGGCAAGGAATCACAAAGTCCTTTGGCTTTCTTGTGATTTTTGCACATTGTCACAAAAATGTCACAAACATTAAGTTACTTGTTGGGTTTTGTGCATGTTTCTCATGATGAGACTCAATAAGTCATGATACTTTGCACAAATTGTACTGTTTACTTGCTTGAGTTTTTACTATAGGTGTAGGATTGAGGATTGGAGCAGCCTGTGTAGAGAAAGGTTTACAGCTACCAGTTTTGGATTTATGTAGTCTGAAGATTTTTGCTTGTAGAACAATCTGCGATTTGTCTCTCTTTGGTTGTAAGTGCAGGGAATAATTTATGTGGTACTGCATTGCACCACAGTGCATAAAGGACATGGTCAACTTGAAATGGTGTACACTGCGCCACTATTTACAAAGTATTTACAACACAAAACTCACTATTCTTTAGAGCTGCTATCCAAAGTGTGAAAACTAAATCCATCCCTGGAGATGTCCAACTTTTGATAGCCTCATACAGTATAAAGCCACCGAATCACTTCATATGTCTGCAAAAAACCTTGCAAACACCAAATATCTAACTTGTAGGAAACATTTCAGGAAGTGCGTGTAGGAAGTAGCACTTTTTGATGGTACAGTATTTTGGGAAGGATGCACCACTGTAAGCCTTTTTTTGGGTTCTGTTGGGAAAGGGTGGAATAGGTCGGCAGTTTCTGGCGTGGTGGAGGTAGGTTGAGTAGTTGTGGGGAGACAGGTCAGTTTGTCACTCATAAATATTTAGACCAGTTTGAGTTTGGGGATTTACGGAGAACATTGCATCTAGACAAGTGTGTGATATCATTGCTCCGTGAACCCAGGACTTTTATACTTGCAATGGATGTACTGTACGTGAGACCTGGCAAGACATTGTTGAGACTTGGGATTCATATTACAGCAATCCTTCCTACAAAAGAACAGATTCATTGTCAGAAGTGTTCAAACGGGTATGCCGCAGTGGACGACATGGACTTAATGTACTGCCCATTACTTGCTGCACAATGCAGCAGATACTGATTTTGAATGTTTGGCAAATAGTTATTGTATATAGTTAAAAATTTAATGTTGCTTAGGACACCGCTTTATGTAATCATCCTTTTGTCTGTCTTTTGTTTTGTGTGACATTAGTCATGTATGTCACAAGTTTTGACTGAATCAGATCAGATCAAGCTTTGGTTGAAGAGTCGACCCAGTTTTTCAACAATCACTTGAACTCTACTTATCAGCAGCCTATTGAATGACTATGTCATTATCCTTTGTAATGTGCTCATGACACTGCAAAGTACCTCATGGTAGATACTGTATGAAAGATCTCTACAGATACTCCAGACAGTTTTTTTTAATTGCCCGCCACAATGCAAGCAGGTAATTTACTTAACCCGGCAGATCTCAGCATTTGAAATACCTCAGTTGTGATGTTTCTTGCAGATTATAGAAAAAAATCTTGTTTGATACTAAGTTTACGATACAAGGTTGTAATGACCTTCTCCTTTTTATCTTTATTCAAATTGCAAAGTACCTCATGGTAGATATGAAAGTTCTCTACAGATACTCCAGACAGTTTTTTTTTAATAGTCGTGGCACAGTGCAAGCAGATAGTTTACTTTACCAGCAGATCTCAGCATTTGAAATATCTCAGTTGCGATGTTTCTTGCCGATTATAGAAGAAAATCTTGTTACTAGTTTACAATACAAGGTTCTAATGACCTTTTCTTTTTTTATTTTTACTGAAATTGCTGTATCTTGGTAGAAAACAATCCTGTATACACAGAGTTTCTTATGAAGGTTTTTAGCCTTCTCTTGCTGCACTCCCTCCTTTCTCCATAAATCAGACAACTTGCATACATGCTCTTTTAAGTTTGAATTTTTCCCTCATTTGTGGACACAAACTCGACTCCCTCAGTTTACGACCCTATCAGTTCCATCCCTCTTGTTCAGTCTCAGACCTTCCAACCCAACTCCACCACCTGGTGTCACTGTACCCAGAATGTGGTCACATGGCATTACTAATGTGCACTGTCTGGTCTTCTGTGCCATATGGTTGTTATAAGTTTGTTCTTTAAAGAGGAACCGTCATGGGTGTTTCAATTTCAACATACACTTTAGTGCACATCTATTTACAAACGGTCACGGCAGTATTGGTTTTATTTTCGTAATGACTTCTTTCTAAACAAAACTTCAAACTTCCCGCCGTTGTTGTACAGCGTATCGCCATTTTGGAAATGTATGACGTATCACATACACTGGCAATACTACGTGACATGTGCAAGGTGCATGTGTGACGTCACGAAACTGGTAACTTTGCAGCAACACGGCGACTTGCGAGGGAATAAAATGCATATTCATAAAAACTTCATATTTTCATGGACATGAATTTATTGTACTACCAAATGGTGTCTTATTGTTTGAAAAACTATAATTTGAAGTGTCAGGACGATCTGGGAGGTTGTACAACCATTTTCCTTTAATTCCATGGACTTTCTTTTCGTTTCTTTCTTCCACGGCAGGCCTCATCAGCGGTGTCGGTGATGTCAACAGACCAATGGCAATCTTTGAACTCTTGGAGTACATCGTTGAAGAGGTAAGAGAGAGGAAGATAGAGCTAGCTGGCAACATTCTTTGTGGTGATTTCTGCTGCTGTTGGCCTTTCTCATTTTGTGCACATTTAATGCAGTCGCCAGATGTGTGAAAACTGCATCCATGGTGACAAGATTGTTTTTCCTCCCTGCTGTTTCGTCTGAAGCGAAGTTAAACTGCCGTGCTTTGCAGACAAATCGATCTTGGTCCCATTTGGGTCAATTTAGATGAAAGCTTTGACCATTTTCACTTCAAATAGAGCAGCTTTTGAAAACCCTTAGGTCGTGTGATGTCCCGCATTTGATAGAGGTTGCCCAGTTGAGTTGACCATTTTAAATATGTTTCAGTGTAATTTTGTTGGTGAACTGACCTGGTTTTTAACTAAAAAGTGCAATATTTTGCTGGCTTAGGTGAAAAGAAAGCTTGATATAGTTCAGTTTACTTTGTTGTTTCAATGCAATTTATCATGAATTAGAAGGTAGGAATTTTCCATGCTAAAGGTTAAGTTCTTGGTGGTAGTCAGCTGGTAGTGTGTGAAAGATTGGAAGTTTACACAGTATCAGCCAATTTGGGGCATAGAGGGCATGACACATTGCAGGTGAACAATGCAATAGTGTAAGCAAGGGAGGGGTGCAGTAAGTTTGGTCATGAATACCCAGTGTGTTTTGCAGAATGCACAGTATTGGTATTTCTTAAAAACTGACTACTGCTAACGTTACATATTAAACTTGCACTGAGGTGCCCGCTAAGAAATTTTGCAGAAACGGTGTGAAATTCTTTCGGCCAAATTTGATGGCGTATTTTTGTGGGTCACTCAACGAATTTTTTTGACGTGCATTACAGACATCAACTACAGAGCTGTTAGCCTAGCAATGTTCATATTCTGGAAATTGTAAACTTAGGGAGGGTCTGAAAACGTTTCGTAACTGACAACTATGCATTTTATATTCCATTCTGATCATTCTCAACATCTTAAAGGTTTTTTGTGAGGTCAGTAGAGGACATTGTTTGCAAACCTTGTAAATGCTGTGTCTTCAGAAGGAAAGGTGCTTGAACTTCAAAGTTGGCAGTCGATTGTGCGTAGATGATCCGTATTGTTTTTGGTGGATGTCAAGGGTGACTTTGAGGTTACCAGAGGTTACAGTATGAAGACTATCAAGGAGGCGATTTAAGCAACTGAATGTTTCTTTAACGTTACGGCACTCAGTCTTCACGTGGTGTAGCCTAATGTGACGTCAGTATAGATCATAGTTTGAATCCTTTGAGACGGAGTATCTCAAGAAGGGTAACATGTTTTAACTTCAAACTGGGTATGTATTGTCCTTTCATCTTCATGCCATTTGGCATGGAACCACAAAGTCATTTGACTCTCTGGTTTGCTGTCATTGGATTTGATGAGAGTAGAATTGCAACTTTGCACACCTGCGAAAGACTTCCTCCTCGCAAGTCAACAATTAACCTTGTTCGAACATTTCCTCGATTGTCGCCACAGCGTTTCGTCGCACTCCGTTTTCAGCTAGCAGTCTCGTCAGCATGCCCTAGGGTCCATTATTTGCATACTCCCTCAAACAGCAACAAAAGAACGAAAGAGGGAGACCGAGACCAAAAAAAAAAAAGTAGAGAATTGACACTGCTGGGAATAGGTTGTCTTTTCAATTCAATAAATGCATCACTGTCACCATCAAGAACTGCAGTTAAAAAAGTGAGTCAGTGTGTTGGTAGTACCAGCAACTAGCAATCAATTCAGCACCCTGGATGATCAAGGGATTGGTGAAATATATCAGTCACTTAAATCACACAAACAGTGTGTGTATGATGTATCAATGCAAATTAGAAAAAAAGAGATTCTGTTGACAGTATTTGCTACACGCAACTGCTGCTACTTCTTAACAGTTTCCCCTACAAGGTGGAATGTCCTGCAAATTTTGTGTGGTGTCAGCACCTGGGTCAAAGAAGCCAATAGAACAGATGGACTGACAGATAGATGGATAGACTGACAGACAGACAAACAGATTGACAAAAAATTACAAAAAAAGAAGAAAACAGAATAATTAGTTTGAAGTATCATGTGTTTATGATCACCATCACTTCACAGGTTATAAAATATCAGTTTACTGACCAGTGTAACAGGATGAGAGGCACAGAGGTCCTGTCACCTTTGCAGTCACACTAGCAATCATACCACCACACTGGCAGTCGCACTTCAGTACTAGTGCTCACTTCGGTACACAAATCATGGAGATGTTTTCGTGCCGGCCATCTTTCCAGTGTATGATACAAAGTTATTTGTCACACTGGTCATCATGTCCACAATTTAGGTATCATTGACGCACTGGCTTGTGTGTCTCCTCTTTAACAAAGGCTTTAATGTATGTCAAAGGCTTAAATGTATGTCTGGTTTGCTGCTCCCTGGAAGTGCAAAATGATCCAGTGGCTGGCACTCATTTTTGTCACTTTGGCAACAAAACAGCCTGAAGTTGTTAGTGGGAATGGGCAAAATCACCCGTGTAATGGCTTTTCTGAGGCGACAGTGCACACGGTTGGTTACTCACTGATAATTGAATACCGCAAGTCATTTATCAAGTTCAGAAATGAGAACCATGGTGTCAGAATTGCTCGTAATGCGTTCTAGAAGTAAAAATCCATGGTAACGTGGTCCGAGATGTGACTCCAAAGGCTTAGAGACCAGATGCCGGGACATGTGATGGCTTCAGAGGGCCAAGTGACTTCACATGACTCAGCGGAATGAATGACGGACGGACTGACTGACTAACACTCTCTAGAGTTATGAAATGGTAGGCCACCGGTCTTTGCTGAACCCAGGTGATTGGACACATAATTCGAAGGAGAAAAGGAAAAAAACGATACATTGCCCAATAAAAGTACTAAAATGATCGGTCACATGTCATTAGAGAACACCCTTTGCTCCCAGGTCAGTCATGGAGAACATAGTTTGTTCAGTAGACCGTAGAAATCGCCAGTGTCGTAGTGCCTTGAAAACCTTTGTGTCCTTGTAGTGTCAAAGTATAGCAGGGTAGTTAAGGATAATTGTATGTCATTGATCTACAAGGAAGAGGAAGAGAGATAAAAATGTGTGAAACTTATCTTTAGTTTGACATATCTGTAGTACCTGAAGACACTGTCAGCACAGAGTGTTCTAATAAAAAGAATAAGGTTTAAAAGGTGTGTAATGTCATAGTAATGCAATTCCTGATATGGCAAGTCACATGTCCTTTAAGGACCAAATGACCATTACTCAACATGTCTCAAAAGAACCAAAATGGCGGATCACATGCCGATGGAAGTCCAACTTTCTAAATACGTTTACTTGGGGGGGGGGCTGTCATAAACTTTGAGGTCGTAACTGCAAAGAAAGAAAGATAAAGATCACCAAAATACGAAATCATCTCAGTAGCATGTCTGTGTGATATTTAAAGACCCTGATAGTTTGAGTGCCAAGATATTGCAAAAAAAGGGTGTGAGGGTATGTCTTTGTCACTCATTTGAAGTTGATATTTTTATGTATGATTCACTTTTCATGGTTTCACTTTTCACTAAATCCTAAATGGAGCAAAGAGGGATAGAGAGGTGTAAGCTTTAGAGTCACATTTCTTCTGTCTAGTTTTAATACCAAACTGACATCAATTCATTTTCCTCATGCATAATTTTTCATATGTCAATATTTGTGCCTTTAACACTGGTGGTACTTGTTTTATTTCTGAGATCTGCTGCCCTAACCTTTATTTTCATTTCCTTCTTTTTGACCTCCAGACACCTCCAAGGTTACCATCACAGGTGTTTTCTCAAGAATTTGTGGACTTTGTAGATGAGTGGTGAGTCAAAGGAGAGATTTGCAAATAAGAAAGAAAAGTAAACAAGAAGTGCTTCAAAAACAAAATGGCTGTCATGAGTATTCTTGGTTTTATAGGAGACAAATGAAGTAGGAAAATGGATTGGGTCCCAATTTTCCAAAATTATGATACTTTTGAACTCACTGGAGAAGTATTTATTTAGTAATTGCCCGTTAATTATCAATCCTGCTATGGAAAACTTGGCATGAGTCCAACAGAGTAAACATTTGTTCTCAGGGCCTGGGAATGTCCCGTCTTTGTTGTCACATGACACAGTAATATCTTACATGTGTTCTATTACATGACGCTCGTCGTCAGTCACTATTTTGACGAATCTCCAGCCAACAGCAAAGTCCATGTTGCATTTCAGTCATGGGGGTTACGTTATGGGTATCATTAAGGAGATTCTGAGGTTGAATCTTAAAAATCATCAGACAGATAGAACTCCATCGTCTTCCATCGTGTACTAAAATATGGTGCGAAGCTGCAGGTTGAGATGGAAGATTTTGCATTCATTGACAATGAATGCGATACTTGTTTACTTTTTTTTTTTGCTCTTCACTTACCTGTCTCCTCTCAAGTGCCACTGCACTTTTCATAGTTCCATGGTTGATCTAAAAGGGTGAACATTTTGACTGTCCATGGAATTGTCTTGGCCCTAACTGTGTCCAGTGCCCTTATTGATACCACCACCACCTATAGGTGTTTGTCAACTGATATACTGCTCTGTTGTTAATGGTCAACACTATATCTGCATATATATTTTGATAAAGGGATATGGTTTCATTTCCATGTGCCACATTTTAAAAGCTTGATTAATTTGTATGGAGAAGGACAGCTTTAAATAAGTTACCATAGAGGTGGATTACCATGGGCGTGAGAGCTTTTTGTTCTCATAGGTCTGATACCACAAATGAGGTAGCAGTATCAGATGTTGATATCTGGAAATTGTCACGGACCCCTCCATCTACAAATTCTGTCACGCGATGTGGATTTTGTACAATTTGCCCTTTATAGCTTGTGCAGTTTGGGTATGTGATAACTTGACAAAGAATAGACCCATGTTCATTCATCAATAGTACGTAGATACTTCTTATTTATTTTTCCCTCGTTAAATATTTGGCATTGATGTACTGTGTATTGTGTGACCGTGAAGTCAATCTGCAATATTGTAATTGCATTAGGTATGTATACAGAGGTGTATGCCCAATTGCCAATTTTCTGTATTGAGGACTCAAAGGTCGTGTGACGTGCAAAGATTTAGTAAAGAGCTAGCTTTATTCAAAATTGGCAGAGTGAAGTCCCAAATGAAAGTCTGTTGGATCTACTGCCATCTTTTAGATGGCTTTTCTAAGTTTGGTGAAAAACCAAATGCAAGTATGATGATGTGGAGTGTTGCACAGTGTCTGTACTTCTTTCGTTATTTTGTTAGGCCGATATGTTTATTCAGGATAGAGGTAGAAGACAGGAGTTTCCTTTTTGAAATTATCAATGTTACATTGATTTTGATGGAATCTGTGGTCATTTTCAACATTTTCCATTATCAATACACCTAATATTCAAAAATGTCATTTTCATGCCACACATCCTTTTAAAGTCTCCAAACCAGTAATATCAGCAAGTCACCAACTTATTTCCCTTCCCTTATTTCCCTTCCCTTATTTCCCTCAAAAGTAATTGGTCAGGTCGATTTTTCTCAGCTTAAAAGAAATCTTGTGTTTAAAATGCACCGACGTTGAATGTGAATTTAGATGAAATAGATTGAATCATTGTTTAACGATTCAATGCACGTCAGTGACTCCGTCTACTCTAAACATTATTATGCAAAAGATGAGTCGTTTAGGATATACCAATTTAAATTTTTTGAAGTTTAGGTGAACAAGTCACTGTTGACCTACAAATAACTGAATTTTTACCTGTGAGAACCTTACGTCTTGAGAAAAAGGCCACCATCCTGCCTTGCTTTGAACAATCTATCGTTCTGTGTCCACGGATATTGGTTTTGAAAGTATGATTTATTTTGTAAAACAAATACAACATTTCCCTTTCAGGGCAAGGTCTTTCAGCATCCCTATAGGTCACTGCTGGTACCCTGATCCACCCTGCATCTGTGCCTGTCTTTGTTTACGACTTGCGTTAACATGCACGCCTCTGTTTATTGGTGTCCCATAAACAGACCTATTTTTTACCCCGAGGAAAAGTCTGTCATTTTCCAGGATGAATGAAGAGAATCAGCCAAGAGATAAAAAGCAATTTAATAATGGGATGCACCCAGCCGTAGACATCCTCTCGCAGAAGCCTCACCAGGATGGTCACTGTTTATAATAATCATGTGATTGGATTTATTTCTGACGCATGTGAGATGTGTAGACAGTTGCTAGGAAAGTCAAGTCTCCGTTTGGGAGTACGCAACAGAATGAGAAAAGAGGTCTCGCAGGATGTGAGCAAAAGTCGGTCTGAGACTCCTACAAAAATCAGAAAAAAAAAATCTGCAAGTCCTAAAACCTATTTCTCAACTGATAACTGACTATTTTCAGACCTTTTTATGAGTGTTAGCGAAGACAACATATTTCGAAAACACCATCGTAAAATTGCCCGATGATGTAAAAATGGTAAAGTTTTAGCCAGAGGGTGTCGAAGAGTGATTGTGTCTTTGTTATTATATCTCCTTGTTGTACATATAGCAGAGGAAAGTCAAACCTCCAGAGTTTGAAGCAAAGTTTGTGCCTTTGTACTAATGGCGTCTTTCCATGGCCCCACGGAAGGGTTAACCTTTCACAACTTGGCGTTCATCGTTCGTAGAGAACCCGTTGGTAATGTCGCATATGTAGGATGTCCAACATCTGTCTCCTTCCCTCATTCCACACCGATGCTTGTTGTGTTGGAGGGCCAACATGAGCAACAACTTCTTCGAATCAGTAGGTCCGATAACTTCTTCAAAGCTGGAGAAATAACAGCTAATGATACTATTTGTTGTCAAAATAAATTTGGATTAAAAGTTTGAAATTAAAGGAAAAGAGTATTGAAAGCAAAGAAATTCTGCCGATTTTTGGAGAATGCAAAGTTGAGGGAGACAGCTGATGTCATTCAGACATCTTATTTGTCATCTGTAAGTTGACGGATGGCTAAACGTATGAATTTATTGACTGACCGTTATGTTGATCACCATTTCGTATTTTCTCTTCTTTCTCTGAAACAGCTTGATCAAGAATCCTGTTGTTAGAGCAGATATTAAAAAATTAATGGTGAGTGCTCGTGGAATAACTCAATGTTTAAACTTTTTGCAACTGTTCAGGGGATTTTGTAGGTCTTTGGGAAACTATCTGTGAAAATACTAGGGTTATGTACAGGAAACATTGCTCTGCATTTTTTTTTTAAATTTATGTAGCAATTTGCCCTGTTTGTGTCGCAAATTGCGATGCTGTACTGGCAAATTATTCCCTGGTGTTAAAACGTGTGGAAAATGTACCCAAATTTTTCATCGGGGCAATGTTCAGGGCAAGAGATGGCTGCTCAGCCAATGCAGTACCTGCCCAAAATGAATCAGTAGGAATATTGCCATTTAAATGTCAAAACATGTTTGTTTTTGTATACAGCCATTGGTTTCCTGGATGGAGAAATGTAATTTCGTTCAAATCACAGTTCAATGTTAATAATTTGAAGCTTGAAGCTTCAATACAGTAGGGTACGATACTTACGGGAAAAAGTTTGGCGGCTGAATGGTGCACTGTTAAGGGCTTATTTATTCGTAAGTAGTATGATTCACCAGTTGTGTGTTAAATTTCTCAATTCTTGAAATGAAAGTGTTGACCTGCAGAAAACAGAATCAGTTAAAATTCACTTTAACCTCTTTCGAATCAGGTCTTTTTAAACTGAGGCAGTCTAATGAACCTTTAATGTACAACATTAATAGATCAGAAGTTTGTTAATGGTAGGGTAATGGATATAAGTTCACATATGTTATTATGATAATAAATAATATTGTGGTTTTTGGTTTCGATGAAAAGAGAAACCTATGGAGTCATGATTGGGTGTGTGTGTGTTTGTGATGCCCAGCTTCAGCTTGTTGTTGCGATATCTCAAGAAGGGAAACTTGGATATTTTTTAACTTGGTACATAGATGCCCCATATTGAGAGGAAGAATCCTATCGTTTTTGGTGGAGGTCAAATGTCATCTGAGGTCACCAGAGGGCAAACACTGAAAATCTTGTTAACTCAATATCTCAAGATATGCATGATGAATACTTCTCATATTTAGTGTGTGGATTGGTCATATTGAGAGGAACAAACTTATTGTGTTTGGAAAATGTGGTTAACGCAATAATTCAATGTAGGAATCATGGAACTTGTGACATTTAGTTTATGAATAAATTACATTAAGTAGAAGAACTCGATTGTTTTTGGTGGAGGTCAAAGGTCACACTGGGTCAAAGTGGGTCAAATTTTTAAAATATTATGAACATGATATTGCAAGAAGGGAAGCATCTACAGAACTGATTTGGAGTTGGAAGCTTTGCCTTATTGAGCAAAACTAGACAACTGCTTTCCGCTGAGGCCAACGGTCATTTGGGGTCAACTGGGGTCAAATTGTGAGAACCTTGTAAACATTTAGAGTAGCTTGGGCAGACTTTGTATTTGATTTTGAGATGACCTTACTGGGTGCAAGAGGTCTGTTGATGTTGTTAGAGGTCAAAATCCATGTGGGGTCAACATATCCTCACTATATGCAATATTCCAGAGTAAAAGTACTCATAATTGAATCATCGAAACCACAATGCTTTGGGGCTTTCTGATTTGTGGAAAAACACAAGTTTAGATAGAGCAACTGCATTTTTAATGCAGGCTGTCCCATAATTGGCTACTGGACAAAGTTGCCTTAAAGGTCAATAGAGTCTTTTATTGTTAACTTGCACAAGGAGTGAATGGCAACGTTTCCTCTCCAGGAAGGAAAGGTAATTATCAGTTGGCAAATTCTGATTTGTGGTCTAAATATTCACTCATTTCTGTTTCAGCTAGAAGTGAAAAGTAAAGAAGGAAAAAAAAAGTTGTACTCAAAACATCCAAAGATGTTACAAAGGGGGATAGAATCACACTATCATAGATGTAAAAATGTTCTTATATTTCTTTTTTTATTGTACAGTCTAAACATGTTACTTTGTATGGTGCTGAATGTTTGCTCGTTCGCTCGTGATGCGTCCTCGTTGGGATGACCCACTCCTTCCCCTCTTTAAGGTCCCATATAACATTCGTGTCGCTTTCTGATTTCTTGCAGGCTCACCCATTCACCATCAAGTCAGAAAACGAGAAGGTCGATGTTGCCAGGTGGGTCTGCAAAACGATGGGATTAACTTCGCCAGCTCAGTGACCCTGCTGTGAGGTAACCATGGAAATGCCTCCTCTCTGCTACATAAGTCTCTTGTGGAATCCCCAGTGACTGTACAAAAACAAAAAAGAAATATGTCGTGAATCTTGTTTTTGTCTCTACCCCTTGTTTTTTTTTATGTATTTTTTTTTTTCTTGAGCATCACTCATGTCTTTGAAATAAATTTATCGTCAAATGTTTGTTTTTTTTTTGTGATGTTTGAAGTGACAGATATAGTCCCCGCCAGCCTTTTGCCCCCTCACTTTATAGACATGTTACCCATAAACAGGAAGAAAAAAAAAAAAATTTGCCAATTTCAGTGGAGTCATCATCTTGATGTTCAAAACATTCAGTGCTTACATTTTACCTAATGCAAACACCACGGAAAAGCTTCACTTGGTCGGTGAGCTGCCTATGATGAAGTAGAAATACAGAATCCATTTTGTCATGGTTTCTTTCCATTCCTGTGTAAAGGAATAACAACTTGGTCAAATTCATGGTGTCATAAAAGTAAAGCATACATTCCCACCAAAATCATCGGAGTCCTCACTTCCTGTTCTCTTTTGTGAGTCTTTAAACCGTCTGTGTCCTTGTCATGGCAGTCACTGTTGGCTCAATGAGTTCTGCTTTACTGGTGGACCTCATCTCGAAAAACAAAGAAAAAAAAAAACATGAAGCAAAAAATGCATCGTCCTTGTCAAACGTTAAAGTAAAATACAACCGTGTCACAGAATGTCAGTAGGAAAGCTTGTCACTGCATACTCAAGGATTACAGACATATGTTGCTCATCAGAAAATGCCGTGTATCGTTTTTGTAAAAGAAATGAATTATCTTATTTTCAAGGATATTAATTTCATTAAGTTTCTATGTTTCTGATATTAAACTCATAAACCCATTGTTGGTAACCTATTTGGTCAATATACAAACTTAGCAAAATTCTGTAAAGACCATTTTACAACAGATGGAGGTGGGAGAGGGGATTTGGAGTGCTCATTTGAACCGCAATCAAAGCGGTGAAAATGAGGAAGGATTTCATATGGTTGATTACTTTCTTCTCCAGGGGTTTCATCTTCCATATTTTGTGTCTTTTTCAATGTGTCGCTGTAGTCGATGTGTAAGTAATCTGACCCATGGTGCTGTAACACATGATCAGTGTATACTATATTTGCTTGATAAAACTCATTCGCATGGCTACTTGCATCATGTAGAATATAATCGCAACATATCTGGCCATTCCCACAGACGTTGGAAATGGCAGGTAATATCTGTCACTACTGGTAATGGTAGCTACATTGGGCTCTATCTGGAATTTAGAGGCAACTAGATCAATCTGTAGCGAAACAAGTTCTTAAATAAGCTGTTACATTTAATCTGTCGTTATGAGTAACAGCCAGCTTATATGTAATTTTCATTCTAGCTACCAGTTCAGCTATTTTTGATCTTTCGCTAGGAACACTGAAGCAGATCAATTTCATCTGTTACGAGGAGCTCCGTTGCATTTTATCGGTGAGCAGCAGTGACAGCCAGCTACATTAGATCTGCCAGCTTATCACAGTCACATTTGATCTGTCACATGAGTTGACCGTTTGATCAGTAATTCGAGATAAGTAGCAGTCAACCTTGATCTGTCTTTAGTCTACTAGTCGGCTTCATCTATTTTGTCACTATAAGCCTACGGGCTGCTTCCTTTCTTGTTGATAAATATGCTGCATTTGGTATGCCTCTGCTTAGTCATAGCCATCTGTAAAAATGATGTACCACTAGGAGCGCTAAACAATTCATTCGATCTCTCGCATGAATTCATTAGAGAATCACAGTTAATCCTATTAGTATGAATTAGTAGGCTGCTACATGTGATATGTGACAGCCAGCTGTATTTGGTCTATTAGTATGAATTAGTAGGCTGCTACATGTGATATGTGACAGCCAGCTGTATTTGGTCTGTCAGCACTAGTCGTAGCCAGCTGCATTTGATATCTCACGTAGAGTACTTACTAAACAACAGTTGCATTTGATGCAGAAGTGTATCGGCAAGGTGTGTTCGCTATCTCTCAGTGGGTAAATAGACAGCTCTCTACATTCGATGACCGAAGAGAATCTCTTGGTTACTTTGGGTCTGTCACTGAAGTTGACAGTCATCCTTGAGCCCCCCGCCACCTCTCTGAAAGGTTTAGTTTTAGCTACTTTTGATTTGCTACCCAACTAGGGCAATTTGGTCTTTCATTGTTGAGTTTATTGGAAACTACTGCAGGTATCTCACTTTGAGTTGCTAGGTAATATCCACACATTTTGCGACTTGATACCTGTAAGAGCCGTCAACTGGGAGAAGAAACTCTAGTACAACACAATAGGAAACAAAGTGCAGTTTGAGTATGGGAATCTACAAAAGGATACATTCAGTCAACAATTTTGTTTGTTATCGCAGCATTTTATGGCTAATATATTTGAAGGAGGAGCTCAAGAGTGGGTCCCTCGTGGTTCCCTCGTGGTTCCATACGTGCGCAGTTACCTGCAGTCGTCGCACTCGATCCGTAAACTCAGAGGTGAAGAAAATTAATCACCAAGGGTAGGCCATTATACCAGGGAGTTGACAGGATGCCACCATTCAGCAGTCTGGGGCAATTGTTCATTTGGAATCATTTATGAGCAGTTATTAGATAACTAAGTGGAGCAACTAACAGGTTGCATGTATCAGGTCCTGCTGCTATTTTGACTTAAAAGTAGGAATCTTTGTCTTTTATTTCTAGCATTTTTGTCAGAAGAAGAATACCTCATCACAATGCAATACATAGAATGTGGCAATGTAAGACAGATTCTTTAAATTTCAAACAAAAGTTAACTCACAATTTTTCTTAAAGGGTGAAAATATTACGAACAGAACGTCACTGCTTCATGACATATGACGGGAGGTTCTTGCCAGTTTGGCGTAAGAAAATGTGGCGACCATGTTCAAAACCACCACACAGCTGTGTTTTCAAATTTTCCTAACGTACCGTAGGCGACTTCCGGTGATGTATGGGGATGATTAATTGTTATGACTTTGTGGAGATGATTAATCTTATGTTCTCAAGCAAACAATGTTGCGATGTTTAGCTCAGAAGTTAAGAGGTCCTAAACCCTGATAACTTCTTTACTGCAGTCTTGGGCCAAAAAGTGACAAATTACATTTTGTCTCAGCAGCGGCTGTCACGGATTTTGATCGATCAGTAAAGGCAACATGCACGAGTATGATTTAATTTAGTACTAGATCATGAATCCTATGAAATTGGTACCTACAGTGAGCATTTAATAAGTACGTATGTATGTTTTAATAAGGCAGCTTTTGATGTATTCACATAAAAAAAAACAAAAAGCTTGTGATCAAACAAAGATAAAGCCAGTATCCTGGTTATATGTAGAATTTTGCAAGATTCAGTTTATTAACGTTGCAGGTTTACAGACCCCCTGTAGTAGGATCAAAACCTGGATATATTTTCACGGCGGAGGTAGATCCGATTTCACATCTGTCAGACTGCCCTGTTTGCGATTTCCTAGGGCACATTGCAAAAGAAAAATTTGACGATATTGCAAAAAAAGTATTCAGATACGGTGATAACTGATAGGTAGTCATCAAATTAATCTCGGAGGCGTCCGCTGATAGCTCAGTGGACATCGTTGTTACCGAAGTTGGTCTCAGAGGTACAGTGGGGTGGTAAACCTGGATCATCCTTGAAGTAATGCACAGTTCATATAATCAAGTTTTTGTTCAATTTTCACTTTCTTCATTTCATCTATGAGGTTATGCAGATGTTTTCATTCAGAACAGAAGCATGTTGACTTTCACTGTTAGTTTTTTTTTTTTTTTAAATTCTTCGCAATTTCTGCTGGAAAACCGGGCCTCCAGATCACACAGATCAAACAGATCAAACTTCAGTAATCTTGGATAATTTGACAAGTTATTTAATATTGTACATAACATTTCTCTTGAAACCCAGAGAATAGGTGTTTAATGTTTTCTCGACATTTAAGCAGTTCTTCAGTTTGATAGTTCCCTGCATTAGCGCCACAAAGGTCCCCACCTCTGATGCAAACCCGAGACCCACAAAAACTTTCAAACATTTTACTTTGATTATCGGAAATAAAACATGAGTAAGTAGCACCTATGAATCACATTTAATAGTGTTGGATAAGACTGTCAAAATGCCTCAATGAAAGAAGAAAATAATTGCCAACTTCTGCTGCCTCTTTTAGTGTCATCACAGAACGGTGAAGTGTTCAGAGACCAAAAATATATGCAATCATTATTCTGAAAGTGAACACAAGTAGCAAACCTCATAACATGGTAGCTCTTTGCATTTGGCACTCGCAAGAACTCCCGAGTGACTCGTTATTAAGTTGTAAAAGTTGTCGCCAGAGTTAGGTGCCAAATTCAAACCTGGCACCTCATTTTTTTTTTTCTTTTTTAAATTGCTAGATTCATGCTCTCCTCCTCAAGGTCAGAACAAGAGAGGTTGAATTGGTATTCCTGATAATGTTATACATTATAATTGATATGGTGATTGATGATACAATTACTCGAAGAGGATTTATGTCGATTTCCGAGATAAAGACCATTAAGTCTTTGAGCCATGTGATTCCAGTAGATAACTGTCAATTTTCTTTTAATGAAATGTCATCATGGTGGTTTTATTCTCTTTCGGCTCAAGAAATCAAGATGCTCATTATTTTTTATTATTTTGCTCTCAAGATACCTGACTTTGTCTATGATTGATTGGTAACATGAGATACTCATCAGAGTTTAATAGTCACAGTGATGTTTTCCTGCAAAGTTAAATTCCATGCTGAGGGCAAGAGAGACTACCAGATGGTGATGGCATGTGTGTGTGTGTGTGTAGGTGCATGCACGTTACATTTTTCTCTTGGGAGGTACTGTGTAGAATGCAATGGCTGAAGATTTATCCAACTAGGGTAGGCTTCAAAGTGTCTATGGTTATCTGAGTCAACTAAGCACTGACACTGACAGAAGTAAACGTCCCCATGGAAGAAGACGTCTATGCGTGTGTTTTGCGTATGTAAGGTGTAAGAAGCCTCTTGTTTGTTTGATGGCGAAAGGATATTTTAGGTCAACAGAGCTCCAAGTCTGCAAAACTTGTAAACAAGATATTCCAGGAAGTTGGAATTGGTTGAATTTCAAACTTTATGTAAGTTGCATTTGGTGAGAAGGTGAACCTGTTATCTGTCACAAAGGTCAGATTTTATTTCAGTTAAAAGGAAATTGAAGGCTGGAATCTCGGAAACGCCTTTTCCACGATGATTCCATTAAAGTGGAACAACTTTGGAATGTCTGTGTGCGCTTGATGAGAATTTGTTTGCTGTGATCGTTAAAGGTTAGCAGAGGTCACTATTTTGCATCCTTGCGTACACCATACCTCCACAGTCAGTAGAATATTAAAAAAAAACTTGTTTAAGGTCAAAAGCCATTAATGTTGCATTTGAAATCTTGTGACCATGATAACTCCTCCAGATAATAAAATTTTTTATCATCAGTAGTACAATTAATATTGCTCTTAGAGAAAAATATAATCCATGGCATTGTGTCAGTGTGGTACAGTTCAAGTAGTAAGTCTTACAGTAAAGCTGCTATTGATAAGTAAATGTTGCTTTTCATGCGTTGGAAAATCACCATAGCTATTGGCCCTCTGGGTCGGTGAGCACAGTGCGATTCATCAACACATGATTCCATGAGGTAACTTCCATGTAAAGAAGTTAAAACAAATTCAAGTTCAGTGTACAACATCAAAGTTGCGAGATTTTTTTTTTTTTGGTGCGTGGAGAGATTCAAGTCACATTATGCATATCCGAAGAAAAACTATTTGGGAAAATTTTGTTGTTCATGTCTCCAGTGATATGGAATCATACTTTTGCGATAAGTTCTTTGCAAAACTTTCACCTAATTTACAGCGTTCAAACTGAGTGTCCTCAAAGGTAGCATGAAAATTCTGGCAACTTTGCCCCCTTTGTTTTACATATAACATGTAACTTTAAGAGCACACTTCAGTGAATACCCACTAGCAAATGGCTTCTTTTCGTTTTATGAATGGACAGAGATACGGTTTCTGTTTGCTTCGGTCGTACCTTTGTAATTTCTTAATTTTAGAGGCAACTATCAAAATAATACTTTCTGAAAAGAAGGGACATGGTATTTGGATGTGGTCTACACCCACCCGCCAGCAGTTAAAAAGACGTGGCCCTTGTTTTCATGGAATTTGGTAATGGATACATCAGAATTGAACCTAGGTATCATGACTATTCAAGTAGAGGCAGACATGTTTTCCTCTCATGTATCCTATTAATCTCTCTCTCTTAAAAATTCCTTTTTTAAGTTTTCATCTCTCTTAAGTAATCTACTTTTCAGTATATCGTGTAAGATCATTGAAGAGATGACATTGCAGTGCCCTGGTTGGTAGCAAGGCAGCTGACGGTTGGTGTGACTGATGCCCACAGCGGGTTCTGAAGTCACTGTTTAAAAGATGGTGGTGGCGTGGAGGGGGGGGAGGGGTTGTAAAAGTGTGTTCGGAGATTACTGCCCTCAGGAAAGCAGAAATTTGGCTGGAATAAGAGATACCAAAGAATTAGGATGAAGAGCTGTAGGAATGGAAGACCATGCGGTTCTTGTTAAAAAGACACATGGTAAGGTAGTGGCAATAGTTATAGTTTTTGGTGGGTTATATTTCATCCGAGATGGGTGGGGAAGGGGAGAAATAAAAGATGGAATTGATGCTGGTAAATTAGTGGGCATTGTAAGTTAGGGGTGAAGTGATGTGTTTGAAGTGATTGAATTTAATATGGTAATAACAGATAAAGACATAAAGTGATATGCTGCACCTGGTATGGTTAATCCTCTTGTGGTAATTTAAGGAATATTTTCGTCACGGTATCATTGTCAAGGAGATGTGATGGATACATTCTTTGACATGGATTTTAAAGGGACCCAGTTATCATCATTCCATCAAATGGGATGAAGGCATATGATTGCATCGATGTACTGTAAGTGCTTATGAATCTAAGAGCAACGTTGGACGACCCTCTCGAACATTTTCTCATGTCAGTGAAGGTAAAAGCTTGGTCACGGTCCTGTTTTGGGGGGGTTTTTTTCGCTCAGAACACGTTTACTGGGTGTTAACTTGAACCGTCATCTCTCAGTAGTAAAGTTCATGCAGTTTTAACCTCGTGAAGGTAAGTGTAGGGAGGGCTCCTCAACTGCAGAGGGTGAGCCTATGATGTCTGTGTTGCCACAGACCATGCACAATAGTGTTTATTAAAATAAAAAAACCTGTTTATTGGAGGACAGCTTGAATTTTATTATTTATTCATTTAGTACTTAATTCTGATGAACAAAACAACAGAATTGCTGTTTCATAGATTTTTTTTGTTTCCTTTTGTAAATTTTCATTTGTATCAAAAGTCCACAGAGAAGGATTGTATAATAAAGACCATACATAGTGATTTGCTTTATAAATGGAATAAACCAGCAACTTAAACATTTTTAATCCGATTGATTACGTACAAGACAAAAAATAAAAAAATGATGTAGTGAAGTAATAATGGTATGGCTTTTTATGTTTACAGATTGAGAGAGTAACTGTGCATGACCCATTGATGGTGGTAGAACCTGAAGTTTAGATTATTAAATGTGTACATTCACCCAATAGATCAAATGCAACATTTACCTGATAAATATTCGTGGTGTCTTTTCTCTTTTATGCTCTCTTTGTTTTTGCCAGTATTTAATCTTGCAGAATTCTCTTCATGTGCCGAAAGAACTGTCAGTCACAATTGATGTACCTCACTATCAGTACCATCTACTGTAGCCTCATTTGCCATGTCACACGTAAATGCCAATGAGCAATCGTTTGTTTGAAACCCCTTCTCCTCTTGTCCCTGACATTTTTCACGACCCTGACAACATCTCTGCTCAGGTGGGATGTCTTTTTGTTTTATATCTCATTGCATTTCCAACTGTTTCTAACGGATGTCCCGAAAGCGGAGCTACCTGTCATGTTTCAGATACCTCTCCAATACAATTAATCCGCAGAAGTATTCCGGTCAAGTAACTTTGACGATGTGAGGTTTATTTCATTACTACAGCAAGAAGTGTATTGAATATCGTATTGCAAATTTAACTCCTCTCTGACATCCCTTTAAAGGTTGCCATGGTGATGGACCTGATGTTACTTTCCCTGTGGGTGGAATCATAAAATGATGTTTACATATGTTAAGGTGGGGGAGGAGTATAAGCACTTATGTAAGAACCATTCCCAGCGTGCATCTGGAGATCTTTTGCACCAACATGTCTATACAAAAATAGCTATTATTACAACACTGCTACTGCAGTGTGTTATTCTCAAGGAATATAAACAAATGTTGCATACATGCAAGTTACAGTAGAGGGATAGATAGGGTACATCAACGTGAAAAGCAAAGGCCTGCACTGAAATGAGGGCACTCCTCAATATTGCATAAAACCTGATGTAAAGAGAGCAAACAGCTTGGAAAAAGGTTGTAATGCTGTTGGGTTTTTTCTTGTTGGTGTTGATCTCTTGCATGTATTTGGTGGAAATAAAAGTCCCTCTTTGGGTAGAAAATAACAAACCTAATAAAGCTTGTAAACATACTGTCAGGGAAGCTTGAAGAGAGTTCATGAGTGCTATGTATGTTAAAGCAGGTGGACCTCACTTAGCATCAAGAGGCTAGTGTTTTATTGATAGAAGTCAAATCCAATTTTGGCCAGGTCAAATTTGCAGAAGCCTTGCTAATATACTAACCTCAAATGGGGAAGCTAACAGAAGGATCTTACGTCAGGTATGTAGGTGGACCATATTGCAATGCAAAAAGTCCAATCTATTTGGGTGTTGGTTAATATGGTCATTGGGGGTTGATAGCAGCCCTGTTGCAAAGCACTCCAAATGTGACATCTGAAGGACAGCTTTTCAGAGACAAAATCCTTTGATTTGTTCATGGAATCTAATAAGAAACGTGAGGTCAGCAGTCATTTGATGATAAAACAAGTCAGATTGGGAGAACTTTTAACCACTTGACACTGGAAAGATCTTTACACAGCGAGTAGATGCACAGACCTCATTGAGGCGAATAACGACTATTGTGTCGTCAAATATCTCTAAAGGTCAAAGATTTGAAGGGAAATAGCGTATTTTTAAAACCAAAGTTTGTGGATATATAATGATACGTCATTCAAAGTAAGGACCGTGGTCTTTGTTTCAAGTTTCTCACGGACAGAAATTCAGATATTTATCGCCCAACTATGACCTATTCACCCAAAGTTTCCAAAATTTGAATGACGCATCTTCCGTCACTCATCACATGCATGATGCTTTCAGCAGATGGAGCTTTTGCAGATGTTTATAGTTGAGACTGAATAGTTGACCAACGGTTAAAGCTATTTTCTCTCAATATCATGTTGGTGTATTCTAAACCTAACTATTTCCCACTAAAGGAAGAGCATCCTTAACATGAACACGGCTTCTCACGATGAGTCAAAATTTGAGAGACTACCTTGTTTTGTGGGACGGCGTATCGATGCTAAAGTAACGGTACTTGAAGCATGTCGCAATAGATGTCATTACCCGCATCGTTGCATCGCAAAACCGCAAACTGTATTCATACTCTCCTTTCAAAAATATGCCAGCAAGAACCGGTCTGCTACATCTCGATGAATTCATTCATACGGAATGACTCCAAATTGACAGTACCTGTAAGCTACAACTCCATTTTTATGTCTTAGGTTAATCAGAACTCACTCAAGTTTTCCCAAAATATGTAACCTTGTTTACACGTAGATGATGGGGAAAAAAAGAAGAAGAAAACTGCAATACATTCTTATGATTTGAAAAAGAAAAGGTTTTATTTTTTTTTTTTCCACTTTTGAAAATAACTGCTTATATGATTCTGCTAAAGCAGTTGCAAAAAAAAACAAAAAAAAAACATGTTGATAACATTATCACATATAATGACAGTAATAGGTGGATATGAAAACAAACAATTACAACAAAGATGATAAGATGATAATAATAATGATAAAGTTTTTTTTTTCATCAAATATACATTACGCTTCACGGAGTTATTATACTGTACAAAGGAAGATGACAAAACCTAAAATAATGCACATATTTTTCTTTTTACAAGAAGAAAACACACATGCCATAATGATCAGACAGTGTAAAACAATTAGCTAGCAGGTATTTCATTTTGAAAGCAAAATCACTAGTTCCAATCATCAATCATGAAGTTACTTTAACACAGCAATAAGTCGGACAAAACAAGGGACACCACCCTCGGAATTTGCCCCAGAGGGGGAGAGGGATGGATTCTACGGAAACTTGCAAATTTTACAGTTTGGGAATTTCTGTGGAGAATGATTGTCTTTTACTCTTTATCAGAGCACAAAACATTGCAGTTTTCCTCATGCATACGACTGACAATCACTTTGGCATGTTTGGGTCCCCCCATACTCACAGCTGTTTCTGACTGCAAGAGAATCTTTGAATATTTTCCTACCAGAAAAAAAAGTCCTTTTTTTTTACGATACCTCTTTCCCCCCCCCTCCCTTCAAAAGACTTCAAAAGTAGCTGAACTGCCTACACACCTCCGAGAATGATGCAAAACATAGGTTCAAGTGGTTGCAATCCTTTCACGACCTCGGGCATAAACTAGTTTGCAAATCATCTGAGGTGTTTCCTGGTGTCCAAAAGCGATGGCTATTCTAAAATCTGTGAGAATTATTCAAACACTAATTCACAGAGGTATCTCATCCTCCGAACTTCGTCTAGAGATTGACCAAGGCCGTATGAGACAACTAAATTGCTCAAAGAATGAAATACTGAAGTCAAGTTAAAAGAAAGGTGAAAAAAATTTCTGGCAGATATGGGACAACAGGGTCAATCTTTAAACCCAACTCTACAAACAGGAGCTGGATTTTATTTAAGGGCTCTCTCTCTTACTCTCTCCATTGATTACAGGAGAAAACAGAATCTGGTCAAAAAATTATTAGACCTTATAGAAAGGACAAACATGCTATATCTCTTATTCATAGTACTTCTAAGCTGATGTAAGTCATTTCAGTGGCATCTATACTCAAGGATTAAAAATGACAAAAACAGCACCAATTAAACTTTGCTGAAACAGTAGTAACCAGTATAAAATATCTGTCCAATCACTTGAAAAAAAAAAAAACTGTTCTTGCTTTCCATCTTTGTCATCAGACCAAATTTTCTGCTAGTACTACTAAAAAAAGCCACCAAAACTGTCTGAGGTAAAGAAGAGAAAAAGTACAAACGGAAGGGTAAAATAAAAGAAAACCCAAAGTAATGAAGAAAACTTGAAACACAAATAAAATAAGTTCTACCTTTTAAACAAACTGAAAGATCTAAGATAACATCAACATAAAACACTATTCAACAAAAATTGCACTTTTTATGATTTTTGATATATAAGTCATGCTAAATTCAACTTTTCAGTCTATTTCTCGTAACAAAAACTTTACAGTGAAAGGCAAAAGACACAATCATCTTTCAGGTGAAAAGAGAAATTGCGCCAACTATATAAAGTAGTCGTTGGTTGAAAGTTATAGAAAGTTTATGCAATTTGAAAACCCTAGTAGCACAAATTACTGTACATGTCCAAGCAACAAGCAGGGAGGTTTTTACTACATTGAAGAAATTTGTTTTTCTTTTGTATATGGAGAGTGGAAGTTAGATACCATGGTAGCATATCTGACAAATATTGAAGGATATTGACAGAGTTATGAAAAAAAGCAAGCCCTCTCTTAGTCACATTAGATAAAGAGATTAGATGTGATATGTAAATAAGTCATTGAGAAAGATCTACAAATATGATTTATCTTCTAATTTCATTGTCATTAGTGAACCTTCCCTTCAGAGGTTGCACATGGGTACAGTGTTCGCCACAAGGGGTTTAGAGGAATGGCCCACACCAAGTGAATCTACTGCCCTCTAAAATAACAACTGCCCCCTAAAAAGTCCTGACCCCAGCAAAAGTTCCACTTGGCCTTCAAAAAAAAAAAAAAAAATTACTGAACTCAGCGATCAATCCACAATCACCTTCGTGTGTGACCACCCTCCCACTCTTAAAAGTCTGGGGTAAACACTGTAGTTCTTAGTTCTCTATGAGGGAACAGAGATATGACCCATAGTAAAATGCAAAGACAAAATCTATTTTGCATGATTCATGGATCACATCAATTGACCTTATCCACACCCACCCAGCTCTCCCCAAGACCCTCCCCCAGGAGAAAAGAGTAATAAAGAGGGAAGAAATTGGGCAAGCATCAAATCATGCATATCAGTGATCACAAACCCTGTGCACCACGTTGGCAAAAAAAAAAGAAAAAAGTTGCACAAAAAAAGTTTGAATGCAACAGGATATGAAAGGTTATGTGATCATAGCTGGACTGAGAGAGAGAGACATAGCAAACAACTGCTCTATTACTACTCATCAGTTAGCATGAAACATGATTTTGAGCTGTCTGTGTGTTCATGTATGTATGTCTGTCTGTCTGTGTCAAACCGCTTACAAGAAAGAACAGGTGATTTTCCTCAAGTACCACTTCACATGTGGCTGTCACATACATCATTAGAGATCATTAAAAGCAACTTCTTGGAAAAAAAGAAGAAGAAACGTAACGATCATCGATTCTCACCTCTGCATGTGATGACATATTTATTACAGAAAAAGACATTTACTTCAACTTTGTACGAAGAATGCATGCCTCTGAGGATGCAACAGAACTGACATCAAAAGCAGTACACTCATGTTGCAGCTATGGCAGCAATGACACTTGTCCATATATAATATTGCTCAGATGGGAAGAACGGCCACCACACTACGTTACTAAAACAAAGCCTTCTCAAGAGAACAGAAACACACCGGTACTTGAAACATGGACAAATTTAAACAGAGAATGAAAATGTTTCTCAGAAGTAATGATAAACTTTACAAAAGAGAAATGGTAGTAAGAAAAATCATGACCCTTTTGGCAAGAAGGAACAAAATTCAAGTGATGCACAGGGACACCAACACCAACACACACACACACCCACACACACACACACAAAATGAGAAGAATTTGTTCACAAATGAATGACTGACAAAGGACATTGTCCTCCATAAAAAAAAACACAAAAAACAATGGAAGCAAATCAGCAGGTCATTGTTTGCATACAAAGATTTCTTTTTGCATAATTACATGCATACTCACATGAATAACACCCAATTTTCTTCTTTTTTTTAATGGACCTAGTGCATCTTTGTTTCAAGGAGTACTTTGCACTGACATTAATACACCCCACAAAGCTTTTGAACAAAAGCAGTGCATCTATTGCACTGCCTTGTTCATTTTACCACAATGCAGGTCAATGTACAAAACACCACTGAACTCCCTCAGGGACAGGTACCATCAGCAAGATGAGTGGAGTTTGTAATCAAGGATCCAGTAGAGGGCAGAAAAGACGCACACCTTTGCCTGGATACGGACACTGGATATCAACCTTTAGACGGTGGCCAACCGGCAGCCACAGTTTCATACATGGACCCCCAGGGTGTCAGGGGGCACTCTCCACGGGACGCAATTCCGTTTCATCGCTATGGCAGGTCTGGACTCCATCTCCATCTCTCTTCAACAACACAAAGCTTTGTAAGGCAAGGTAGCTCAAGGAAGGAGGCTTAGAGCATCTCTATGGTTACAGGATATATTAGGGCCATATGGGCGGCACCTTTGATGTTGAGCTTGTGCCCGGTATAGTAACTGATCATCTCTGGAATGGTCTGGAAAGGTTTGCTGAATTCTCCGAGAATGAAACCTTCGTCATGTTGTATGATCTTCATGTGCATGAAGCCTTTTGTACTCCTGAGAGGGTAAGAAGAAGATAGACATTGACCAAAGTTAGGTTGTGATGGAACTTGGAGAGAGAGATAGTGCTACATGTGTGAGTTAAGTCTGTGTCTTTAAACTTACTGTGAATGGAACTGTGCTACATGTCACACAGCCTAAGAAACAAAAACAGTTGTTGGGGGGAAGACATCAAGTACTAGTGACGATGGTGGCGGTATGGTGACGAGGCAGTGGGACTTCAATATGGCAAAATGAGAGTGATACCATTTTGTTATAGCTCTATGCATACATTGAAGTTAAACAAACAGCACTTTCTCTATGTTCACAAGCAAAAAGACATTTACTGTTTATAACTGGTGCCTATGACCATCCAGAATCCCTTGTAACATCCCACTTCATATGATAATACCGTGCAACTGATGGTAGGGAAAGACTGTCTGTTCCTGATGGCCTGGAACAGACATGGCATAATACAAACTTGTGATTTCACTCTGCTGCCCTCACTTCCAGTCTGTCAGCCATATTCCACTGTTTGAGTTTGGAAATTTACCCATAATGTAGTTCCATTTGCTTAATACAAAACAAATGTTCCATCTAAGAAAAAATTACCTCAGAAATTTGGCACAAGTGTGAGACAGGTCGAGTCATGCTGTACATTTTCATAGTCATTGATAAGTCATCCACAATCACTTTGGAAAAAAAAAAAAAAAACCTAAACTTCTCAAACAATAGATTGCAGGGTCAGTTTCTTTTCCTTATAGAACATTGCTTGTGGGTGAATTTAAAAATTACTTTCAACTTTTCCTCTGGAGCCAAAGGATCTGCCTGGGCAAGTCTGTGTGTGAATAGGCATTGCTCTCCGTAGCGACGGAATCAATCACAACTGGTTATAATATATCTCGAAACCAGAGGATCTTTATGACTTGTGAGAGTGTGAAAGCATTGCTCTCAAGAATGAGAGAATTTCCATGACTGGTTGTTGTATCGGGGTATTGCTGTCCAGAAACAAGGAATCTCCCTGACCGGTCAATGTCTCTGGGTATCGATCTCCAGAATTTTAGCACCTCCCAATAAACTGGTCAGTACAGTGAGGGGGTATGTTCCACCAGCAAGAAAAAAAAAATTAAAAACTCTTTCAATAAAAGGTCAGGCTTTTTTGGAATGCAAATGTTAATTGCTGGCATTAAATGAGAAAAGAACAACACAGCTTGTCACCACAAGCACCAAACAACTTAAGGGGCTCTGCTAACATGCAGCTGAGGCTGATAGACCACTGACCATCTCTAACATAACTCTGGGAAAGGCTATGCACCAACAGCAGCTGGCCTATGTGGTTAATTTGATAAATCGCAACACTGAAAGGCACTTAAAGGTAAGCAAAAACCACATCAAATTTGATTACTGGGGACTCCTCCCTGCTCCACTTCCTCTGCTATGGCCGACAACGACTACTTAGCTCTACAAAATGCAAGCATGACACTAAATTAAGCTGGGTACTCTGAGTTCTCCTTTAAAGGGAAATAGGGCGTTTAGAATACACCAACATGACGTACTAAAGAAATAGCTTTAGTCATTATTAAACCATTCAGTCTCATCAATAAACGTCTGCCAAAGCTTCATCTCCCCAGAACATTATGCATCTGATGAATAAAAGAAGATGCATCATTTGAATTTTGAAAAGTTTGGGTGAACAAATTGGTGTTGAGCAACAAATAACTGAGTTTCTATCTGTGAGAAATTTATTTCTTGAAAAAAAAGACTACTGTCCTTCCTTGTTTTGAATAATCTATCATTCTGCATCCACAAACATTGGTTTTAAAACTATGGATGTTTTCTACGAAACAACACCCTATTTCCCTTTAAACAAAAAAAAAAAAAATGACCATACAGTATAAACTATTCTCAACATAGCTACTTCAATACAAAAGTCTGTGCAAGTAGGACACGTTCAGTGTGGATGATATATGCAATGACCACTTGTGCAGTGACTCCCTTTCAACAATTTCCTTGTTTCCAGACACGGCTGGCTCTGACACGGTGAGACTGCACGTCGAGGATGTTGATATTGCCTAAATCTGACGGAGTGTGCACACAGCACGGATGATTCCCTGAATCACCGTTCTGTTGTTATTGTTTCACTGTGATCGTGCATGTGCGATAGGTCGTTAACTGCACGGGACAACAAATGACCTGAAATCGTTGCCGTCTGTCTAAACATATGGCACTTTATGACTGCTTTATCACGGCAAGATGATGCAAACACAACGTAAGAAGACAGGAATGACATCAACAAATTAAGCACTTAATATACACCTTTCCTGTTTCTTGTATGTTTTAATTAATTAACTGAGAGAACAATAAACCAGCACTTTTATGACAACATAAACCCACAAATATTTCCTACGAACAGTATTTTCACATCACGCCATCTTTACCACTGTTAATGGAGTTGAAGACAATGGGAAATGCAGAGATGAACAAATACATCCTACTGCTCGATGATACCTCTTGGGAAGGAGAACGAAAAGCATTGACGAGACTGACAGACCTCCTAACTGGCTCAAAGAGCCACTCTAAAACAAAGATATTAATCAGGAAGGGGTACATAGAGCCGTTTACGGATGATTGCTGCATCAAAAAGGACAGCAAACATGAATGTGTGAGTCTGATGCTAATGTACTCCTCACACAGGAGTCTCTGCATCATGCATGAGGAATAGAGCGGGGTCTGCTGACAGTTACTGAATCAACTGAAGCTCGTAACATCCATCTAAACATGATTCCACTGTACAGTTACATCATCAGGTGAGGAGCAACTGTACGAGATCCTAAAATAAAATCGGTTTTCTTTTGTCATCTTTTCCTCCTTAAATGTCCCGGGCGATGTTCATGACAAACTTGACATCATTACATGCTTTATTCATTTCCTTTCGTCGGGCAGGCAAGTGTCACGGGGATGTGAATTAGGCTACATCCCCACCACCGCCTGAATCAATTAGAAATGTAAAAGGCAAATGAGATTTATAAGTACGTCCAACGTGACAGATTTAAGGGAAATGTTTGTTTAGTGTGTTTATGAGAGATTTTCAAGGGGGAAAAGGATTAAAAAGTTTGACAAACAAAAATCACACCCATGTTGGTATCATTAATTTCAAGGAGGATATACCGTAACATACTAAATATACGCACCTGCAGGGTAGAAGAGACAATACTTCCAACAAAATGATTTGCATTTTCAGGAACAGGTACAGTACAAGATGTTTTCTCAGTCATAATGCAATTAATGAATTAGGCCCACCGACTGAACGGCATAATGAGGAAAGAGGGAAATTGTACATTCAATGCACCACTTTACACATGTTATCGACACTTCCAATTACAGGAATGGGCAATGGGAGGTGCAAAATCTAAACATTTGACACTTACTTTAAAGACAGGGAGTAATCCCTAGCTGCACTCTCACTCTGTCTAACAAGGTAACTGCATTCTCTCTGACTCTTGAGTTTCTTTTCTGCGTCTATCCTCGAGAGTTTGCCGTGGTACCATCTGACAGATTGGAAGAAAGATAGAGCATTCTGGATAAATGGGCAGAACGCAAATTTCTGATCACACGACCCCAATGGGATACAAGTGATAACGAAGTTAAACGTTACCCATTTGGTGCCAACAGCGGTATCGAAGCTCCTTTAATCCTGGCTCTACTTTACTGTGTGTGTGCATGATGGGAGGTGTGAGGCAAAGGGGAGGGGTAGGGGTACATACGCATTTCGCTGTAATTATGAACTATCTCAAGAATTTTGGTTCAAGCCATAAACATCATCAATTATCTACTGCACTTTTGCTCATTGTTGAACATGTTTACATTTCGAGGGGGGGTAGCATCATCAGCATTGCGGGAAAACTTAAAGAGATCTTCATTCTGTGATTTTATGTTCTTTAATTACACCTATCACTGCAGCAATCAAAACAAACAAACCTATGGCCAAAATTACGCTCAAAGTTCCCCTTTCTTTAACCAGTTAACTGTGGAATTAAAATATCGTAACTTTCATTCCACTTCCGGATTACTTTTCGCAAAATGTCTTTCGTTGCAAACTTTCAACTTGACACTGGAAAAATAATAGGCTTATAAATATTTGACACAAAAAAAATGACATAATCTTCTTTTTCTTCTTTTTTGATGCAAATACAAGCAAAAAAAGCAGTGTCTTTATGTCACTTGTAGTGGTTGGAGGGTTTTATTCTATAAAAAAAATCACCTGCCCCAAGCAATAACCCTTCCTATTCCTCATTTTCTGAGTCACTAGACGACTCCAAATTCAAATCAAACTCTGCAAAGCTTCTTTATCCAATAATTCTGCTTTTTGGAAAAAGAGGGGGCCATTGCAATATTGAAATTTGAAAGCAAATACACCCACATGGTCTGCGCAGCGATAAATTGGAAGTAGCGCAGCCTGTTCTAGAACACTTCCGGGTTCCACAAAACTTAATCAACATATCAATACAAGGACATATAACCGTCCTGGGGAATTACTGTTGGGCAACAGATAATAGGGCTACAATGTTCGCTGTACACAGCGAATGGTCTTCCAAGACTGTATCCATAATTGGCAGGGTATCATGTGATGCGCTTCGGTGCATATATTACAAGACAAGTATACTCGAATTACGCAGCGCATGAAGGTTTACGACATGAAGAATACACTCATCAAAGGCAGTTAACAGGTTGAAATGTGTGTAATTTTCAAGCTCTCCTTCCTAATTGCACCATGCACTGTGGGACCGATGCTGCTCACTGTGTCGATGTGTGACACGTACTCAACATATTTTAAAGTATGTCATAAACACTTCCTCCTTTGCTGCCTGTTCCACAGATGAACATTGGAACGGTCGGAAACCGAAAGGTGAAATGAAATAAGGGTGCTCGTTTTAGAGACCCGATGTTGTCGTATTCTGTTCTGTTAGCAGCAGTTCTGTAACACATTGACACAATGTTAAGGGTACATTCACCTGGGACGAGGGTCGATTGACGTCATTCGGCTTCCCAGGGTGACATTTTTGACCGGGTCGCTGCGTCTACTGCATACATCTCTGCTGAGAATGGTTTGTCCCTTTTCAACAAACATTTTCACATGATCTGACTTTCATCTCACAATACCCTGTATTAGTTGCTCATGGTTACAAGACCATCAATAATGGACTTGGTCATCAATTTGATCCTCGCGTTAAAGAAAACGAATAAGAAAGAAAGACCCAGGAAACAACTGAGAATGTCTTGAAGCTTCCTTTCCACTACAAGTAAACAGTTTAAATAGACAAATATTTCACCTGATATTAACGGATTACTGACTCCTTGTTTGAGAGTATTCTATTCCATGGGATGGTATCATGATATTGAGTATACATACAGTACCGACATAGACAAGGAAAGCAGAACTTTTTTTTAAGGATGATTGATGAAATCCCAAAGCAAACCACTCTGAACATCTACAATCAGTAAGCTTTCCTGCCTCCCACAGACCATGCACTATGGTTTTATATTACAGATAGGTCTCGAGTGAACTAGAGGTCCTTTAAAGCTCGAACGTTGTGCCGACTCCAATTTGCCATTTTGTTTCCATTTGCTGGGCATGTCGCACACCTTGTACATGCCAGTTAAGAACATTGTTTCTTTTCCTTATCCACTTTACTTATGTCAGAATGCCTATTGATTAATTCACAATTTTTTTTTTTCATCTTACCACTATGGATCACAATTTACCAGAGAGCTGTTATGTAAAAAAGTAAAATGTCAGTCCATGAGAAACTGAAAGGGAAAGAACATGTCTGGCTGTTATAGTTCCCCATGACGGACCTAATGTACAGTGTTCACAAGGTGTTCACTTCAGGAAAATGGCCGAATCAATTTAAGCTATTTCTTGTCTTTTTTCTTTCCTTCTGGTAGGGGTGAGTAACCTTTTGCTGCAAACGTCACAATGGTAGAACAAAACAAAAAGTTTCTTACTTTTGTTCCTCTAGAGGCATCTTTGGATCCACTGATTCTGCTACTGGTTGCTTCAGTGGTGAGATGTCTAACTTAAGGCCTTGAGACGTCTTCCTTGAACTTATTCTCCTGTTTTCTCCTAGATTGCGGTTTGAAGGAATATTTTCTTTTTCTGGAAAGAAAATTAAACAAAACCTTAGAACCACAGTACAAACTTACATGATGAATAAAACAGGGCATGGTCAGGCAATAAATAAAAGTCATCTTTAAGAGAAGGGGACACACTACAGACATAGGACGGATACTGAACAACAAGTCATTGTTATTGGTGTACTCAATTGTATGCCAATTAAAACACCATAGCAGGTGAAGAACATAAAAATCAGCCATGTCACGACTGACAATTTATTTTTGATCAAATTAATATATCACAACTGAGATGACATAAACCAAGTGACTACAGGTGCTTTGTATTGCTTGTATATACCTTGATACTAAACTGAGTGAGCTCAGGGCAAACACTATAGTCCTTTCAAAACTGCAGATGAGCTTCTAAGAGGTAACTCATGGAATTATCATGTGGTATGCCTTGATATGGAATTATCATGTGGTATGCCTTGACAAGCTAGGTGGGTTGAAAACCTGAGACTAACAACTTTGCAGCAAAAATACAACACTGTTGACCAAAGATATCCTAGAATGCATTCCCCACAACTTCCTGGTGTGGGTATTCACGAGTGACTATACTTACCCCTAGCCCCACCAATGCATACATCTGACCCATTGCTCAAGTCGTCCTCGAAACTAATTTTAGCACCGCGTTCTCTGAGCCCTAGCCCGCACTCATTTGCCTTTTGCTCGAGTGCCTCGCAACGCTACTATCGGTCTCTCTGCTGTTTTCTTGCCGCTTGCAAAACCGGAGATAAACAATTTTGCAGCAAAAACCAAAAACTGTTGACCAAAGCCATCCTTGAATGCATCTGTTGGGATATGTACACAGGCATCTCAACATAACAAGGTCAGATTCAGAAGGCAGATACTACTGCCAAGGATGTTACAGTAGGTGGGATATCACTACTTGTGTCTTGATGTACTGAATAGAATGTATTCAGAGAAACCATCCTGGAGTGACCTTGACGACCACACAGCAAATCATTGTCCACAACCAAATAGTGAGCCTGTTTCTTACTTCCTACTTTTGCTTTTTATATTTTTTCTTGCTTTGTACCTGGTGCCATGTGTACTCTGGTGGAATGTGGTGCATTATAAGTCAGATTATTACTTTTTTTTTATATTATTATTGACAATGTTGTACGGCACCTTATAATGTGAGGTGACCTATGAAATTTGGGGATGTACGATTAAATATTGCAAACAGCTGCAAATGACTTCTTGGTGTACGATTACATACAGAACGACAGGACGTTCGTGAGCTGTACATTAGGGAAAGGATGTAAAACTTTAATTTTAGAGAGTGCTACCTGCACATAGGACAGCCATAGGTCTACAGGCAGCTGCAACTGATTTAAAACAACACTTCAAAGGTACATTGAGGCCACTCAAATAGGTACAGCAAACAGAAATGATATCATCGATCTAAACAGTAAGTGACAATTGATTGCCAGTGAGCAGGATATTACTGCTTTAAGTAGGGATCAGACCATTCTTGATCTTGTTCTCATGTGTTACATTTACAAGGATGAAGTACAGGAGTGTTTCCCCACCACCTACTAGTGTGAGTATTCACCAGTGAATGTAGCCTACCCTTGGTCACATTTATGAGAACAGAGGTACAATGAAACAAGAATAGACACAAGGATACTCGAGGATTTTTTTCCGGTTTTTCAAAAATGTCTCGCTCACTCAAGTAGAAACTCGAGGTCCTGAAAAAAAAAAAAAAACGTGCACCACTTGGGAGCGAAAGTTTAAGAAGGCCGATCCAGAGCATGGCGGGCATGGTGCAAGAACAATTTTCAGGTTTGTTACAGCCTTGCTAAACAATGTGTTAGAGTGACAAAGGGGTTCATTTAGGTCTACGTCTATGATTTGTATTGACTGACTTTCTTCACAATTTGTGTGATCAGCTATCTGCGATGGTTCAAGATCCCCCTCATACAGTTACCACTAGTTACAGTACATGCAGTGTGAAATTTACAGACATTGCGACCATTAACCTTGGAGAGTCCTCGCACCTCAGTGGAGCATTTTGTAACAAATGTGCATTTATAACTACTGTATTCCTTCATTTCAGATGCTTTTCTAGTTCATATGAGTCATTTTAAAGTCATTCTCTGTCACACCTTACCTTGGGCCCCAGTGACTTGCAGTGTCAGAAGGAGGGTCTAGACTATTAATAACTTAAGGCACATTTTTGATAAGATAAAACAGAAAAAATTTGCAACTTCTCATTATTCTCAAGCCAACACCAAATTCTCCACGAGAGGCTGGTCAGCTTGAAATGGATGCTGAGATCTCAGCCACGGAGAATTTTCAGACTGCATTCAAAATTATGACTGCCACAAAGACGTGGTGAATTTAAAGATGTTATGTGAGTAATGCTTGCGTCAGGAGAACGCTGTAGTGGAGAATCCAGCGTATGACATATCTGAACTTTTGCGATACTTTCGTGAAAACGAAGGGGGGGGGGGGGGCGTTTTTTAGAGATGGGGATTTCAAAACAAATGCCTAGTGAACTTACCATTAATTACCTCACCACTAATTGCCTTCTTTAATCAATGTGACACGTTTAATTAGCTTTGATCTCCCCATGATCCATGGTCTCGATGTATTAAGCTTACAACATTTTCAAACTTTTGACCCATGTTGATCCAAAAAGATCTTTAATTGTGCTTCAACAAAAAGAAATGTAGAGGTCTCTTGAACTGACACTATAGCACACGGATGACCTTGCTGTGTGAGATTACATCTGGCGTCATTTTGTCAGACACTGTATGTACTGTAATAGACATGCCAAAATGATGATTGCATTGCAATTGCTTGCAACTGTTTCAAAAACAAAAATAGGATAATAGCAAACTTTCATGCTGTTTATGGATGATTATAAAGCATAGGCTTTTCAAGTTTCCTCTCAATGGTAACGAGGAGCTGCCATAGGCAGATCTTTGTGTTGTTATCTTGATTATTTAAGTTAATTAGACAAAGCCATCTGTCCATCCACCAAAAGGGAAATGACTTCATAACTGACGTTTGGGCTTAGGAACATTTTCCTGAAGTTGTATTTTGCAGGATTGTTTTTCCCTCCCCCCTGAGCAGGCAACATTATCCTTTTGTTTCTGTCTCAGTTGTATAATTTCTCTATAATTGGTAGCTATCAGCAAACATGTTGTCACTTCCCTCTTTGGCGCACTATCATATGCAGTAGCACAGGACAACCGTTGGTAAGGGAACGAATACAAACAAAAGACTTGGGGAAGAGAAACTGATAACTGAGCCACATGAGGCAATGCTTTCTTAGTGAGATGCAAGGACTGCTGATGAAACAAGTTAGAATAGATCAGTGCAGCTGAGGCATATGCTCCCGCAGAACAATACCACCAGTGGCATACCTGCTTGAGCAAAACAGCATCACCAGAGGCACAGTTTGCTGCCCTCTAAAATATAACTCCACAAACTCCACTAGAGACAGACCACCATGCTAGTGGGAGCCACTGGGCACTTCCATTCATTGAGGCAACTTTACTTGCTAATTAACAGCAAGGGGCATTGGAACATCAAATGGATCAAACTTTAGGTAACAAAGAAACATCATCATCTTTGATATAACTCACTTTATCATCATCATGAAACTTGACATCTGGTCATCATCTTTAGTTTCACATCATCAGTTTCAACCGCCACCATCCCGTTGAAACATATATATCATCAACTCCCCACAACTTCCTGATTTGGGTATTCATGAGTGACTATACTTACCCATTGCTTCACTAATGCTTCACCAATGCTCAAGGTTTTCTGAGTCAGCTGCGTTTGCGCAAGGCAAAAAACAGCGGAGTTTTCCCAAACATGTTACAGCACTCGAGCGAGAGGCAACCCAGGGCGAGCTAGGCCTTAAAGGGTGCGGTGCTAGAGTTAGTTTCATGGACGATTTGAGCATAAGGTGAAATGATGCATTAGTGAAGCAAGGGGTAAGTATATGTCTATGATGTGAATTTTAAATTTACATCACCACTGTGAAACTTCTACTGCCATCTTTGAACTCATATTGATTGACTTTTAAGAGACTTGTTAAGTTGGTTCACAATGCTGTATTTGATACCGTATTTCATTACATCACTGTCAAATCAATAACATCACCTTACCAGAAAGTGATACCATCATATATTAATTCACATATCACCTTCACACACTAACCAACACCTTTCAGCTACAAAACTCATACTCTTTGGCATCACTCTTTGCCCTCACTCTTTGGCTTCACAAAAATCTTTGGTTTCACTAATTCATCATCAAAACCATATTGCCAGATGGTTATTCTGTGGTGCTTTTACAAGGGAAATGCATGTTCTACAGCAGTCTGTACTCTGTTATTGCCCGGCCGCAAGTGTCTCAATTAGAAACATGACCGAGTGGTCTGCTTCAAACAATACAGTAAATGAGTTTTCCAGCATATAATATTGCACAAATGAGGAATATACCTTTTGTCTCTGACATGTGATCAATATCGTGAATTTCCTTTCAAAATCGTTTCAGCAACATTCGGTAATCCTAATGAACTTGATGACCCTGGGCAATTCCAATCCTTTCTGACAAAGTGACATTACCATTATGTAGACATTTGTAGGAATTTTCTTCCTTCCTTTTTTTACTAGAGGTGGGAGGAGACAGGAAGAAGCAGGAAGGAGAGAAGACAAAGGATATATGTATGCTCACCTCTCATCATCGACTGAGATTTGTTCTTGTTTTGTATCCACTCCCAAGGCTGGTCATATTCATCGTGTGGCCTGATGTCGGACTCTGGGCTTGTCCTCCCTCGTAGGTGCATCGCATCCGAGCGGCTGCGGAACCTCGGGCTCTCCGCTAGAGGACCGTGGGAAGGCTGATGTTGGTAAGACTTGGGACCACCAGCACTGCCACCACCACCACCACCCCCTGGCTTACCTATCTGATGTTCTGGGGGTTTTATTTTCCATTCCCAGGGATTGTCATATTCCCCGTGGGGTCTGGCATCATTTTGTGGGGTCTGCAGTCTCTGGTGGGCCGAGTGGGATCGGGTCACTCTTAAGTTCTCGCTGCTCTCCGACGACATGGAACTGTCGTCCCTGAGGTGATCCTGAATTCGAGTCAGATTGTTTGAATCCATGTACTGGTCGCTCTCTTCGTCATCCGCGTAGTCGTCTGTGGTGTGGAGAGCCGGGAGACGGTGGGGTGACAAAACCAGTGGTCGGTGGTTCCTCGTACTGATGGGACGAAGATGTCGACTGCTTGAAAGAGGCTTGAGTTGACAATGTGTTGCCCATGTCTGAATCCTCTGTGCTTTTGCTTTTTTTCTGGTCACCAGCTTGTTTGATTTCTGTGACAAAAGAGAATGATACAACACTGTCAGGAATGTCTTATGCGATCCCTAAGATGGCAAAATTTAAAGTATCAAATACATTTTGTGGGTTACAAACATATTCACTTAATGCATCCATGACATACGAATCCCTCCAACAAAATTGCTCCTCTAATCCCCATGCTAGAGTTGACTGGTTACCTTTAAATTCTGAGCCTCCTCTATACGCTGTCTGGAATAGTTCCTCCTACTCTAATTATCACTCCCAAGAGCAATAGTTATAGCAATAGCAATAGGTAAGTGAGAAGCGAAGTGAATATGCTTCCACTCCTCAGCATGCAAGTTTAACCAACATTTAAAGCAACCACAGTAACCCTCATGTACTTGGGATATGATACATGTCACCAATAACACATTCCACTACTTGCGAAATCTGTGGTGATTTGCACCGGGTCAGGCGATCCACAATTTCTACGAGGGGTGACTTTCCCCGTACCTGTATCCCTCCCTCCTCTATTAGCCTCGAGCCCCTTTCCTTCATCTCCTTCCCCTTTGCACCTGTCCTACCATTTTTGCACAACTACAACGATGATAACGCCCCGCAATATCCAGCATGACCTACATGTTCACTTTTGACAACTTATTTGGGTGACTGGAATATTGTAAATTTTATACGAAACAAACACTAATCTGAAACAGCAATAGAAACAGGAACAATGACTCTGACAACGTGAAACTTATGAAAGAAATTTGATCTCCATTGAAGTGCATGATGTTAAAAAGCATCAAATGTCATCCCATGAAACTATTTTCAACATCAAACAAATGATGACTTGACTAGCTGTTATGAAAAATTGGACAACCGCTTTTTTGCGTTTTAGCTTGTACTGGCTACAGCGATCAGATGCTGCTCAAGACTGCAAAATGCCTGTCGCAAACAAAGAGAACCAGATAGCGAGTTAGCCACCCCTCTCACACACAAACAAAAGTTCTATGAGGCATAATGACAATTTATGTACAAAGTGTTCAGCTATCCCAATTTTGCATTTGAAACTATCCGCAAATTTCACAATGCGTTCCTTTTGGCACACCTATCATCACTCCACTAGCTCAACAGAACTTCACATTGCTTGAAATTGATTGATGCATTGAATCAATCAGAACCAAACCCAGGATCTAATGAGCTGGTAACAACTTCATCTCAATGGCATTCACCTCCTAAGTAATTCATTGCCATGGTAATGAAGGAGCATATATATACAATTGCAGCACCACATTGCAAATGCAGACAATGACATCATACAGTCAGTCGTAAGAGAAGTTACTCTGCCGAGACAGCAACGAGCAATGGAGGCAGCAAGGGAGGCTGGCTAGGTACGAGACTTTCAACTCGATACCCAAACAGCGATGTCTGTTGATACACGCAAACGCGATTCGATGTGACCAGGAAACGTTAAAATTAGCTGTACCTGAGTTCAATCCTTTTTGTTGTTTACAGACGCCTAAGGGTGTTCCGATAAATTGTGGCGTATGTAAGATCACTTCCACGAAATTACTGCGAAAGACTTTCAGGTCTTAACATCTGTACTGATTAATTCCTCTTCTGATCAAATCCCAACAGTTGTCAGTGTTTGTAATAATCAAAACAAGATATTAGAACCGGCAATCATGATATGTGCAACGTAAAATCTCAAACAGGCTGCAAACTGTCCTTTGCAAGCCAGCAAAGTTTAATACAAACATCAAGAGTTACAAGGACTTAACAAGATGCAGTAATTTTTTCTTTTGTCTGAATAGAAAGTGTAGAAAATTATTTACAGACAGCAGGGAGAGAGATTTTCAAGAGCTAAATTAATGCAACATGTGTTGCTATAATATTACATGTGTATTTAAGGGCCAAGCAATGAGCTACATACTGTAGACTGCTGTAATGTCACTGGAAACCTACTCCAAACAAAACTTAGGTTTCAATTAATGGTACTTCAACAGGACAGTTTCATAGATCTAATGTGGAGATCAGAGGTACTTTAGCGACTTTCAAAACTAATGGAGTACATGAATGCAATTAAGGTTGTTAAAAGACCAACTTCAATGCCAAAGCTCATTCAGATAAACTTTGAGATGCAAGCTCAGGTACAACATGAGTGTAAACAAAGACATCTGCAGTTAACAGTTCATGTCAATCTTTTTTTTTTGTCCAAATCCCCTGACATTTCATCTCCATGTAAGCAAAATTGATATGCATCAAGTAACGTCTCCTGCCCTCCCACCTAAACAAGTTTTGCTTTCTCTCAAACTGTTTGGAGGGATTAAAAAGTGTCCTATGTTTCATGATATGAATCACTTGTGAGTGAAGAAATTACTGCATCTCATACAGTCCTCATGAATCTCTTCCCACTTAAAAGGGGACTTCCACATTTCCATCTCACACATTCACACTTTCCTTTTAACCAGCCTCACTGAAAGTGGATGCATCAGTTCAGAAGGAGCAAATAAGAATGGAAAATCGACACAAGTGGGAATATCGGTTCACTACATGGTCACATTCTAGAGGCTTAGAGAAGAGAGAGGAGCATCACACTTCTGTGAATGGGATCAAAGTAATACCTAGTCTGCATGTCCATGCAACAAAACGATCCGGAAGATCCAGAGATGTGAATGGATCGTCTTTCCGAGGGGGATCATCTGACTAGCTCCCAAGAGTGATCAAACCTCCTAGAACATACAGAATGTACATGCACTGTCAGCACAATTACCAATTCTACAGTCAAATTTACATGTATTCCCACGTCAATAGCGACACTTCATCCCCCCTTGAGGTTATGAAAGACTACCCCTAAATCCTCTCAAACTGCAGGCTGAACACGTTTACAAGGTTGCGCTGCGGCAAGCTGTAATTTATTTCTTCATGAAAAACATATCTTTCATATACAATGGCATCTCATCATGAATTGAAAACCAGCAGATTATACATAAAACCTACCAGTTCATCAGCTCATTCACCAAAATGGACAGGCAGTCTGAAGACAACAAGCCCAGCTGCCCTCGATTAACCCTGAAAATACCAGGGATAGGTGTTTCACGCTTTCAAAGCCAATGAAAGAAAGTTACAAAAACAAGTTCGAACGAACCCTCCGTACCAAATTTTAACAAGAAAATGTTCCAGAATGGGAGTCTCTTCACCAGGAAAACTCCAAGAGACAAACAAGACTTTAGAGAGAGTAAAAACTTCTGACTGCGTTAGCCTTTACATGTGAAAAAGGCTGACGAAACTTTTGCGTGCAATCTCCTTCCAAACACAGGCCAGAAACATGCATTTTGAAAAGACTGTACATGGGAAGATGACTAACCATGGGCAACCGAGTGCATGTAACTTATGCAGCAGCCGACAAAGAGAAAAATATCATTCCCAGAATGCAAAAATCTGAAAATGATTTGTCAACTGTTGACAGATCTGTAGTTTTAATGGATGACCACCCAAATGGTTTTGATTCTAAGGCCTACAATTGTGGTGTTTTCATCCAGTTTCACTTACTTCAGGGATTGTTTTTCCAAAAAGTTGGAGGATATAGCCAGATAGTAAAATACTGATGTAAAGGGGTAAACACCTCAGGAGTGATGTAAACTGTAAGATTTGTCATGACAATAAAAATATCAAACTTTTATAAATTTGTAAAGTATAATGCATCTCTCAGGGCTGTATCAATACCACCTGGGTTCAAATAGGAAAAGTACTTTTGAGCTGGGTCACATTCACAGGTCACATGATAAGAAAAAAATGTTTTACACTTTGTGAAAGAAAGACTTTTCAACTCTTCTCTGAGCGGTTTTCCTCAAAATGACCAAAAAAAAAGCTCATCCAGCAAAAGATTTCCTAGCAAAGTTAACTGGTCATATGGCAAGAGGGGGTGGGGGATGCAGTAATGTTTAAATTTTGAATTTCACTTTATTGTGGATCCCACACGATTGTATATATGTCTGGAAAAGCAATAATCAGAGATTATTGTCTTCGTCAGAGGAACAAGTCATCACAATGCAACATAATGCGGCAACGGATTCATTAAATTTGGAACAAAAGTTACTGCTTATATTCTGAAAGGTAAAAATACTGTATAACAAAACCGACTATCACATCTGCAACACATACATCTCTGCGACAGTATACAGTTTCTAGCACAGATGTGGTCTAAATTCTCCATAAAATGGGACCATGAAGGTGTGAAAGATTTACTGTATGGAGAACCGTTGAATCACATCTAACACGACAAATGAGTGCCAGACGAGAAAATATTCTTCACCAAAGAAAAGTAATTCGAGGGTTCCATCCCTGATAACCATTTTAATACACTTTGTATTGAAGTTCCTGCGATCGAGGCGGTTGATTAGCGACGACCTTTGCGGGATGCATGTTTACGAGACTCATCTGAAGACGTCTGCTCAGAAAAACGATGCTACGTATACCTCAAAGTGCTCTTTAAAAGAGACACACACACTACGGCTAAAAAGACGTGTATCGAAATGGTCCTAAAATTTTTTGCAATGTATGGAAAGTTGGTTACATACTTTATTTTTCCTGGAATATTTCCTTAAAACAGTTCCAGAGCTACTGATCTGGTGATCTTGGTGTGAAGTGTTCACTGACTGTTGGAGTTTTCAGTCAAAATATTCTGTGAACGATACCATGTAACAAAACCATACAGAGTGACAGAAAGGAGAGCAGCAGCTGGATAAACACTTCTATTTGCATGCTCCCTTTTCAAAACAATTTATAAAAAAAAACAGCCCTTACTGTCCCCCCTCAAACGGAAAGTACAAGGTTTTTAAGTTTGGTTGAGCCCAAATGTGCACAATATGTAACTTACAGTACAAGCAAAGTAGCCCAAAACTCACGTGGTTTGGTTAATCACCTACAGAAGATGTGAATGCAGATGTTTCATGCAGACAGTTCAAGTGGGAAGTGATAGAAAATTTGGAAACCCATCCGCACTTTCAGAAAATGTGAAAGGCAAGGATCCCAGAGTTAAAGACACTTCATGCTAAATGTGCCAGCACTGCCTGACTACTGTATGTGCTCCAGATGGGGGCCACATGATACATATCATGCAGATCTGCATTTTTTTTTTCTGGTGGACAGCTACCATGATTATTATTATTCGGTTTGGTAATAGTAACATTGACAGCTGATTTCAGGCGGGTTTCAATTTACTGATGCCCTTTCGGAAGGCAAGACCCACATGAGTAGATCAATCACTGACTTTGCCGAACAGAGAGCAACTTTATTTTTTTGACTTTTTCAAATTGGAGTCGGAGAAGGAAATCCAAACAATGAGAGCGACAGTGAAAGAGAAAAAGTGAGGTTCTGCACTAATGCATCCCTCTCGCTGGGCTGGCATCTTCCTTAAAATGTCCAGCCATGACATTTAACTTTATAGGTACAATTTGTCTGTCATATATTTCTTTGTGTTTGATACTGAACATCACAGTGGAAGAACAATGATCACAGACCTACAGTGCAGCAGGACCTGTGATGATTTCCAGATAACCGTTTCACCATATGATGTATGACCTTACTGCAGTCAACGTAATAAAATTGGACATTCAAAGTATCACTTTCACATTCCGGCATGAACTCAAAAAAGTGCATTTATCTGACGCAGAAGCTACCCTGTATGATATCCTGACAATATGAAGATGTTTACACATCACCATTGTCACGTTCTTACTTTAACACAGGTACCCCTCTTTTCCACCTTGACAGTAATTGATATTAAGCTTCTTTGTTACTTTTCCTCTTTGACTTCTGAAGGGAATTTGAGACTTCCCACGTCTTTAATGAACATACACCCATCTGAAGCTCTCCACCAGACAAAAAAACGTGGACACAATAACACAATGTGACTGTCTTTGCTGGCATTTTCAGCTGAGGTCTTTATTGTTCCTTTGTCACACAGTCAGAGGTTTACTATACGGTCCCATCTTGGTCACAAAGGATCGTAAACTGACTGCTCATTGTGACCAATGATCCATTCTTTAGGTGTTTATCATACCATGCACACTGTGCAACAATAACAATCCGCACACCTCACGAAAGAGACCAAGCAGAAACTCCTGACTTTTCATATTCTCAATGTTTACTTTGCAGAGGTGAGATACAGTGGGTCAATTTTAATATTATATTCAAGATAAGACAGTCTGTTGGTGTTTGGACGCTCCACTAGTATGGACATACCTTACTTCATTTGGGCAAAATATGCTTCAAGTGTGTGGAATACAGATAGCTAGAGGTAAATGTTATAAATTTAGATGATTCATTGTTCACAAACCCCTATATGTCATTCACACTATTCTATGTGCTTGTAGTTTTAGCTTTTAAGTTTTGTTCTTTTATCAAAGTTAGCGAGGTAACTGAGTTCTAGCTACAAGACTCCTGATAATTCTCTTTGTGAGCAAGCAGTTAAAGTACATGTCTGCAATGTGAATCCATCTTATTTACAATAATTTTGTCAAATGGTTTTGAAGGAGATAGGATTTGGAAAAAAGAAAATAAGCAGAGTATTATATTGGATGTTTCCCACAGCAACTTTGACTGGGTACCATAATTGAAGATAGTACTAGAATTCTACACAAGATCTCAAAGCGAAAGTTGCTCTTTACTTTTGCATTGTCAGCATCTATGTGTATCTGTATCATCACAGGAGGATACAGTAACTGGTAGTTTGAAGGAAGTCTTTCAAATGCTTTCCTGTGAATTCTCTTCCTCAAAATCGGTGATAACAATAGCACCCTGCATTAGTTCCAGCAGAAACTAGCTGACTCACCAGCCAAACATCTGGGCATCAGATTCCTCATGGAAAGCAGAAGGTAGTTCAAGTACGCACTTTCCACTTAACAACTGTGGGTTGACCACTCTAAAGGCAAAATCTCATCAGAATGTCACAGAAACAACGAAGAGGAGACTTGGTAGGGAAGGCCCTGCGTGGAACTGATCAAACTGCCCGGAACAGAAGGTACCTACAGTTGGGCCCTGCTCCACAGAGAGTTATGATTGATCTCCTAAAGCTTGATTTCTATGGGCCTAATACATGATAAATGAAAGTTAAGACCGTGGGCTACTCCTTTGAGGGACGACCCACTGGAGGCAGAAATACCAGGTGGTAGACCAGTATGATGATTCCAAATGAGTGCAAAGGCTACTGGAATATGTAGAGCACTACTGAGGGGTAATATGAGAAAGGGCAGGAGGGGGAGAGGGCCTGGGCCTTTGAAAGGTTATCACTATGTGAAGCATGGTATTTTCACTGATTCCTAAAAAATTAGAACCCGGCAATTTTTGTCATACCCATCGGACTGACCAAAATGTCGGCTGTATCATTAACATTGACATTCCACAGTACCATGCATTACATTTGTGTGGATCAAGGGATCTTATTAGTGCGCTACATACACATGCCTGCACCTATTCATTAGGTAGAGGTTCACGCATGATGCTACCGCTGGATCCCTTGCGACCGAACCGTGCATGAATCTCTGGTTAATGCACGAGTCCAGGTTGATTTACCCTGTTCATGCAAGCGTGGTGACACTTTAATGAAAAAAGATGAAACCTAAAGAAAATGTGGGTTTGAAAATAACCACAGATTTATTGACAACACCCCCCCCCCCCCGAAGACGTAACACGATCAACATGATGGCAACAACTACTGAGCTGTTTAATCCAAGGATAAACCACAGTCAACCGACTACAATGGTCAAATAGGAGTTGAGGATTTTTGTTAAGTATGAATGAACAGCTTGATCAACTGATCTTACTCATCTTCTAAGTAGTGCTAGTGAGTCCATGATCAGATGCTTATTCTTCTTTGCCCACATTTGCCAGTGTCCAGTAAGTATTGGTTCATAGACCAGGGGCCTAGTGGCACAGATTGAGCATCAGCTTGTCCATCTAAGCGTTGTATCACCATCAGTTGGTAAGGGCAGAGCAAGGAAATTTTGGCTTCATATACCCACCCTCCCCTTATTGCAGAAAATGGAACACTCTGTAGGCCTGATGAGATTCATACAAATGCATCTCCTTGAAAATCTCAACTGTATAAAAACCCCTTTTGACACACTTTCACCATCAATAATGGCTAATGTATCCCAACCGACGACGGCTATTTGTTGAAAACAGGGCTGGTCAGAAAAGTCGATCTCTTTTAATAGCTAGGGAAGGTCGTCAGTTTTTTGTCCTGGTCAGACACACAACCAGTGTTGACCAGCAGTGGCAGATCACTGATGTATGTCAATACAAGAAAATTGTTGACATCAACAATGTGATCCCATAGGAACAGCATCGCTTACTAATTAATCAGGTCACTGCACTTATCTGTGATATTAATAGAACAGTAACCTCACTGTCCGGATTATGGAAATGAGGCTGCTTAAAGCATGGAGGTGTTCCACGGACATAACTTGCATTTCTCTTCAGGAATATTATCTTCTGGAATGTGTACCCTCCTTCTACGATCAACTTGCCTTTGAGAGTTGAGATGCAATGCACTATCGCAAAATGAGAGAGAGTGCAAGTGGCAACTAGAACGATCCGAGTCCTAGTCGTTAATAACTCGTTTAGTTACATCCTCTCGAAAAGGAGAAGAGAAGGCGACAAATAGAACAATTCATTTAGGTAATCAGCATGATTTCAGCATCCCTTCTGACAGGCAGGCGCCACGGCTTGCCGGAATGCTGCCCTCATCACAACGACACCCGCAGTTCACTAATCCTGAGTGACATTCACGGCACAGTGAGTCACTTCCCTCATCTCGAGTAGATGATAGGTAAAATAGCTTCAATACAGGATGTTATCAGCGACTCCGAGATCATCAGGAATTATGACAGCTGGTCCATGTTGGAAGGTCAAAGGGTAACTTTTCACAGGCAGTTCTGTTGCTAGGAAAGTACAAAAGCTGGACCGCGGCTTTCCCATGTATGGGTGAAATGTGATACACCTTTAAGTTAACACATGAAGGAACTGCAAAACAGGATGTGGTTTATTGTTTTCCTTCTTGTTCCACTGGCAGGTACTGATGTAGGTCACACAAACCTTTTGGTTAAAAACAATTAATGAAAGGCATGACCACATGCAGTAAGTAAAACAAATCAACAGTTTGCCAAAGTGTCACTTGATGGCTTGGTTTAAGGGTCAATCAATCTTATCTCACTCTCAATTTCTAATTCTCTGTGATCAACATTCTACCCTTCACATGTGCAGTCAATTCTGACCTACTGCCCTCCTTTCTACCTCTGGTACACTCTCCATAGTGTCAACACACAGTTTTGTTTTCTTTCATGGTAAATTTGATATTTTCATTCACCCATTTGTGTTTACGGCTATTATCAACTGTTCCGAAACTATCAGAAGATAAACTTTGAGCTATTTTATAATGTGTCTATTCTTTTTGATCTATAGTTCTTTCACCCTGTTTGAAACCTGCAATTTTTATGGGTGTTCTACGTTCTTAACATATATGGAATGCCAGTGTAGAGTAGCCTATAGACACTACCGCCGAGTGGAATATCTGGTACTACTTCATAAACATGTTACACAAATTTGCCAGATTCACCAAGGAATGGTGTATGTAATGCTAAGATTATACAGTGACGATATAGTGACTGTTTGAACTTCCAGCACATCCTAAAATTGATGTTTCAAAACTGTGCAACACATAACTTTTACAAGTTAATTTTGCAAGTAGAAATATTATCCCTCTGTTAGGTCCAAAGCAGTAAAAATGTGTTTGAACTGATGTTCATAAAGTGTGGTTCTTTTCTGACACTTGCTTTGTTTTTTCTTAAGATTTTTTCTTCCTTGATATTTCAGAATTTGAATATCGTGATGAATCTGTTAGGATATCCAGGAATGCTCTTCCAACTCTTGACAGACTTCAAGATCAGTAAACATAGAACTTCAGATACTCCCCCGGGTATACCATTGACAGTATCAGGTCCTGCTTCCCAAACTACTACTGTACCTGGGTCCAACATTTCACTGATGTACACTGTATGCTTGACAAAACTGAAATGTGTTTGCAGGTTATGAACACATCATTAATCATACAAGTGGGTAAGGCACATGGTATTACGAGAAAACATAATACACGTACCACCATGAAAATGAAATTGTCAAATTATGACTATCACAGCAAACTCGTAGCCTCATAGAAGTTACATTTTTAGTAAACTGAGCAACCGACCGACTTTATAAAGCGCAAATTCATCAAAATCAATTTAACTTTCAAGTATTCTCTTGCGCCTTGACTATTTGTATTTGCACTCACTTTGAATGTACATTTCTCATTTCCTGGAGCCCTCATCAAACAGTGTTATGTGTGAGTGATAAACCTTGAGTAATGTACCATATTCTCCAACTGGAATTGGCTCACAGAATGCTTGGCAAGGTACAAAATGAGTACATCTGTTGTGTTGAGACAGGTAAGTGAGTCGAATGAAGTAAATACTGGGGAACAGTCATTGTCCTAAAATTAGACAACCAACCTTTTCGTCACCAGATATACGCACACACACACAATTGCCATCTATGCTTAGACCATGGTCAATACGGGTTATGCATAGATTACATGAAGTGAGGGAATACGCGCTGCGAAATGCGTTTTAACTCTTGAAATAATACTTCCCTGCTTTTAATAGGCGTATTAATTTGTCTCTGAGATAATTTCATTTGTGTCAACTTTGCGATGCCTACTATCACAAATCAACAGACGGTGTTGCACACACAGAGTCGTTCATCGTACTGCATATGACACTCACGTGAACTTGCAAGAAAACCATATCCAGGCTGCCATGTGATGAAACAAATGATAAAAATTTGGTGATATGGCAAACACTGTTTTCATTGTGATTCACATTTTCCACATTTTTGAAGCATATCCGTGGTGACAGCAGCCTCGCCAAAGGCACAGATTTCGATAACTTTGTTAACAACACTTTGCCAGGACAGACAGAGCTATTAAGGCTTACGAGAGAAGTCAAGGTCATAAACAATGACACCCCATCACATATTGCAAAGGAGACAAATATATATACATCAATTTGTTGACTTTCACTGAGGCTGACAATTAAATCTTTCTCTAAAATTAATTTCACATTTCCACAAGGTCAAATTTTATTGGCACTTGTCAGTGCAAATAATAAAATTGACTATAGAAAACTTGATGAAGTGATTGCCATTTATAATGGTACTCCAAGGACATGTTGCCAACTACACGGTTCTTGTAACATTTTGTGAAATGAATTACATTGGACAGTGAGCTTAAACCATTTGCAGTTTGGTTCCAGAGATACCACCCACTTTCTTCTCCATTCCATCCCCTTCCCTTTTAATATCTATCCAACTTTTCTCATACAGAGCATTTTATTACAAGTTTAAGGCATACAAACTTCACTGGTGTTCTGAAGCACAAATTGTTGAATCCATGATACAATGCATTAGTGTTTAGCAAAGTGGTAACTACATGTCTAGATACCTGGTGTTACATTGATGTGCACAGCAAACTTGTAGCCATACGGAAAATAGGTTTGGGGTACCCAGGTACCCGATCAACTGAGGACCGTGCATGGGTACCTGTGTCGAAATTTTTGGACCGGGCGAATACTAACTTTTACATAAATGCTACAATGGCACTATACCAAGCATGTACCATCATGTTGCTATTGATCTGTCCTGAGGGTACACAGACACATTTTTCAATCTACTGTTATGTCGTAATTTATCCACACGAGCAGCATGCACTTGCAGACCACTCTTATCCCAAAATGTCCCACTTTCAAAGAATTTAGCTAATTCTTGTATTGCTCTTTATTCCGTTTGATATTTCTTTCCTTTGCTCTGATAAGATGCATCACATTGCCAAAACACCGCAGATCTCTCACATTCAAAATCAGCCTTTTCCAAGGTCTACCATTGCATTAAACCTGTGAAGCCCCCTTGAAAACCATCTCAAAGAACGACAATATTTTCCCAATTGAGATTACCTGGAATGACCCCGAGAGCTTCCAGCAATATTCATATCTCCGCACATTTGATGACCATAACCACCTCAGCAGGTAACCTAACCAATCAAAACTTGCCAAGAAAAAAATTGAAATGGCAGTCTGGTCCCTGGTGAATGCCAGCTCCACTGTTTTTAATTATGACCACCAGGATCTGAGACTGAATGCTCTAAAAGGACGCTCAGGACATATAAACATGCATAATGAATTCCAGTGACCGGTGGTAAATGCTACAGAGAAAGAAGTGAGACAGGACGATTGACTTTTGAGCTTCATCCATGGAATAATTTGTCAGATATCTCATCAAATTTGGCTACAAAAATTAAGTACTACTACCCAAATTGTGTAAACACGTGTACCCGATGTTTGTTTATAAATGTGGAATTTTCAAAAAGTTTACTACAAAATGCTTCAAATCTGCGATGCATCAATGTGAAAGACAGTATTCTGAATGCGTAAATACATTGGACTGTGTAAAGGTAGCCAGTTTTATCTCCAAATTCTGTTCATGTTACTTTGCTTTCTGACAACACGAGCAAATCGATATCTACTAGGGACTGAGAAACAACCCTGAGACTGTGACTTCTCAAGAAACTGATAGTGGTTCTGTACTGTGTGTGTGTGTGTCATCATGTTAAATGTAACAGGAGATTAATTTCTTACAGACAGTCAGACAGGGATCTGACTTTTGATAAATGAAACAAATGGAACATTTGTAATCTAAGCTTCTCTGGGAAACTGGGATTCATTTTCCAGGCATGATTACAATGCTGGATCAGCCAAAAGTCAGAACTGATTCAGATGAATACAGATACACTTGCCATGATTAATATTATGACAAACTCATTGCTAAATTGTGTAGCAAATATTCTACAGTAGAGTATATGAGTGTAAAATATATCTTTTTGAAGACCTAATTTGCATGGTGAATGTGGTGAAAGGTTTGTTCGAAGGACTGATGAATGTGAAAGGCATTTGAATGAGCTGGGGCAAGTACAAACACTGTGGGATTATGAATTAGCCATTGAATCATTACCCAACAATTTAACATGCCAATCGACCAAGCTCTTGCCCATCCAAGAGAGAATAGTTATGATAAATGCAATTGCCTTGTGCACAAACTGTGTGGTAATGAAATTATTCAGTATGTCTGTATGCAGCCTAATTCATTTTGGTTTGACGAAATTTCAGTGCAGCTGCTGCAATTCCTCACAGTGAATGCAAACCAGTTGAGGTGGATAAAGATTGTACTATTGAACATGGGGCAAACCTGCAAAAAAGTAAGCTCGGAAATGATCAAACTTTTAACGGTCCCTGAATTGCTCGAACAAGTTGAACTTTCAGAAGACCTGAAAGGAGAACCAATCACCGGTGCTAACGAGCATGACATTGATGCCAAACTCAACTACGACCTCTTACGACTCGAACGAAGCACCATGTCATAATTTCATTCCAATTAGGTACTTTAATTAGCTTAACAGGTCCGAGATTCATCGCACTTGAAGAACAAGATTCTTCCTGCCTTAAGCATTGAGCTTCTATGTGACAGACTATACTGTATTCAGTCGTGAAAATGGGTCAGTTAAAACAGTCGTTATTCTTTTACATGGGAAACCGAAAACTGCCCTGAGACCCATGCAACGTGAAATGGGATATGTGGCAGGCTGCAGTGGTGAGCGCTACGATGAGGATGGGTAGGAATGACAATCAAGGACAGATGGCACCGCCGGAGCAAAAATTCTAAAGGATATGAAACATCCAGAGGATCACTTTCCCTCCAGGGATACATCTGGATGGCAGAACGATTCCCCACAACTCACTGGTGTGGGTATTCACGAGTGACTATACTTACCCCTTGCCACACTACTGCATCAGTTTGACCTATGCTCTACTGACCTCGAAGTCAATTCTGACACCGCGCCCTCTAAGGCCTAGCTCGCCCTTGTTTGCCTTTTGCTCGAGTGCCTCATCAACGTGTGTTTTTGCCTCGCTGTTTGCCTAACGCAAAGGCGGCTGCTTTGGGACTAAAACCTGAGTATTCTTGTTTTTTCGTTCCATTCATATTCTTGTCGTTCTGCCACAGTAGAATGAGTGCTTTTAAGCATTGTGTAATGGCAAGAAGTTGGGAAATAAGAGGCCCAGGTGAATGGGAATGAAAGGGAAATGAAATGTTAAGTATTCTGTAAAGTATCCTCATGTAACAGGCAGCGTACAGCCCAGTGCACACTGATCTACCTATACCATATAACTCAGCTCTGGTGCCATCATCCCTCATGCTACTGTCCACAGTGCCTGTTGCAATTTTGGTAAAAGATGGACCATGAAATGTTCTGGCTTCATCCAAAAATGACTTACGTTCAATGACTTTTTGAGCATCGTATGGTACAGAGTAGTCGTCCTCGGGAGGTCTGCCCACCTGGTCTGGGCTCTCTGGAGGTATGACCAGCCCACTTTGTTGGGCTACCCTCACAACATCTTTCGGATCGCTGTAATCCTCTGCTATAATTGGCTGCAAATGATGGAAGGAAAAAAATTTAAATGGTCACACCACATTCTTATATTTCACTTTCATCATATTTACAGAAAAATATCTTACTAAAAAATTTCGGAAGAACTGGAATAACATAAAACTTCTGATTTTCATGGCAAATGTATGGTGCATTCCCCACAACTCACTGGTGCAGGTATTTATGAGTGACTATACTTACCCCTTGCTTACTCATGCATTGAGTTTGACCTACAACCTTGGACAAAATACCTTGGGACAGCCCGCTCCCCCGATCAATGTTGGCTATAGGATTACTGTTCAAAGTATACATTCACTCCTATAGCACAACATTGGAAAGGGGCATGGGGTTTCATGTTATCCACTCAGCTAAAATTCAGTATTACAATTGCAATGTACAGCAAAGTGTTCCAACAATTTTGTCCAAGATTGTAGCTCAAAGTGCAATCAAAATCTATTCTAACACCGAGCCCCCTGGAAATAGGCTCTCACTTTCATGGCAAATGTATGGTGCTTAGCGAAATTTGTGTTGTACATCAATCCCCTAATTATGCAACTTACTGTTGCATGGTATCTTCCTGAGATAACCTACGCATTACCCTATTGACCATGGTCTAGCATCTGGCAATTGTGTGTGCGTGTGTGTGTGTATCTGAATTTCTTTTACCAACACTAATAAAATTTCCTCATCTGCCTTTCTCAACTGGTAGAATATTTTGTTGTGCCATATCTGCGCCCCAACCTTCCCCGCTTATGGAGCCAATCTGATCCTCTCCCTTCTGAATTTACTGATTTTCTGCATTTTTATGCAATGTTTACTTTGTGATCATTTTGTTGTAAGCCTCATAATTCTATTGATGACAGCAAACTGATATAGCAAAAGATGCAAAAGCAGTGTTAAGACAGGTAAGTGAAATGGAAGCTTCATCAAAATCTGAAGAGCACCAAAGAGCTCACCAAAAAACATGACAGGTGAACATTTTTCTTTACATGAGCTCCAAGTGAAGTTGGTGAGACATCCTAGGGTGCCCCTACTACTTACTGAGTTACCAGTGCACTCTGCTACAAGAAACTGCTGCAGAGCAGCTTTCTCTTTAAACTTTTTTCACTCTTCTCTCTTTGATCTTAATGTTTTTGTCACTGCTTGTCCTGAGACATCAATAACAAGCAACATGTGAAGGGAGACGTTACACTGTTTAACCCAAGTCTACACCAATTAAAAGCATATCCAAATATAACAACTGAAGAGATCATGTAAAACATTTATCTCCAACATTACAGATCTATTAAAGCCACAAGGCCGCACACTGAATGCATTTCGGGTGACAACTATGTGTGCCTCAATGACAGATGTGGGTTCATCACTTCCATCTGCGTGTCCCAGTTTTTCGTCTCCTCCTTAATTATACCATATTGTGATCCCTCTTCCCTCCTCCCTCCCCCCCCCCCTTACTTGTGATTCACAAGGCACTGACATCCTCTTTTCTAGGCCTAACGATGGATTGGTCCACATACCATACACAGCATATTTAATTGCTCACTGCTGTTGGGGTAACTACGTGGCTTGCACGTGTAAACACCCAATATAGCTTTCACTGTAGCACAAACAGGTCTCTGCTCAAATATGGAATTTGACCAGGAATATCCATTTCCTCTATAGATTTGAGACAGGAAGCATTTTTGGGAGAAGGGAAAGGGAAAAAAAAGAACATAAAAATACAAAACAACGGAATACTTTCACATCAGCGCTATGGCAAACCGTATATGCACACTCAGGAGATTTCAGAAGCTGAGACGCGAGATATCTGACTGCATTTAAATCTCTTTCTGTTGAATAGAACTCTGACAACCACTCATGTGACGCACCGAAGACAGCTGTTTTTAAAGGAGGACCGGTATGAGTGAAACACAGGTCCATAGCCTGACTAACCAATTTGGGGGAGCACCATAAATGTTAGAATTTTGCCAGCCTGGGGAAGGGTATAAAATTGAAAAATTTCAGCCCTTTTCGAGGGTACTAGATGCAAAATGGTGCAAGATTTCCATCTTTTCTCCCTGTGTTTGTATTCCAAAATAAGTAGGACCTTTTATTGAAAAAAGTTTGAAAATCTTTGTTGAGGGACGCATAGCCACAGGGGTGGGGGGATGGAGGTTGGTACATGTGCCCCTAAACAAAGATTTTCAAAGTTGGTGAAAGATTTAGTACTCTAAGCATTTTCCCTGTGCTGCCTGTAGGTGCCAACAGAGCAAACTGTTCATGGAAATCAAATAACTTACCCTTCACATTTGGCATGGCAGTTGTGACGACTACTCTACTGAGTTAACTGTCAAATTTTCAACAGTTCTGAGTTTATTTATGGTCAGTAAAGTGGTACAGTACATGCTTGCATTTGTATGTAGCTGTGTCATCCATGTGTCACCAAGAAGTTCTTCCATTATGTCACAACATGCAAAGTAATACCAGGGAAGTAACATTGTGTCTAGTGAAAAAAAACCACAATATCAAAGGCCTTGAGAAGGAAGCTTTACAATCAGGCTGGCGGAGAAAGGTTCAAAAACAACAACAACAACAACACTGAAATGGGGAAATATTCAAATGTAGATGGAACTGATTGTGTTGAAAAGGGTAAAAACTGAAACAGGACCTCACAATGCTTAAAACTTACTTCCGTTTTTTAAAGTTGAAACAAAACAAAGCTGTTCTGTCTGACACCTTACAAAGCAATTATGTTTGCTTTTGCTTTCCTTTTCATGCAAACTTTGGCAAGAAAATGAGCATAAATACTAGAAATGGGAAGGGATTGGGAGGTAGGAAGGTTGATTGCATGGAAGAGTGAAATAGTCGTACGTGAAAGTGAAGTAAACCAACTTCTCTCCCCATAAGGATGAAAATAAAAGGAATTGCATCGGACCCTTGGGATAATTCACAGCATTCAGTTATCATAGCAACAATTGCCATGGTAATGGTCAGAATAGCAGCTATTGCGAGGCATCACAGATCTCCAAGGGAGTATTCACGTGGCCCCTAGAAGTTCTTATATGCATGTTAGGCTAGGAAATACGCCTACTTGAAGATGCAGAGGACATGTTACATGCAAAAGTATAGGTTAACTATCCAAGCAACTGGATGCATATATCAAATCTGGACAGTGGAATGACAGATATTGTTTAGGTGTGTTAACTTGAGGACTTTGAGCTATAGTAATTGCAGTGCAGTTGTGTTCATGTTAGAAAAGTTTGAAGTTCAGTGACATTACAAAACATTATTTAGAAGATGTATTTTCAAGAGGTTTAAAAATATACATCAATTTTCTGTATTCAAGAAAATAGCTTTCAAAAACAGTCTGTATCGCTTTCCGAGCTCTGCAATCTCGATTAAAGGAACACATTTCACACAGTTGTACGGAAGAGTAACTTGGTATCTTGTTCTCACACTCTGCAGCATTTTGAACACGTACTGTACTTCTCTACTTTACATTCGTTCTACCTTTCAAATCTGACTAAATTCTCACAACTTATTGGGTGTGGGTATTCACCAGTGACTATACTTACCCCTTGCTCATACTTACATAAAAGATATCACACCCAGAATATTTCCTGACTCGGTTTCCAAACAAAAATGATCGCAGAGCCAATTTCCTTGTCCCACTATGTCAGAATTGGCAATTGCAATGTCAACAGCATGGGTCTGATGACTACTGCACTAATTGAATTTCATTGAGATTCCAAACTGGCCATGTATTAAAATTAACCGAAAGGTCCTTGGAAGCAAACATCCCAAGGATAATAGAACTGTTGGCAGCCCTCATGAAAAAAGTCCCTGTGAAGCATTTTACATAGGGATTACCACCAACATTATCCTTTGCATAGCGATGATCTCCACTCTGCGGCAAGTGCATAAAAGGAAGTTCATTTTTTACAATAATGCAACTCGATAAATTTTTGAGCAAGTAAGCAGACTTGACAGTAAATAGACTGGAAAATTTTCAGAGATTGAAGACTGATAGTATGCCACATGCAGGTTTTGGTACACCTGTACAAATGTGGTCCACTATTCCAAAAGATTTTTACTCTGAAAGGTCAATATTCTGAATTGGAGGTAAGTGTCTTTTCCTGAAGGGTCATTTTTCCAAAGGGTTGTAAGTCCAAAAGGGTGTTTCTCTGATGGGTCATTATTCCAAAGGGTCATCATTCTGAAGGGTCATTTTTCTGATCTAAACATAAGGGTAATTCTTCCAAAGAGTTGTTTTTTTATATCGATCAAAGGGATCGTTTGGATCATAAGGATCATTCAGAAAGTGCTGAGCCTGTATGAGCATCATGGCAATTTGACCCCTTCTGAATAACGACCACTCACACTATTAAATCTCTTTCATACAAATGGCAAAATTTTATATATCATTTTACTTCTTGCATTCTGACATTTTGTTGAGATAGTTAAGAGTGCAGTATGATAAATGAAATAGTCATAATTCATTTTGATGGATATTCAACAGTCGACAACATTTGGCCCTAGGCTGCCATAAAAGTAAAATAGACTTGTTTTTTTCTTTCTCAAGCTGCTAGTTGACTATCAACTACGACCATCAGTTTTGTGTTAAAATTCAATATTTCAAAATGATACAATACTTTTTTAAGGGAAATTTTGTTGGTTTCTTAAGGAAATTCAAAATTCTCCAATTTTTAAGTCACCCAATGCAGTAACTACAAAGTGGTTCAAGAAACATCCACATTATTGTCAAAGGTTGTCAAAATAGCCATCAGGACACCATGAACATTGAGAAAAGAGGGGCCAGATTTCCCTCACATAGCAATATTTTAGTGTTACTATTTCCAATCACACACCAAGGGGAGACAGATAGGCACAAACTGTGCTTTGAAGCAATATACAGTAAAACTAAAAATGCAATGCTTTCATCAAAGCACTTGAACAAGGCCTCCAATAAAGTGGCAACTGTCAACACATTGCAGAGTGTTTCCTCAGACATGTATATCTAACTTGGCCCCAGGCAAGTCTTTTTGCCTGCTTTGCTTCCCCCCCCCCCTCACATCCCCTCACATGATCCAACAGTGATGACTCAAAAAAATAGAAAAGCATCTCTACATTTTTCTTTTCTATAAAACTTAATGACTCGAGATATTTTTCCAGCATGACACAATGTAGTGTGAAAGACAGAAATACTGTCAGGGTTATGATGTGTCCTCCTGAGAAGGTAAAACATGTATGATATGATGGGAGGATTTCAAATTTTAACTGCAAAGTGACATCACTGAGATGTACAGAGAGAGCAAGAGGTGTTAATGTATGGCAAACACCATACAGGCTAGCCTTTTCCTCTGATTTTCCTCTTTGTTTTCCATTCCTTTTGTGAGTCTGCATCTTGTTTTTAATCATTGCCTGCATGTTTTGAAGGACAGCGCTCATCTCTACTTTTTTTTTTTTCATCGTTCAAGTTTCTAATTACAGGTAAGCGTATACTAATGTAGCTGAAGAGGATAAACTTCGTACTCATAAAACAATGCAAAGAGATTGAAGTGATTTACCTTCTATGAAACAGAGAGTAGCACCGCAGTCTCCATAATGTACCCACAAGTAAGTGCAAATGGAAAACGTTACTTAAACATGAGCAGACTGACTAAATGCACTTGGCCAGATTCTTGGATTTGTATAAAGAACGAACCTCAAAGTAGCCAACTGAGGAAAAGAGGGTGATGCTGTAAATGACGAGAGAGAGCTCAGAAAACATGGCGAGCCCATGGCGGAGTGAGCGCATCCATGACTCGTGCTGAGACTGTTAAGCAAGCAGTGACAGAAATATCTGGGGCCATCTGTTGGTACTCTTAAAAGATGCAAAGCACAGTCCAGGCCAAAATGAATGTTTGACATGTTAATGGGGAACATGAACTAAATCATAGTGTTGAGACTTTGCATGCATCTGTCTTCCACGTTAGGCTTTTGAGATAATGACAGTTCAAAAATTTGTAAAAATGTACAGCCACAGTGAGTTTGAAGAATGCGGTTGTGATGTCATCATTAAACACAGGAGGATGATGTTTTTTTTCTCTTCAAAGGGGAAAAAGGCATTTGCACCAACACTTGTGGACACAGAATGATAGACTATTCAAAATAAGGAAGGACTATACGCTTTCCTTTAAAGAGATGTTTCTCACAAGCAATTCAATTTAATATTTGTTGCTCAAGAATTTGTTCATGGTTTCACCCACACTTTCAAATTCAAGTGATGCATCTTCAGTAACTCATCTTAAAGGGAAATAGGGCGTTTAGAATATACAAACATGGCATATGAAGAAAATAGGTTTGATCATTGTTAAACCATTCAGTCTCACCAATAAACATCTGCAAGAGCTTCATTTCCTCAAAGCATTATGCATATGGCAAGTAATGGAAGATGCATCATTTGAATTTTGAAAAGTTTGGGTCAACAAATTATTGTTGAGCAACAAATAACTGAATTTCTATCTATGAGGAACTATTTCTTGAAAAGAAGGCTACGGTTCTTCCTTATTTTGAATAATTTGTCATTCTACCTTTACAAGCACTGGTTTTAAATCTATGGTTGTTTTCTGTGCAACAAACGTCTTATTTCCCTTTAAATGCAAAATATTTTGAGAAGACGAACTTTTGAAGATGTTTACTGATTGAACCTGAATGGTTAAAAAAAGCTATTTTCTTTACCTCAATGCCCTGTTTCCCTTTAACAGCTCCATGGCAGTTTTCTACCCCAAATATTGGTACGCTATATGTGCAAACTTTGGGCATCTTAATGACAGGATTGGCATACTATGCCCTTAGTAACATTTAAGGATGTATTAGCTATTTTTCCATTTCAGGAAAACAATTGAAGTAAAAACAAACAAAACAAAAGGAGCTCCTTTACGATCTGCATGTAATCACAAGTATGACATCATGAGTCACATCACATATTAAACAAGTCATAACAAGCTTTACTCACCGAATGTAACTCAACAATACAATGCTCTATCAAGCTGTTATACAAACTCCCCACAACTTACTAGAGTGGGTATACATGACTGACTTTATTTACCCTTTGCTTCACTAATGCACTAAATTTGACCTAGCTCAAAGTGCAACCAAAATCTATTCTGCCACCACACCCTCTAAGCCCACACTCACCCCCTCCCCCCCCCCCTTGGCTTTTGCTATGGCTGAAACAAAATTTTCTAGTGCTCAGAATTCACCGCAAGCGAAACCTGGATGATCAAGGATAGTGATTACGTGGGCTAGGTCTTAGAGGGTGCGGTGTGAGAATTAGTTTTGAGGACGATTTGAGCATGGGTCAAATGTATGCATTAATGAGGCAAGACGTAAGTATATGTCTACGATGTGAATACTGCAATCTCAGCTGTGGAGAAGTGTGGAGGATTTTCTTGTAAAAGGTTAATTTTATTGTGCGAACACAGGTGTGAAGTCTCAAAGAGAAAGCTAAACGACTCAGATCCTGAGCATACAGGGCATGGAGCTATAACTTTTATTTGGGTACTTGCAAAGTAACAGTGCATAAGCTAGGGATAAGTGGCAGCAATTGACAAAGATAATGTCTATGATGTGAACACAGACTTTCAGGATTTGCTGACCGATACAGCACCGAGAGACCCTATCCATGATGAGTCTACCAGTGATTCCAAAGCATTTTTTAAACTAAAATTTATGGACACAGAATGATACAAGGATGGTAGGACTCCTTTCAAGAGATAAGTTTCTGACAGATAGAAATTCAATTACCTGTTGCTTAAGAATGATTTGTTCAAATCAATCCTTCAAAATTCAAATGATGCATCTTCTGTAACTCACCTTATGCATAGGCCTAATGACTGGAAGGGATGAAGCTATAGCAATGATATTTATTGGTGAGACTGAATGGTTTCACTGATCAACTATTCTTTCTTGATATGTCAAGTCCCCCAACTTCCCCCCTCCCTTCTTCCTCTCCTCCACTTCCAATACAGATTTCCCATGCAAGAAAGTAGTTTAGTAGTACAAAGGCCCTTTCACAGTACTGGGTATAACGGGACAAAATGACACAGGGGGAAAAAATGTCGGGCAGGAACATTTTGCTTTCACACTGGAGGCAAGTTTTTCTTCATCACTGCAAATTTTTTCATCGTGCTGTAAAATTACATGACTTTACTTTATGCTGCGATGAGCATCAAACGTTAGAAATAGTTTTGAGGATGATTTGTGCATGGGTCAAACGTATGCACACGTGAGGCAAAGGGTTAAATATGTATGTCTACGATGTGAATCCTATGTACTAACAATGCAGCACAGCAACATGACCCCTCATTCTACGTAAAGAAGCGACAAAGGATTTTCCTCCACTCATGTACACTGTCCCAACATGAAGGGCAAGCAGTGCTTAATGTATCTTGACAAAGAAGAAATCTTGGGTACCTACTGTACAAGATTTATTAAAGCTGAGATTCTGATACCCTACTGATTGATGGAATTAAACCAAAACCAAAACTTGACATCTGACCTGAAGCTCCTTATCTCCAAAGGGTTATTTTTGGAGTCCTCTAACCTCTCTTTGTAATAAATGACTTCCTTACTGTCAAACTGGAAGATAAAAATCATGCAATTTACGTCAATCAAATGGAAACTCAAAGAGATACTTTGGGTAACAAGGCTGCTTATTATGACAATCCTGAGCACCATTTCACACCCCAAACAGCCTTCTCCCCATTACCTAAAAGGGTCCTATACAATATGTGCATCTACTGACAACAAACAGATGGCAACTTGCTGTTCAGTACATGAAGTGGAAGGATGGTGCCTGACAGAGAAGGAGACCAGACACAAAAGTGCAGTCAAAAGCAAACAACTGATGGCAGAGGTACACAAAGGAGATCTATGCCACAAAAGGGGAGACCCTAAGAAAAGTGGGCATGAAGGAGGAGGACAAAGAACCCCAGAGGATACAAAATCAAATACAGATTTCATTCCAAGAAGCAAAGTAAAAATATCAAGCATAAAGGTAAACAACAGGATTGCATAAGATGAGGAAGTTATACCCCTCAGTCAAAAAGAACTGATCAGTTTTTTTTTTTCTAAAATACTAAAGGTATCCACATTTTACCAATTCAATCAGCTGATTTTCCCTAGTGCAAGAGAGGTGCCTGCTTTACGAGTATTAAGTATGGGTCCCAAAATGTCTGCTGCCACTATCATTGACCTGAGCAAAAAATGTACATCCCAAAGTTAACATAATACGGATATTAGAATTAAAAATAAGGACACAAATCTCATCTCCACTAAAGTGCGTATACCCCGACCACCTTGCTGATGAAGACTTGCTTACAGTGCCATTGAGAGAGAGAGTATTGTACAATACTTCTATTCCAGTCAACAGCAACACTCCACCATTATCTCCTCCAAATGTTAGAGGTACGGTGATAGTGTGCAGGCAGGTAAGCTACAAATAAAGAAAGCACAACATTACAGATCAGCAGCTTACAGTGCAATGCATGACTCATGCCATAATTTTACACTTCTTTTTTTTTCTTTTTTGTGCTTCTTTTCTTTTTGATGCACTGCAATGCAGTTAGTAACTTAACCTTGATGTATCGGCCCATCTGGCAAACTAACCTACATCTTCTACATGCTGCAGAATTTAAACCCAATCAACATTGTCAACTGGTTGATGCTTAACAGGGTCTGATATGTGTCAGTTTCACACTGCTTTACTGCAGTAGTTTCACTACAGTTTTGACAGTCAGTTGTAATTTGATAGTTTACTACATGAGACTTAACTGTATTCAGCTGCCAATACTACACACTACCTAGCTGTCTATATATGTCCATGGCAGTCGTCAGGATGATGTATTTACCATACCATAGTCCTTCCCACATATGCATTTTCACTGTTCTGCAGTGAACTTACACAGCTCCTCATGAAATAGGATAAAATTATTATAAGTTTGGTGGGATTTGTCTTATATACTGTGGTAATGACCTGTAGATGAGCAAGGTAAAAACCACATTGGACAAAGCATGCAGGATAATTGCTTCCTTTCTTCATCTAGAGCCAGCTGGGCATTTGATGAGAGAGACCATCTGGTCAATAGCATGGCTACAAATCCTATCGGTCCTGAGAGTCAAGTATTCCTTTGAGACACCATTAGGGGTGAAGCAACTAAATTTTACTAAAATGTCAAAAGTTCTGGCGGAATGTGCCCTAACTACAAAAGACTATGGAGAAACAATTGTGAGCAGATCCTTACTGTAACTACAAGAGCAATAATACTCAAACAGAAAATATTACTTCTGTTATTATACTTCTGCTATTACTACAAGCAGGGAGAACGAGACCACAACACATAAACACTTACATACACACACACTGTCTCTTTGGATTCTTTTCCCTGTGAGCAGATAACACTTTGTGAAGCCAGAGAGCAACTCCCTGGTATATAGCCACAATGAACTCAGGATAGCTGAGGTCATTGTGCAGAGACATGCCCCTGGCAACTGCTGTCATTTCCAAAGAGAAGATCTTTGTAACAGACAGAGCAAATCTGCAAAGCTTCAGAACTTAGCAACTCGACAATAAAAAATAGAAAAATGAAAAAAAGTTTTACCCCTCGGGCTTCCTTTTATATTTTTACATCATCCTTCTGAATTAAGGAGATATTTTTTTAAGTTTCATTCTGATATATGTGTCTTTTCTCCTACAATGATAGCAAGTCTCTGATAATATTACAACACAACACTAACACCTGGTCTGAGGGCTCTGGTAGTATTACACTTGTCTTCCCTGATATTCTTGAGATGTACACCATGATATGGCTTTGTCTTCTTTACACAGCCCTGGGTTTGATTACAGAAGTCAAGATACACTAGGGTAAACAAAGGTTAAAGGTCAAATCCAATTTGACAATAAGCAGTGACTCACTTTCTTACAGGAGGTAATTACTGTGGCTTGTACCGCAAGGTTTCCTGCATACAGCCTGCATGTTCTGTATGAGTGCTTAAAAGACTTCATTAACATTTGAGAATTCAGTTAATGGGTTTGCACAACTTACAAATTTATTACCGTGATAACAAACCAAATGCATGTACGATTTGGTGCCTCTCATATTATCTACGCCTATAACCAACAGGTCTAACAAGCTGGGTTAAACACTACATGCACTCAAAACAGGCCTACTATAGTATGAGTACTTTATTGGAAACAACAACTCCCTTCACATTCATTCCACATTTCCTTTAATGATACTTCAATAAAAATAAGTCTCATGGCACAAAAATATCTTGACAATACAATCGTTTGTTTGATTCTGACCTCACTGCAAGATACTCCATGTTCCAGATGTTGCTTAGTAATGGAAAGGTGAATGAATGGATGTATTCTGGGTTGCATTAACATACTTTCTGTTAATACTAAAAAATAGCAGTAACACACATCATCACCAATCCTTACCCTCTACACTGACAATGTCTAAACATTTAGCTTGACATGTCAAATTTCAGGACATTTTACATTTTTCTTTCTGGTATCGATCCAATCGAAGCAAATGGAATCTAAGGACCAGAAAAATCATGGTGGGAGGGGAGGGAAGGTTGAGAAAAGAGGGAACTATTCTACAAACAGAGGCCAAACTTTAAGTGAAATACTGTTTAAAGTGACAAAGACTGCTTTCACACTGGATCTCGAGCGGTGAATCAGATCCGGATCTGACCCCCCGCTCGAGAGATCAACTTTGTAGTGTGAAAGCATTCGCACTCAGGATCAGATTCCAGAGATGATGATCCACCCACGGGGGCAGATCAGATCTCGAGCGGCGGTTCAAAATTGCACATGTGAAAGCTCGGTGGATCACCATCATCCCATGTCAAGCTGAATTTGGGCATCATTTCCTTTTATTTACTGATGATATTTCTTCTCAGCTACTCTTGTATGGATGTACTGAAATATGCATGGTTACACTGTGTACATGTGCTATACAGTTACAACATACAATGATGCAACTCACAGTAATGCACATCGCACAATTATTTCTTAGCCAATTCAATGGATTTAAAGGCACTAACAACAAGGTACTATTATGCCAGTACTGGTTCTTCTGTATTGTTTGACATTTTAAATCATGGCGGGAGTTTTCAAGTTGGAAGGAATCTGCACTATGACTGAAAAGTTGAGTAGTCAAGGAATACTAAGACAGTGTAACTGTGAGTCTGGGGCTGTGTGAAAGTTTCAGTTATCCGATTCCATATTCTACTGCAATTACATTGTGACTTTTGTAAGTGTATAGCCTACAGCTACACTGGAAGTGCATGTTGTCAGGGATATACTTTCAGTTTGCAGAAGGATGAATGAAGGTATGATGTGTCATCTTAGTTTCCGAATGGTACTACTTCCATGGTTTCGGAAACATATGTATGTAACTTTCTATACATGTACAAATCATTTGCTCAGGGTCTGATTAAACATGGAGGATCAGGTGTGAAAGCAAAACCACTAATGTCGAGCGGGGGATCTGATTCACAGCTCGAGAACAGCTTCTATTGAGAAAGCTGTCTGTAGCACAAACCAAATTTAATGGTCTATTTGGAGTCTTGCTTTAAATAGGTTTATATGAAGAATGGAATTACACCCTAAAAATACAACAGTACCAACATTAGTAACATGCTTAAATGAACATAATTTGCAACCGAAATGGCAATACGTATCTGTGGTATAAACAGAATCAGAGCTCATCCTTATATGGATTAGGATTATAAGGAAACAATCCTTATAAAAACAATCTGAGCTACTTGACCTGACATAATGGTGTGTGCAAGACCTCAACTGAAAGGGGACAAACTGATGAATTCTTGCTAATCTTTTCAGCAGTTTCACTTCCTCTTCCTGTATAATTTTCCTTCTTCGCTCTTTTCTTTCTTCTGTTTTTGCCCATCTCAGATCTCCTCTATGCACACTGCTTTCATCTTTGTCTTGTTTTCTTCTCCTTTTGTTTATCGTCCTTTTATCCACTTTCCTTTGATTGGTCTTTCTTTTACGATAAACCTTGGATGCTGGCCTTTCCTTTCAAACCTCTCCAGGCTGCCATAAACCCTCACCCCCTCATCCCACTGATGATAGCAACTTTCTTTCATTCAGGAAGAAACCAGCCAAATTCGTCCATTCATCATAGAGACACATGGAGTTAACCAATTGCAACCGATACAACAACCGCCAGTGTAATAAAATGGGAAATACCAAATTTTTAACACTTGCTCCCACATTTCTACAAGTCATACCCCAAAGCCACAGCTGACCAGTTCTGACATAAATGACCACGTAAAATTTGATTCTGTCAGTACCAATTGTGAAGTTATTGTCTTGTTTTAAAGGAGGGGTCACAGACTGTCAAAAGTGACCTACATCTCCAAAACACTAAGCTCTATTTAACTGCAATCCAAAAAAAAAAAAATTTTCATCCAGATAATCGGGGGATCCTGCATCAATCGTATTGTACTTTATCGAAAAATGATCGCCTCAATTTTGGAGTGGATTTTAATTTTTGTTTTCCAGGATGACAGGGCACAGTTCTGAAATCATTAGCCAGATCCAAAAGTTTGACTACAGTACTGCACATTATACGTGCCCCGAAATTCAGCCATGTATGCAGCTAAGAGCAGTTCTGATGATCACAAGATAAATAGTTATATTAACACCAAACCAAAATGTCATATCATGACTTCACAACAAACATGTACTGTAGCCTAATGTAATTTATATTTACAGGTACCCCACCAACTATAGATGATGGATTCCCCACAACTCCCTGGTGCGGGTATTTACGAGTGACTATACTTACCCCTTGCCTCACTAATACATCATTTGACCCTTGCTCAAATAGTCCTCGAAACCAACTCTGGCAGGGCGCCCTCTAAGACCTAGCCCGCCCTCGTTTGCCTTTCGTTCCAATGCTTCACAACGCTATCACGCTGTTTTTTGCCATCTTGAAAGGTCATCAGACTGGAAAACCTTGATAACTGGGTCCATTTATTAATTAGTTTGTTTTAAACGGAAACATTTATGCATGTGTTCTCCCAGGTGTTACTGTACATAATCAATCCCTCCATGACGTACATGTACTATGCACAATCATGTAATAAATTCCCCACAACTCACTGGTGTGGGTATTCACGAGTGACTATACTTACCCCTTGCCCCACTACTGCATCAGTTTGACCTATGCTCAACTGCCCTCGAAGTCAATTCTGATACCGCGCCCTCTAAGGCAGTTGAGCATAGGTCAAACTGATGCAGTAGTGGGGCAAGGGGTTAGTATATGTCTACGATGTGAATATCAACTTTCATTTGAAGAGCTGAATCAAATATCAGCTTCAAGTACGTACATCACCCCTTTTGCAGCCACTTTTTACGTAACGTTATTCATCCTGAAAAGTTTCCATTTGCAGCCACGTGTATGTATGCTACAACTTAAAAGATCAATGCTCAACTTCATGCAGTTATCTGTAAAGTGTGGTGTCCAAGTAATGAACACTGGCTTTGAAAGGGTTAAAGCATTCTATTTACGACGACATAACGTCCATGATACAGAACCAATCACAAAGATTTAGGTCTGTGAAAATTCAACAAATTCAACATCCTACAGAGGGTGATAATGTTTTACATATCTTTGAAAGCTGTCATCTGCATCCTTCCCCCGGCTCACTTGGGTGTGGGTGGGTATTCACGAGTGACTATACCTACCAGTTGCTTCACTAATGCATCAAGTTTTACCTTGCTCAATGTGCAGTCAATTCTGCCTCAGAGCCCTCTATTAAGCCTAGTCTCACACTAGTAGAGCTGCATCTGCCACCAAGACTTTAAGGGAAACAAAGCGTTTGTTTTACAGAAAACAACCATATTTTTAAAGGCAATGTTAATGGACACAGAATGATTAATTATTCAAAATAAGGAAGGACAGTAGCCTTCTTTTCAAGTAATAAGTTTCTCACAGATAGAAATTCAGTTATTTGTTGCTCAACAATAATTTGTTCACCCAAACTTTTCAAAATTCAAAATGACGCATCTTCCTGTGCTAATCACATGCATAATTTTTTGAGGAGATGAAGCTTTTGGAGATGTTTAGTGGTGAGACTGAATTTTTTAACACTGATTTAAGTTATGTTCTTTGTATGCAATGTTTCTAAACACCCTATTTCCCTTTAACCAATGAATTAACTCAATGCGTTACTTTCGAGGTCAATACTTTGCAATCACCGGGCAGCAACAGATTTAAGAGTGTACATAAAACTCCTCAAAACTTCTAGCCCAGCATATACATGTGTGCACATGTATCTATAAATCACAGCACAAGACAAATTGGCCTCTACCTTTCTGATGATGGACCATTTCCCAGAGCCAGATTTTTGTCCCTCTCTCTAAATGCACCTCACAATTTGCTGATCTCTTGTGCTCTTTAGCCTTTTGAGTCACTGGAGGTTCCCCCACAACTCAATAGTTGTACAGGGTAGTATCATCCATCATTAGTCACTACAACCACAACATAGTTGATTTATTGATTGAAAGTGTTGAGGGGGAACCAAATCCACTCATAGACAGTCTAGCATTTGTTTGTTATAGAAACACTTCACTGCCAGTCATAATTCAAATATGTATAAGGACACAAAAGTACATATTATGACATGCATGGCAATTTGGGACCTCACTTATCCTGCCTATAAAGTTTCACACTTAAGCATATAGCAAACACAACGTGATTGTGTTGTAAGGCAGGGATATGCTTAAAGGACAATGTTGCATTCAAAATGCACCAACATGACATACAGAGAATATTCATACAGTCTGAATAACGACCATTAGCAAACATCTCCATTTCCTGAAAACATTGTTCAAAGATGAGTTACGGAAAATGCATCATTTGAAAAAGTTTGGGTGAACAAATCTATCCTTGTGGGACAAATGAGATATACCTTTATTTCTTGGAAAGAAATGGATTCCATCATCTTGCCTTATTTGAATAATCTACCATTCGGTGTCCATAAATATTGCTTTTAAAAAAAAAGGAAGATTTTTTTTTTTTTTGGTAGAACAACCACGAAGTTTCCCTATGAAGGGTTTCTATATATACTGTAGGCAGCTGTGTTTGTTTGAATAAGTTTGTTATGATTCAAGAAAATGAGGAAGAAAGAAAACCTTTCAACATCATAAACAAAAGTGTATTTACAGTTAACCAATCAATCTCACCCACTGACACGCTCTTAGGAGGTGCATGCACGCAGCGTTGCAATATGTGTTTGACTCTAACTCTTGAATTGTGCAATAGAAGCTGCAGAAGTGTCCGTACTCTATGCAAGGATCAAACCATATATATTTACATAAAATATCAGTCAGCCCTGCTGTAATTGATGGTAAAGTATTGGCTGGTAGTTTCCTGTGAGGTCACACACATCCATAACAATAAGAAATAAAAATACAACTCCAAGTGGCCATGAGTCATTCTTTTTGTGTGTGTGTGTTTTTTTTAAGCTATATCAACAGTTGGGAGGGCCTGAAAAATATACTGAACTTGCAAACTTAATGATAAACTAAAAATGAAAAGTAATGAGAATCCCCAAAGCTTCTTGGTTTGGAAATTTCCTAGTGACGTACTCACCTCATATTTATCCCAAACGTAAAAGGAAGTCACGAATGCAGCGTTAGATGACAAATTAAAACAAAAAAGTAGTAATTTCAAAATGATTAAGAATAATCAGGCTGGCATAAGCTATTGAATTTTGTGTTAAGTTTGCTGTGTTTTTTTCAACAGCAAGTTCAGGGACCACATGCAATATTTCCACTTGTATCAAACAAGGCACGGTGGTTGCTAGGAGATAACCAGCAGACAAAACTCAGGTACAATAAAACATTTGTTGCAAATATGCTGACCTGACAGTTCAGAATGAAAATAAAAAAAAACAACAGAAAGACACTTACAACAAGTCCCTGTAGACTGACAAATTCAGCATATGACATTGATTTTTTTTTTTTCACTTTGGCAATTTTGAGAGACAAAAGGAAAAAGTCATCCAGGGATGAATCTAACTCTGCACTGTTGTTGAAGAAACCGCAGAGCCTAAAATGCTTCGGGGTTCCCTACAACGATGTTATGAACTATGTTTCGAAAAGCTTGCGAGTGCTAATGGTTAATGCTGTATTCACACTTGAGCACACGAACAGGATCAGGCCTTATGAAACATAGTCCATTAGACTACACAGCTGATCACTTAATGGCCCTTTGTAGATGGTCAGATATTGCAACATGGGTAACCACAATATTTCCAGTTTTTTAATTGTTCTGCACACTATACTCAAATTTCAGTCTCCTCCAATGATAAACTAATAGATACGCAATGTTCATCACAAGTGTAGTGATTATTGATGAAGATGTTCTTTTAAACTTGTTGCAGTACAATATGGTGTACCCAAAAAGCAATGTCGAAATTTCTTAATGGAATTGAAATCCTCTTAATTTTCTTGATGCTCCTAATTTCCTTAATCCTCTTAACTTTCTTAATACAAAATTTCTCAGTGGGACTGAAATTTCTTAATTTCTCAATCTCATGGGGTTCTCTGCAAACTTGGTGGTTCTCCCCAAAGCTGAGTTGTATTTTGCTATTTGCAGTGCAAATTAAGCGACAGATTTTACGCAAAATAAGTACATTCTTTGTTGAAGTCACAACTGACTAGGACAAGGACAAGGACAAGGACCACCTCATCAAAGAAATTGGTTGTCCAAAAGAAACTGAAGTCAACTCTGGTGCATGGACATATATATCGCTATATTGCTGAACAAGCATGGGAGGGATTCTCCACTCTACGTCAGAGTTGCAACTCGACTCTGCTTGTTTTAAGACTACGGAAAAAATTCATGAAGATCATTTTTTTTATGTGCTTTATGGTGTAAGTTACATTCTTTGCAAGTTCAACAAACATTGAAAGTTATAATATTAAATATCTCTTTTCCTTGCTCCTAAAGTCATCACGAGAGTTTCATCGAAAAAGTTGAAACTTAAAACTAAAGCACATGTGAACTGAATGACTGCATGATGTTTTGTACCTTACTGTGACCTACTTACAAACTGCATATATAGTTCATATGACTTGAAAGTCTGTATACCGAGGTGCTTTACATACACTATCCATCAGTCGCATCAAACGAAAGATGTGATTGATCTGCTGCAAAGGGAGTGACCAACAAACAGCAGAGTATTGAGAGTACAAGGAAATATAATTCACAGTGCCAACTTAAACCAAGCAAAAGGTACAGTGATTATGTGTAAGTGAGCTGCCCTCCACATCAAGAATTCAGCCTCTCACATGAGATGAATTTTAAAGCATTTCACAAGAGGAGAAAGGTTACAATTTTTTCTTTTTCTTTAATGCATCAATTACACTGACGGTACAAGTTTATCGATATGAACCAGTGCAAAATTGCTCATGGAACAGAACTGATCTTAAGTATGTCATGCTATGACTGTTGAAGGATTTTTGAGCATTCAATTGAGCTGCATGGTCAAGAAATGACCTCCGACAATATGAATCTGCCTGCACTGCTTCCTTCCAGCTTGATCATCTTCTGCAGGGACTAAAAAAGCTGCTCCTTGACCTACAAAGTACCAGGTAGGTGCTGAAGCTCCAGCTATGAGGTACAGCACAGCTGGTGCTGTAGCTCCAGCTATGAGGTACAGCACAGCTGGTGCTGTAGCTCCAGCTATGAGGTACAGCACTGCAGCTGAGGCTAGCTGGTGCTGTAGCTCCAGCAATGAGGCACAGCACATAGCTGAAGCTATGAGTTACGTGCTGTAGTTCAAACAACATGCATGAGTAGGTGCTGGCTCCTGATCACCAAAAAATTGACAACGTAATAAAATTGCCTCTTCAGTCCATTGCAGAGCAGGTTGTACGTGCATAGTCAGGTGAATGTATACATGACAGCGTACTCCTCGATTGAACTAACCACAAGGAAATACATCTAGTACCTGTGACACCAGAGTCCTAAGAGTTAGGGTTTGTTACATATATATCTCCATCAGCTTAGTAGCCTTAGACATGTATCACTTTTGCAGTGGCTAAGCTGGATAGACATGTGACTGGTATAGCTAGTTATGGTATGAATATTCATACATGACATTTCACTTGACAGGGGCCAATAATTAAGAAATGCATACTTACAGGCCACTGAGCTAAGTAGAATAAAGGTTTACTTCATAGAATATGTTGTTGGGATATTACGCACTTGACGTGCCTACTCTGGTTTGGATTTCATGTCGTCGTTGTGGTACAGTAGTTGGTATTACTTACAGGGGTTGTGCTCTCATATCTTATATGGACACCAGCTGTTTCTAGCAAGTTAATGAGGCATGCACTAGTTGCGTGGAGACAGGTAAGTGAGAAACAAAATTAATTAGTAGAAGTTTAGTATTGTTCTCATTCCTCTATGAGAACAAGCAAACATACTCAAGCATACACAGAGTTCTTTTGATTTACTTACAACGTGAGAAGATTCTTAAATTTGACTAAATAAGTAGCCACCATAACTTGACCAGGATTAACTCCACTTAGCTGTGTTTTACTATCACACACTGAGACTGGGAAAGGGGGGATTCCTGATGTCTTTAAAACCCTGTTTCAAACTTTGGTTTTCATTTCAACAACCGAATCACAATACGCATGTAACGAATGGGACCACATCTTAATCAGTTACTTAAAGTATGTCCACAACAGAAGTCATCACACACTTTCTGACAAATTTTGCCAATGTATTTTACAGAATATACAGAATGAAAACTTATCATCTCCTTTAGTAGTGCATGACAGGATGGCAACTAAGAGGTCTACGTTAATTTCAGTTTGTGCTGGCTTTTACAGGAACGCACACACAGATGCACTCATGGAAAAGCATTGACATTCACTAATTATCCGATTACAGAGCTTATGTTTGTCTGTTTTTGTTTTCATAGTGATGACTCATCGATTCAAACCATTTGCTTTTTTTTTTTTGACTGGATTTCATTCTGACCTGATCACAGATGGACAAAACAAAATAAACAACCGAACAAACACAAATAAGCCAATTACTTGTCAGTTGTTCAGGGATACGCACCACTGGACAAAAAGTGCAATATCTTTTAGAGGGCAGTATTGCAAAGGAGCACTAAAGGTACACTACTTTTATATAGTAACAATCAGAGCATACTGTAGCTCTCAATTGCGTATGAGTTAGAATAAACTGCACCTCTGAGGGGTCACAGATTAGATATCTCAGTAAGGAAAAAAATGTATCATATATTGGGGAACAGCTCCTGACACCATAACATCTCCATGGGTGTATGACCCCTCCCTAACCCATACTCACCTGATAAACAATAAAGAATTTCTTTCATAGCATAACACTAAATAATCACAAAATATGATAACCATGGGATGAAGGAGAAAGGGAGAGGAGAACCAATACATAACCACAGTCTTGCACATTTGCAGGTATGACTGTATGCAGTAAATGCAGGGATTTAAAATGTACAGATGCATAGCCTTCTGTACGGTTGCATGATAGCAGGGTACCATCCACATTGAGAGATAATAAGTTAAAAGAACAGAGGATTTTAAACAATGAAACAATGGATGCAGAACAAGAACCAATGGAGGGTTGGTTCACCACCCATGAAAGCTGATGTCGTTCCCAACAGCGCTGCCTGCGAAACCTACAGTATGCTTTGTCCTCATAATAACTGACGTTTGAATGTTTTAACAGTTTTAAGTCTCAGTACCTGTTTTGCACAGTGGGAACTGGAACCACCTGGAGGAAAAAAAAAATTGTGACCATTGAGTACAATGACACCTTTCTGTGTAAGCTCTACCCTTGATGATAGTCACTCACGATTTCTACAACTTCAAGATTTCTATGGTCACTCCTTAGATTTTCCAAACTTCAGTGAAAATCTGCGATGTACCACTAGCTATTTACATTGTTTACTGGAATAAAGAAGACTGGTATTAATAAACATTCTTTGCCATGGGTCATCATGGTGATATTCTATGGTGAATTACTTGTGCCACAAGTGCAATCGCCACAATTTATGGGTAATTCAAGAGTGGCAGTATACCTGTACCCTCTATGTACAATAATGCACTGTTTGCAAAGTGCTCCCAAATACCATACTGGTACAGCATGCTCTGTGAACTCTGAATCAGCCTGTTTGACCTCACACTTTGGAGATTCCCCCACAACTCACTGGTGCGGGTATTCATGAGTGACGTAACTTACCCCTCGCTTACATATGTATTAGGTTGACCCTGCTCAAACCATCGTCGAAACAATTCTGATACTGCGCATTCTAGACCTAGACTCTGTGTCAGAATTGTTTCGATGTTGGTTTGAGCGGGGTCAAACTAATGTATATTCAAACAAGGGGTAAGTATATGTCTACGATGTGAATCAGTAGTGTGTATTTCTTGTAGTCTGAATAGTTGCTCTCAGAGTACAAGTCCACAAATAAAATCCTTGTGTATTTGATTATTCCTGTGTTATTTCTATTAAACTTTATTTTTTACACTTCTGTACCATTATTTGTGCCACAAGTGCAAATTTGACATTTTTTTCCTCAATTGTAAAAGCTTTTATTTAATAGAACCACCGTTCAAAAAGATTTGAAATTTGAAAATTTTCTTCTTCTATGTAAGCTTGCATTCTGAAATTCATTCCCATGTAGACAGAGAATGGCACTTTAAGCTTCATGGACATGCCAGTCGTGATCAAAATCCTACATTCCTGGACGTCACCACTACGATCACAAAACCTTGATCCATGAACATGGCCACCAACTGCGATCACAACGCCTAGATCAGTGGAAATGGCCAATGTGATCACGGGCCCAGTTACATGATGGCCACTGTGATCATGGGCCCAGTTACATGGCCACTGTGATCATGTGTTTCTATACAGTTCCATGGAAATGACCGATGTGATCATAATCCTTGAGGCATGGACATGTCCACTGTGAGAATAATCCTAAATTGCAATTCACGAGATGTAGTTGAACCGTAAAGGAAAACCCAGCTACGGATAAATGATGAAATATCATTTTTTTGGAGTTTGGACAGACTGACAACTGACTCTTCCTGTTCAACAAATTGGTGTTATGTTCCACCAGTTTTGTACCATTACTTGGATGAGTACTTAACACATGGTTTTGTATTTAAACTACGCTATGTGTCCAAAAAGCATGCAAGAATGACAAAAGTCACACATGATGATGAAGATCCCAAGAACAGGGCAAGCTGAAGTCAAAAGCCAACTAAAACACGTCAGTACATTTTGCTTCCCAGTTGTTTTTCCTCTTCATTTTCCTTTTACATTTTTTAACTGATTACAAAGTCACTCCGAAAAATGGAACAGACTCACAATGCCTTGAAAGCAACACAAAGACAAGCAGGCTGGGAGGGGGTATAGAGCAACAGTTTAAATCAGAAAAAAAATGACAAGTTCCCTTTGACACACTTGAATCTACAAGAGGAAATGTCCCAGACTTACCAAAACCACAAGAAAACAAGAGAAACATGCTTAGTCCTTCAGGGGATGTGTTCAGGTTCCTAGATAAGGCTTTTCTGTGGTCAAATATCACCTAATTTTAACTTTCAATCTTATTCACTTAACCTGAAAATGCTGTGCATGTTTGCATGGTGGCCATTACACAAAGGAAATAAGTAAAATGCACCAAGAAATTCACGGGGAAAGAACGCTTGAAAGAAATGAATTTTCTTTCACTGGCTCTGTCTTCCCTCTATTTGTTACAACTCTTGTATTTAAAAAACAAGATGCAATACCTTTTTGGACCTTGCCTCTATGATCAGAGTCAAAGTTCAACTGTTCTCTAATCATCCGAGACAATTAAATATCAAAGAAAAAAACATCGCATCAGACAACCAAATCCACTCCTTCTGGTCGTCCGATGGGCAAGGAATTGTCCGAACGAAGGAAAGTTTCACTAATGAAATTGGTACCAGTTGTTGGTATCATCCCTTAACTAATTTACCTTTAGCAATGCAGTAATAATCATCTGTTTGGTATGCTCTGTAACGACTACCAGTCTGAATGAAATGGAGTAATCTATTAAACTGTTGCGTAGGGTTGGGCAGTACCAGGAAAGTGAGTACAGGTATACGCAGCACATCAGTACCAGGATTTGTCTAAGTACCGGTACTGATCACGCGTTTGAAGTGATAAAAACATGAGGTTCTCTGCGCTCTACACTGTGGTAGAAATGCAGTAACTTGTATTCATGTCTTCAAGGAAATGCATTTGAAAAACCACCAAACGGTGGGAAAAAAGTTTCATTTGTGCAACTCCAGCAGTGTTTGAGAGTGGTACTGTGCATAGCAACTAAATCAGTGACCAAATTTTTGCTGACTTGATCATGCGCCAACATCCCCACTCGCCATTTGTGGCATAGAAATTCAGTGACAAGGCGCCACTCAGCATTAAATTCTTAAGTCAGGTGATCTAATTACTGTACATTACGTACAAATTCTTTTGTAACATAAAATCGTTGAAAATTTGTTTGGATGAACCCTCCTCCAGAAATGCAAAGTCGCTGTCAATGCCGCTTATTTACACAAACAACGTAATTTTCATGATACAAGGTCTAGGGGTCATATAACACGTAACCTTGCTCGAAGCGAGCGACTGTGCAATTTCAATGGGAAAATTTCACCTGTTGATCACAAACTCAGTTCCAAGCGGTCTATGCCCCGCCCCAAAGACCCCAATGTGGGACGACTGACAGCCTTGAAGTGAATGACATTGTGTGCGAGTTCATAGATCGATTCATTGACCTCACTTCCTGCAATTTTCGACAGCCAGTCACGAATGGCAGGCAGGACCTGCATTCATAATTAGATGCCAGGTCAGGAACGTTGCTTATGATCATGCATGACATTCCCAATCCAACTTGTACATTTTATGTAAATGAGACGTTCATTATCAATGGAGTCAATTCAGTGATGTAAAAGGGTTCCCACTTGTCGCAATCCATAGCAGGATTACTGTGGGAAATCTTTCCTACCAGAGTGTGCCTGCCTGTCTATTGTTGTAGTCAGGGTTGCCAGTCTGGTGTTTGAAACATCAAAATAGCGAAATTTGTGGGGTTTTTTTAACCTTTGTGTATCTACCTTGTGCAGATTGAGTATGTGCTGTTGTACATTGTACAACTGAGTGTTGAAACATTGACAATCGTTGCACTGTACAAAAATACAGGGTTCAGTTTCCTCAAGTAGGAGCTGGTTTTGTTTTGGCATTTTTTCAGATGATTTGGAGTACAATTTGGCCGGTCACTCCACAAACAAACTGGCAATCCTGGTTGAAATCACTATAAGCTCATCGATTGGGTAACGAAGGAAATTAAATTACATGCGAAAGCTATAGCAGCAGAATAATTTGAAAAAGTTATGCCACAGACGTAGGAGGCAGTTAAAGTTAACATTTTAAATCACAAAATTACTCATAACTCAAAAACGGAAGAAGATACAGACTTTCTCCTTTGGTTAAGGGAATGTCAAAAAGTATTTTGCGTATGACCTTTCCATCTGTGCAAATTTCTACAATTTCACATCTGTGATGTCAAATTTTTGGCTGGCATTGTCCTAAAAGTTTCATCAGTGGTACTTAACATGGTAAAACATAGAATGATCAGCAGCAGTTCTGCTACTATATGACGGTCACTGACTTTGTGCTCAAATGCCATAGAAAGCAATTTTCAAACATTTCAAACTGCTTGTTTCTGTTCTGTTTGTTTTACATTTAAAAACAACCTAATTTTCAGCCAAGCATTAAAAAATACCGGCACTCACACAGATTCAGCCTGTGGTGCTGCGATTACCAGTACTGCGAATAGTGGTACTCACTTGGATACCCGGATACCGCCCTACCCTGCTGTTGTGTACACGTAAGCCTAAAACAATCAACTATGAAAACAATATCATGCCTGATGATGTGCAGACTATTTCACAACACAGATTTTGAGTGTGATTAATTGGACTTTCAACGCTTTAATTCTCCATTTCTTTTGAGTAATCCATTACCACTGTCAGCAATGGCGCTACAGTTTGAAACAGAGGGCAGAGTAACCATGAAATCATTCCCATGAAGTGCTACAGTGAAACCAATGTGAAGAGCTGTGTTACAGTTGATGTACCATTCAATATTGTTAATATCCTCCTACCCATCAAGCAGCTACTGTAGCAACTTTAAGAGTTAACTTCTCATCTGAATCAGATTGATTAATGAATAACAGAAAACAGAACAATCCTCATCCTTGCCCTGTTGTCAGTATTCAAAGATAATTTTGTTGTCCCATTTTGGGTTTGAATTTTTTATTTCCTTCACTGTTTTGCTCGTGTGGAACTTTTTTTGTTCTGAGATATTGAGAGATTACAAATGCCCATTTTGAGGTAAAACTTTTACCCTGCCTGACTGCATAATTAACTGTCAATGTTAACCAAACATATGTCCATCCAGCTCATATATTGCAAAAATTTGTGTGGTATGAGAGAAAATTGAGAATATCCGCCTCGCTCCAATGAAACGTCCTTGAACATGAGACTGACTGACTGATTAACTAACTGAGTGACTGACTGATTCAAATGTTTCTGCGATGTTCTCTAAGACTTCCTAGCCTGCGATTTGATGGTTATCACAGAACCCGACCATTATGCACAACACGTTCGTGTGGATGTACATTTTGAATGTTTGGAGGGATTGATTTCAAATTTTGTTTGAACAATTCTTTATGGTCAAAATATCACGAGCACAAATTACAATTGCCAGGCAGTCTGGAAACTGGAGTTTTGAGGGAAATACAGATGTGACATTAAAAATGAAGGCAGTGACATATCGATGTTGGAAAGTTGAGAATGAGTAATTTGCATTTTTAATGATTTCAGTTTTCTTTGATTAAAAATGATCTGAAACCTTAACAGAAGATTGCCTGCGACTTAGAATGTTTCTCACCACAAGATTTATTTTTCAGGCATAAACCAAAAGCAAAGAATAAGACAAGGAGAAATTTAAGAGAGAAATACTGTACAACTAAAGGTAGAGAAAGAAGACGTCTTCTGACGATGAAAGAAGAAAATTCCTCACTGTAGCAGCTTTGTAATTAACAAGTTTGAGCGAGTCAGGAGGTGGGGGGTCATCGGCCGCACCGCAAGTCGTTGGGACATTGGCTAGGACAGATGGTGGAGTGGGGACTTGTCAAGCTCTGGCTAAGGGGCAGAGGTGAGTCATCTGCTTGCCCACCCCCCTCCCTGCCATCAGCGAACCCAGCAGACTTGCAAAGTGGGCCATCCAACTCGTGTCCGATGGGTCCAGACACCCCGAGGAGTGTACGATTGGAACTGGGAAGCAATATCGGAACTCAGACCTGTGGAACCGGACCAGACAGGGCTTCCGGGCATGTCGGGCCAAGGCACACCATCACAACTCCAGGAGGGATCGTGACCCACTGGGAGCCACAAAGCACTCCCATGGGAGTCCTAGGTATCCTAGGCTCTGGCATCAAAGCTCTTTCTGGGACTGGTGGCAGCTTAAGGTTCCTCGACACGGAGATGAGCTGTCCCCACCACATTGAGATCAACCAGGATGCAGAGTCCGCTGGACGCCTCGCGGGGCGGAATGAGACCCCCCGGCCGAAGCCCCAGATTCCTGGTCGATCTTAAGGGAGCCAGAGCGTGAAACTCAGCTGCCTGAAACTGACCCCACCTTCTCCGCAGGCCTAGCCTTCCTCCCCTTCGACTTAGCTTTCGACTTAACTTCGGACAACCTAGCCGTGGTCCAGCGACTACGGAGGAATCTGGTAGGGCATTCAGTCAGCCCCTAAGTCTTTCCCTTCAGCCCTGTCGTCAAGAGTGGCACTCAGACCACTGCACTGCAAGACTAAATTCTTAGATTACTCTGATTTGCATAGTTAACCATTTCATTAGTCAAAAAAGAAAAGAAAAACTTTACTACGTCAGCATAAGATTAGATCTCATAGTTCTTCCTTTTTGACCAACATTCAAAACATTCAAACTCACAGCACAGGTATGCTACGTTGACTACACACAATACACATTATTTTTTCTCTTTTGTTTTCTGGCCTAAGGATGTAAAACCAAAAGGCAACTGTTACCTGTTTTTGTCTTTTTTTCTAGCTTGTCTCAATTGATATGACTGATAAGCAGTTTGTTGTGTGTCAAACAAGAAGGAAGGAATAAAATGATAAAGCAACTTAGGGGAAACAAGAGCAATGTTTACCTTGTCATGGATGAGTTAAGATCAGAGATATGAAACGACAACTAAGACTGATTCCTTCCCTGTTCATTGGAAAAGAAACAAAGGACTGCGTGACAAACGATGAAAGCTTTGCCACACTATTTTCATTTGCTAGAAAACTAATCACGTATCCTTTGGTCTATGGAAAATTCTGTTTACTGATGTACTAAACCATATGACATATATTGGTATCTTGTAGAACAACAATTTTCTGTTGATCTGTGTTTGGTTCAGTTGAAAAATCCTGACGAGTTTTCTTGTAAAGATTTCAAAGGAGACGACGCAGTTCTAGGGACATTGTTTGGGAGGGGAGAGAAGGGGGGGCATTAATTCACATTTCAGCATGGAAGTCAAACGCCACCATTAGGTGGCATGTGCAAACAAATGTTGCGATAAAAGCCACCCAGGCTGCAGGAAATGGCACTACTTAGGCCCCATTGTGTGTATCCGAATTTTATTTTGAAATCTCCTCTTTCAAAAGCTCAATACTCTTCCAAAAGTAAAGGTGAATGATACTTTACACATTTGCCCAATTTGAGCGGGACTAGCCAAAATTTGAGGCTAAAGTTCTCTCCCCCCTCACAGGTAGAACTACACCTGCTTTAAAGTGGGAAATTGAGTTGATATTCCAACAGTTTAAGAGGATTTAGACGGGCACAGTCACATGGCAATGCTTTTGGCATGATTGAGTAAGTGCCACCGATTATCAAAACATTTGAATTTTTGACACTGGCATTTACTGGCTGTGTGCATATGAATTACTGCTAATGAAAAAGAGTGTTTGGTTGAATTTCAAAAACCATCTTGAATCTTCAATTATTCACTCACTAATGTCCATCTGTATGGAACACATGGGGGTTCCCTTAATTTATTTGCCATTGATTAGAAAGTGAAGGAAACTTAGCAGGTTGGAGAAAATTAAGTTAATTTCATAAAACAACTCAATGAACCCCTCAAAAAACAATGTATATCTTTACATTAAGAAACAAGCACAAATTAGTCAACATTTGAGAGCAGCTGGGGTCACTAAAATGTCAAAAACTTACCTCCCTCCACATAAACAGAATTTATCCACATACAGACTAAAGGTAATCTTATGATTCACTTTTTACAGTGTAAACAAAAACCTCTTTCATGAAGTTCCAACTACTCCCATTTAAGTCACAAAATAAAGACTATTGTATTGTGTGATATTATCATGGACAGCTATTGTTCCTAAAGGGTTAACCACCTGTGTAAATGGTATCAGTCAATAGAACCAGCGAGCACAATGTCCTCAGCCATACTATCTGCCCAAGAACAGAAAGAAATTCAAACAAAGGAGATCGCCCAGGTGTTGATGTACAGTATGTGGAAATTCAATTCACTACATAACTGACAACAAATTACATCTTTGTCAGATCTGTTCTCCTACTGAACAAAACTTTCCACCTGGGGAATAGAAAATAAGGAGAAATTAATTCCTGGTTTAGGCAGAGAGCATATCACATGTATCACTGGCAACATCTTGGTTAAGACTGGCTGAAAAACTACTCCTTGCTCCCATGTTATCTCACTTACACAGTATTTTCAGTTTCCATTTCATCCTCCCCAACCCTGGCCATCACTCACATCAAAGTTTGATACCAAATTGCAGCTCCCATTTTTACATTTGTTGCTAAACAAGGAAATTAAAAAAATATGTTTATGCCTCTGTGGACAGTGAAACCTACACTAGCAGTCAAAAAGATTACCCCACCACTCAATGGTGCAGGTATTCATGAGTGACTGCAATTCCTTGATCACACTAATGTACTCCTTTAACCTTGGTCACAGAGAACCCACAATCAGTTCTGGCACCATACCCCTCAGCCCAGGCTTGTCCCCTCATTTGCCTTTCACTGGAGTTGCTTACAACATATGTGTTTCACTGGTATAATATATGAGAATGACCATATTGCAAAAGTTATTGCAGGGTGGCCTTGAAAGGTGTTTTGGTGACCACAATGTGGGATACGGAGTTTGAAATCATTCACTAGTGGTTGGTGGTTCCCTGCTTGAAGTTTACAGAAAATGGAATTGTTGCTGACGAAACCACATGTGGTAAATTGGTGACAGGAAGGTATAACAGATTTTTAAGAAAGAATTATGTTCTTTCCTTCAAAGTCTTCTTCCAAAGGGAACTCCATCCCTACACAGTTTATGGGTAGAAAAATTTACTTATACTTGATTGATATGTGTACTAACATTTCAATTGTATTGAGAGGCCTTTTGGAAAACATGTTGGCTCCTTCCCCACAACTACCAGTGTGGGTATTCAACAATGCAATGGCCATACTCGTGCTCCACACTTTACACTGTGCAACCCTGAGAGGCAAAGGAAGTGAATACTCAAGATTTGGTTTGAAACATCCAACTTGGAGACTTTTCTGATCATTTTGCAAGTCTTGGTGCGAGCGTTGAGCAAGGACGAATCAAGGCAGGGAAGGGATGGCCCCGTGCCGCATTACTTCATTCAGCAGCGTTGTGGAACAGTGTATCAGTGTGAGCAAGAACTACATGTCTACAACTTGAATTTGTGAAACTCTCCTTGCTCTCTTTTTTTCAGGATACATGTAGGTCTGCATTACTCAAAAGAATGTCAACTGCAAAGGGAGGTAGAGTACACTAACTAGGTGTTTTGCCAGGAAATCCACAATCCCGTACAAACTAGGAGCACATAAGTAATTGTGATGACACTTTGGTTTCTTCCACTTGTAAGTTAACGAATCATCCTCCCACTGGGCAGGAATGGCATTGAGAGGTTTCTCCAGGTGTGATGTTATCAAGGTCCACTATTTGTGTGTGTGTGAGGGTGTGTGCGGGTGTGTGTGTGTGTGTGTGAGAGTGAGATTTAAATCTAAGCATTCTTAACATGTATACTTGACTATGCAATCAGATGATAGAGTATAAATTTAATGAGATGCCTTTCTATGGCAATTACTAATACATCTGATCCTTATATCGAGAGCCAGAAAAATAAACCAGAATGCACAAATGCATAGTGGTTTTGATGATTTCATTATGATGATTTTTATAAATCTGACATATGATGATTACTGATACGTCTCAACATGCACAACTGTGCATTACAATTACAGTGATGCAACACCTATATGTTAAAATATGAGATAGTAGCTTAAGGCTTCCCTCTTTGAGATATCATTTTCCCAGGTTGTCACATTTGATCTCTTCTGACTTTGACCCCAAACAACCTTTGACCTCCACCAAAACCAATAGGGTTCTTCTACTCAATGTGCTGCACCTACACATTACATATGAAGATTTGTAAAAGCTTCCCTCCTCGACATATATCCTGTTTACGAGATTTTCACATTTTGACCCCTACTGACCCCAAATGACCTTTTACATCCACCAAAAACAATAGGAATCTTCTACTCAAATGTGTACACCTACATAACAAATATGAGATCTGTCCAAGCTTTGATTCTTGAGATATGTTTACAAGGTTTTCTGAGGAACTGATGCATGGGTCCATTGTGCAGGTGACCCTTTACCTGGCAGAGTGCTCCCTGCTCCTGCAATATGACTGCACCATGAAGATATCATCCCTTTGTGCAGCAACCCACTGAACAATAAATAGCACAATATTTGGCCAAGTACCATAGTACCTTTTGAAAGTAATGCACTGGATTTTAGTCTTAGCATTAGTTTAGGGTTTAGGGTTTCACTCTATAATCTGTTTTTGTTTGGTGATGCATGCAACGATTTTGTTCGAGGAAGGTTTGAACTGGGCATTACACCTTCATGTGATTACTTGAAGTAGACTGCATGCAGTTTATGTATAGCTGTGGCAATGTATTCCATTGTTAAACTTTCACTGGATTTTATGTAACTATGTTTATTTTGACAGTTAACATTGGTATGATTCAAACTTACGTTGTATAATTATTGAGTTTGACAAACTAAACATCAGACGTCAAAAGGACATTAGCAACTAAAGTAAGTTCATTTTTTATGTTTCAAAACTTGGCTGGATTCCATAAAGATTTGTCCCCCCACAAAAGAAAAAGGTTATCAGCGGTCCTGCCGTAGATATAAAGAAGAAATATTTTGTGATCACAAAGCAGTACATGGAATATATTCAACATAGTTATGGCTGAAAGAATGCACGAAGGATAAAATATCTACACTAATCATTACAAGAGGATTGGTTCAGGTATCAACAAGCATCTATATCCTGAATTAAATAGGCCTACAACGTTTTAAACAAAACGAGAAATCCGCATATATACTGTATGAGGCTTGAGCAATGTACGAGGAACATTGCTCCAAGCCAACTGCATATATACTCGACATCAGATCAGTGTTTCCTAAGACAAAATACATTGGGGGCCATCCAAAAACAATGAACTATCAACAAAATTGACCCACTTTACATGTTAGCAGCATACAACTGTCCACTGTATCCACAAACATCATTGAGCCAAAATTGCCAAGTCATTGCGTCAAAATCACTTCATAGTGGATCATCAGAAATGCTCTATCAGATATGAAAATGCACAGATCCTCCGACATTAGATTGTAGTCCACTGTTTCATTAGAATTTTCTCTAACTTTTGGCAAGCAAGACAGTGAATAATGGTTTTAGAGGGCGCTTCTCCTTCCTTGTTTGAATGTGGAGTTCAATGTCCAAACTTAAAACCTGTCGACTGGTATGATGCAATCACCGACACAGAGGAGGAGAATCGGTTGCCAAGGCAGAGAAATTAAGTCACATAATTGGAGGCAATTGCTTTTCAACATGCATACTCAGGACATTTTCAGCCTCCTGAAGCATATCGGGTGGGAGAGGGCATTCTGCGATATGCATACATGTATGAAAGAAGGACACTTGCAAGTTTCCCTGCTTTGTATGTTATCAAGGGATTAAATTAATACAACAAAAGTTTCAGAGTCCCCCAGGGAAATAAAAACTTGAAATATCCATCATACAAAGATGAAAGTAAAACCACTAATTTGCAACATCCTTTCTGAAAAAGGAATAACAAGTGATTACTTTAACATGAGGGTTTCACTTTCTGAAAATTGAGTACAAAGCAACCATGTGGTTGCCAACAACTGCTGTATTCAGCAGTCTGCAAGGGATCTGTAGACAAACATAGGTACATGTTCAGTTGAATTGCCTACTGTTCAGTACTTACAACAACACTGCATTTGGCAGGCAATCAAAACCGCCGAGGTAGCTCGACGAGCACAATGAAATGATCCACATGAGGTATACTTTTAACTCCTACATCCTGTAGCCTACATTATTTAATAGTTTCCACTTACCTGATATATCATATGCCCTCCATAATTTCGATGGATTTATAGGGTTATACTGCAGGGATTTCTGTTAGTTTTGATTTTGACATGTGATTACTATGCAACAAGAGACCAAGGACACTAAGGTTCCTTGCATGAAGATTATTTTAAATCAACTGTAGTCATTTTGTCTTAACCAAGGTTAATAAACAATTTATCACATGTAAAAAAAAAATGTTTGGGCTCCATTTAGTCCACAAGAATGCTGACTGGCCAAAGGTACTCCACCACCATAGTAAAATCTGAAAAACCCTCAACACTGTAACATATGATCTGTTGAAGAACTACGTACATCACTTTGCACAATGTAATAAGTTATGGCCAATATGGCCCAGCCAGAAGCTGGACCCACAAATGTTGAACATTCCTCATTGTAATACAAAATATGTGCAGAAAAATTTCTTAAAATGGCCCCTATGGCCCATTTGGACCTTGGATGGCAAAATCTTGGACACCCTAAAGGCACCATTACCATAATGCATTAATATATACGACGTATAAACTTAATAACTTGAGATATCATGTTAAAAGGGTTTTCAGAGTTTTGTCCCCAGTGCCCCCAGATGACCTTCCCACAGAGTTAGAGCGTACCACAGAAGTGTCACAGAAACACAGAGTCTCGCCACAGTGCCCCCAGACAATCTTTGACCTCCACCAAAAACAATAGGGCACACCTTCTTAATATGACAAACCTACATACCAAGTTAGCCTTTTATTTGACTCTCGCCTATTGAGTAAGAACATACCCAAGCAAGTGTCACAGAAACAGAGTTTTACTCCCAGAGTCCCAAGCAAGTGTCACAGACAAACACACATACTGTACTGTACACACACATACACCAAATTGACTGCATAGGTTTCTTTGCTTACCTCAGGAACCAAGAACTGAAAGTGAGGTGTTAATGACAACAGTGCCATCAAAAGGTCTAAAAATTCTCACTTATCATCAATTCTCACTTACTTTTGAGCAAATAAAAGAGAAATGATGCATTTAGCTCTGATAAACTTGAATTTATGTAGTCTGTTTTAGTCACTTGAAATGTTTTGTCAATTCAAGATCAATATATTTTTACATTATGCCTTGAAAAGTAATGTGTTCTGACATCCTTTAAATACCATAATACCTATCACTATACAATCAATTAGCTATGTCTACTCAGGGAGTTGCTATTTGGTCCACTGTATTCATTGACTAGTACTTTAGAAGGCAAAAATATCTCTCTGTTTAGCACAAATCACAGTTTACATTCAAAGATTCTTAATCTGTTGAACACAAACATTTCCTGTGACAATTCACATTGTCACTTATGGTAAGTTTTTGTAGGAAATTTCCTCTTTTTTAGGGGAAGGAGGTTAAATTTATTAATCACAATAGTGAAAAAAAATTCCTACACAACTACTCATCATCCTCTAATTTTTTTTTAAAACGGTACCCTCCACACAAATTTCATGCAACCGAGACACATACCGTACTTAAGTGTCAGATAAGCAGAAAAACATGATTTGTTCAATGGCTACAGTACAATTGACTCTCCTTGGTCTGCTCCAGGAGGTCAGGAGACGAAGGAGAGATAAAGGTCTAGTCGCATCCTTCGCAACTGAATCTGAATGAAGACCACCATGTTTACATGCAAGTAAATGTAAATCTTGAAATGAAGACCAAAATATTTCTATCCGTTAATGGCTTTGAATGAGACCACAATGTTTTCAATCCACTGAAGACGGTATTGATCTCAATGTTTCTATCCATCAATGCCTTTGAATACATTAATGTCTTTATCCAGTCATGCCTTTGTTAAATAAAGACCATAAGTGATGCTTCTACCTACTGACGTCTTTAAAAGAAATCCGCAATGTGTATTCCAGTAATGTCAAGTTTCATTAACCACACAAAGGTCACCTTAACATCAAGCATTACCATCAAATTTCAAGGAGCCACCCAGGAACAAAACTGAAATATTTGCAACAAACAATAATGAACTTGATGAGACTGTATGTATACAGCAAACTGACTTCTCATCTGTTACTGGAAGGCAAAATGTATGATCGCCATATTGTTTCATTTTCAATTTGTTACTCCTGAAAACTCAAATCAAGTTTTCAAACATTCATGACATGGCTTTCCTAAAATATACAGGTATCGTGAGCAGCATCGTACTGTGACCTACTGAAGCCTGGGTAGCACCTCTCGGGCTGCCAGCCCTGTGTGGCTGCTGCCCCGAAGAATCTGTCGGCGATGGTCAAACGTTCCTTTCACGAAGCCCAAAACTTAGTAAACAACATCACCACTGCAGTTGACTACCCACGGTAGTCATGAAAAGAGCTACACAAGGAATCAACGAAAGGAAAGACAGACCACCATCAGTGCCACTAAAAAGCCCAACCCTGTTTGAAAATCAACAGGTCCTTGCTGCTCATAACAATTCGTCAAAGATCATCAGTTAATTGGTTAACATATTGCTACAGACAAAATTCCTCACTGGGACATTATCCTACCCATGAATTTAAATGTTTATCACCTTGACAGTCTAGACAACATCCATTTTACAACATTCTTTTCTTCTCTGTGCAATATTTCACTGCCCAGTGGCAGCATTCAAAGAACAAAAACTGAATATATTTACAGCAGTGAAACATCGACAAAATGTCTGTGAAAAACTACCAGCAAATTCATCTTCTGCCACTTCTTTTTTTTTTTCTGTCCCTTGGTTTTAAAATGAAGCAGATTTGGAAGATGAATACACTGCAGTGCAGCACTACATGGGAACTGGCTGCAAATGGATCTCAATTATATTTGCCTGCAACTTGGCAAAGTCTGGCTGGTTCTTGCAAAACGCTAAATTTGACAAGACGTGTCTCTGAATGCCTTAAGCTTGTAGAGAGAATGCACCTAACCATGCTGTATGTGGTTCATAATTGTCATGCTGTTTGGCTCGACTGCATGTATCAGGTAAAAGACATGTGACTCTTAATGTAACTAGAGCGAAAAGGTTTTGCCGAATTGCTTACAATGTGAGGCACTGTGAAGTACAAAGACACAACAGACAATCTGAGCAAGAGACAACATCAATTGGAAATTTGTGTTATGGTGCACATTGAACAGAATTTTGTGCAACATTGTTTTTGTTTCTTTTAAACACGTGAGTCATTTTGAAATTTCACTATCTACAATGAGAACAGGAGGAAGATGAGAACCCACCTGAAAATGCATTTTGGCAAACATGTTAAGGCCCTAGCATTGAAAAAATTTTGTGAAATTACAGTACAAGATGCAGTACTTTGCACAACATCAATTTAATTCTTTGACATTGTCCCTAACCCCATCCTCCTTCAATTCAGTAATAATAATGGAACAGCTTCTTTGACAGAATGATAAAGTGATGTACCTCCCTTCTTGTACTGTGAATAGTAGCAGCAGTGATGAAGCACCACAAATGATAATGGTAGAGCTGGATATAGCAAACCTTTTACACACCCAATCATATATGCAGTATGCCCACAAACATCTTGGTTTTGATTTTATTCATGAATATTCAACCTCTTTCCAAAAAATGTTACAGTACAAAAATTTCACAAGGTCCTTCCAATTATGTTGTTATCCTACATTCACCAGTCCATGTACAAAGACTTTGTTCACCTTGTTTACTTGCATTAATTTATAAAATGTAAGGGTACAGTGCGGTTTGATTTCAACTGCACACTGTTCAACAGCAGCACAGAGCAACAACCAAACCATTCTCTGCCACCTGCATGGTGCAAATGTGGCAGCTACGAATTGAACGTAATTTGTAGCCACACAAATAAAGAAAAAAAAAGGGATTGAAGAATTGTGAACCCATGGTGCAGCAAGCCTGTAAACTGAAAATGACTACATACTATAAACCCCATAGGTAAGTCAAAAATTACTTCATGTGACCAAAACTGAGACCTTCTGGAATGCATAAAACTTTGTCCAATGCTTCCCAATGACCTCAAACATACTGTAATGTTCCACTATCATTTATATGTGGAGCAAAGAATTGATGATCCACCTACCCATGGATAGTAACCAAATGTGAATGCAGGACATCAAATCACACGTGAAGGCGGAGGTCCTCCACGACGACTTCCCCACTGTGTGCCTTTGCTAAAAACTTAAATCACAGAGGGAAGGCACTTACAACAGTGATGTCAGTACCATGTGTACTAAGTGAATAAGACAAAACTGTACAGTATCTATGATGAAACGGAAGTTCCTTTTTTGCTTTTGTGACAAAATTCTGGTTTGAAGATCCCACAAATCATACTGTATATCACATGCAAACTGATACAGAGAGTTGCCATCACATGGGAATGAAGGCATCAAAATTTCACATTTAGACATTTCCATGCCTTCATCCTGCTCACCATGCAGCATGCTCGCTGCTCTCATCCTAACTTTACCTCAAATTTTCAAAGCAATTTACTATTTTTTTTATTTAATATGTCATGAAAATGTGCCTCAAGGCAAACAGGGTAAAATAAGCAATGAATTTAAAACTACCTGTGGAGAGCATATAATGTGCAGTACTGTATGCAAAAACCCTGAATTTTTTCACAAATATTTCATGAATTTGGGGATTTAAAAAACTTGCATACAGATACCAACATTAACAATATACAGCACATGTCCAAGGTAGCTGAAAGTGAAGTGCACCTATTGCTGTCACCTACCTGATGTTCACTTCATTGTGGGAAGTGCTATGACCCTGAACTATATACTTTATCTCACTGTTTTAAAATAGACCAGATTAGAACTTCAATTAAACTGAAAGGAAATTAATTCTTTGATCAATATTCATCACTGACTTATGAAACAACGCAAAATTGAAACAATGGGGACCAACAAAAAAAAAAAAAAAAAACATTAGCAAAGTGCATTAAGACGAAGATACAATACATCCTTGAAATGCACTGATCTTTGAAAGCATCCTTCTATAAACAGTTTTTCGTGCACACGACGGATGGCACTATGTGACAAATGTACAGAATAGATCACAGTAACATTCGAAGTTTAAGTTAAAACGCACTATGGGACAGCACATCCTAGGCTCACCACATCACTGAAAAGAGCAATTAAGCTATTTAAATAACAAAACACCTATTGACAGAGACGGGGCCGCTACACTACCACTGTACTGACAAACCATAGAAGTTTTCTACAGTAACTCAGGATACCGACGTCAATAACCCCACTAATATAGATGAAGTGCAAATTACATAGCATGCACAAAAGATAAGTCAATTGCTAGAATCACAATTTATATACGGCTATTGTTTTGTTACACTACATAAGATCTACGTCCACTTTGGCTTCTGCCAAAATCACAATATCATTTGGGGACAATACAATTTGTCAATATCAATGTGATATTTTTCCAAATTTGCACATCGTACCGTACATATCGGCTGCAACATCTCAAAATGATACTGCTCCAGCAATCAGAGAGACAGCAAATTTCTCTAATGGAAAGTATAATTAGTTTATAACTTTGTTAATTTCAAAATGGGGCATCGACGATGATATTTTCCTTATGAATTACTTTAAACTGCCACTGAAATTCTAAGACTATACTCACTATAAAAAAAAATTAAGTGTTTGCACTTTTCAAATTCACTGAGGTCAGCAATCTGTGTAATTTCATTGTCTGATTAGACAAGGAGAGCAAGAGATGGGTAGTTGTGCAGGGGTTGCTTTGTGTTTGTGAACCACCAAAATGCAATGGCACTGTGAATGAGCGAATGTAAGTGAATTAAGGCAGCACTTAGATAAACAATAAAATTATCTTGATTGCAAACTTTGAAAGAAGTGAAGTGAACCAAGTTAAAATTATGCATTTTCATCATTGTAATGGGTGCAAATTATTTGTGATCACAAGAGTGTATTAACCCAGTTGAACATATATCCCTTTCAGCCTTGTGAGAAATAGTTTGTTGCGACTGATACCATTCCATATCGCACCAAATTTGTAACACAGATCAAACGTAACGATGACATGCCACAGTCCCTTACACCTCAATTACCACTTTTACATGAAATCCACCACAAAGCATGACAAGTTACAATAGAAGACCTACAGAAAACATCCTTGGAGAAACTATCTAAATTAAATCATATACAAAGTCCATAAAATTTGACCATAGGCTACACCACCCCGGGGTTCAAACTCACCAATATAACATACTCACTCATCAGTACATCCCACTCACAGAGGCAGAATACTTACCAATGGAGTTCAGTGACCAATGAAGCATACCCACCGATAAGGCATATTCTCTTACTGACACAGCATACTCAAAGAGATAGCATACTCACCAACAGCATACCAAATGGAAGCTACAGTATCACAGAAGACACTGATGAGATCGCACACCCAATGTGCAAAACAAGCTCACATTCAATTCAGGTTCACATCCCATAATGCGCATCATGCACACATACAGTGGGCCTACAGTGTGAGATCAACTCTATTCTGCAACCACTATGACTAATTGTGCAAGTATTATTGTAACACCACACAGCTCAGTCCAACAGCAGAGTTCTTATGAATAACACAGTGTGGTAGTTAAAATATAGGAACTGTGACATCACTGCATCTGCTGTCCAATCCTATTTAATCACACGGTGTCACACAGTGTATCATCCCACCACGCAGTACATCCACAGTATGCTTTAGTATAGTAGCTATGGCAGCAATACCATCTACAGGTATTAGGCATCACATGCTAAGTACACGACGCAGGAAATATCTGTGGCAGCCCCAACCATATGGAACAACCTCCCTTTCAAAATTCGTACTGCAACATCTCTGAACTCTTCAAGAGATTACTCAAAACACACCTGTTCAAAGACTGAACCTTTGTTAAGCGCTTTGCGATTGTACTTATATTAGGCGCTATTTAAATCTATCCTATTACTATTATTATTATTGTGTACTATCCTACCATACTGTAGATCTTCACACTACAGAACAGATTCCATGTTGATACGGAAAGTAATCCAATGATCACACCATCACTGCAGTCACTTATCATTAATAGTGTCAAGAAATTTGAAATGTCACATCACATCACAGCTAGCCCCTATACTGTTAAGTCCTACCTGTACTGTAGTGTTAAACCACACATGTGTAAGTGCTGCACCACTGTTTAGTTACTTAACTTTACATACTAGTACAACACTTACTGTAGGCATTCACTGTATATAAGCACTCACTCCACCACAGTCACACTCGTCAATGCATCTTGAAGAAACAAAGGCCAAATTTTCTCATTGTTAAACTGTACTGTGTGTAGTAATCCCTACTACTTGCTACTGTACAGTATAAATCTCCAGTGAGAACAAGGAATATCCTGCTACTGTACAACACAAATTTCTAGGTTATTGTGTAGTAATCCCCTGTAGCTGTGCAGTGCAGTAGGAAATTGACAGGGGAAACTGCCCACTATATTTACAGTAAGTAATAGAAGTCCACTCTGAATTACTGATAAGGTAGATGACAGTTACACAATAACCTGTGGATTACATCATTTCACTCTAAACTTTAATGGATTATACCAACATAATGTAACACCCATACTAAAGTGCAGCTTGTGCCAATGGAAAGATTGCAACAGGTGAAGGATTCACATTGTAACTAAAGACAGATGCATTCTACAGCTACTACTCTCATACAGTAGATAACCAAAATCAAGCAATCAGTGAAGCAGTCCAATTATTTCAACAGGGTTGCCTCTGTTTACTTTGAAAGTCAAACAGCGCTTAGGACTAGATATGACACAGTTACTGTACATCAAATTGAGCATCTACTCTTTCAATAAAAGACAATACATCTTCACATTGACACAGAAATTAAAAGCATTTTCAAATGCTGGAGATGTTTACAATTCGTCAAACTGAATGGAAGCTCCAACATTTTTGGAGGCAGTGAATAAAATCCCAAAAGCATGTGAACTTTGTGAAGCAAAGAAATGTTCACCAAAAGAGACTAAAGGAAAAAAAAAGAAAGAAAAAAAATCATGGAAAGTTAAAGCATGCATATGTAACATTAGGAGTACGATACCTGGGCACCAAAACAACACAAAGCCATGGCACTCTGATAGAAGAAAGAACACAACAATTATAACTGACAAAGTGAGAAAGGACAATAACAACAACATGCAAAAAACATCAATATTGAACATGCTTTACATTAACTTTTACAATGTATTCTTCAAGCAGTAGGCTCAGTATGTATCGATCAGGCAAGTATGTTATTGATTATAGAAATGGTTAACACATTGTTTTCATGCTAGGACGGCAGTATAGCATATATTACACACTTTCCATTGTTCTCTGTTAGTTGGTGCTACTGTATGAGTGAGCAGAACACCAGAAAATCAATGATGCATGAGAACTACAGTACCATAACATGCATGCCCCCAGTCACCTGGCTTAGACCCAGTCACCATTCAAATGTAATTAATATAAATTTGCTGCCTTGTTAGTCACAAATGGCTATTTTTGGAATCATTACATCATATACAAAAATTACACACATTTTTTTTTTTTTTAATAAGGTATTCCAATCAAATACCATTAATGTATGCAGATGAATGGATGCTTTAATTAATATGAAGGTGATGGAGGCAGCTTAAAAAGGGAAAGCAAGGTTCAAGGAAAGTTTTCCATAACTGCATTCACATAGTATGCATGATCAGGACTGTAAATTGTAGATCTCCAATAGTAATGAGGTGAATATCCTGGCTGCTACAAATACTGTGCAACACGTCAGAAATTTGACTGACAACACCTGATGAATTGAAGAGATTTTCTTGAACACCTCTGCAGTATTATCACTTTCAAGTTGTTAAGAGGATTTTCGACCACCGCAAGCAAAGAGTCATTCTGGAGGTGAGTCACATCTCCTGAGACGTGTACATCCTTGACGTCTGGGGAACATTATCAGGTGGATGTATGTTATGAATACATTTGTTCAGCATGGACCAATGCACAGTGCACTACACTATAATCGATAGTAAGTTCACAGGATATTATGACAAATGACAAGTATTTTTACATGCAATTGGATCTTTGCTAATCAATATGTTCTGTCCTGTAGTTCCAACATATATGCATGTCAGAGCTACTGTAGTGCTTCACTTACATGAGGATAGTGAAAGGTAGTTGTCACAAGAACTGTGTTGTCTTCCGTCTAATAAACCATTAAAATCCATCCTGAAAATCTATAACTGGCAACTGGCTAAAGAAAAAGGACATATATTTGGACTAAAAATTTCTCAAGATGGTGGCCCTCTCAGCTGATAAGGGACACTTCAATTGAGATGTTCTTCCTTTTGAGTTCTGGGAGTTTTTACCAAACATCTGACTTTAACACATGAGGAACATGTCAAAATTTACTGAATCTAAAATTGAAAAGTTACACATAACTTAGAAGTCAACTTTTGTAATGGGGAATAACAATTTATTTTGGAAGAGAGAAACATGGCTGAGGCTTTTGAATGGCATTTTATCATCACTGAGGAGGCTATTGGGATGTTCTGTTCATCATGTGCAATGACTTTTAAGTTTTCTGTTTCTTCTCATTTCTGTCTCTGTTTTATAGTTATTTTTCATCATCTATAGACCTTCTTCTGACAAACTTTTAAGCATTCAACAAGAGAGCTGTGATTGGTGGATAATGACAATCGATCCCACGTATGGAAAATATAACAAAGTGCCCGAACTGTTTTGTCCGGCGATAGAAGTCCTGTTGATGCAACAAACTCATTACGGGTAAAATAAACATCTACACAAGTTGTCTTGTGGTACTTATAACTGCATGATCACTTACAAGCAACGATTCATGGTTAAAGATAAAATATCCTCATCTTTCCCCACTGAGAGGGAAATTCCCTTATGTCCTGTTGCTAAAACATCAAAAACATTAAAAAAGATCATACAAAAGCAGTGACATGCAGCAAATTGCACTGCAACTGGTGTAAGTATGTTTTCATGCAATACTTCATACAGTATTATGCAATGAGGAGTACACGTACATGCTGTACTGTGTACAGCCCAGTCTTTGCTACATGTGACATTACAACTGTTTTTCACAAAGCACTGCAAAACTTAAAAATCATAAATTAAAGCACATTCTGGTATGGTTCTACAGCCTATACATGGTTTCATCTTCGGAGCCTACTGTACTGTACTACACAGAGCAATTACAATTACCACTCATACAACAGTATCAATGGCCCAAACTTCACCAAAAAGCGACAAATTAATTATCGGCCGATGCTCTCTGCTGCATCTGTGCAGCAAGCTCCTCCGTAAACACGACACGTGCTGTTGTTGCAGCTTCGAGCGTGCGTAAATATATACATGGCAAGAGAAATTAACATGCAGTGGAACTTACAATGCAATGACTCATCAGAAACTATGAGGTCATTCCAGGCTAACATGCAGAACAAAGCTGGTCACTATTCATGTCATAATTACCCTTATTTCAGTCTCCTAAATGGAGAAAGGAGACTTTGCTTGAGGCAACTGATACATCCACAATAAATGCTAGTCTCCCTCTTCATCAGTGAGGTTTTCTGGGCAGATTTTACTAGACTGTATTGTGTGAATGAGCACTAAGTGTGTTGACATGTACAGTAAAGCATACCACCAAATATGGCATATGACTTCAGAATTTTACATTCCAAGAGGTGTAATTGGTCTACCATCTACTTTGACTTCTCCCCTGGTACACTGAACTTTAGGATCTCCAGTAAAGTTCTGGAAAGTCCTAACTACATTCTGATGGGAAACTAAAATTAAAAATAGATGTCATTTTTTTTTCTCTCTCATTATGTTTGCTCAGTATTACTTCCCATATAGTACTGTAGTTTGAGTCAAAGTTGTATTTTGGTACTGTACAGGTACAGCAATTGAAACGCCACTGAGTGAGAGAACTACAGTAAGCTTCCGTAGAAGTCCACTTCATGATTGAAATGTTGCTGCCACAGATTCACATCAACAGTCTCAATATGAGGCTGAGCTGTACAGGATAATGATGTTCATATGTTTCAAAAAGGCTACCATTACATTTTAGTGAAATGGTGGCCAATTTTCAAGCCGTGTCTGCATATACACAGAGATACACCTAAATTCTTCAGAGACAAGTGAGGAAGCAGGGAAGTACTGTAAAGAACATAATTACCCTTGACATCTAAGTTACAAGAGACAGTGAAGTCTGATTTAATGACTTCTGCTTTTCACATTTACGTTCAAATCTAAAATTCTTGGTGGCTTCCTATGAACATGGTTTCCATTGGGGATTTTGTTTTCCTTTTCTGACTGCACTTTCTTCCTGTAAAATGTCGACTGGATCCCCTTCTGTATGCTGTGTGTCTACACTGGTACAGTTCATTGGCCCTCGCAGTAGGAAAATGAGACCATAAAGCAACCAATGTCTCATGTAAGAATTGATGGATATGACTGTTACTGTACATGTATGCATGTATGTGTGTAAACTGGACACTGGTGCTATGTAGTCCATTACCTCTAACTCACCTTGAAATTAAATCACTACTTGTTGTTCACTTCAGGTTAGTGGCTGTGACAGGATTTCCTTTTTCCTGTGTTGTGTGCCTTGTTTTACTCTCCCTCCCTCTGTACACTGTGTTAAAAACTGTTGCTCCCACAGAGAATGCACACAATTTACAATGTACTTTTCATGCTGTATTGTATGGGTCTACAAAATGTCTGAACACAAGGCAGAAACTGAATAGCCTATATGCATAGCAGTATGAGGTGCAACAGTAGTCTGAATTAATAAAATGTAGTCTGAAAGTAAATTTTCTCTTTGTATTAAATCATGTCTCGAGGACACTTTTCCTGCATGAAAAAAAACCCAAATGTGCACTGACAAGCTTTGGGTTTGTCCTTTTGCTTTGTCCTTTTGCTAAGGTAACAAAATGTATGATATCATGCAAGGATTGGCCGATTGGATAGCACAGGGACAGTTACACTGCAGTGGCACAATATAAACAGAGGACTATGTAGTGCAACGCACTGCACACGAGTATTAGATCTGCATACCACCTAGACAGGACCTCTTTAGAGTGTAACTTTGAAGAGAACGTTTGTACTTAACTCCGGGACACATGACAGCAACTTGCAGAACTGTGTTCTAATATTTTCAGTGTTTTGTCAAACTAGATTCAAAGAAGAGTCTAACTTGCTTCCGTGCCATAGATCATAGTGGGACGTGCAATTGTTGTTCCGAGACAAAACTTACACAATGATTATTTCACAAAAAATCATATATGTGCCCCTAATCCATTGCAAAAAAAAATAACTTCTGAGTTTTACTAAATTTTTGCAAACATTGCAGAATAATCTTGTTGATTTTTGAACATACATTTACTGTTATGGCATTTGCATGACTTTGAAAAGAAAAAAGGGGGGAGGGGCTACCCATAAACCTCCAAACATGAAAGCTGAATGGATCGCTTTACCGTGGGAAAGAGTCTGGCTAAATGATCGCTGATAGTGCCTTTCCTAGATGCTGAGCAAAACAACACAAGGAGAACACTGGGTATGGAAAAAAAGAAGGAAGATGGGTACAACATCAAGTACAGTTCAAGTACAGTATAACTCCCATAGCTGCAGGACTATGCTTGTTTACACTCCTTTTTACTTGTTTATACCTTTTTGTATACTTGTTTACACTCAGTGTCTATAGTTGCACCATACACGCACGTCTCTAGCTCCTTGTTTGCCGATATCAATTGCCAATATCAGTTCCTTGAAAGGAAGCCTTACAATGCACATGTTTAAGAAAGCGATGCACTCACAGCCAGTGAAACATTGTCTTAATGGCTGTTTGGCAGTGATCATTAAGCTGTCCTACATACCTGTTAGTTACCTTCATGCATGCACAGATATGATGCAGATGCACACATGCATGCATTTTGAGAGATCTATGCTAGTTGTCTCACATAATTGAAAAAAGCAACAAAATGAAAAGCTTTAAAGGGTCACACTTAACAGTAATTTCCATGTATACAAGTGACTCACCGATGACTAAATTTAAGAAAATTGTGAGCATTCTTACTGTACTTTTTCTTTCTTCCATTTTCCTTTTTGGTAAATTATAACCAAAACTGAACCTTTTACAAACTCACCAAAATTAGTCAAAATTTTAAGGGCTTATCTTTTGTATCATGAATTTTTTTTACCAAAAATTCCTCATGGAAGAGTGATAAGCAAAAACCATCAACAAATGTACTCATGTGAAATGTTAAAGGTTTATGATAATGTTGACCACCAACCTCACTAGCACCCTAACTTAATCTCTTCAACAATGGGTCACATTCTTAAGAGTTCAACTAAGACTATAGAAACTAAAGGATACTGTAAGGTTTCAAATGTGACACTTTAGCACTTCTGCCCTGATCGACAGACCAGTCAAACTTCCTTCGTAAATCCCCGTGCCAATGTTGCTGAAAGTGGGTCAGCATTGTGTTGTCTAAAAGTGGGCTGCATAGACTGAAACTAGGTGTCTAAATAAATACGGTAGTTTCAAAGTCAAACACAGTATTGGCACAGTTTATTATGACAGAACACAATTAGGTTTATTTTTCTTTCAAAATTTACAAGAGTTTCAGTTCCTGTTCTACCCCCTTTTTGCTTGTATTGTAAACTCAGAGAAAAGTTAAAACAACTCCAAGTTATTTACAGCACCATAGGCAGAGGATACTGTGCACAGAGAGCTGCTATTAGGCGAAAAGATGGAAAATTTTATTACTGCTGATACTTTTAAGACCCACCACGATGAGTGAACATAAGCTGTTCAATAGGCTCAACGGTATTTCATTCCTTTATCAGGCAATTCCAGTTTGATATCATTCAAAGCAACAATTAAGTCAGCTCACCCTTAAACAATTAGCTCACTCAGAACAATGCTTTGATCCCGGGTGCTTAGCCGCCAACAGTTTCAAAGCAGGTGGCACAAAACTCAGAATCTCTGTTTTTACATGAATGAATTCATACATTTGTCCCTGTTCTTAATAAAACATGAACATGATCAAATGTACTGAAGAGGCAGAAATCTTATATTTGGTCAACTACTGTAGATGATAAGTTTCTTGAAATAGCCAGATATATGATTCTTTTTTGTGTTTGACACACAACCTTTATGCTACACATACATAAAATTTCAGCAACAAATGAATGTATGAAAAGGAAGCTCAGTGGAAAGAGGGAGGGGGAATTCAATAAGAGTAAGAAAATGTGTTCTTACTACCGGAGTACTGTTGGCAGCTTTCTTCAATTTCTGCCCTACAAATCCCCACTAAATCCCCTTCTCCCACCTCATGTAACGAACCACATCATCTAATATGGAATTATCATGAACTTGCCAACATGTTACAGACAATTCACATTGCAGCACTGGGCCACATCCATTTTCAGCTCTCTTTCACACCCAGGTCGCAGATGATATAAAAGATGACAACACTTCTACAGTGCACTTCATTGACTTCACTATAGGCAGGTGGTTTGAAAGTTCTAACAAAATGGCAGCTGTGACTGTCAGATGCTGGTGTTTAGAAACACGACTTGTTGAAAAATGCCAATAATCAATAATTTGTAACAGAAACTTGCCTCGACAGCCAAAACTAACAAACTTTTTAGTTGGTTTACTGAAACGGATGGTTATGTACGGGAACAGTCTGCATCATGTGGTACAAGTGTGCTAGAGCTGTGTGTGGTATGGCCAGAACTAATTCAGAAGGCTGCAGACTGAACAAAGTGCATGTACTTTGTTTTTAATTACAGTAGCAGCAACTCGCAATTGAGCTAATTAAGACTGCTTGACCAACTTGTCTCTCAAACTGGGGCCTAGTCATTCAAAATCATGCACAACAGATAATAAATTAACATTTATAATTATACTAACTTGGTATTCTGACATGTCCCCCACAATCTATGAATGTTAAAATTCTGAGAAAACCACATGTAAGTTGAACAACTTTGATATTCCTTGCCAATGTTCAAAGAGAATGGACAGTTAGACTACACAGTACAAATACTGCTCCACAAATGGCTACAAAAAGTAACCAATGACTTTACTAATTAATTTTACTGGTTTCCACCAACTAATGGCGTCTAAAAACTTCCACATCACACTTGATACCATCTTACTTCCTATTGATTCTCCCATAATCAAATGATTACAAAACTTAGACAAGGTTTAGTCAGTCGATGACATCATCAATACTGATCACCACATTCAGTCATTCACCTTTTTATTTTTCTTTCTTTTTTTTAGCACTGCAATGCATAATGGGTAAACAAACTCAATGCATTGTAAATACCTGGTCATTTAAACTCAAACAGTGGTGTTAAATGGTTAATTGAAGAACAGCAATTTTATTATAGGCATACAATTCAACACAACACAACACAATCAACACAAAACACTAGCATCATCATTGTGTAGTCGCTTCAAATTTGGTATTAGTGGACTACGATAGGGTCTCATAGGTGAGGAGGAAAGTACGCAAGGTTAAGCTTTGCTAAAATGAGACATACTGTACAGTACTGACAGAATTTTCTTTTCAGAGGAATGATAAAAAAAAAAAAAAAAATGTTGGTGTTTTGCTTCTTCAGAATCTGGGTACACTACAGCACTGTGCGTTGAGTACACATGTGGAAGTTAATTACTCCTTAATTACTGCAGATCTAGTAGGACATTTTGACATCAATAAAAAAAGGAACATTTTCATGCAATGTCACGTAGCAAAACATGCAGGCTAAAGAGTGTGGCCTTTAACAAGAGAAAACATAACACAAGTGTAAATACTTCCTGTTCATGATCAATTTCTTTTTTTAACTTCAACACACACAAAAAAAACAAAAAAACAGCAGTTCTGAGAACTAAGTAACTTTTAAAGGGCATTTTGCTATTAAGCCAAAGTTGAAATTGCTTCCATGCACCTCCAAGACTCTCTTTTCTAAGCATGTTTCTGGGCAAGAATGTAGAATTAATGTGGGTTAAAAGTGCAGCTATCATGAAACAATAAATTTGGTTAAGGTAATCATCACACAGTTTGCACTGCCAAGTATTCAGTGCTAAATGTTGTGCAATATGAAAATGACATTTTGGAATATCGGCTGTAAAATAAATTTCATTAAAATGTTGACAATAGTCACAAATTCCATAATAATCCATTCAATACTGACAACTTTTTCCTCTCTTATGCCTGCATTGATAATAAACATAAGTTTGTACATTTATGACCTCAGGAGAGGGACTCCCATGAAAGATACTGTATGTCTTATATCTTTGGCTAACTTAACATTATTTTGAGGAAAATAATAATAAATCAGAGGTTCTCAACCTTTTCTTCATGCCTGGACCCCTTAGGATGTTCAATCCTTTTAGGGACCCCTGTCAGGGCAAAGAAAATCTTTTGATTGAGTTACAACTTACACGTTATGGGAAATAAATGGTCTTACTCAAACTACAAGAAATTTAAATTGAATAAAAAAAAATTGTTGCAAAACTACACTTCCACTGTATGCCTATTTTTGAAAACGTAATTTCCTCATAAAGTTAGGTGCAATACTGCACATACAGGTATAAAATTTAGTATCACTGATTTATTGTTTGGTGAAGAAAAAGAATGTGTGTCCTTGTGTGACACAGAAGTAAAAAGGAGCATCACACGAACCAAACAGAATTAATGAAAAATGTGTGTAACAGGTAGTTATACTTTCCTTTTGTATTTTGTTAGTGTTAAAACTGAAAAGAAAACATGTGTACAAGTAATGTGAGTATTAGCCTCACTGACCCATTTTGTCAACAGCAAAGAAGTTCAAAATTGAATATGATTGGTCTGTAGTAGCACAACTTGTTCAAGTCTGCTCTATTGTAACAAATCGGTGAATCAAAAGGGACTTTGTCTGCTGCTTTGACCAGGAAAAATCAGGCGAGCTATGAGAATGATTACTACAGTAGTTTAGGAGTACGGGTTGCTACATGATTTACAACCTTAAATTATGCCTACAATTTTTTGTCTGAAATTTTCAAAACACCTTAGCTTTCGCAAACCCCTAATTTCTTTACAGACCCTTATTTTTTCTATGGAAACCCATGGACCAAATTACGGACCTCCAACAACATTCATGGACCCCTTGGGGGTCCCAGAACTTCAGGTTGAGAATCACTAACCATAAATGAACCAAGGGTGGTGTTTTTGATGCATGTAATGTATTTTCTTCTTTACAAAACAACGATATAACTTACCAATATGAGACATAGTTATTAAGTAGGTCTAACAAAAGAAATACTGACACTGAACAACACACCACATCATATTTGCATTTTCATCAGACTTTAAAAAGTCGCAACTCAAAAAGAGTATAGAAACATAATTCAAAACAGATTTTCATTCAGGTTTTCACTTTGCAACTTTTTACATGTGCATGTCACACAAGTTTTACTGCACTGTGAACTTTATTGTAGCCTATTGTGCACACAACATGTACACTACTGTAATGAAAACTTGGAAGTGTCTTTAAAAAGTGAAAGAAGGATACATGTTGTTACATAACATGGAAATGATTAGCAAGCCAAAGTTCTAGGAAAGTGTCAAAGACAGATCTGAACAATGTTCAGTAACTACACCTAATGCAAAGCAAGGACAAGGGAACAATAAACACTGCAACAGAAAGTTAACCATCAGCCATTAATCTGTACAATACAACGTACAGACCAAACAGCCATTCGAGAAAATATCCAGGTACATCATACTGTTGTAGGATTAGGGCACTCCGAAATGAAAGTTCAACAAGAGATTGAATAGTGTGCAGTGACGTTTAATGTAGAGATGGTTAAGTTTATCTCTGTTTCTAACAATACTGTACATGTACAGCACAGTAGTTTCAAACACTACGATGTAAACCTAAGTACCTGACAATTCCACCACTTGCTATTTAGCAGTTCATATTTAATTATTTATGAAGTGTACTGTGACTTAGAGAAGTTCATGATTTAGAACTTACAGTACTTAATCCTCAGATGCTCTCAGTTGCCATTTGATCCAGAAAATTTGCCAGGGTGACATTGGTTTTCATTAAGCACACAGAAATATGATCATTCACTGGATCATGGTAGTAATCGTTTGACTGATATGAGGATCGAGATGATTTCGTTGATTTTACCATTAAATTACCAATTTAATTTATAAGTATATCCATTTTGCAAGACCAATATGATGCAGCGGTGCGTGACCACCAGTATCTTAGCAATGAAAATCTTCTCTCTCCACTCACCTCACTCCAACTTTAATACAGGCCTTAATATTTTTCTTCATGTTAGTAAGGTTCATTAGACACTGTGTGTAAAAACATTGTGGGGGTATCGCCAGTTCACCACTGGGATCATTTGAAGAAAATAAACGTTTTCAATCATATAAACTTATCTGGCTACATTACTTGAAAGCAGGCTATACATGCCTAAAGTCAGTAACACCATCAACATTTCATGCAAACCGTTGATACTGTGTACACTGTCATATTGCAAACTCACACTTCGTGGTTCAGTTCTGAGCTAAGGTCAAACCACAACTTGTGTAAATTTCAAGATATAAGCTATGTGGTTGAAAAGTACTTCTGATATCAACCTCAGGTATGAAAAGCACAGTTTGATTAATGGCTGCACACTAGTTACATCATGTAATGGCACTGCACATAAATTTAATGCACACCTATGACAGGACTTCACAGAAGTTGCAACCATTTTCAGTTTTGGTTTCATTTTAATTACTGTTAACTCCTTTATTTTGTAATTGTAACATTGAAAGAGAATATAGTGCATAATTTTGAGGGACACTGATTGAGAAAGAAAAAAAATACAACAGTTTCATTAAATGAAGAAATGATAAACTTTGGTGCCTAGATATACTATAATACTGTAAAATTCAGCATTGATTGTTTGGCCTAAATGTACAGCGTAGTGTCACTCAATACTCCTGACCTGAAGACAGACTAACAGTAAGTACACCCAGGTTGTTTGCAACTTTACAATGTGCCACCCTACTGACATGGAAATTGCATTACAATCAAATATTCAATTACAGTATCACACAATATCCACAAGTTTAGATTAAGTACATGACACACACACAAAAAAAAAAAAAAAAATTGATGAAAATTTCCAAAAAACAGGCAAATACTCTATCAAGTTAACTTACAGTGGCACTACTGTATCAGACAAAAGACACGAAGAGTTCAAACAGAGAAATCCTTTAAGCGTATAGCTCTGCATTATAGGTTAGTGCTACCTTGGAAAGAGCATGGAATTAAAACTTGTCACATGTTAGCACTGCAAATGTGATTAATTTATTGGTTAGTACAGCTTGTCAAATTTGCTGATGACTTTCTTGCAGTCAGAAGGTTAATTATTCATGAGTCTATTTTTACAGTAACACTATGACATCTTCGAAAATAAATTATTCATGCAATTATCTAACCAAGTAGCAAAGCATGACAAACTTCAAATTTCTCAATTTCTGAAGACATACAGTACAGTATCAGTGCTTTGCAAATGGCAATTATCAAACAATTGAACAAATTTATGGATCTGAAGGACTTAAATTCAACTCACGGGAATTCTTGACCATCTAGGTCATTCAACCTGATGTGCACAACATTGAGTTTGACAAAGAGCTTGTAACCAATAGTTGTAATGCCCACATGAATGATGAACTTGTAGAATCCTTTCACAAATTGTATCAGTATTGGTAGCACTGGTACCTGTCCTTTGCCAGTGTACACTACAAAAATGTAATGTGCCTTGTATAACAAAGTCATGCTTAAGTTGTTCATAGAGAAATCAGGCTAATTTGCATACTACTTTTTAAAATTTTGTAATTTTTCTGACAAAAAAAAAAAAGTTCCAGCAGCCATGTTGTATATTAGACATTAACACTGTACATATTAACACACATTAAACATGTTGTCACCTATGTGTATCTATATGTGAGCTGATACAGTACTTAAATTCACTTTGCATACTTTGGTGAAATGTGAAAACCTCTGTGCATAGAGGAAATAATGGATGCATTGCAATAAACTTTAATCATATCTATATTATAACATACATGACTTGAAAACCTAAATAGCTCAGCTGTAGTATGATAGACTTCCCCAACCCCCCCCCTTTTTTTTTTTCATTTCTGTCTATTTTCTTCATGATGTCGGTCAACTGCTCCTTGATAGGATCGAGCAACTTTAACATTCTGGTATAGGAGACAAGCAGAAAATGATGGCACAGTATAATTTGTCAAATATACAAAGACCTCTTTAACTTTGGTCGTAATACTTTAATTTACACCTGACAAAACGGAAATCCATAACAATCACATTGAGGGTCTGATAGTGGTATTAAAGCAAAACCTCAAACTTAATGCTTAGTCAAAACACAAAGCATACTTTTGGAAAAAAATGTGAAACTGCTTCCATACTGCTAATGTCTCGTTGGGACTATTGTGTACTGTATACCCCATGCAGACACAAAGGCTCTTTATTTGAAACAATCACTCAGTGTGTAACACAAGGGAGTTGCTATTTGACAAATACAGTAGCAACTCACTGGTAACATTCCCATTAAGGATCTTGTTGAAACTTCCTCTGTCATTTTTGTTGATGGAAATGTCCATAAAGATTTTAGCAAACACTTTCAAACCTTGAAACATGTTACCCACCTGTGTATCCCTAAACGGATGAATCAAATTTTGTACTTGCCCACACTGTAACACTACAACAGCAAAAATTACACCAAGTGCTCACAGTCTGCCAATTTATTACATTGAGGCAAAGTACTGTACTGCATATAATTAATGGTCATGACATTGCTAGGCTAGGTCTACAGTGTAACAAACTGACCATTAGAAGTACCACTAAGGTCAGTAATACAATATTAACAGTCCATCGTCTAAGCCGCAGCAACCCAAATTCTAAGTAACATTGTACCATGTATTGCAGTATATATGAGATGAGGTGTAAAACTAGAAAGGTTAGAGAAATTGGTTACAACAGTAACACTAGAAAGACATAGGCCTGGAGTCTGGTTACACAATAATTTTGATAAAGCCTACAAAGGGATACTGTCCGACAGACATTTTCCGGCTTGAGTATTATCGTAACTAATATGTCATCGACTGGCGAAGTAAATGTATCTGTTCAAAAGTTTGATTCTGAATAAATGGGTTGTAACTCTGAGAATTGGAAGGATAACCAAAGAATTGGAAGGATAAACAAAAGACTAAGTGATCATTTTCTTACCCGTGATGTAGCTGAAGGACTCTCACTTTCAGTAGGTCGATGCCCTGTCCTCCGCGATGATACACTTCCATTGGAACCTAAATAACTTCCACCCTCCAGGGTGTTCTGTGCACTGGGGTTAACACTTGCCCCCCTGCCATTTTGGTCGGTACTCGGTCGCATAAATCCAAAATCGTCGTCCGCAGATCGTGTAAACGGGTCTCTACCTGTATAGTCAGGTCGAGGTGGGTGAGGTGCTTTCCTCCCGAATAATTTTAGCAACTTAGCAGCCATATTGCCCCAAACGATAATTCCAAGACAGGGATTCACATAACGCAACTTTGCAAAGCAATAAGAATTTCACAAGGTTGTTCGAACTATCCGAGAGAAATGTCCAAGGTTAGGCTACTGCTTTTTAACAGATCTTCATGTACAGGGATCGTGATAATCGTGATCACTTTATGTGTGGGATATGTATAATACGTACAGCGTGTACTATGCGTCACTTCTTGCAGCAAGTATAACGTGTGTATGGGGTAACTTCCAATTCCAGTCATTCGTCAGTCGTTTTGTTATTGTATGGGAAAGCCTATTTGTACGGTAGCCCCAAAAGGACCTTCGCGATGTATAGTAGTGGCCGTATACCTAAAAAATTCGCAAACTACACAGCATTTCATTGTAAATTACTGTTGACAGAAAGTGTTGTAGACTTATCACGGAGACATAATCCCCCCAACATTTTGAGGACTCGATACGTTATGTTGAAAATGTTAAGAAGAATAAACAAAAGTTTAAAGTTTGGGAGCTGGTGGATATAGTCCAGTTCCCGTCATGCTATATGATATGTGTTATCTCTCTCAGCAGTTCACTCAATATGGAAGCTGAAATATTTTTACCATTTTTTCTGTTTATCAATTACGTTTTTCTGTTTATCACATTTTTTGACATATCTCAACAAATTTCTTTCCCACCCACTTTCTTTTTTTGTGCCCCGTTAATCTGTCACAAGTGAGGATGAGAACTGAAAGAAACTTCCCATATTTAACTGGTGTTCTTTGTATATTTTATTGGAATTTCGGTGCGAGAGAGACTTACTTGAGTAAGTGAAACATACTGTACTTTATTATTAGACGCATGTATCATAACGTGCAGATATATTTTACATAGGCCTATCCCGCTGTGTGTGATGTATGCGCATCACATTTCCCCTTGATTCGTATAGAAATTTTTTTTTGTTTTTTGTATTAACATTTATTTCAGTCTTTTGGGTAAAGTTTACAAGGTGACGATTGAAATGGAAAATACATAAGCCCACCGTACAAAATCTGAAAAGAAAAGAGGCTGAGGAGTGTTCTGCAGGAAGCTTGGTGAAGCTTGTAGATCATTCCTTTGTAAATAGATATCACATAGAACCAGGGAGGTGATATTAGATGGAGATCTATCGAAAACTCTTTCGATAGAACCGATAGAGCTAGACGTTATAACATTTATTTAAACACACACACAAATACACACACTCAAACGAACAACAGACGGGAAGACAAAGTAAATAAATCATCGATAACTGGAAAAAGGGTAACTTCTAAGGGCTTTCATGAATAAACTGAATGAGCTCATTGTGTTTAGGTATGTAAAATTGCCAGGTATAATTCCCAAATTTGGCACGTGATTTCTTACAATTTGGTGAGATGATTTCGTTAAAAAAATGGTATAATATCGATTAGGATAATGATGTGTATGGCAGAACGTAGAGAAAAGAAATGTCGGAAAATAGGTCGGACATTATCATTCACGCATTTATAAGTAAAAGGACAGATGTGATTTTTGTTCAAGTTACATACATTTATCTTGTTCAAATGAGCGAAAGGTGATGGGTTTGTATAACTGAGGTAATGTTTGTTTGATATAAAGGAGTACAGTCATTAATGCTGGAGTTAAAAACGTGGCTGAATATTGAGACATATGTACTGTCCCCATAAAATATTGCAACACGAAAGGTAAGGAAGAACATAAGTTATAGGGGATAATCACGATGTTTTTACATAAGGCAATGTGTTATATCGATCCCCTGGAAACTTCCTCTCTGGTAAAGTTGATATGATCTTCCCATGAGAAGATGCTGATCAATATAATGACCCTTATAAACTTAATAGAATTTGATGACTTAACTTCACACCACAAAGCTTGATCAGTATCATAGTGAACATCAATACGAACTTTGTTTACATGGGGATATGAATATAATGGAGATGGTTTTCTCTATACGTCAATGAGATACTTTGTGAGCAAAAAACATTATTTCTTCATAAAATGAAAATCGGGGTATTTATAGCCCATGGATCATGAAAAGAAGCAAATTGTAGCATGCATATCTAAACCCTTTGAGAGAGCAAAAAAAAAAAGGCTCGGGGTGGAAGGACAGATAACGTCCCTCCTTACACACCTCCATAGCAACTGCGGTCCGTAAAAATGGTAACCATGAAACGTTCCCCCCCCCCCCCCATCCCCTACACCAAGAAAACCTGGCTTCGCTCCTGAATGTGTTACAAACGTGCACGCTTGCGCAGAATTCTTTCTCGGTCAATTTATACATCCATTGATACAATGAAACTTGCCTGAATGACACAAAGACATTTTCAGCACATGGATCTAGTATAAAACTAGAAATATTATGGCACCATTTTTCGTCTAAGACCTTCAAGACAACAGAAACGATTTAAAAAGGGGGAGCCCATCCCCTTACATCCCTCCCTCAATACGGTAGTCCAAAATATTGACAGAATGAGGGATTGTGGCCGATTGTGGAAGAGACCCCCGAAACCAAGGAAGGTCTGGCTACGCTCCTATTGTCGAGTTGAACCGTTGCACGAAATCTTGTGCATGGCATGCTTGTTATTGTGCGCTCTTAATGTGACCCTGATATCAACCCTGGTACACTGAAAAATTTTGTGCGTTACGTATAAACGTTCAGTATCAAGGAATTGTAAAATTTACCAGTTTGAGTACCTCGTTTCTGTCAAAATTGTCAAGACGGTTGCCTGTCAAGACCGTCAAAGTTGCCAAGACGGTGTTGGTCAAAGATCTGTAACTTGTGGTAGCAGATACTGGTTATGGTACACCCATTGATTAGATTTTGTCTTGTCATATATATTTTCAGCCAAAGCTACCACTGATGGCAGATCAGAGTTTGACAACAGCTGTCCACCGACACAAAAATCAGTCCTGCCATATATTTCGCATTTAGTCTTGTCAAAACAGTTCATTTAACAATTAAAATAATTTATGTCACAATATGATCGAATTAGTATGTTACAATATGGTGAAATATATGGCACCACATATTGGAATAGATACTACCGAGACATAGCTGTCTCACAGACATATATAACTTTCAAAGAACTATTACCATATCTCCAGAAAGACATTAACTCTGAAAACTGCATATAGATGGTATTGCTGGGACCCATACACATTTGAGCACTTGTAGAATTTGTTACAACACGTCAGCTGCAAAGGACCAGCGTTTTTTACACTTTGAGAGCTATCACATGCCGATTTTTTTTTTATTTTCCAGCAAACATTACACATATAAACATTTGTCGATTATATGGCGCTGTAAATTGGAAAATCAACAAAGCTCGATGAACTGTCGACAAAGTACGGTGTTGTGCTTTCAGACTAATATTCCTTTAAGGCTTAATAATACATGTCGATACAAAAAGCTGATTACTCAACAAATATCAATTTTTCAGACGTCCTGGGAGTTTGCTCTTAGGCACGATTTTTACAGATTGATCCTTTTTGTCAAGATACAGTCCTGTTTCCCTACACCTTGCAAAATACCTGCGTTGCAATGAATTTTGCTAGTATAATAACTGTATATGTCTTTCCAATGCCACCGTATTGTTGCATGCTCACGCAGTCACCCACACGTGCTTCGGCTTTTGCACTTCCCGTCTTACTACATATCCTGTTATTGCTGAGATAGTGGAGAGATAATATACGCGTATACCAACTCCCTGCCTATACGTACCTCCGTGGGTTCAGTAATCTTTGATGCGATGCCACACATAGAAATAGATAATTGTGTCACGTCAAAATTGTAACTGTCACATCTGTAATTGCTCCATGCATCAAAGCACCGATGGCGTCGTAGATTTGATTGACATTTTGTGTATAATAATTGGAAAAAGTCTGGGGTGTACAAATATTAGGCGTACCAAACAGGTGGTAGAGGACACCTGCAGAGAAGAAGACTTTAACAAATTGTGCCGTATACCATAAATCGATTGCCAGGTGTAGTTAGAAATAAGGTTACTAAGCAGAAAATGTCAGAAATTGGGGATGACATGCTTAGGGATGCCGAACAGGAGCATATTAGCACAGTCGGTGATCCTGGGTCACTAATTTCACCGTGCTAAGGCTTCTCCTTAGTTACCGGCCATCGATCATGATAAAAACATTTTGCAAACGTCCCTAATAAACTTTATTCCTATATCACGTCATGGCCTGATATGAGAGGGGGAAGTCCGGCACTTTCAACACATGATCACGATAATACACGGCAAAACTGCATTGTGCGTGGGTGTAGACGAGTTGGGTGGCTTGAGCTTGTATTTTTCCCCCGGAGCCGTAGGAAGTTTCCAGACAGTAAAATCCCAGAGATCCACACATCAAGATAAAAACGAACAGAGTCCTACCAGGAATCCTCGATGACAGTTTCTCGACAGTTTGAATTCTATCATCATTTTCTTGAATAAATAACGTGCCGTGAATGAAAAGAAAAAAAGCCTAGCGCACATATAGTACACTTCATGGGAATTTTCGTCATGTTTTCAAAACATCAAAAAGTCTAAGAATTTGAAGGGCCACGAAAAATAATTTTGGTAGTTACTTTTCAAAGGGAAAAATGGAATAATCGTTTCTAGAAATAGAACCAGTAGGCATTGATAGCCTAAACTTTACTATCTAAATCTATATCTAGATTTTACTAGATTTCCTTCATTTTAGAAATGCCGTGAAAATGTTAGGTCAAGTAATGAACCATGTAAGAAATGTCGATTACACTTCAGATGCTGTCTGGGACGTCCCCCCCCCCTCCCTCCCCCGTGGATTTGCTGTGGATTATTTAATAATGCACTCGTGATTTTCAGAGACGATAACATGAACCCGACAGATGCCTGATGCTGTTAGGGAAAAAAGTTTGGAAATGTTCCTCTGAATTGCGAAAGTCCGTCTTTCAAAAAGGCAATAAACGTGACACATATTTGACGAAATCCCCGGTTAACGCGTGACTTTCAATTCACACAAGAACGAGGACTGAGTACGCCCTGTAATTTCAACCTTCCTCTTTCTCGAAGGCAACTCATACCAGTCATAGCCAGGTGGTCACATGAGAGGTTGAGAGTCCTTCTCCTTAAACCGGTGAGTCATTTTTTTAGGGACGTATCCCCGCTGCAAGGGTGGATAAGGACAGCACACTGATGAGGGGGTGGGGTTCCGCTCAGCCCACCCACTCACCATCATCACACCAACTTGATCCACATTTCAAGGTCACTCGCTATCGCAATTGCGTAATGGTAGATAATCACAACAATGACCCTTCCCCTTGCTTTTTTTTTTCAAAAATAGAAATTATTGTCAGCAGTTCTTAGAGTAATTAAAATTTTTAAAAAGGACAATGGCTATAAGACTGTTAAGAGTTGATTGAGACATCATACATACATGTAGATCACCTCACAGACATACCCTCTTTTCTTCTCTTAAAGGGAAACAAGGCTTTTGCTTTACAGAAGAAAAAAAATGATATTTTTAATAAAAACTTTTATGAACACAGATAGTTAGATTATTCAAAACCAGGAAGGCGGGCAGGCTGGTGGATTTCATTTCAAGAAATAAGTGTCCCACAGATATAAATTCAGTCCTTGGTTGTCCACATAGGGAAAAACTTTCCTTAATTGAACCAGGGCCGTAGCTAGGATCATACCTTTCTATCTTGTTGGGGGGGGGGGGGGATGTGAAGATCCCGAATTCCGACTGGCTGGATTATTTTATTTTATAAGATCGAGTGGCGACGCCACTGCAACAGTTTCCGACGCTACGAATACCTTATCAGCTGGAAATCCAGAATTATAAGGGAGGATGTCAGTCTTCACGAAAACGTGACTAGTGACTGTGCAGGCCCTGCCGAACGATAAAAGTATCGGGGACTGAGTAACAGCAGGACTATCTAAGAGAGGTACCACCATTGGTAGGTGCGGAGATATACGACGAAAATTTTGGCTTTTTACCCCCCCCCCCCCCGCCCCATGCAAATGACCGGAAGCAACACTCCCTGGGTGTTCTTGAGCTTCATATAACCAAAATAGGGATCTCGTCAGCAATTCATGTGAAAACAGTTTATGAAATATGGCAGTACGCCATAGCATGTAGTTTGAGGTGATACAAGAATCTAAATGGATTACGGACCCTCTTTCAGTTTTACTTTGCATACTTTTGAAGTATTTGGGGGTTGAATATACCTACATGCTTACGGGCACCTGGAAGTTTTTTACGGAAAGAATTTTTTTGCCAGAATTTTGTTTCTTACTAATTAACGGAATTCCTGTCTAAGCAGAGCGCTGCTATGTTGACGAGTAGTTTACAAGAAAAGTTTGGTTTCTGCAACATCCCCCTCCCGATAGCCGGAAATGGTACTTTCGGGGTGACATAGACTGAATGCAATCAGCCTGTAAATAGGAATCTCATGTTTGGAGTTTTTAATTAATGAGAAAAGCACTCAATGAAAAAATTGTCGTAATTGGGATTGCTCTTATCTAGTATGTTTATGTTAATTCAGTTTTTGCTAAATACTGAATTGTTATTGTTTTTTACTTTTAACGAAAGCAGTTTTTTCTTTCTTTTTGAGAAATTTCTGACTACTAGGTACAACCTTAGACTTCTTCCGGTGCAATACTTTGCATTTATTGCAGTCAATTTCTTCCCGAGAAATTCTAGTTCCAGATAGTTAGTCCCACATGTAATTTTGACTTTCTGGTGATTAAAGTCTTTACATAGTTTGCTAAGACTGTCGATGATCGTATAGCAAAGTAGATCTAGTACTTTACCTATAACTTTTGTTAATGACAGCCACCTTGATAAGAAAAAAATTTAATAGCATTTTGATACATGATTGAAGCAATGAGTGATTGGAAACGTTTGAACGCAGGAAATGACTCCATGTCTTTTTTGGCAAACATTTTAGTTATCAGCTATAACTTATATGCAATCTAGTGCAATATTTAGAGTATCATATGAAAAATTTCAACTGGTATTTCAGATTTGCAGACTATCGTCTCTGTGGACGTTTTATTTTTTATGGGGAGCTGGTGCCACGCCACACCCCAGGTTGGTCCTGCCCCTCGCCTTGCTAGCAAACAACAGAAAAATTAATGCTTTTAATGAACCACGAACTGAAACAGTTATTCATAACAATGTTGATTGATTAAGTTTTCATCAAGTCTATGTAGATATCCATCATTGTGACGTTGTAAGTCCCGGTAAATGAAAAGTTATCTGAAACGTCGATATTTAGCAGCTTGCACATAGGACCAAGTTGTAATGTACTGCATATAATCGTCATGCTCTCTGCTTCATAGAATATACGCAGTACACCACCACCCCCGTCTCGCCCCGTCTCCCTCCCCCATCCGCACCATGAATGTTTACATCTGAGACGCAAGATTACACGTGGAGTTAGCCTATCATATAAGTTATACGTAGGATATCCGCTTCAGTTTTTGTCAAAGTTTTTGAGACAAATGTTGCAATCTTAGGTCAACTAATTGCGGTGACGGATCCGTTAAGAAAGTTCAACGGACGTTAAAGATTTTCTCAAGATCCTGCTAAGGACGTTAAAGACGAAGTAAAAAAAAAAAAACAAGGAAAAAAAGAGTCACGACTCCCCGCGATGTCGATACAATGACGATGGTTGTTAAGACCGCAGTAAGAAGTATTCATTTCATTTAAACTTGATTCCAGGAAAGTATTTCGTAACATCAGGAATTTGACTAAAAGTGTATATTTCAAGTTCATCAGTTTGGAGTACGTAAGGTCCTTGAGACGTAAAAAAAGAAATATGTCAAGAACTAAAAAATTAGCAAAAATATTCAGATATTAAAAGCAATAAAGGACAGCTATTCCAAAGAAATAAAGCGAAAACAAGTTCAGCAAACTATGTGAGTTAAATGAAATCCCTGTCTATAGGGTGTCCTACTATATTTGCATTTCTTTGCTTTTCTGCATTATCGGTAAATTCGTTTCCGTGGAATTAAGCAGTGGTTAGATCTAAGGCCGTGCACAGTAGGGGGAAATTCGAAGTACATACATATTCCAATTTTGAAAGTATACAGGCAACTCGACAGGTGAAAATAAAGAAGAAAGTGATGACGGATGTCCCTTTTCACTTTGAGAAATCTTTTAATTCGATGGTAATCTTACATGTCGTCTAACATGCCGTCACACAACCCGCTTCCATGGTGTTATCACTATAGGGCCTACAGTAGTTAGTAGCCTACATTCATCATAGGTTTATTATAACAGCCTATATCTTCAGTCATGTATAACTGCCTAATGCTGTCATGTCACAATCAAGTGACCATGCATTGAGAGCCTTTCACCAGTTTCCCACAAGCTCGGAATTCTTTCAACTGGACGGGATTGGGTAACGCTGAGTACATGAATCTCCACCAAATGATCATTAATTCTGTTTTCTAGACGGTAATTGGTGCCTTTAGTATATTGATACGGCACAATTTGAACTTCAGCTATTAAGTAAGTGTAGGCTATTACAAACATTTTCTATCCCCAATTCAGTGATTCCTAAAAGTGTCTGTTTACTGGACTTTTGGAGAGACCACTTTTTAGTGGATTCTAGCAGATACCACCTCCCAGGCCTCATATAAGCCCCCTCGGCCAGGCTATCAATGGGTATGCAACATGTGGGTTTGCGGTTTGGGGGGGGGGGGACTTCGTGTGTAGGCGTAAAATGTAGCGCGCAGCGCGAAACTTACTCTAACTAACGAAACTAAAAATTAGCGAAACTAACTCTATAACTTGACGAGATGGGATCAAATATGAAAACTTACTACCCCTGGTCGGGTACAGAGGCAAGGCCTGTCGGGGTGTCCAGGGGACGAAACCGGGTCCCGGAAGCTCTGCTCAGACAATGTGGGGGGAGGTCGTGGGACATGCAAACTTTTGAAACATGAAAACATGCTATTCCTGGTGGGGTTCAGAGGCAAAGACTGTTGAGGACAACTATGGAAAGGTTGTGACTGGGGAATGTTCCCTTCTCCTTTATACAGCCCCTGGGTCATGAAACTGGACATCTTGATAAGCTACATTTTGGTGGATGGTTAGCCCTCAAAACGGACGTATATTACTCATGCACCAGCCTGACTAGCATTCGTAATACGTATGAACATTAAACAGGTGTTACAAATACCAACACCTGTGCTGGCAATGTTAGTGGTAGAAACTCAACGTATTTCAGGGGAACCCAAAGCTGTAAGCGACACTACATTTCAAATGTGTCATGCACCTAACTTGTTAGCAGAACAGCTGACAATAACTTCGTCCCAGAAAGGGTTAAATAGATTAATATCACCAGTAAAATACTCTTATATTCGGTAGAAATTAGTTTTCGTACAAAATATGTTTTAGTTTATTTTTAATTGAAGGTTTCTTAATTATAAAAGTGAAACTGCAGGGAATTTCTAAGTATTTTGAAAATAATTATATGTTTCTTATAACAACCACCCTTTTGGATCACACCATTATCGTATTCGAGGTTCGAAAAGATGGCAGCCTCCTGAGCTTCTTTAGAGTTCCGTAGGCGTAGCTAATAAATTATTGTGGCTCATCCAATCCTGTCTAATTACTATGGAGGAAGTCAACGACAAGTTTTACTACGTCTACAGTTGTGATTTAGACATAGACATCCAACTGAAAATGTAAGCAGAGGACCTTAAACTTTGTGACTGACCTGTTAGTGTTACTAGCCTAAACTGGCCCTATCGAGTATCGTTGGAACAATTTTACTAACGTTAGGCCTAGCCTAGATTAGTTCTTGACTTATATCATATTTCATAATATGGCTAGGCCTACCCGCAACCCTAAGTTAGGCACAGTATGAGTGTTACGGTGGCACAGAAGTTAAGTGTGACATTAAGCTGCTGTTGTTACCAGTACAATTAAAGAATACCCCACCCCATCAATTAATAATAGTTCCAATAGCCTAATGTTAACACTTTTAGCCGGCGTTACTTGTGTTAGGCTCGGAGAATGGTTGTAGGATACAAGAAAACAGCGATGTATTGTGGAACATTGGCTCTAATTTAGAATCAGTGACCACTAGTCAAGTTTATTGATGATGGTCAGGATTAAGTATTTGATGAGAATAAATCAAGTTGAAAGTGTAAAAAGCTATTTAGGCCTAGCTTTAACCTAAATAACCACTAATTATGGTTAAAATTGAGAGTTAGGGTTAAGTTTAGGGTGAAATTTGGCAAGAACAAGGATTTTAGGAAGAATACGGCACTTCCGGTCACTGATTCTAAATTAGTACCAGAATATTTACTACTTGTTGACAGCATGATACCTTTAAAGAATTTTGAGATTAGAAACGTGAGAATTAGCAGCATGTGTCAAGGTTAGTAATTGTTAAGTTTTTGAAAATGGTACCGGTTCCGAAAAATTAAGTCAGTACCAGACGAATTTGTAAATGTATCGGGTAGTACTGGGAGCAGTAATTGATGATTTAAATTTTTACACCTTGCAACCTTACACATCATCAAAAGTTAAGAAAAAAACATTAAAAGATGAGAAAACATGTACAAAGTGATGAATAAGAGTTATAACATGAAATGTAAAGTCATGTACCAGAACACAACCAAATTAAAGTAGCATGACAATGGCACTAGTTAATAAGATCTTTTAATTGATTACCACCTTTATTTTCTCATTATGCTGCCATCAGATTAGGGGACAAACTGGTAGGTCTTTGAGGGCAAACTTTTAAACTGCTTGGAGTGAACTGTTTATTTGGGGGCAAACTGATTAGGGGCAAAATTGCAAGCCCTGAGCAAAATGACCGTGAACCTTTTAGGAATAGACGGGCTATTTCGCGAGTGTATATGGCTTCACTTACTTTCCTTGCAAGGTGCAGCTATGGTTTGCAGGGTTTTGATAATAGCGAGGGAATGATAGGTAGGTGGAACAGTATTTCTGAAAAAAAAAGAGACATTTATGGAATAAATTGCAACATATGTTAGAAAAATTTACAGGGCTTATTTGGAGAGTATATATTAGTAGTGTCTGGACTAACTATCTATATTCTTGATGTAGGCCCTGTAGATTTCCATGCATACTGTATACGTCGTATTTTATTCTCAGTAAATAAGTTGGCATTTTTTTTACTTTATCCATAGTGGAACTCTTGAGGGGAAACGCCAGAAACCGTCCTATCGAGAATTGTTGGAAGATCCACAGCTAAGATTTTGTGGTCTCTATGAAGACAAGTGTTCAGACCTCTACGTCACTTGCCAGATATTTGCAGATGGAAAAGCACTTACTCTTCCAACTCACACATGTTATAAGGCATTCTCCACCAGATGGAAGTAAGTTCAGTTCTCTGATTTCAGCTTTCTGCCTGTTTCTGATGCTGGTCAAGAGTGAGGGAAGTCCTGTCACATAACCGTGTGATCAGAAATTTTAGCCAGTAACTTAAGGTGGAGTAGAATTTGCTATCAGTAACACAGTGAGGACTAGTCGTATTTGATATTGTCACTGATGTGTTGTAACCTGTTACTGAAAATTGTTATTTCAATGTTGGACGGTGTTCGATATTGATAGAATACTCTGGTTACTTTGGGACTAAGGTAGTGATGAACTTTGGCAATGGCTTCCAATGGAAGTATTGTTTCAGTATGCTCCACAGAAAAAAAAGTAACCAATTTAAAAATAATTTGAATTTTTATTTTAAAGAATTTCATTAGTATGGAAAACTTTCTTAAAGACAGAGACTCATCGGCCCAGACAAATTTAATTCTCCCATTCACTTAAAGGGGAACTCAGGGTGTATTTTCACAATTTATTTCACCACAATTCCCCACCGGTATCGTACAATGAGTTATAACTAACAGATATGATCAAGATTATCTCAAAACATGTGGACAATTTTGAGAAACAAGTCAAATTTGCAAACAATTGGTGAAGAACCCTGAAAGTTTGTAACATCCATGTTCATCAAATCAAATATGAATATTCAATTCTATCTCCTTTTCAAGGTATGAGGAGGTGAGGCTGAACAGTTTCATACGTAGCCTCCGTTGCTGTATGTATCATCAAAGTCTATCACTAAACTCTTGTTTTCTTTAGCATTGTGCAATGCATGAACAGCATGGGAACGGTAAACATTCGGTTATGTTTATTCATATAACGTCATCTCAGTCTTACGCTGTGATTGGTCATTGTATAGAGGAGGCTGTCTTGTCTTGTACATGAACGTTTATTTTTTGTACCCGACAAATATTAAGAGTTCTAATTCAACAGTAATTAATGCAATAATTACTGTTTCTTCTACCTTCAAACACCTCCCCAGCATCCCTATATTTCGGTGAACAATCAGTTTAGAGACAAAAATCAACAAAAGGTGAATTTTCTCAGTCAAACCCTGATTTCCCCTTTAAGTCTAGTCCCTCCCACAGCCTGGTTAAACACTCTGACATCAAATCAAAACAATCAGATCAATGGTCTCCTGTGTATGTCATGTAGCATAAGCTACTATGCACCTTTTGAATTTTCTGTCAAATAAAGAGCAGAACCAATTGAGAATTTTGCTTCCCCCCAGCCAAAAATGAAACTTCGATTAATGAGTGACTACCTTTAAGTTCAAAAGGATCTGCAATTACTATGGGAATAAATACAACCGTTTCTCAGCCCATGATGCATTGTGTTTCAAGGCTGTGATTTTGTAAACAGTACATACATGTGGAGAGTTTCTCTTAATCATTCAGTTTGTCTTTGGTTTTCAGCTGGAATGAGTGGCTCACACTCCCCATAAAATACAGTGATCTTCCTCGAAATGCTCAGGTAAAGGAACATGTAATGTTAAGTATCTTTATTCTAATTTCTGTATTTGGTAATTGTCCTATTAATTACTATTTCACAAAGCAGGAGGATTCAAACAACTTAAAGTGGGAACAGCTGCACCAGCTTATTATGCCTTTGTTTTTTTTTTTTGTATTATTAATTCCAAAGTATCATCCTAATACTGCTCATTGTTTCCTTTTATACTTCTGACCTGTTTTTACTATTTGATTCCATACAAATCTTTCGTCATAAAGTTACTCCTAGGCAAGGCCAAAATGAAGCCCAAGTCAACTTGACAAGATTCCTTTGTTGCATACATCTAGAACTGTTGTAATTGGTCAAAGCAAGTTGGAATCTGTTTATGTGAATACTTTTTAATGTTTTCAGATTGGAAGCATTAATTAATTGTACCCTGGCTGGAAAATTCAAGTCAGTAACAACAATTGTCTTGTGCAGTGTGATATACTGAAGGCTTGAGATCGTTCAAGTTGTGGGTGATGGGACAAATTGTTGGAGCTAGGGAAGGGTGACAAAGGGGTGGAGGACAATTGGACCTGGATTAAAAGGGGCGATTTTTGTCTCTTCTGTTTAGTGTAAAGAATGTAGAGCAAAGAATGTCCATGATTTGTGATTGCTTACATGTGACCAGTCCTCACCAAGCAATGACAGTCCATCAACCAAGCTCTTACTTTCATCAGAGGCAACTAGTTCTGTTCTGATAATTTTATTTGTAGGCAGCCTTCACAATCTGGGATGTTTACAGTCCAAAAGAGGCCAGGCCCATTGGTGGCACAACTGTCTCTCTATTTGGTAAACATGGGTGAGTCATGCACAGAGGATTTTGTACTGTTTAAATTTATTCAGGCGATGAAGATTGTCACTTAACTTTGAACAATGCAAGTTTACTTTTGAATACTGCTATGCTTTCTGAACACTGCAATCTTTACTTCACAACATTTAATACAATCCTTACTTTTGAATCCTGCAATGTTTACTCTCGACTACTGCAAAGTTTGCTTTGGAACACTGCAATGATTACTTTTGAACATTGCAATTATTATTTTCAAACATTTCAATTTTTGCTTCCAAACATTGCAATGTTTACTTTTAAACACTACAATGTTTACTCTGCAGTGTTTGCCCTTGGACACTGCAATCAGTGCAATGTTTGTTCTTCAGCACTGCAATGTTTTCTATTGAACACCTTTTAATTGTTTCTTATCATGAACAAAATATTTAAATAAATATTTGATGGTCATAAATCTATATTTCTACTGTTGGCTTATAGATCAAATGATACTCCTCTTGTCACTTTCGTTGCCATGGTGTCTGTACTGTTGCTTACTATCCTCCTGTTGGAGTCATTAATTCCATGACCTGCCAGGATGTGAAGTTCATATTTTAATGTCGGGGAATACCGTTACTCTACTGCATGATTATCAGTTTCTCTTTCTGGTATATGATAAATCTGTTTTTGTATTACATAAATTTGAAATGGAGTAAAACTGATTTGTAAACCTAGATTTTCTCCAAGAAAGAAAAAAGAAGAAAAAGGTGCAACCCTTTGCTGTGCCTTTACTTTTCTTTTGACAACTTAAGAAAGCAAAATGGAAATGTAGGTACAGAAGGTGTTGCCTGTTGTTACAGTCGGTACTTGCCTTGCAATAGTTCTGTCACACATCTCACCTATTTCTTCAGCTTGTCTTAGATAAGAATTACATATAATGATAACAGAGTAATATCTTTGGGAATACTGTTACCAATTACAATGCTCTAATTTTAACCGGTAGTTGAATTTCAAGTGTTGTGCCAGTGTGATTGTTTAAATGTATTGTTGTGTGATTGCTACTCGAGTGTGCACCAAACAAAGAAGAGTTCTTAAAACCTAATGGATTTTTTTCGACGATAGGACTTATCGACAGGGGATGCATGATCTGAAAGTTTGGCCAAACCAAGAGGCCGATGGGAGCATTACGACCAAGACCCCTGGGAAGCTCGTAGGGGAAGACATGATGGCCAAGTTAGCTAAACTCACCAAGAAACATCACAAAGGAAAGATGCAGAAGGTGGATTGGCTTGACAGACTAACGTTTAGAGAATTGGAGATGATCAACGAGGTCAGAGGTCACATGTTACATGATCCTTGTTTCAGCTCTAGTTTTCACTAAATCATGTAGATACTCAATCACATCATCATCAAATACGTAAACTTCTGACGGTTGGTTTTGTTAGTACATGTGACAATAGTCTGGGGGAAAATAGTAAAATTGCAATTCAGCACAGTTCAGAGCCAATGCTTTCTGTAGAAATCATTTCGCAAATAGAGAGTGTGTTGTCCTAGGCGCTTGTCCGCAGCGGACTGTATCTCTCTAAACTGTTGCCATGGTATTTTATGTAAATAGAGATACAGTCCATCTTTATGTCAGTGATATTTTATAACTTGTTTAAATATCTTTGAAGTGATTGTTCAGCGAAGGCAATGTCCAAAGAAGTACTTCAATGTAGAGGTATCCTTCTGGAGGCTACTTATCAGCACGAGGATTAAGATGATCTTGCCACATAATTAGTTAAACTCTCTGGCAAAATACTCAGGCTTTTAATCATTTTGTGTAGTGTCTGTTTGCTAGTGCAGTTTCACACTTTGGCCATTTCTGGCTTACCCCTCCTAGCACCAGTTTTCATGCCTCTGTGTGGGTTGATGTCACTATCGTAGCTTCTGAGCAGAAAGCTTATCTTGTCGGGCAGAGTTTGGTCTGGTAACAATCCAGCTTTACAAATCTCAACCTTGTGTTTGGCCTTAGTGGTAAAGCATCCGCCGTTCAGCAGGAAGACCCAAAATTTGTTGCAGCGTTAGAGATTCGTGCAGGGTGATGGTACATAGTGAGTTTTAAAAAGAAATGGCTGCCCTGGTTGTATGGTCCCCAGGGGCCCAAGATGGATCTTTGGAATGAACAGATTGTGAAGGAATATAGTGCCTTGAGCGTCGCGAAGAAAGGATTTGCGCAATCTATCAAATATCATTGTTATCATCATTCTGTCCAATATTGGAATTGTGAGCATATTTATAACACCTTTCAGAATGCAGGACATAACACCATCGGGTTCATTTTTCTGTCGTAGAAAGAGAAACGAGAGTCCAACTTCATGTTTTTGATGGTGGAGTTTGCCAGGATCCATTACAACAGCACGGACTTTTCCATTGTATATTATGAGAAGGTAAGCTCCCAAAGTATCATTTTTCTTCCCCTTGTGTTTTTGAAAAAAAAAAAACTCCAGACACATTTTGCTCACCAAGGGTCAATTATGTCGAGAATCAGCATTTTCTCACATGGAGATGTGAACGGGTTTTTCTTGCCGAGAGGCAAGAGAGTTGTAAGTCATACGTGCAGCTGTCAACATGTAGCTGTCAAAGTTCCAATAGCTGCTAGACTATGTCACATTTTTTTTTTCACTGAAGTAGTAAAGTTGATTAATAGTGATCATAAAGTAACCGTGTACCTACAATTGAAAATGGTGACACTTCTTGGTAGAAACCGATCATTTGAAAAGTTCTGTCTGCTTCGGCAGAGTTTTACAAAGTCTCTGTGATTTGGTCTTAGAATCAAAGAGATCGTGATAAAAAATGTACAAACTTTAGGGAGACCGAGTTTGTCTCTTTCATCAATGACCGGTGCGGCACACCTACGCACTGACATAGCACTTCCGAAAGTTCGCTTTCTTCGAACTGATGTAGCTGAAAGTTGAGATGGACACAGAACTGAATTTAATGGGTAACGGTTCTAAAATGATTGCAACAAAGGTTTTTGCAAAGCCACTATGCACCTTTACCTTGGTAAGATGTGGAGGAATTCTTTAGTATATCTTGTCACAGATCTTTGGGAACAAATTGTCAGCGTGTAAGCTGAGCAAATTTTTTTAAGGTTCTTTTGGCTGCACTTGATCTTCGCAAAACTAACAAATTGACTAATTTACAAGATATCCTGTTTTGCAAATGATTGAAGAAGTTTTCATAGCTGGTAGGGTAAAACATGACTGTTCTGTACTATCAGTTTGACAGGTTTAAATACTTTTTGGTTCTGTATGAAAGAAAGGCATGGCATTCAATTTCTTTAAATGTTAACCCCCAACTGGTGATGGTCTCTGCTATCACTTAAAAAAAACCTGAATAGTGGTTACAAGGTTACATGTGTCACCTCTTGAATTTTTGTCAAATGTGCAACATTGCCACCTCACTGGCTTCATGCCATCTGTCAAAAATAAAATTGAGACTGACAGTGGAAATATACGATGAAAGAGAGCACATCTTGGAGGGAATTTCCAGTAATTCTTAATTTGCATCGCTCGCTCATTCAGGATGCAGAAGAGGTGGTCAAGATCCGTCATCACGCCGATATCGTTACGGTGCCGGACCCTGAAATGTCCATGGTAAGTCAAAAGTATGTACAAATAAGTCAAAGTGTGTACAAACTACAAAGGTGCCATTCATGACGGTGCCTAGTGAAACATTCTGCCTGTATCAGGGACTTCGTCACGTGTCTTGCTAGTGAAGCTTATGTAAAGTGTAGCAGTCTTTGCACAGAAAATACAGGATTAATTTATCTACGACAGCTTGCGACAAATGTTCTTGTTCCAAAGGAGAAGGAAATATCTTGTGGCAGTGCTTGTAATGAACGTTGTTTGTATTGAAGTGTAATTGGTTTGTAACCCGTGTGCCATGTGTGCAATGAACCATCCTGTGTACAATTGTTGTAGCACCATGGAAAAAACTGCCTTGCCATGGAAGCAGCTTGTATTGAAAGATTGACATAAGTTGTAGCTGTTAGTACTAAGCATGATTCAGCAGCAATTCTGCTCTGAAAGGAAGAATGACAGAAATTCACTTTGGATATGCAGTACCTGTGAAACTCATATAAATTGTCTCTTTTGATTGCACGGCGGTTGGTTACAATGATCAAGATTTGCTCGTGCAATTTCCTGATTTCCCTGAAAACAACTGTACTTACTGTCCTGGGGGGTCACTGAATAGCCTGAGTCATTCAATTTTCGATCAACTTGACCTGTCTGTAGGCAAACACTTCATCAGGTTAGAATTAATTAAAAACCTGAGAACAAACAAAACATGCTGAAAAATTAAATGAAGGAATCCAGTGTCCTTCCTTGGGATGAATCATTGTTTGTGTTAAATTCACTGTTTTTTTTTCATTATTACTCTTGTTATTGAAACTATGCATATTGTTTTCCTTCGTGTGTATGAATTCTCTTTTCTCCTATCCATTTACATGGACTTAATTTAAGGATTTTCTCTCACATTCATTGTTCACGGACTTTTGCTTTCCATCTGGAGAAGTCCTTTTGATCGTAGCCCCTTTCACATCGGCTGTTTTCATTCCCGCTCATTCCCCCCAATGCAGAAAGATATCAATCATATCAGACATTTTTTTTCTTTTGTTTTTACCTTTCATGTGAGAGTACTTCAGTTTTGAAATTCAGCGTGATTCTCGCTTTTCAGGAAAATTTAATCGAGGGCAAACATCATACCCTGGTGAGAAGTGAAAGGAGTGGTTTGACAGACAGAGATTTGAAACCCAATGCTCATACCAGGGACCAATTGAGTGTAAGTTTTTTTTCTGTTATTTAACATGTAATATGAAGTAAACATGAACATTGCTCCTTACTGGCTCCGTATGTGGAGTTTTAGTATATATGCAACAGGCTTCCTCCACATTTGTATGATTGATTACCATCGTCAAACGTACTGTCCTGCAAAGCCTGAATTATTGCAACCATTTCCTGTGACTCTTCCTCCCATGCGTATAGAACCTACTGATAATCTCTTGGTCACTGCCCTCTATTTCTATGCTAATTGCCCTTATTTTGCGATGTCAGGTACAGAGTTCATTGTCGAAAATTTAGTGTAAAGTTTTGTAACTCAGGCTCATGTATTTTGCTCTTCACTTACTATGTCTGAGAACTTAGGCTGTCATACTTCAGCAAGTGTATAGCCTTCCAGTGATGAAGTTTAGTGGTATAGTCCTGGCATCTGAGATCCTCAAATTCTCTGCAAGACAACCAAATTTTGGTACAACGTTGTCCTTTGACAACCTAATTAGGTATAGTGCTCGAAACAAATTTAGTGGTTACATGCAAATGTTATGATATGAAATGTGGTGATAAATAGCTTTTAGTGCAACTAAAGTGTGTTTACTGTTACACCAAACTGGAAATATGTACTCTGCAATTCAGTAAGTCATGTCATGATTTTTTGGCAGGACAACTAAATTTTGAAAAGGACAACATCATGTTTCACATTTGTTGTCCTTTGGACTACCACATGAAAACACTAAAACATCAACATTGGCCTTCTGTTTACCTTTTCACCACTGCTCTCTATTTTAATTGGTATTAAAGGTCGTGTGACATGCATCTAGACAAGAGCTAGCTTCATTCATTAGTTTTAAAGTAAAACCTTGAATGAAAATCTGTTGAAATTCTTTATTCTTATCTATTACCAACTTTGAGGTATGACTTTTCAAAGTTTGATGGAAATGCAAAACAGATGACGTGGAGTGTTGCACAGTATTTTCGGTGTTTCTTTCATTAAGGCTATGTATTGCGTTTTAATACCTGATTTACTGAGTTCACATTGGTGTGTGATATCGATATTTTTGAAGAAGAAAATATCTGCTCCCAAAATGAGACCCTTCTGGTGTATAAAATTCTCAAATGTCCTTGAAATAAAGGTTAAGTAAACAAAGGATTAATAAGACATATGATAGGAGTCCATCTCTTGACATCACAAATTTTGCATACTTAGTCAATGTTTATTCATGATGCAGCTCTGACACACTAATTTGTCTGTAAAATTGTCAAACTTTGATGGATTTTGATGGAATTTGTGGCTATTTTTTAACATGTTCAATGACTTATGCATGCAATACTCCAAAATGCCATTTTCATGTCACATGACCGTTAGATTTGCCTCGATGGTCATACCTGAGAACAAGTTGGTGTCACATATTCGTTATAAAGAGCACTGTAGCTCAAGTACTGTACATGTAGTTTGTCCTTCATTTTTTGTCTCTCAGATATTATCCCTCTTGTTCCAGTTTCTGTATACCCCCCTGGTATATCCTTTGATCAATGTACCTCGTTCTCGGTTAGTCAGCCTCTTCTTACTAGAGACAAACCACAAGTCATTGTAATGTTGAAAATAAGTGAAACATCGTCTGCTTTGCTCCTTCGTGACCATTTCCCCAGAGCACGACTAATGCGCTTTAGCTCTACCTGTGTGTAAGAGCTCATAGTTAACCTTTTTGTGTTACGTTTCTGCTGTCCTACCACCTTCATTCTTAACAAGGGTCAACTTTGAGGCTTGGTGCTTGTGGTAATTTGTGATGATTCTTTTTTTCAACGTGTTTTTCTTCAGTTTCATAAAATTATTGACCTTTGAAGGGAAACCTGGAAGGATATATGCAGGAGTTTTTTATGAGTCCCTCATTTTACTTTGCTATGTCATACTGCTGAAACTTCATACAGACTTTGTAATTTCCCTTCCTTTTTTGAATAAAGGAAAAAGGCTGTCAAAGTGTGAATTGACTTGTTTATTATAAACAATTTCTCTTTGACACCAGTAGCTTGTGCATTATCACACTTTTTCACATAGCTGTCATTAAATTTAATTTCTTCCAGCATATCATCAAGTTTGGTCCAAACAAAGTGCTCACGTCAGAGGAGTCAGACCTCATCTGGCGGTTCCGTTTCTATCTGACCAATCAGAAGCAAGCTCTCACCAAGTTTCTCAAGAGCGTCAAATGGGACATGGTACACGAGGAGATCCAGGCCCTGGATCTGATGAGAAAATGGCAGCCAATTGACGTCGCTGATGCCCTGGAGCTTCTTTCGCCTCAGTTCAGGAATCCAGAGGTCAGGAGGTATGCAGTCTCCCGGCTGAAACAGGCAGATGATGAGGTCAGTTCGTATTTTAGTGCTCTTCTGCAATAGTTGCAAATTTTTGAAACCATAGCCGTCTTTTGCAAAGTCTTTCCTGTTACACCACAGTATCTGAACCACAAGTGCTTCCATTTTTGTACTAAAATAAGACTAGAAACGATTAAGTTTTCTCTTTTCAGGATTTGACTCTGCATTTTCAGCTTTGAAGAGTTTGGACCAGAGGGCTTTTTTTTTTTTTTTTTTTAACTGTCTTTGTATTTCTGATTCTTCATACTCTCATTTAGTCTCCTGTAAGATCCTGTTACACTTTACCCTTTCACTAGCGCTGTCCATAATGATTATTTCCCCCTTATGGCCCTATGTTTCATTTTTGTGCCTTGGCAGGAACTAATGCTCTATCTCCTTCAACTCGTCCAAGCGCTGAAATACGAAAACTTCCAGGAGATAAAGGCAGGATTGGTGTCTCAAAATAAGAAGAGGACAGAGTCGGTGTCCTCTCAAGGGGAGAAAGAGAGAGAGAGGTATGATTGTGTCTATCGGTATCATGTCTCACAAATGTTATGAATCTGTTCTCTTAAATTTTTTTGTCACAAATCGTCGTTGCTCAGAGAACTCTTACCAAAGCATGGCCATTTCTTAGTTAACTATACTAGTGTCTCCTGTGCAACACCCTATTGGTACCTCATAGCTGTACGGACTCTGCTGTTACTGATGCAGAGCTCAACACATTAGTGCAGATTTTAAGGAAACTAGGTGAGTCTATCACGCAAATGCGATCTGCCCTCGTTCTTATAGCCCTGCGAACATACTTCCTTGTTGTTGTGTTCCTTCAAACTGTTTTAAACTGTTTTTAATCTGTGTGTGAAACTTATGTTGTAATTGTTGTGAACTTCTTTCGTGTACACAATCGGAACTATGCATGAATGTTTCTTTCTGTATAAATATTCACATGCCAACCATATGGCATGTATCTTTCAAAATTTTAATTTCACGAGGATTTGGTCAGTTAGCGGCTTCCCAATCGACACAAACTGTCGATATTAGGAAAGAGGCAATGATGTTTTACAGGACTTCCTCTTCATGTTTGCATGGAAATCCAACACTTATTTACAGTTATGTTTATGAGCTCGAAAGGAATTATCAAGTTTACTAGATCATCCCGAATGGAGATATATATCCTGCTGCATGATGCTTACAAAGTGACAGGAAAACAGGAAAAGGAAAAAGTATTGGATATGCCTTTACATGTATAGGAGATCGTGTGATGCACCTCGGATGAATTTCATTGCAATAGAGGGCGCTAATCTATTTTTGTCCAGATAGCCAGGGTGTGTTAACAAAAAGTTGCAAGGCAATATTAGGTCAGGGTACGGTAGATCTGAAGAGACAGATTAGAGTCACACGAGCAAAAATCCAAAATGTATGTGGAAAGGTCCAAGGTTTTCATGATGGCAGTGTGTTTGAATAAACGTTGCAGTTCACGTGCATCGTATGGAAATCTATTTCAATCACATTTCGTTCCTCCCTCAGAGATCTACCGCATCCTCTGGCGGACACCCCAGATTCACCGCAACCTCCAACAGTCGCCGTCTATGGATCATTTCCGTCTCCTGCAGCAGAGAAGGAGGAGGAGGATGAAGATGAAGAGGTAAGGTGGCAAAGTCATCTGCAGATGGTCGAAGTTTAGTTATTAGTTAAGAGTAGGATAATTTTTAAAGCATTGTCACAAGGTTTACCCAAGTGTGTTTACACAAACACTTTCCAAGTGTTAATTCAAGATCTAAATGTGAGAACCACCATGTACACTTGCCTCATTAATTTTTGCTGGATGTTTGCGCCATGCAAATTGTCACCACTCGTGAAGCATCATTATACTCGGAGTCTATGATTTATGCTTTAGCAGAAAACTTTCACACAGGTATCAAACATTTGTTTGCATGATTACGGACAATGACTTTTGTGGCAGAAAATGTGACGTGTTAGTTGCAAAGCCAGTCCGCTCGTCGTCCTGTTGTCAACTGCTGGATGTATATGTCAACAACCAGGATGTACTCAAATACTGAGTGTTGGCAAAGTCTCCTACTGTGATGATGATCATGCGGAGTTCTCCAGAGAGCCGTGGATGGTGATCATCGGAAAATTCCTTTACATCACCCTTTTTATGTGATCATGGTGACAAGTGAAGAGCAAGACTCGTTCATTAATCGCCTCGAAGCTGCTAAGTGCAGCTCATTGCCGTTGCAGTGAAACCAAGCACTATTTCCCACTAGAGCCTCTCAAATGTAGTGACTCTGTTATCATGTCTGTGAATGCAATTAATGATGGCCTATGCAGTCTGGATTACTTCTCAACCAGGATCTTTTGCAGCCTGTTTTATCTGGGTGGGTCGTTGGTGTAAATCTTTAATCTGTTTCCCATGTGAGGTTTGAAAATTGAGATAGAGGATAGAAAGTTGATACTCCTCTACTGTAATCCTGTAATGAAGAATGAGTGCTTGATAATACATAAAAAAGTGTATCACCTTTTGCAAACTTCTTCATTCACTAGAATATTCACAATTTCAAGTTTCTTGAAAAAAAAAAAAAAAGAGAAGAAGAAGGGCTGAGTGCATTGAGGCTTTGCTCCCGGTTTCACATACAGGATTCTAAGGCAGGCACTTTAACTTCATGTGTTCTGGTCAGTCCTCCTTTGGCCACAGCTTGACCTGATGAACATGCCGGCTTTGTCGACGTCCGTTCTTTCTCTTTTATTCCCAGTGCGATTTAGCGACATTCCTGATCCAGAGAGCCTGTAAAAATTACACGTTAGCTAACTATTTCTACTGGTATTTGATGGTGGAGAAAGATGACCAGAATTCACTGTCGAAAGATTCCCAGATTAAGGAGATGTACAACACAGTCATGCAGAGGTTTGGACAACACCTACTCAAGGTATGCTTACCTGTCTGTAATATTGAAAGAATAGGCCAGGTGATGTTGGAAATGTTCTCGTAAAGTCTGTAATGATATGAAAATTTGTGTCAACAGCTTGTTTTAGGACCATTAGGACCTTACAGTCACAGTCTTCTGTTAAGTCTGATAAAAGAAAGTGCAGACATAAAAAGATGTGAAAAAGTTTTCTTGGAAACTTGTGTTACCCCCCAACTAAACCTGTTTGTCCTTTGTGTGTGAGTCTTCTGCTTGTAATATCCCTTCCAGTCACATTTTGGAATTAGACCTAGGGCTATGGGACCACCTGATAATGCTTTTGTTGGTTTTTGTGTCCTCTCCCCCCCGCCTCTTTCATAAATTTTCCTAGTCGCTTTACCGTGTCACTGTATCGGAATAAACAATGAGTGCTGCAAAATCTGGCATTACTTAACCTTTTGAATGTTTTCCAATGATCGTCTGATGTATCTGCCACAAAAATCAGTACTCCTGTCTGTTTCATAATGTTTGAATCACACAGCAGAACTAACAGTAATAGAAATAATTCTCGCCAGATGGTATGGAGATGTGCTCTCTACCACTGTTTATTTTTGTTCTTGTCTGATAGGGTTCAGCTGATTACTTCAGGAAACATGGACTGCTCAAGAGGCAGAACGTATTGATAAATAAACTCTTGGAGGTGATGAGGAGTGTCGCAAAGGAAAGTGGAAACAGAAAGAAAAAGGTAACTTCTGTTTTGTAACTCATTGTCGTAGAAATAGAATCCATTTTACATATTTGATGGCCAATGCAAATGTTTTGGTTCAAAGGGCAAGTTAATCGCTTCTCGCCGATTGAGGCGTGTGGTTACGTTTTTCCCATCGATTCGATTCTGTGGAAGTTTAATGCTGTGTTATGTAGCAAGGTAAAAGTTAAGTTGAAACAATGCTTTCATCTCTTGTGAAAGTAGTAGGTCCTTCTGTCTCCCTGAAAGGAGCATTCCTCCAGAGCATACTGCCAAAGCAAAACCCTAAGCCCCTGGTTCCCAATTGAGGTCACTAGTATCCGTGGAGGTGTAGCAGCAAACACCACAAGGGGTAGGAGGCCATGTCATCCTGCCGTATGTACTTTCTGCATGGCGGAGAGACTTGTTTTTTCCTGCGGAATGGACTGAATTGAATGTAAGGATCCCTTAATGTAAGATATGATAGGTCGAAACTTACCAGACTTGGCAATTACAGGAACATGGTTGAATGGCATTTGAAAGGTTTGTGGGATACATCTGTGCTTCAGGTTTGAATGAGACAAAACTGGATTTGGTCTCTTTTGTATTCACATTAGGCCAGGAGCGAAGGCTTTCTCTAAGAATAATGTTAAGCACAGTTGCAGCTTGTGAGGCACTTAGGTTTTGCACAGTGGTACTACTAGCATGACATATGGTGTAGCAAACATATCAAGGATTTATGGATTTTAAGTTACACCTGGTATAAACATGTACTACCACTAATGTTAGCGCTCAAACAGTCAGGCAGGATTTAATTTCCTAATGCAGAAACACATTCAGTGTTAGTGAGGCTGGGATTAGGATTTGTTTTCTATGTAAAATGTAGGTTACAATAATGTTAATGAATAGACATTACTTTGTAGGGTTTTTGAGCTGGTAAGGCTGGTTAATAACTGTGTTGTGTGTTGGCTTTTTCATCCAGCTTAGCAATGCAGTGCTCATTCTGAAGCCAACATTTTATCTTAAATTGAAATCCTCTGATCTCAATGAAAGCCTCTGATTGGCTGAATGAAAGCCTCTGATTGGCTGAATGAAAGCCTCTGGTTAGCTAAACAGTCTTGCACGTGATTGGCTCGATTTCTGCTGCAGAACCCCTTGGACAAAGGAAAGCTGCAAAAACACACACAGACACTTTTTAAAAGTAATTTTTTATGGTTCTTAGCAATGCAACAAATTTGTTCAGTGTCTCATATTTATGAGAAGATGTAATTTTCTTGTATTTTTCATCATGTTTGTTGTTAGATACTCCTTAAGGAGTTCTCAGTGATTCATCTAACCAAGATCTTGATATTCTGAAGAATAGAGAGGCAAATGCAAATGAAAGTTTGGAGTGGGCACTGGTTCACTATGTAACACAATGATACTGTTAAGAACCTGGTGAGATTTTATAGGGAATGCCTGAGGTATATATGGACTTATCACATGTTCCTCTTGGAAGCATTTTCACCTTGTGGGTGAAATAAACTGACTTTTGAAGTAGTTCTGAACCAAGAATGGTTCTTATGACCTAAGTAGACTGGCTTCTGCTCTCAAATTTTAAACTAGGAGCATCATCAGTAATATGCCTTTAAATATATTCGTGGCTTGGATGTCATATGCTTCAGTGACAATCTTTAGTAGCGCATCAGTGAATACAGTGATGAATGTAACTATTAGTGCATTAAAGTGACTTCATGTGAATCCTGATTTTCCAATGATTATTCTTTGATTACACTTTTTGAGTATAGTTTTTAAGGCTCTTGGTGGTGTAAAGAATTTGTTCTTTGTCTCACTTTATGAGACGACGGAATTTCTTGTATTTTCCATCTTGTCTGCCGTTAGAAAGTCCTCAAAGAATTCTAACCCACGTCTGAATCTAACCGATGTCTCATTATTCCAAATAAAAGGGAGGCAAATGAAAGTGGGGGGTGGCATTGGTCCACTATCTAATGCAATGCTGTGTTTGCTCCGTTAGTTTGTTCTTGGTGAAGAAAAAATGAAGTTTAAGATCAGATGTTATGTAATGTTATAGCTGTTTGTAGGAAGGCTTGCAAACTGAACTCGAACACTGGAAGGAAAACCAGTAAGACTGAGTCGTAACAGGAGCGTCCATGGCTTTATTGTTGCAACTCTGAAAGTCCAACTCCACAGGTCGCAACTCCATAGTAACTACCAAAAAAACAACGTGTATCATAAAGATATACAAACAATATATACATTCACTAATTTTACTAAGAGTATTGAAACAAATTGGACCAAAATGTTAGCAACTTACACTCATTGACAGATTGAAGGCCAACATAAGTTATAACAATCAAATACTGGGCAATTTCTGGCTAATTACATACACCAAAATACAATGCAATTTTCAAAAGTATATGAAGATAATATTAAAATAAATAAGCAAAACCATAATCTCGCAGGACCATGCAATGCCCTCATAAAGCATCGCAACGTACACACCCGGGACCTTAGTTAATTACTCCAAGGCACGTAGTATGCAACCCACGGGAATTAGGTGAGAAACGCTGTACCTCTTTTTGGAATTACCCAATTTCCAATACCAGCAGATTTAGCAGATCCCTGTAATACTGTGTATTGACATAAACCCCATTAAAGGCAGGCATACCTTCCTTGCGTAGCATGCAGAACATCTGCTCTGCTCCTAGGCGAGAATCTAAAACATTGTGATCATTTAGATGCAAATCTCTTCCATTCCACTAAAGTTTTATTTCAAAATTGTGTCATTTTTTTTTTTTGAAAGGCTGATAACTTTTGAACAATTAGACACTAGTGTTATGAAATAAAAAAAAAGGACTATCAACATATGGAAGAAAAAGCAATCTCACTGTTAAAATGATTACTTTGTTTTTATTCCTCCTCGTATTTCTATAACAATTTACATAAATTACTTTGTTAACTTATAGCATTGTCCAGCTAGCTTTAACTCTGTAAACTTAACTTCCAACTGTCAAACTGAAATCGCACTTTTCATTGTTCACAGTTCATTATTTATCACCCCGATTCTAGTTGCTTTGTTACGTAGGCTACATGTGTACACCTCAGCATTGCAGAAAGTCTTCCTGCATATTTTCTTTTTTCCAAATGCCTGGTGATGATCTTGCCGCATTTTTGATCTTCAACATTTTAATTCAGGTATACAACAGACCATTTGTTTGTTCTCTTTCTGCCAGGACATTCCGCCGTTAGTTTTGAATGTACTGATGATAGAATTCCACTGCATTCACCAGGGGAGTCTCTTTAGACAATTTAAAAAAAAAAAAATTAGTATTGCTATCTAGTTATCAAGTGTGTGCAAGAAAAGGAGTAATTATGTGTGATTTGATCAACAAATATAATCATTATGTCAAAATGTTCATGACAAGACATTGTTGTGGGCCAGTTTTCATGTTCTGGTGCACCCGCACATAGTATATGTTACACCCTTTTCACCTTGTTCCATTTTCACAGATTGAGAGATTACAAGCATTACTTGCCAGCACCGAATTTTCCAAGCAGATGCTGTCCTACTTTGATCCGATACCTCTGCCCATCCAGCCGGATATCAAGATCAACGGCCTGATGCCCGAGCAGGCGTCCATCTTCAAGAGCGCCCTCCTGCCCTGTAAACTGTACTTCAGGACCGTAGAAAACAAAGACTACATCGTCATCGCGAAGACCGGGGACGACCTCAGGCAGGACCAGCTGATCCTGCAGATGATCTCGTTGATGGATAAGGTAATCTCGAAATGCTCGACCGATGATTAAAAAATGAAAGATGAGACACTCGATGGGACATTAAAAGAAAAAAAAAGGAAGATGAGTGATGGTTCTGTCTGGGGATTATTTGTAACGAGACTTCTGCTCGCAGGAGAACTGGTGAATCGTAAAGGAAGTGTTGACGACTTCCATTTTAGTAAATTCATGTCAGGATAAGTGCTATTAAAAGAATAGTACCAACACACAAACTATAACAATTAGTGTCAATTTATTAACACAAGAATTCGAGCTTTACGGACAGTGGAATTCTGAGACAATTTGTGTTTTGTATCCGAGGAGAGTGCAAGGTCGTTCTCTGCACAGCTCTATCAGGTAGCACAATGAGGCTCATGGAGAAAGATGCATACAGGAGGGGGGATGTGTTATTTGATTCTTTACTTTTGTGACCGTTTTAATAAATTCAACTCCAACAGACACTGAGTTAATTTGTGTCATAAATTCATTTAAATACATCCAACAATTGTTCCAAATCTTTTTTTTTTTTTTTAAAGGGTGAGTGATTTTGCCCTGATACATGAGGGATGGAACTGTTCAGCGTCTCCATCAGGGCTTGCTCTGACCCCCTCTTCCCTCCACCTGTGACAATATTTCACTCCCTGCAGTCCATCAATACCGTAAGCACTGTGATGGTGGCACAGAACACTAGGACCAATCACAGCGTTCTTTACAGAAGATGGTCAAGCTTTAGCCAATCACAATGATGCTTATAAACCACATATATGCACTGTTTGCACTGCACGTGCATCCTATACGAAAACACTGCACCTGATTACTATGGCCTGTACCAACATTTTATGCCCATGTCACCCTCTAGGTTTCATTTATCTACTTTCCTTTGCTTTCAACTGCAGCTTCTCCAACAAGAGAACCTCGATCTGAAACTGACGCCGTACAATGTACTCGCTACCAGCAGCAAGACCGGTTTTGTCCAGTTTGTGGAATCCACAGCAGTGGCTGATGTTCTCTCCAGTGAGGGTAGTATTCAGGTGAATATCCCCCTGCTTCTAATATTTGTTTTCATTGATGGAACCCACAGGGTTTAGAGTCACTTGCAGCGGTCAAACAGTTCTTACAATACCTGAAACATTCTCTCGTTAGGTCTTCTGTGGTTATTTCTGTAAACACTGTAGAACTTTTAGACTAATGTGCTGTTTCTTCTTGTACATTCCAGAATTTCTTCCGCAAGCACGCGCCGAAGGAGAACGCCCCTTACAACATTGCTCCCGAGGTGATGGACACTTACGTCAAGAGCAATGCGGGCTACTGCGTCATCACGTATCTCCTGGGGGTCGGAGACAGGCATCTGGATAATCTCCTTCTCACCAAAAAGGGGAACCTCTTTCACGTTGACTTTGGTTACATCCTGGGACGTGACCCTAAGCCCTTCCCGCCTCCCATGAAACTGAGCAAGGAGATGTTGGAAGGGATGGGAGGTGTCAACAGTGACCAATACCAAGATTTCATCACCCTTTGTTACACTTCATTCCTGCATCTCAGAAGGTGAGATGAAGTCTGTTACCTTGGATGTACCAAAATTTGCTTTTGAAAGGGATCTATTCGATCCAAAGATTGCAGGAAAAATCTGCAGTTTTGGTTATTGAAGGAGGGAGGGTGAGCCTGGAGAGGTTTGGAGAGAAGAACATTGGAAGAAGGAACGAATATTATTGGTGTGTTGCAGGTCATCGTAACATCTGGTAATATATGGGCTTGTTGGTCCACGTTTGTGGAAATTGTAGATGAATATTCAGCAGCCTGACTAAAAGTATTTTGAGTGGTTTTCTCTTTGTTAGAACATTTTCTTGTCGCTAGATGTTACAGATTACTGTGCAGTGCTAATTCATCCAGCAACATGTTGACAGTTTCATACCACTGGACGTCTGGTTGAACGTTCATCGGAGATGCAACATTCCTCTATTCAACTTGAGCTAAAACAGTTCCCCTGCCCTTTACTTTGCATATTTCATAGAGTTCCAACCCTGATTTTTTTAATGGCATTCACGGACTGGGGGGTCGTGGAAAAGATTTAAAGAAAGACCCCAGAGTGATAGTTTTCTGGGTTGATTCAAGCAGCCTGCCTCTTGGTACGTGAGATGTGAGAAGAAAGACCAAACTATTTTGAGACAAGCTGAAACAAAATACAGGCCATAGGTTGAAAGGGGTCATTGTGCAAAAGGCATAAACTTGGAGGGTTTACATGCTGAAATGGCCATTTGATGTTGACGCTGGATAACGGGAATGGACATCTTCAGCAATTTGGAGGATATTTTGTTCTACCGATTATAGACTTACACATTTGTCAGTGAATTCTGTTATTTGCAATCCACTGTCATATGTAGTATTTATTGTAGTATAAACAGACATTAATCTTCTCGGCGGCGCTGAATCTCTCATGTGATGTTGATGTTGTCTTTCTCGTCTTGCAGACATGCAAACCTCATACTGAATCTCTTTACACTTATGGTCGATGCCAATGTTCCAGACATTGCCCTAGAACCTGACAAAACAGTCAAAAAGGTAGGGGAACTTCTCCAGGATTGCCTGTGGAATATGTATTAATTTCATTTATTGGTCATTCTTTGGTCATTCATTGAACAGATTGTACCATCCAGCTCACGACTGGGATCAAAGTTCTCTTTTGTCAGGGGAAAAAGTTTAGAATGTTTCGATGAAACTACTAATTTTACTACCTTGATTAGTCCAGTCATGCTGCACACCTTTTTGAGAGGGCTAGGGAATTTCATCTCATAAGTCCATTTAGTGGTGGCATGTTAAGTTGGTTGAAAGACGGGGAGAGGGGACATCTCAGGAGTAACCTACACTGTTTGTTTGTAGATGTGTAGAGGTACCATACCAAGTAGACTAACAAAAACATCAGTTTCTGCCTAAGGAGCCTTAAAATTATTTGAGGAATTTCTAAAAGGACATTCCCGCCCATTAGAACATAGATCCCTTTAACAGTTCTTAGGTCACTCTCCGGTGAGATGGTTGGTTACCTTACAGTATGTCTGAGACTGTGGATCACCATCTCAGGTGGCCTTTTTGTGTCCCAGGCATCTTATTTGTATACTTTGTGAGGGCTTGGAGATGAATTTTTTTCACCAAAAGTGGTCATAGTTCCACTCGAGATGATGCTTCTGTTGTGTACTGGACGCATTTTTGCCCCACAAGCAGGTCCAAATAATTTTCATTGAAGGAGACTGAATTTTAAATGTATGTTAAAGACTTGTTAAACGTATAGACTAATGGACTGAGTTGCAGTTCGACCATGACCAAGAAAAAAATCTTTTGGTTCATGATGCTCTCAGATGTTATAGACTTAGGTGGCTATTTAGTTTGCTCAGCTAACATTATATTACTAGATAAGTGTCTTTTATATGGGTCAACCATTGTTAGGGAGATGAAGCACATAGGGTACAAATGTCCCAGGACCCCAATGTATTCTGGGGAAAAAATTTATGCTTTATGGGAGCCATCATTTAGGATAACGAAACAAAAAAGAATCTAACAGTCACCAAGACGCAGTATTTATATTTGTTCCCAGAGCAGCTTTCATTTTATGTCGGTAGGAGAAAAAGTGTTCCATTGTCATCATGTTAATTAATATCGTGACCTGTCACCACTTCTACACCCAGTTACAAGATAAATTCCGCCTGGATCTGACTGACGAAGAGGCCGTCCAGTACATGAAGAACCTCATCGATGAGAGTGCCGGAGCTTTGTTTGCGGCCTGGGTGGAACAAGTCCATAAACTTGCAATGGTCAGTATGCATGTGTTGATTGTGCTCTGGTCAGATATAACTTGATGGTTTTTTGATTCCTTGCCGTAGGCAGGGGAATGTATGCAGTCCTGATGTCGTGTGTGGGTATGTATGGGTGTATGTGTGTGTGTGCGTGTGTGTGTGACGCTGCTCATAAACGCTCTATCTCAAGGAGGGTAACTCTGAGTAATTTCATTTTTTGGCATGTAGGTTGCCCATATTGAGTAGATGAACCCTATTGTTTTTGGTGGAGGTGAAAGGTCATTTGAGGTCACCAGAGGGCAAAATGTGAAAACCTTGTAAACACTCTATCTCAAGAAAGGTAACTGTGACTGATGTCATACTTGGTGTGTGGGTTGGTCATATTGAGTAGATGATCCCTATTGTTTTTGGTCGAGGTCAAAGGTCATTTGAGGTCACCAGAGGTGAAAATGTGTGAAAATCTTGTAAACACAATATCTCCAGAAGGGTAAGTGTGACTTATGTCAAACTAAGTGTATGGATTGTTCATATTAAACAGATGATACCTATTGTTTGTGATGGAGGTCAAAGGTCATTTGAGGTCACTGGGGGTCAAACTGTAAAAACCTTGTAAACACATTATCTCCAGAACAGTAACTGTGACTGATGTCATACTTAATGTGTGGGTTGTTCATTTTGTGCAGATGATCCGTATTGCTTTTTGTGGAGATCAAAGGTCATTTGAGGTCACCAGAGGTCAAACTGTAAAAACCTTGTAAACACAATATCTCCAGAAGAGTAACTGTGACTGATGTCATTCTTAGTGTGTGAGTCGTTCATATAATGTAGATGATTCCTTTTGTTTTTGGTCGAGGTCAAAGATCATTTGAGGTCATCAGAGGTCAAATTGTGAAAACCTTTTAAACACAGTATCTCCAGAAGGGTAACTGTGACTGATGTCATACTTAGTGTGTGGATTGAATATTGTCAGTAGAATACCCCTTTTGATTTTGGTGGAAGTCAAAGGTCATGTGACGTCACCAAAGGTCAAACTGTGAAAACCTCGCAAAGACATTATCTCCAAGAGGGTGACTGTGACTGATGTCATACTTGGTGTGTGGGTTGGTCATATTGAGTAGATGATCCCTATCATCTTTGGTGAGGGGCAAAGGTCATTTGAGGTCACCAGAGGTCACACTGTAAAAACTTGAAAACACGATATCTCCAGAAGAGTAACCATGACTGATGTAATACTTGGTATGTGGGTTGGTAATAATGAGCAAAAGATCTCTATTGTTTTGGTTGAGGTCAAGGGTCATTTGAGGTCACCAGAGGTCGAACTGTAAAAATGTGTAAACACAATATCTCTAGGAGTCTAACCTTGTTTGATGTCTTACTTGATGTGTAGATTGTTTATACTAAGTAAAAGACTTCTTTTGTTTGTGGTGGAGGTCAAAGGTCGTTTGAGGTCACCCGAGGTCAAACCTTGCTAACACATTAACTCCAGAAGGGTAATGTTGACTGATGTCATACTTGATGTGTTGGTTGGCCATACTGGGTAGGTGATCCCTGTTGCTTTTGGTGGATGTCAAATGTCACGGTCATTTCAGGTCGCCAAAATAAAGGTCATTTTGGGGTAAAGGCTTGTGGTGTATCAAGAAAAATAACTGCAGTTGATCTTATACTTGTCATGTGGATGTTTTATGTTTGTTATAATATAACCATGTAGCAAGGAATCACAAAGCCTTTTGGCTTTCTGGTCAATAGATTGCACTCTATATGGTAACACCAAGGTTGTAAAAAGTACTCAAGCCTCTATGTTATAAAACTTTGTTCAATGTATTAATGTTCATTTATTACAACTTGGGAAACTGCTAGTTAGCATGAAACTGCTGAAATCGTGAAACTGTTATTAACGTGATATAGGATCAAGTGGTAAGTAGCATTTTCATTTATTGTATTTTCACCACAATATGAAACTGTGGGCATTTGACATTCTTTGCTCTTCAGTTACCGTGGGCGGTTGCCGATAATTAATCTGCTATTGATAGCATCAAGGCTTCAAACATATTGAAAGTTTCTTGTTTCATTTAAGTTTATAGTGGATATCAATAACTGCAGTGTTCAACATCAAGGTCAGATAGGAATCTACCATGTCTGCTTCATTTAATGGTTTGTGATTATAGCTCACTGGTATGCAAATAGCTTAAAGTATTTTCTTTCTTCATCTTCTTTGCGTACAGTATTGGAAGCGGTGATGTTCCAGCCAAACCAAGAAAATCAGATGAAAGGCAGCACTCCTTGGTGGAGCTGTGTCATTGGTGTTGCATCACTCACTGTACGATCCACACGGTATATGAATAAAGCACTCTTGCAAACACTGGTGAGGGCAGCAAACAAAATGTGTTTCATGCGTCACTAGTGCTAGTGAAATCGCTGTGATTTCAGTATGTTTTAGTAGTGTTATTCACTCACTCATTCACAGGTGATAATGCCACATACCCAAATGAAGATGGTATCATCGAAAATGTTCATGAAATGTATGGAACTGTCAAACTGTGGTGTGGTCACATCACTTTTTTGAGAAGGTTTTGATTTAGGAAGGGAGGGCTTTCGAAGGTCACTGTTACTTCATGATGTATCTGCATAGCAATGATACAATTTTGAAAATTTATGATTTGCGTCATGAGATTGGAGTAATGTACGGTCCTCTGCATCTGGGAAGTGACAGGTTTTCAAAGCAGTTCTTGTGCATGCAGCAAATGCACTCACTCTCCCATACGGTGGAGTCTGCATGGCACCCCCCATCGACAGCAGTGTGTACTCACGATATCACACCAAAAAGAATTGTGACAAATCAGTGTAAAAGCCAGATTTTGTTCCCTGATTTGAAAGAGACCTGCTGTGAATTGCAAGCTCTGTTAACCTTGAGGAAACCAATGCCAATGAAGATTTGGACGGTGACAAAGGTACTAAGGCAGGAGAATTTTTGGATTGCCTCCCATTGTTTGTAGCCACTGTTTGCACATCTGGAAGTTGTTGCGATTGTTTGATTGTACAAGTAAAACAAAAACAGTGATCGTAAATTATTAGTCACAGTGTTGAAATCAAGTGACAGTAGTAAGCCCAGGAAGGAAAAAAAAAAGGGAGAGCTGCAAACAGGATTTTGCTTTGAAATGACAATTTGATTGTTTTAGCAGAGAAGTAAGGAACCAGTGTCTTTCAGTCTGCATTTTTGTTGAATTTGTGAAGAGATCAGCGTTTGAAGGAGATGCACAATTAGCTTTGTTGCCTTTCATGAAGGCAAAATGAAAACATGCACAAAGTGCGCCTTCTTACACTGTTTTGTGGTAGACGTCGTAAGATGCACACTTCTTTGCCCCAGATTCCAGAACTTCTTTGCAATGTGTTCACACATAGTGATATAAAAAAGTAGGACCAGTAATGATGGACGACGTTAACCAAAATAGCTCGCACATAACACTCCTCAGAAAGTATGCCATTTGTACTGGTTTGTACAGTGAGAATAAAAGCCTGGCAGAGATGATGAATCAGCTAGTGGTAAATGAGATAATAAGTTAATCCTACTAAAAGCACCAAATGAAGTAGCATTGTGTCTTTTTCCTCCTTGAAAGAAAAATTAGGAGAGGAATCAGCATTTTTTTATCGGGGGGTCTTGCATACCATTTTTCTTTTCTCATGTCAAGGGACTAAAGAAAACACCGCAAGAAGGAAACTTGAAGAAATTGTTCAGATTCAATAGGAGAAGTGCCACAAGCCTATCATCAGATGCTGTTTGTTTGACCTTCTCATGGTGATACTCCAGCTCTGGTGTACCATCATTTGATGTAATTGGTCTCCAAGGAACAATTTCTTTTATTTTTCTCAAGGTGGCTGATTTACCATTGCCAAATCTTGCTTTCTTTTTTGTTCTTCTAGATTCGTGACTTTCTACCTTGTGAGCTTTTGAAGTTTGTCCCTTACTGTTTGGTGTGTCTTGTATCATTAATTTATGTCTTAATCCCTATTAAGTCATATCTCGATCATGACTTACACATAATTGGTCCCGAAGGAGCCACTTTTTTCTTTTTTTTTTGGTCTTGTTTCAAGGTGGGTTCATTGTCATTGGAAAATCTTATTTTTCTGATTTCTAGATTCTTTGAGGTAGTAATCTTGTAGGTTTTTAAGTTTGTCTCCCTTTGTTTGGCGTGACTTCCATCAAAGGAATTCTCAACCAACAAGAAAACTTAAGGTAACATATGAGTTGTCTATGGCACTTAAATTGCCAATAGAAGCTTTCTTACTTATCAAGACTGCTCTCAAAGTTGGGGTTCAGTACAGTCCTGAAAATTTGTGTGACATAGGACTGAAAAATGCTGTTTATCCCCTTTTTTGAACTTTTCATTTTGTTTTATGACACAACTCCTCTCTTCAGCAATTATGAAAACTGTGTACAGTGGCGGCGCCAGAATGTCAGACTTGGGGGGGGGGGCAAACTGAGGGCAGAGGAAAATGTTGGAGGGCAAAGATTTTACGCGCAGCGCGAAACCTAGCGCGAAGTGCGAGGCCTTGCGGGTGGGGTCCAGGGGCCCGCCTTAGGGCCCCTGGTGGGGTCCAGGGGGCGAAGCCCCCGGAAGCTCTGAGGTTTAAGCACATCTCTGGGTGGAAAATTAAGTCCCAAGAGAGGTATATTATTTATTTTTCTATTATTCATTTTTTCGGTTGACCGTACTCCAAGGTTCCCAACTTTTTTCTTTGGGGGTACTATTTCACATTTACGCGGTGCCACCGAGTACATACACACACCCACACACACACATAGGCTACATACACTTCCATTCCATTCCTATATTTAGGAAAACAATGACCTACCCACCCTTCCCTTATGCTGGATGGTAAACATTCCAGAGAAAATTGGTCTGACCAGGCTGGCCTACTGTTGAAGTGGTTATGGGCATGATGTTAAACTGGCAGGCTGTGTAACATAAATTACTCATTTATCAATCATGGTTCACGGGAAGCTGTTCTTATTCAGTCCAATGCCAATACATAATTTTGTGATTAAGTTAATTTTGGATGAGTACAAGATCTGATTAGGAAGGGTGAGAGCAACTGGGGGGGGGGGCAAGGAAAAATTCTGAGGGGCAAATGACGAAGGAAAATTCCTTTGAACAATGTCCCAGTCAATTAGTGATAAAATGAATTCAAGCATTAAAGTGAGTTCTCCAGAAAATGTATTTATCTGACTAAGAACAGTTGCTGAATCAATTTTCTCTACCATTCAAAAGAAACTTATTTTTTGGCATGTATCATTTTCTTTTGTAAATTCGTGAATATTTGAAGAGAATTTTAAAGGTAGATAGATTATAAAAGGAAAATTAAAAGTTTAGGATTTCTTTTAAAAATCTTTTAATAGGATGGCAAATTCAAGCACACTGTAAATGATTTACAAATAAAGTATCTACTACAATTCGATTAAATATAATTTATGTGTTTTGTCATCTTTTTATTGTCCCTGAGGTGATTGTCAACTCTAAATAGTCATATTTCAAACCAACATCAATGTAATTGCAAAAAAAGTTAAAAAATTTGAGAAGTATCAGATAATGATTTCACTGTAGCTGGTAACTATTTTGTGTAAACAGACCTGACTAACCTGAGCTTCCCTTGAGACTTGCAGATCGATTCAAAAGTGATGCTGATGTGATAGGAATAGAAGCAGTCATTCCAAACACATTTGGAAGGCGTCAAGAAACAATTGCAAAGGATTGAAAGGTATGTTACAACTCACATTGGACCATTGGAAGAACAATGTGGGAAGGACATTTTGTGTGGAGTATTTTACGTGGAAAGCTATCCGATAAGAGCTGAATGATGTAATCGACGGTCTTGGCAGTAACATATCACACTGATGTACTCTGAATGTAAAGAACCCCACAAGTGTGCAGTTAGCCTTACCCAGATAGACTCTTGAAGCCGCCAGAAGTGATGAAAAGAACTGCAAAATGAAGCGATGAAATTGACTGTTGTGTGACTTCAGAGAATTGGAAGACTTCCTCAGTGATGTAAGTTAGCAAGGAAAATGATTGCGCTCAGTGACAAGATGCTCTGACACCATTCATGCCTGGTATTGACTTAATGATCAACAGGTGATACAGAGCATTTACATGCAGAGTCCAACACTGTGCACCAGCTATGCAGGCTAGTTTGGAGTACCTGTCCTCATTTCCAATTACACCGATCAGGAAAAGTTCCTATTTTACAGCTTGAAATGGACCAGTCTGTGTGCATTCTCTTATGTTGCAGTTGGTGTATACGTCCTCAACTGATGTAATGAAAGGACGACCCAGTGGGTTTCTGCTTCTCCACATTGGTCGGGTCTGACGTTGAGTGGAGGGTATGCTATACACCCTCCTTAGCAGATGCACTGGTGTGATGCGGCCACATGGTGCAGACCGACGTCAGACCACCACGACGGTCTCTGACTTCCACCTCATTACACGAGTTGCCGTGATGTGGAGTGAAGCTGTTTATACCACTTGTCCAAGGCATTGCTGTGATGGGACTGCCTGATTTCTGGCTGTCCCTCATTACAGAGCTGTGCGTGATATTGAGTGAAGGCTGTGTGTACTACCCTTTTCAGCTGACTCTCAGCACTGCCATGAAAACCGTCTGAAGTAGACTTACGACTGTCCACCACACCATTTTCTGGCTTTCCCTTCTTAAATACCAAGTTCTGTGTGATGTTGAGAGAGGGCTGTTTTGACACCACTGATCCCAGGCCTCTCTGGGATTGAGCTCCCGGTGTACACATACATCTCCTTCACCCTGTCAAAGGCAAGTGTTTCTTTGCTTCGGGAGTTATGTGAAGGATGAAAAGCTCCCTCATCCGATGCCAGGCTCTTCCAAGGTCACGACTGTGTCTACTGTGGAGCAGTGGGCATATATGTTGAGCTGGTCCTTAAATGTTTTGATGCATCTCTGCTGACGCTCCATCAGTACATTGCTGTCTGTGAGGTATTCGTAAACATCCTGAGGAAAAACAGGAAAGGAATCAGCGATCATGCACTTTTTAAGTGTAAAGATTAAAGCTTGATTAAAAAAAATACTACATTCTCTGAGACTGAATACAAAAAAAAAACTTTGATGAACTTTGAACAAAAACACAGTTTAGAGAAGAATGCCTGGTGAAAATATTTCCAGCAACTTAGCACTTTACATGCATATCAGGATTTAAACACAATATCATGTGTTTGATAGTTACCACGGGTCTCCATATCTCTTCTTAATATCATTAAAGTGCACTTACTGAAGATTTTATCATTCAAATTCCATTAGCAACACAGCTGATGGGGTACTCTGCAGCCAACAAATCATACAAATCGTAACTTATCTTAGGCGCTCTACATACTATGCACCAAAGTCAACACATGTGCACCTCATTTTATAGTATCAAGCCAAAATTTCAAATTTTGGCAAAATGTTTGACCCAGAAAATGCCCTCAGACAAAACACAATCCAAATGTCAAAACCACTCACGGAGAAACACTTCACTTGGGTGATCACCATTTAAGCTGACTTTGTGAGCCAAAGGACATTTAATCCTGATGTTTAATATTGACTGTAGACTTGTTCAAGTCAACTGACCTTTTCTATAAGTTCGGTTTCAAGGAATGGAGATAAGATTATTTTTAAGTCAAAGCTCTCATCTCAACTAATTCAGTCACACAGTCTTCCCTGCAATCATCTCTATCGTATGGTTGCATTTTTAAAAGCATGCACGCACAAGCCCCCCCCCATCCTGCCCAACAATCCATCTTTCTCACTTTTAATGTTATATGAAAGTTGAGCTTTTGTGTTAGAATTAAACTACTCTTTAAATTTTGTTGAAATTTCACCTACAGAGTCTCTGGTGGGAGTATCACTGTTATTACTATTACCATTATTATCCACCGAACCAAATAATCACAGACCCTTTTCCAAACAATGGTATGTTAAGCCGCACTTTAAAGAGACAATGAACCAGACATGCAAGTGAATAGACTACTCAATCCACAATACGAGTCAGAGAAGGAGAAATAAAATCTTTTAAAATGAAAAGCAATTCATTCAGGTGAGATTCATTGTGAGAAAACAGAAATGCAATAAAACATGAACAAACCTTACCAACATAATTATTGCTCAAAATAGCTTGGGGCATTATATCTTAAGCATTTTCAATGTTGTCAATGCCAACAGCAACAACCTTGATAGGCATTCACTACACTAATTGGTCTATCGAAAAACGTGGCTGTGCAATGTCACAGCATCAAGCTGCAAAATGAATTTGCTATGTTACAGAAGGAGTTTGCATGCGAACAATGATCAGGAAAAGTCTACGCCACAAGGTCGGGCATTGTTATCATTTTTGAAAATACTACAATATACCCCAAGTACAAATATAATCTATTGTGGTGGGGAATGACACATAAAAAAGAAATTAAAAAAAAATGACTTTCAAAGAAAAGAGATCATAAAAAAAGATGAAATACTCACACATTGGCTTTAAAAAGCATTTAACAAAATCTTCACACCAGTTGGTGATTTACTTCAAATTTGGAATAAAATAAATTGACCATTGGAAGCTCAAGGTGTCCTAGAATAATTGGTTTTCATCTTGCAATGATGCACTGCAATACATTGGACTTATGATGTTACCTCCTAAATGACTGAACTTTATTTAGCACATCTGGTGCAAACCTCTACATGGATTTGACTGACTTATTCCTCCCTTTACTATCTAATAACATTGACAGCATTCACACAATCATATTATTACATTAAACCAACTTCAATACAGGCCCAAAATATGCTGAATATGCACTGCTAATGTTTCCTGTTGCAAGGACTATCACCCCCTATTTAGCCGTTTAACCTATTGCAAATTGACGCATTTTACTGATCCCTGCGCATGCTTCTGGCCTGTCGAAATTCTCGGACAATTTCGGACAAAATTGTTGGGACACTTTGCCGTACCTTGCAATTATTATACTAAATTTTAATTGAGAAGCTAACATGAAACCCCGGCCCCTTTTCGATGTTGCATTATAGGAGTGAATGCACAGCGTGAGCAGAAATCCTATACTCAACATTGAAAGGGGGAGTGGGGTGTCCCAAGGTACTTGTCCAAGATTGTAGTTTTGTAATACAACCCTTTCTGGTGTTCTAGGGTTTTTTTTTTTTTGGTGGGGGGATGGGCAGTTCTCTAACACATTGCCATATATAATTCCAAAGTAATCTGTACATCTTTTCCATTTAAAAACAAACATAACTCTGTTGACCATCAGAGGCACATTCCAATTTTAAGCGAGAGTAATTCCACATCACCCCACGGGCATACTCATCAAGGCTAAACTGAACCATCCATTGGGTATTGTTTGTGAATAGAAATATTTAAATAGTTCACATCATCTCTTCCGCCTGCTTTCTGCATAGTACACGCAAATTGAAATTGCAGGTGCCGTTTTACGTTGCTTTGCACTCTGTGTCTACGAGTGGCTATTGATACATTGTTTTAAACAGCATAAAATTTTTGGAAAAAAATCACTGGCAAATAGAAATTTGTGATTGTAGACAGTCACCTGTCAACGACGAAAAGGAAAGTTTGATTTGAAGTTCACCATTTTTGGAACATTTGTGCCTCCTAAATTTGGTCAGATATTTTGATTTGATCTGGATTTGGTCGTGAACTTACTCCTTCTCCCAGCTGCAACCTGTTGATGAGGCTCCATCCAGAGTCACACAGCTGTTGCAATTCTTCTAACTGCTCTTGGTGAGCCCTGACGAGGAGATGACTGAAGAGGCAAAGAGAGTGCAGTCATTGTGTGAAGTCGATTTGAAACAAAAAAAAAAACAACTACACCCTAATTACAACTCCACCTTAATTACAACTCCACCTTAACGACAACTCCACCGTCTCATTACAAGGCATATTAATACCGTCATACCTCACACTTTGCAAATAATAAAGGGGTGTTTTTCATTTCAAACTTTTGCTTTTCTCAGCTGAACAATTTTTCTTTCAGTCTGAGCTGTACCAGAGTGTTATAGCTCAAGTTAAAAGACCTTGACTGGGTGGAAAGTGCAAATCATTGATCTGCACTGAGAAAATGGTCACGATTGTTGCTGAATCTCTGAATTTTCTTTACTCGTCGTAAGCTAACTTATTGGTCAAATCTATTCTCCAAAAAAGCTGCTTGGTTTAATACAGAACAGAAGGAAAGAATGAAGCAAGGAAGTCTTTCCGGAGAGAATGGGTACCACCATGGGAACTTCTGAAGCTGTCTACAGGAAATAGTATTGATAGTGTTGTTGGAAACTTGTTACAAGAAATATTTCAGGAACAAGAACAAAGGATAAGAACAAAGGATAAGAACAAAGGATAAGTACAAAGAACAAGAACAGTCACAAAGGAGGAGAACAGAGGAGGTTGTCTTCATTTTTTTTTTTTAATCTGGATTGTCATTTGGTATTTTATGTCACACTGTTCTGCCTCCAGAGAGTGATCATGCTGGTAGTGTTAGATCTTTTGTAATTTAAGAGCTGGTATGAGAGCAGCGGTCATTACTTGAATAATTCACAGATTCTGTTGGCAGTTTGAATGAAGAGGAAGACCATCTATTCACCAAAGTAACCAGAGATCCTTCAGGATAAATTAAATGAGGCAATCTATCCAGCAGAGATTTTCACCAAAGTCAAGTTTATTCATTTAATAAATTTACTAATGCTTATGAATGCCTAATGTTCCCTAATATCCACTGACATCTAATGTTTGTAAACAAGTAGGCAATCCACTGAGTTGCAATCTCATCCCTATTGTTCTGCATACCAATTCTCCCGGGAAATGCCTAGCTGTGTATTTCATCAGTAATTCAGATTGATCAGTGTGGGTAGAAGTGGTGAATATTTGAGTTACTTAAATGAGATAGTACTGCAATACACCTCGTAAGTGTTAAGCGGCACAAATACCTGCATGCACATACACATGTGTCCAGACATCAAGCTTGTGTCAAAGGTAATCCCCAAAATGCAAGAACATTAGAGTATCCCTTATATCCACACAGCCAGTCACTGTGGATCCTTTGAGTGGCGTGAAAAGCGTGTTATGCATGGCTCAATATTTAGTTCACAATGTGTAAACATCTTGAGTTCGTAAACAATTGTGCAATGTTCGTAAACAATTGTGAATGTTCATGCATTCATTGCTAACAAATATTCATTGATACCTAATATTCTACTGTTCACTGTTACCAAATGTTCATTAATACCTAATGTTTATACAAAGCTAATGTTCACTGATACCCTAGTGTTCATTGATACCTGATGTTCATAAATATGTAACTTTCATCAATACCTACTGCTCACTGTTACCAAATACTCATTAACACCTAATGAGTATAGAAACATAATGTTCATTGATACCTCGTGTTCATGAGCACCTGATATTCATTGCTACCTCATATTCATAAAAACCATATGTTCATTGATAGCTACTGTTCATAGTTACCTAATGTTCATTAATACCTAATGTTTACTCTTACCAAATATTTAATGATACCTAGTACACTAATAAATACCTAATACACATTGCCATCTAGTGTTTGTCAATACCAAACGTTGGCAAAACATTTTGAAACTAGTAATACGTATCTGTGAGTCCATTGTTCTTTCAAAAAATTCCATTATAGATTTTGGGCATTTTGTTTTGTTCTAACAAAACAATCCATTTCTAAACAAGTCTCTTTGGTCTGATCAGGGAACACTTACGACATCATTTTAATGAGAGGATTGGTAAACAATAAGTGCAATTATCATGAACTAATCAAACCAGACAGATGAAGCCAAATCCACCAATTGAAGGTTTCACGATGAATTTTATATTGTTGATTAGGGTGCATGACGTTAAGGAGTTAGTTCAAATTGTTCTCTTTCGTCACCATGAGGAAGACCCTTTAGTTTTTTGTCATATTACCTATTATACGCCAAAACTCATTTCAATGACCAATCACTGCTGGAGGTTGGCCTCAAAACAAATAACAAATGCGAAATTATAATCCTACAAAGAATGGTTTCATGTAATACTGTGACGTAATGAAGGGCTTCAGGATTTACATCACAAAGGCGATGAGACAACTATTCCTACCTTGTAGTACGTGGATTAGACGACAATGGTCCCTCCGTGCCCACACTGCAAGAAAAAGGTGTCAAGATGAAGAAGCTTGTGCAGAAAGGGAAGAAAGTTACTCAATAGAAAAGTTGAAGAGTTAGTTTTACACTTGAAAAACCTAACCAGAAAGGATGTTCATTGGAAGATATTGTGAGTTGAATAGTGAGTTGACAATAGAAAAAAAAATGGTAACATAGTTTACAAATACAACTTGATTGGAGAATGCCGTACCATAATGCCGGCCTCCTCGATGCCAAACATTTAAAACACTACACCAACATGGCTTTCAATCATTGTATCCCTTATATCCACACAGCCAGTCACTGTAGATCCTTTGAGTGGCGTGAAAAGCGTGTTATGCATGGCTCAATATTTAGTTCACAATACGTAAACATCTTGAGTTCGTAAACAATTGTGCAGTAGATCTATATATGTATACGTTGTGAACAAATACTGAGTGAAGCTATTATCAACGCACGGGAAATGACATTGCTACCAGATGTAAACATTCAGCCAAGAACTGGTTGAAATACCATGTCACATTCATGGGAAGGCGAATTTGTAAAAGTTATGTTGCCACCATGTACTGCCACCACCTAACACTGTATTATGCATTGCAGTAATCATGATCTTTGCTCTTGACCTGTGACGTCATCAGTCGGGCGGACACTTCATCTCACACCCAGGCACCTACCCACCAAAATTGAACTTCATCTGACTTATTGTCTTGGAGGAGATCGTGACCCCTTTAAGAGCATTTTTGCCATTTTCAATTTTAACCACATGACCTTCGACATCATCAATTCTTGTATCCTCTACAGTCTATATAGGTAGTTTTACAACTCTAAGGATGTTCACACACACAGAAAATGCTAAAAATTTGTTTTTTGTTTTCATGACCTGTGAACCTTGACCTTTGACGTCACATCAGTCTGGCTGACACCATACAACATACCAGCGCACCTACCTACCAAGTTTAAAGTTTATCCGAATTAGTCTAGGAGGAGATCGTGACACACTTTGTAGAGCCCTTTTTTCACCAATTTGACCTTTAATCACGTGACCCTGGACCTGGAACATCGTCAATATGTTTTAAAAAATTCTTATATTGCCTACTTTTTTTGTACGGTAGTTTTATCACTCTAGGATACTCACACATTGAGATAATGCTATAAATGTGTTTTTCATTTTCATGACCTGTGACCTTTGACTTTTGATCTATGACGTCATCCGTCCAGTGACGACATACCCCGGCACCTACCCACCAAGTTTGAAGTTTATCCAACTTACTGTCTAGAAGGAGATTGTGACACACTTTTTAGAGCATTTTTGCCGACTTGATCTTTAATAATGTGATCTTTGACCTGGTGACATCATCAATATTTTTAAAAAATTCCTAGTATTGTCTACTTTCCATATACAGTAGTTTTATAAATCTAGGATATTCACACATTGAGATAATGCTGAAAATGTGTTTTTCATTTTCATGACCTGTGACCTATAACGACATTGCTCTGACGGACACTACACCTCATACCCCTACACCTACCCACCAAGTTTGAAGTTCATCCGACTTGCTGTCTAAGAGGAGATCATGAAACAAGTTCCGTTATGCACACATACACACACCTTGATTTGGACCCCCTTCTCACCCCCCAACCCCAGTGGGTAATCCCGATCCATGTCATTTGTATACCATGAGGTACCCCCACTTAAGAGCTACTGGCCCACCAAGTTTCAGTTGAATGACAAAATGACTAAGTCTAACCAAAGAAAGAACCAGTCTTAATAATGTATTTTTTTCACTGTTAGTAGGTTGTACAAAATCCAGATGCCACCATTTTCATTCTTAGGTCTGTTTTCCTAAGAAAGACATTTGATGGGTTACGTCATGTGTTGGATTGAGCAGATTTCATGACTGATAACAGATTTAACCGGGTCATTAATGACTAAGGTTCAATTGAGACCTTCAACGCTCATCATGCCGGATGTTCAAAAATGTGTGATGTTCCAGAATGCCTGTGTTCATTGATACCTATTACTTAAGAATATCTAATGTGCATAAACATCTTATGTTTATTGACAACACCGTCTTCATTGATGCATCATGTTCATGAACACCCAACGTTCACTTTCACCTTACATTCATTGCTACCTAATGTTATTGATACCTAATGTTCATTAATACCCTAGACTTCACTGGCACAAATTACCCAATATGAATTGCTATCCAATGTTCATTGTTAACAAATAATCATAAATATCTACGTTCAGTGATACCTGATATTCATTAATACCTAATGTTCATGGAAACCTACTGTTCATTGATACCTCTTGTTCATGTATTCATTGCTAACAAATATTCATTGATACCTAATATTCTACTGTTCATTGCTACCAAATGTTCATTAATACCTAATGTTTATACAAAGCTAATGTTCACTGATACCCTAGTGTTCATTGATACCTAATGTTCATAAATATGTAACTTTCATCAATACCTATTGCTCACTGTTACCAAATACTCATTAACACCTGATGAGTATAGAAACATAACGTTCATTGATACCTCATGTTCATGAGCACCTGATATTCATTGCTACCTCATATTCATAAAAACCATACGTTCATTGATAGCTACTGTTCATAGTTACCTAATGTTCATTAATACCTAATGTTTACTCTTACCAAATATTTAATGATACCTAGTACACTAATAAATACCTAATACACATTGCCATCTAGTGTTTGTCAATACCAAACGTTGGCAAAACATTTTGAAACTAGTAATACGTATCTGTGAGTCCATTGTTCTTTCAAAAAATTCCATTATAGATTTTGGGCATTTTTGTTTTGTTCTAACAAAACAATCCATTTCTAAACAAGTCTCTTTGGTCTGATCAGGGAACACTTACGACATCATTTTAATGAGAGGATTGGTAAACAATAAGTGCAATTATCATGAACTAATCAAACCAGACAGATTAAGCCAACTCCACCTAGTGCAAGTTTCACTACGTAGTTTTATATTGTTGATTAGGGTGCATGACATTAAGGAGTTAGTTCAAATTGTACTCTTTCGTCACCATGAGGAAGACCCTTTAGTTTTTTGTCATATTACCTATTATACGCCAAAACTCATTTCAATGACCAATCACTGCTGGAGGTTGGCCTCAAAACAAATAACAAATGTGAAATCATAATCCTACAAAGTATGGTTTCATGTAATACTGTGATGTAATGAAGGGCTTCAGGATTTACATCACAAAGGCGATGAGACAACTATTCCTACCTTGTAGTGCGTGGATTAGATGACGACGGTCCCTCTGTGCTCACACTGCAAGAAAAAGGTGTCAAGATGAAGAAGCTTGTGCAGAAAGGGAAGAAAGTTGCTCTATAGAAAAGTTGAAGAGTTAGTTTTACACTTGAAAAACCTAACCAGAAAGGATGTTCATTGGAAGATATTGTGAGTTGAATAGTGAGTTGACAACAGAAAAAAAAATGGTAACATAGTTTACAAATACAACTTGATTGGAGAATGCCGTACCATAATGCGGGCCTCCTCAATGCCAAACATTTAAAACACTACACCAACATGGCTTTCAATCATTGTTATTAAAACTATTCAGTCTCACCAATAAATATCTGTGAAAGCTTCATCTGTCCAAAATAACATTTCTTGAAAAAAAAAAGTTACACCATCCTTCCTTACTGTGAATAATCCATTAATCTGTATTCATGTATATTGGTTTTACAAAATAGTTTTTTCTTTCTGCAAGACAATTGCCTTATTTCCCTTTTACCGAAGTTTGAACTTAAGCTGCGTTATCTGTTGACTTGGAGAGGCTTTTTTTCTTTTGTGTCTAAAAGTTGGCTGTCAGGTAGGTTGCTTCTTTTATGCTTTGCAGGATGTATGGTGTTGGCCTTATCTAGAGGACTACAAAGGGGTATCACCTTTGTGAGCATGACTTCTCATCCTCCAAAAGGCACTTTCACACTAGTTGCAATACAATGTAATAAAAACCTTGAAATGCTTATTACTTGGACGTTTTCACATCAGGAGCAATACCATACAATGCGATACAACATGACAAAATGGAGTGAATAAATTTCAACTTTTATCGCTTATCACGGCCAGGTTTTTCTTGTGCTGGCTGTGAAATCACACGATGAACAGGACAATGAAAAAAGTGCTGAGCAAAAAGGAAAATGTTGTCTGCAGTGTGAGAGCAAAAATGTTGCTGCCAAACATTTTTATTGCATCGTATTATATCACATCGCATCCCACCTAGAATGAAAGAGCCTCTGCGAGGTCACAAATCATGTCATCTGTTGTACTGTTGTCCTCCTTCTAGCAAGGAACTACAGGGGATGGCTATTGCCTCGAGGGAGACAGACTTTTGCACCCACACAAGCAATTAGGTTTGCTATCTCTATCTCTGTAAGCATACTTTTTGGGTGCATTTTTAGTGATCAACAGAGGACATGCTTGGATGGGTCTTAACTTTTGGGTGCTTATGGCACAGCACCTGAGTTCAACCCTTGTGGCTAATCGTTTATTTATCTACATTTTTTTTAAAGTAGATAAAAAGGCAAATGCCTGATATGGAGAACTACCAGGAAGTAAGGTACCCACCACTTTGCTAGTGAAAGCCTACCCCATTAATTGCCCAGCCACCAAATAAGAAGGGAAGAAGTTCTTCATTACAGTGAGGACACACTTTTATGTTAAGTTACAACCATCAAGCCCATTGGTTTCAAATGTTAGGAGATGTCAAAGATCTACAAGGTGAATTAAAGATTTGATTCATGAGACTTTTGACTCACATGGCTTTGTCAGAAGCAGAGGTTGGTCTGTTCTGGTCTGCAAGATCGCCATCTCTCTCACCGTCAGTTTCATCTTCCGTTTTCCCCTCGGGTATTGGTGTAAGCAGCCGCCTCTCCTCATTCCAATCTACATCCAGGAGGGGGATGTTTGAGTTGGCTTGTTGTTCCAGTTGCAGCTGATGATGATCGTAGCTCTGCTCATACTGGCAATCCTCAACTGTCATACTCCCTGTTTCTACATTCTTTACTATAGTTCCTTCATCTCCACAAACTTCTTCTAAGCTCATCCTCTCTGAATTTGGCAGTTGCAAAATTTGTTTTTTCTCACCCCTCATCAGTTCCTCTTTGGTATCATTGATGAGCGATGCTTCTCTACCTCTTTCCTTGTGGATGACAATGCCAGCCTCCTCCTTTGTGTTGCCCTCATCTCTTTCACCACCCTTGCTAGTAATTTCTTGATCTCTCTGACTTGCCTTTTCTTCAGAGCATACTCTCTGCTCTTTCCAGACTTTCAGCTCGTTCGATGAATGTTGGAGTTTGGAACAGATTCTGTCGGTTGCATGATTTGAATTTTCAATATCATTGTGATGTTGATCACCAGTCTGACTTTCATGAATCTCAATGAAACTTGTTAATGGCTTGCTGGACATGTTCTCTTTTGGAGAAGTTACCCTGACCTTGGACACAGGTGATCTGCCATCGATTGTCACATGCTGCCATTGATTGGACACCGGTTGAAGAGTTTCCCTGAAGAAGGCTGCCCTTTTTGGAGTGAACTCCTCTACTTCTGTGACTCCATCAGGAACATTTGTACTTGCACATTTAAAACTGTCACCTTCTTCAACATTCTTACTCTTCGCTGTTTCAAGCCAAGTGGTCATTTCTCCCCGATGTCCCCCTGTCTCTTCAGCCTCTCCTTTTCTTCTCTTTGACGTCCCAGACCTTCGTGGGAATCCTTTCGGAGATGGGAGGCTTTCGATACCCTTCTCGCTCATCTTATCCTTAAGAGATTTCTTTTTGGTTTCCTTCTTTGGTTCATGACTGCAGCTCTCATGAGGTGCATCTGTACCGGTACTCTCTGGATGAATTTGTGATAAGGAAAAGACTGTTGGAATGTAACCTCCCATGGAAAAAATACTAATATCCGGAGATCGGGGCTTGTTTGAGGGACTGGTTGTCGGAGAGCATGTGCATTGTTGGATATCCTTGAGAGGAGTTGACAAAGATCCAGCCTCTGTTTTTTTAACTTCTCTCTTATTCCGTCTATTGTGTTCTTTGCAATAACTTTCTCCATGTAATGCTGCCACAGAAACCATCTGGTCTTTATTAGTATCACAATGACTGTTGCTTCCACTGTAATCTTGGGGTAGCATCTTGTCTCCACTTTTCTTTGCATTTTCAGAAGCTTGCACTCCATCTCTATGTTTCACTCCTAAATCCTTAAGTTTTCTAGTGCCAGAGTGACCACCAACATCGAATGTCACCGATGAAACAAATGATTGATTTCCTTGACCTGCGTCACCATTTGGCAGATTATTGGGTACTTTTCTCCTCACTGCATTTTCCCAGTCGTCGTCAAACCTCGGTGCTCCGAGCCAGGGTAAAGACTTCCTCTGTCTAGTGATTCTTCTACTTGGAGAACTTTGGTGTCCAACTTGAAGAGATGGCCTCCTGCGATGATCATGATCGGCCGACGCATGGTTGGTCACTTCATGTTCCTCTTTACAGTCATTTTGGGCATTTGGAGTTTCATTTGGAGCTTCAGTGTGGCTCCAAAGCTGTTTCTGCTCAGAGACTGAGCAACATTCACACCAGCCACCACTTTCGTGACTTTTGTGCAGTTTTGCTTCAAATACTTCTGTCGATGATCTATCTACCAGATCCACAAAGTCCAGAATATCGTGTGACTTGAGTCTGTCAGTCTCTTTTGACTTTTCCCTGTCTTTGACTATCCTATTGTCCATACTCCTGCCAATATGATGCACTGAGGCATGTTTGTATTGAGCTATGTCCTCTCCACTGTTGTCAAGTGTTCCTTGGTTGTTACTGACATTTCTTCCTGTTAGTGGAGTGTTGCCAGAAAGCCTCCCTTTATGTTGTTTGTTATGATGCACACTGTCATGCCCAGCACTGGCATCGTTATGGACATTTTCATTTCTTTTTCTGATGACATGAGTCACAGTTTCCTGATCCCTTTTGACCATCTCATCCACAGAAAAATTTGAACTTTGATCAACTTTTGGCACATCAACCTGTCTGACATTTTTCTGCTGCTCTCCATTTTTCCTGAACTCCTCACTTTCCCAGCCTTCATCAAACACGCCATCTCTTTGTGGGCCACCATCCATTTGCTTATCTACCTCTTCTTGCTTGTCCAAGAGATGCTTGTCATCTGTGAACCTAGTCTTGTCATTTGTCAACTCAATTTCATTACCATAGAGACTTGCCAAGGACTTATGATGCTCAGCAAGTTTGAAAGTCTGGTTTGTTCTTGAAACACCATTACTCAAACGACCCTGACGGTCGTTGTCATGGTGTCCTGTCCTCCCTGATTCCTCTCTTGTTCTCATTTCAGTTTTTGATGCTTCAACAGGACTGAAATAATTGAGACTTGGTCTTTCATCATCCGGATACCTAAAGCCTCCTGTCTTTACAGGAGACTGCTTTGAGCTGCCTCTCCTGTGAGTGGCAACTCTATCCTTCGAATATTCATGATTTACAGCAACTTTTTCTGTGTGACTTGTCCTGTCTGTGGCATGATATGTCACTCCCGAAGAGTTACCATTCAACCCGCTGCCATTTGTGACAGTGTGTGATCTGACATTGCCAGTTACAGATTCTTTCTCAATTGCGACTCTAGATCTCCTTTGGACATCATTCTTTCTGTTGTGTTTGCCACCACCATCAGTTTTATGACACTCTCCGATCTGATTTGTCTTTCGTCTGTTTTGCTCCTTGGTTCTTGGACTCACTGACTCCATTCTTGTCACCTCTTTGAAACCCGAATGTTTTCCAGCTGTTGGCGATCTCTCTTCTCTCTGACCTGGTTCTTTTCCTTGCTTACCAGATCTGCCTTCTCTGTTCCATGGCTCGGTGTATGAAATCCTGTCAAGGGATTCCAGATCAGGGACAGGACTGACAGATGAATTTCTGAGTGACTGGCTGATTTCCGCTAGCAGTTCCATGGTGCTGTCAGTAGCCACACTGCTCGGGCTGCCAGCCTCGTCCCTCCTCTCTGTCAGATGTGCTTCGTAATCATCGATCAACGATTGGACGGGTACTTTTGCAACCCCTGTCGACGTTTGAGCTCCTGGCTTTGAATAATGATCAATGTTTTCCATTTCTGTGTTTTCTGTTTCACCTTTACAAGTACTTATTTCGCTGTCCTTTTTCCTGTCGACATATCTAGGATTTTCGTAATCAAACACCGCAAACGATCCTCTCTTCCTTGAAACGTTCTCTCTGCTCTTCTTGATAGTCTTTTCCTGGCTCTTGAGATAATGAGGGTTATCCACTTCCCAGGCAAAGGATAAGTTCGGTGGATGCTGATGGGCCTTATTTCTCTCAAGTTGTTCATCTTCCCAGATGGGCAATGAATTAGACAGGAAGTGTTCAACCATTCTGGACTGAAGTTTCTTCTTGTCCTCCACCTCATTAAGGCTTCTGTCTTCTGTGACGATGACTTTGACATTGCTGGATCCATCGCAGCCACTTTCACCGACTGCTGTATCTTCAGCGTCCATCTCGCCTCTCTCCTTTTTCAATTCCTGCTTCTGCTTATCCAAGGAATTGTCCTTACGGATGCTTTCATCCCTCATAACCAATGAGCTCCCATCAATAACTTCAAAGGAAACTGCTGGCAACATTCCAGAATCTTTCTTTCCATGATTCAGTTCATTTCTTTTCTGATGAAAAGCTTTCCTTGAGTTAACTTTCTCAAGGGAATTCACTGTTTTTCTCTTCGGGGTTTTCATGGGTCCTGATCCCAGCCCATTTGTCTCCCTTTCTGATTTTGTGGGAGAAGGCTGCATGGAAGATCGTCTCTTTTGGTCACCTCTCGATTTCGCTTGGTTGAGGCTTTGAGCTGGTAAGCTTGTTCTTCTCATGGTAGGGGGCTGAATACCTCTCTGTCCTTTCAGTGGAGTTGACGTAGAATTAGGGGAAAAGTTCTTTGGTGTATGACCGGGGCTGAACTTCACTTTGTTGATTTCTTTCACTCTGTTGAGAGGAGAAAGGACAGCATTTGTCAGATGCTGAAAATTCCATTAAACCAACAATCAAGGTAAATACAAAGTCAGTAAAATTAAATTTAGCCCCTGGAAATTACACCATGGAACAGCCCTATGTTTAATTCTACTTAATGGAGAATGCTAATTATTTTTCATTAAGATGCTCAATGTATGAAGAGTAAAAGAATCCTTCCTCCCTCCCTCACTGGTCTCCAAATTAAGTATCTGATTTTAAAAACTACTCCAATAATTGTAAAATCTAGTGACAACTTTACCAGTCTCAGATAGTCATCTCTTTGGATGCAAACAAATGCTCTAAACCATTTAACAAGGATTACTTTCAGAGTAGCTAGCATTCAAGGTAAAGGCCAGTTAAAAGAGGCACAGCTACACTTAAAAAAATACACACAAGGTTCCTGTGTACCTATAAGCATCTGAAGTCTTACAGAGTGAAATATGTTGGCAGAAGGTCTAAAATGTTATGACATGTAGAAAGGGATATGTAGTGACTAAGCTAACAGAATTACATACGAGTATCATGAGAGTATCCTCCAATCAGGTGCTATTGACAGAGACGTAGGTCGTGTTTCAATACGTAATGAAGGGGAATATCTAGTTCCTGTAAGACATGAATTAGACTCTTCAAAATGTCCTTTTACCAGTTGCTGTAATGCCGAAAAGCATACAAGTTTACAATTACACACACAAAAAAGAAATGTGTCAAGGGCGGATGCCTTGGTATTCTACATGGCTACCTAGCTACTGGACGGGTGAGATTGTGACTGACACAAATACGTCCAATTGCAGAATGGTATCTTTAGAGGATATACGCAGTAATCTGTTAGCATATCATAGAGTAAAAGGACTATCCTCCCTGCTCCTCCCTAAGTGTCTACTGCAATACCTTAAAGAGTTTTGAGAGTATCCCAGATGTCTTGATTACACATTAGTAGACACTTCAGTGACACATTAGTAGACACATTAGTTACACATTACACAAGTATTTTAGGGGTAGTAAGTACTTGCTTACATATCTTAGATTGTTAAGAGGATACTCCTATGAGCGATGGGCTTGTGAGATGCTGGCTTACGTAGAGTCATATGTGACTACATCAAGACATCTTTGGGAAATATGTAGAGCTTGCTGGCATGTGTAAGACTTTTGGAAGTATCCTCTTATGAGCTATGGATTGATGAGATGACTGCAACCATTCATGTACATGACTGCATTATGGGAAATTCGTATCTGCTTCAATATTTAGGAGTATTGAAAATATCCTCTTACATGCCATTGAATAGATATATACATGCTGGCAACAATACGGTATGTGATTACATAAAATATATCTTACAGCAATATGCAGTACCTACTAGTGAACCTAACTTTACTGGATGTATGCATTTAATGAGCTTTTCACCAGTGAGATGTTGGCTAATGTACAGGTACATGTGCTCACATAAATATCTTTCTGGGAAATACACTGCCTGCTAGCAAATTTAAAAATATTGCACGTACACTAGCTTTTATCTGGTGAGATTCGGGCAAACACACATGACAGAGATTATGTAAAGGATATGTTATTAATGGGATATGTTGTAAATATCAGCATATCTGTGGGCATTAAGAGTAATCCTCCCACTAGCTAATGGTCTGGTGACAATCTGGTTCACATACATTTTTATGATTTCATGGAAGATATCTTCAAAGGATATGCAGTGCCTGTCAGCCTATGGAAGAGAAGCGTGTGTGTTCTCGAATGATTTACGTGCTGGAGTGGAATGCAGCTTTTAGATTGCACAGAGGATTGCCAGTTAAAGGGGATATGCAGTACCTGTCAGCATATCTAAGGGTATTGAGAGTATCCTCTAATGAACTGCTGGATGGGGAGACACTGGCTAACATGCAGGTCTGTGATTCTCCCCGGAGTGAATCTCTGAGGACCTGTGTCAATTTGCTCTGACGAAACGGTGTGTGCAGTTGCTCCTGGTCCATGGCTCGTATACACTCCTTCAACTGCATGAAAGAAAACAGAAAATCTCACGTGAGAATCACCCCTCAGACACTGCCATCCATCTTAATATCACATTCTGACATTGATCAAAAATGCAGAAAAATATTTTGGTAAAGCTTCTAATGTTTGCAGCATAATGGTGGCATAATTTCTACGATCACAGATGGCGTGGAAAAGGAACTCCAAATTCTCCTGAGACACGGAAATGTGTGTCACCTTAAATAACAAGTATACAAAGCCTCTACGAGGACAAATTCCCTCTGGTAGGATAGTAGCAGCAGTAAAGAGGTGACAAATTTGACAACATTTGGAGATCTAATTTCTTTCTGACGGCAATACATGCAAAACGTAGCTGGCTGAACTCACCGATAAGAGGCTGGTATTTATTTCAGCTCCTTCGAGTCTTGTGGCTCTATCAGGATCACCGCGGTCGCAGGCTCTTTCGCTTCCGGCGAGATCGATCACAGATAGTCTGGTGGGTGAATGTGTGAAACTCATCAGACAGGGAGAAGAACACATGTTATTGAGTAACTGTCACATCAACTGTTAGTATGTCTCATCAAAAGAGGTACATCCATTAACTCAGAGCGATACTCTCCAACTGAAGTTTCGGATTTGATAGGCCCTATTACATCCCATCACAATGTCACTAATTTGGATGGGTGAGGCCAGCTGTGTTGCTTCTGGTAATCACTGGAAACACAGACGGTGACGGATATCTGGGACTCGAGAATTGTAACGTTATTACTGCACAAAATTGTAAGTTTGTGCTACATGCAAATTTATGTTCGATAAAGCGTCTGCTTGATGAAAATATTTCAGTCGGTGCGATGCTGTCCTAAATTAGAAGCCTCTTTACTGCTGATGGAAGGATTATGGATTCCAGTTGTTCGTGCAATATTCAGTTACTCATACTACATTTTTAACAAAATTATTGTCACTGATGTGAGATGTTCACAAAAAGTTTGTGTCCTCATTCAACAGCTCTCATTCTGTCTTTGACAAAGGCACCATTTAAGTAAGCACAATGAATTGACAGAAAGAAGCTCATACATGCACAATAGAGACCTATCTTCTGTATTGTGAGAGGGGGTTGCAAAAGCAGCTTTTGCTCCGTTTTTCACATGGTGAGCATATGATAGGCTTTGCCAAAATTCACAATGCTTTTACGCAAACTCAGTGATAATGACACCAAAGTCTCAAAACCTATTCACAAGTAAGTACGGAACACACTTTGATTTACAGAATTTCAGGATATTCATGTGAGTGGATGATTTCTTTTCAAACTATTTAGCTTAAATTGATTAATTCCCAATATGTGTACTTATATCCCAGAGTCTTACCATGTATCTAAAGCTTGTACAAAAGTCACCATCCTCCTAATCGCTTCATCCTAACTGTACCACTTGATCAGTTTTGCCACACCACATATCTGTTCTGCAAAACAACCTTGATCTACTCTGTAAGGCCAACCTCATCAGTCTGGCGACACAGCCTCATTTGTTCAGCCATAGACCCTCATCTTTTTGTCCTGCAACCTCATTAGTTTTGCCACATTGTGCAAACCTCATCTGTCACCCTACAACCTCATCTTTCATGCAACCAAGTTCTACCAAACTAGAATCTTCTTTGCTGCTTTTGGGGATATTTCAAAACTAAGTGTCACTTGACCTGAATTTTTGTTTGTGAGTTGGAATTGCTTCAATATTTCTGTGTTCATTATAGTCCATAGTCAAAAAAATCAATTAACCTGACTTCGTAGCATCTTATGGTTGATGTAATACGCAATGCAAAAATTGTTATTATGAAAAAAGGGCAAAAATCAGTTTTTTTTTATTTTCTCATACCTGTGATGTTCCATGAGGTATGAAATTATTATAATGTTTTTGGAAGTAGCTTTTGCATCTATTTCCAATATCAAGCACCCAACGTAAACCAATAACAATGATTTCCTGTTGGTGTGCACCTAACTTTTACTGTCACACAGTAACACAAAAAAGGGCATAAAAGGTTTACCAGTGGTTATGATGAGGTGAAGGAATTCCAACGATTTCAATGACATATATGCTGTAGACACAATACATTTTTTTTCACTGTTCCTTGCATAACCTCAATGTCAAGTTTTCAAAATGTAAAGCACATTTGGACAAAAATGTAAAAAATTGAAGACATTTTAGATGATGTCACTCTGTAACCTCACACCCAAAGTTGCAAAAACATCAGAGCCATATTTTTCCACCATTTTATAATTTAACCACCCATTTACGATTTCCCTTTTTCTGTGGGCAGATAACATTGTTAATTACGAACCATCCGAAAGAAAGTATCTCAAAACCGCCATCTGAGATAACATTCATTTTGAATCAGAACACAGACGGAAGTTGAAATTCATCCTGTCAGGTTGTAACAAAATTTCATCCAGGAATTACAGCTACACCAGAGCAAATTTTCCCTAATTCTGATTCCTTCTGTAGCTAGAGGATGGTAAAGACTACCGACTGAGGTAATTGTGGCTTGTAGGTCCAAAGCACATTCGGAGGGTAACGAAAAAATGAGGGCGAGCGTCACGCCGTAACAAAATTAGCATTCTGAAATATCCCCTTTTGCAAAATGTCATAGCTTATAAACAACCATCCTGTGCACCACAGATGGTATTATGTCAAGTCTCGGTCACATGTGCACACAGTTGAGGGACAAAGCTAACTTACGTTATGATATTAGAATAGGAGTATCTGAAAAAAAAAAACGGTCTCACCTGCCAAGTTTATTTCCAGTGACATCTTTAAGTTGTATTTGAAGGACAGCATGAGAACGCGAGGAGGTAGGGTTGACCCCAGAGGACCCCTGGCTACGGACGCTATGGCCACGTTCAATGTACTGCTTGGAAAAATCAGAGGGTGTCAATTAGTGAGGATAGGTATGACGGCAGTTTGGTGTTTGCAACGCCATACTGATGGTAACACTGTAATGTCTGAGAGTTAGAGTATCATCACCTCGGCCTACCTCAGAGAATTACTTCAGTTTGAAGGAAATGGTCTATTTGGGGGATTTAAATTAAAGTTTTTATTATTGACATCAATTTATTTTGATTCGTTTACAACAAATTCTCTTTGCATCCCTTGAAATCTTACTCTTTTAAATAAACCTGCCACAGCTTTCACCTTTAAGATAGTTCCTACATTATTTCTGACAAACTCTCTGGGATGCATCTACTCTTAATGCTGGGTGTAAACTTGTGGACTTGTTTGGTTTCTCTTTTAGAGCTGAATTGATTGTGACAAGTTTCGCAACGAGTGCATCGGGCCACACGATACTAGGACCAGATGCGTACCTCCATTCCTTTGTGCTTTAATAGGCTTTTGACACATTTCATTGTGCTCATTCATGGGTGCTATGGTTGCTGTCATGTTTGCAACAAACCTCAAGAATATTGTCAGCTTTTGGAGGGAAACTAACCATAGAAGATAAAATAACAATGGAGACTGAATCACATTCTTTCTGTACACAACTACATGTGAAGTCTGTAGGACATGTTTTCTGTTCCACCTTAGGCTTGTCTGATTTATGTGTACTTGAGTAATGATGCATGTGTGGTTTTACAGGACCAATTTCTGTTGTAGGTTCTGCAAACTTCAGTCATCTGTGTATGGTCACCATTGTCAAACTTCTCTGGTGGTAGGCCAAGTACCGTTGCATTCTGTATTTTACAAACAGCTTTAGTTGTCGGCAGTTTTGGGTTGCAATGGTTAAAGTCCCTATTTTAAATTCTTTGATTAACTACAACAGTGAACCTTCAGTGATATAAAATTCAAACACAGGTTACAGCCATCTTCACCTGTTTAATTTGCACTGAAATAGCGAAGTTGAACCGGTTCAGATTTCAAAATTGGCAATACCCTAGCTTATTGAGATTTTAAACTGCTCACCATGACAATGGGTGTGTAATTTAAGAAAACCACACAGAATCTTCCATAAAGCGTCAAATTGCAGATACTTTCACCTATTAACATTACTTATTTTATTATTTTCTTCGCATTGAGAGACAGAAATGGGATACCTTGGTTGTTTTTAGAAGTCCCACCATTCTTTCCTTTACTGTGCAATGAACTGACCACTCGTTTGCATACAGTCAGCACTGTGCACGTCTGTTACATTTGCAGTTTCTAAGTTTGCCAGCATTGCAGAGCAGACCGCTGTTGTTACATTGCTAGTGCCAAGGGAAAGGACGAATCCTCTTTACACAGTGGAGCGCATATGCAGTATGTAGACAAATTTCAATTTACCAGGATTGACTACTTTTTTCATGAGGGTTATCACTCCCTTCTACTTAGCAATGCACTGATGTCACAAATTTCAATATAGTCTAAGCGATAAATGACAAAACAAATAGCTTTGTCAAAGCCACCCAATTTTATCGCCATATATATAATTTGCAAAAAGTGTGTCTGGCAAACTGCCATCCACCTCGACGAAGAAATCAAAGCTACTGAACAACACCATTGTATGTTTTCAAGTCATGTAAGGAATACAGATGCGGACAAACTTCATTACGACTAGCAGGATCAACACAATCCTCTTCTGAGTTTACGTCACTGGAAACTATCAAGAAATAGTACAAGCTAATATTGGACACATTTGTATGTGCTCCATTTACCGCGCTTTTTAGGTCCACGTCCAATTGCTCCCATCAACAGAGGTTTTTGGACCGTGCCACCGCATTTCTAGTTTTTACACTGCCGACGTGCTCTTCTCTCACTTCAAAATCACTGGTGCAAGGACGATTTTGTACTTTGAAAAGACCTGTAGGGTGTCACTTTCTAATTATAGCATACCTGAATATTTAAAGGGTTCTCAGAAAAATAACTGAATGATGCATCAAAGAAGTTTCAATACCTGAACAAGAGTGTGTGTTCCATTCACAGGGATTTCATTCACACCTGCAATGCATACTTGATGTTTATAATCCTCGAGGGCTTGAATTCTGCCAGGGAAGAGGTTGAGAGGGAGAGAGAGAAAAAAAAAAACAATCAGACTGAGATGAGATGGAGAAATCGGAGGCCAGACTGATTTGTCGATCAAACACGACACAGAATCTGGATTTCGTTTCATCTTGCATTCTTTATGCTACTCATCCATAGATATCCACAGTAATATTAATTTCACTGCTTCACAAGAAGGTAAACAATGGACTGAAGGTAAACAATGGACGGAAGAATATTGCAAGAGGACGTTAAATCGCTGTCACCAAAACAAATGAACAAGAAATGACAGTGACAAATTAACGAAATCGAAAATTTGCAGACACATCACAAAATCAAGTAAAAGTTTCTCCAAATTTTGAAAATTTCCAAACAGCTTTTCACAGTATTAGCTGACATTTCTTGGTTGTCGATAAACCAGATTTTACTCCCTGAGGCACAACATTAAACAAATGCCATTAATTGCATGTTAACAATCACAGCGCTGACAAGCACAGTGTTAATTAAACACTGAATGTTTCTGTATTCATACCTGCTGCAATACAATGGTTTGCATAATACTGTACAATGGTTTTTCATTGTTTGTCCTTAAAGCAGATTTAACTCTCTGCGGGCCAAATTGGAACAATTGCCATTAACTCCACACAGACAGACTGCTGACAACCAGTACAGAGTATAACAAGTAAGTACTGAAGGTTTGTGTATACTACTGGTAACAAATCAGTTTGCATTTTACATCCCTTGATAATCATTTTCGGCATATTTCTAACCATCTGGTTAACTTGTTTGTTTGAATCGAACAACTGCAGGTTTTTGAAGCTTGTAAACCCACTCAGCGTCCCAACATCGAAATTTCTAAACAGGCAAAGGATCGAGGACCTTTCTAAAAAAGCGCAATAAATGAGAAATACCTTTCACGTTTGTTTAACAAATCATAAAGCTGTCCGCAGTAGATTTCAAAATAGCTGATCCACACGACGACCCTGTCGCCTGCTCTCTCCCTCTTCAACATCTCGAACAAGTCCTCTGCCGCAAACTGATAGAGACCTCTACCATTGCTGTCACCGAGTAAGGTGTGAGTCTTACCAGCACCGGTCTGACCGAACGCAAAGCACGTCGCCTTGCCCCTGAGAATGAGGAAAAGGAAATTCTCCTGCCACTGCATGATTTAAATATTTGTTACTTTCTTCGCAGCACGGAATGCATCAAACAATATGCGGAGAATTCTACGGCGAAAAGACTGGCCTTGTGATGCACGTAAGTGTAAAAACTAAATCGCCATGCTGCGATCATGTGCTTCCATCACTGTAAAAATAAAACTTGAGCCTTGGATGAATTGTTTATTAATGCAAGGTGAAATCTTTTTTTCCCCCCTATCAGCCCAAATAAGTGCAGTCAGCTTGCAATATGGATGAGCAAGAACCAGTCCATATACAGCCTTGTGACTACGCATTGCTACGGCGGGTATGAGTGCTTCGTATCAAAGTTTGACAGGCACTGTAACATGATCCTGTTAATACAAACTAATTACACTGAAAGTCAAAAGTCTTTCCATTTCCATTTGTACTAAAAAAATCTGTAATTACCAGCCCTTGCAATTAGAAGTGGTGTCATTGTCCTCAGGAGTAAGCACAACCTCAAATTTAAGGTTTTTGGAGGCAGTTTGAAACACAGGTCTTCCACAGTATTGTTTTTGGAACTTCTGATTTGGCTCTCACATACAATAGGGTACAAAGGGCAGGTACAGTTTCATCATTCCTAGTGTCTATATGGAGGAAAAGTAATGCCAGGAAAAGTGCAAAAGAAGAAAAGGAAAAAAAAGAACACCCTTGAAGGAGGCTAATGAGATTAAAATCTGTTAGTTGGATATTGAATAACTGTAGAATAGTTGAAAGAAAAAAAAGAAAGCAATCAAAAAAAAAAGGAAGGCAATTAAAGAGTTAAAGTAGTACAGTACTCAAAATCAAAATTTTAGAGCATAGTTAAAGGAATGTGAAGGAAAATTAATAATTTACAGTCTCTTCACAGCAGATTGAAGATAAGATAGAAAAAACTTTGCAGCAAATTTGGAATACGGACCCTCTGACAACGAATGGGACGAACAACTTGATGGTCCGTTCATAGACGTCTTTGTTGCTAAAATCCTCCGGAAAGACATCATCAAACTGGAATTTGTGCTGAAATGAAAGAAAACAGGAAAGGAGATTTGAACAATTCATTAAGAGACTAATACAGGACATCACACAAAGCAGGGGAGCAAGATGTGTGACTCAGTTTAGATCATGGGTAAAGTTAGAGCTTACAATAGTTGAAATGTTTTAGTAATGACAGATGCATTGGTGATGGCAAAAAGTTTTGACTAACAGAGACAGAGCAAGAAAGTGTTTGGCTAATGTTGAAGTAGAAACAGTGTGTGTCATGAAATGCAAACTGTTCATTGTCAGAGATCAATAAACTGCCCCATTGTTAGTGCTCATGTAAATTCAAAGTCTGTGTTTGCAAACTGCTGGTTATTACAGCATAGCTACTGCAACTTTGGCCTATACTGTTGTAAAATATTACAAATGTATCCAACGTTATATCGACTATTACCACCACTATTAATTAACAATATGCTTTGTCTTGGGAAACAAAAGGTGGCTAAATCAATAAAGGCAAATGACTTACTACCAGGGTCACCTTCCTTAAATCCACAGCTAACTTTTCTTCTTTGACAGATATCTGCCTCTGATCTGTCTCCACCGTCAACACATCTTTGTCACGCTTCGATTCCCTTTTGCTGAGGGGTCTTTTACGGACACAAACTCTGATTCGACTGGTGCCATTCTTGCTTTTCCTCCTGCGAGGGGTCGTGTGGGGACTCCCCTCTGCTACCTCCAGTGACGGTACTCCATAATTGTAGCCGGTGCTCACATGGTCAACAAGGTACACGGCTGAAGCCATGTCAGCGTCAAATCTGAGTGTGGATTATCGCTACAGGGCCATGGAAGGAACAGAATGCAACATTTTCATACAAGTCTTATTTATAGACCAATTACTTCCTGTATTCCTTTACTCTGTAACTACAATATTGTCCTGCAACCAAAGACTTTTAACAGAAAGTGATACATACATACATACATACATACATACATACATACATACATACATACATACATACATACATACATACTGTACACGCACACATACATACACACACGCACACCCGCATACACACACATATACACACACCCGCATACATACATACATACATACATACATACATACATACATACATACATACATACATACATACACACATACACACATACATACATACATACATACATACATACATATATACATACATACATACATACGAGCATCATATGAATGGTATTTCTACAGTACATCAGATCTAGTTCTCTACCCATCACCTTCAGTAATAACTTGCAAGCTAAAAACATTTTACATGATTTGAATTTCTTCCTTACAATCTGTTCTCACAATAGATAAACCACCACCCCACAGTAATATACTGTACAGTACCTATAGACACCTACAGCAAGCACTTAGCAACATTACAGCATAACATATACATGCTGTATTGTCATTCAATGTACGGTAAATTACTTCAAGTGGACGTTCTCAAATGACAGCAGTATGCAGGTCACATGCACTGATACCGTACACATGAATGCAAAGAGTAACAGAGGTACAGTGTATTTTAAACGTGTCAACTTCTCTGCACATCCTGGGGGCCCTCTCCAGGTTCATCTCAGGCAATCCCATCCCGGCCTATAAACCCGCAAGCAGGTGATAATCATCACTGTTTTCACCTCCAGCTTGTTTTCATACTGAACATTACGACATAAATTTGCAATCATTATCGCTCTGTCTGCTATTACTGAGGCGGTTCGTTTCTTGCATGTGACCGTTAATTTGTCGGCAAGTGATTTAAGTGACCAACTAACCATAGACGGCTGCACAAAACTTCTGATCTGAAGCCTCCTTGCAACACAAGTTCCGCAGCAAATCTCATACAGCGGAATTTTAAAGGGTTTGCACAATGTTTTTGGTACTGATTTCACAAGTTTGGGTCATTTTGTTGTGCAATTTATAAGAATTTGGGGATTTTCACAACATCCTTCAAAAGTCAAAAGAAAAATGGAGACAAAAATACAAATTAAATTATTGGCATACTAGTCTGTTAAGAGGGGTCTAGTAAATTTCAAAAGTGTTGAGGTTGAAATATGCCCCAGTCAGTGCTTGCATAATTGCAACGACTGCTTGCAGTAAAGGAATAATTTGAGCAAGCTCGCTGCTTCATTGGACATTCACATTTGTATGCGGAATATGGCAAGATTAGGGCTTACTCTTTGACCGAGTAGAGTACCAACTATCTACTTTTCTGCATCAAGCAGCGTTCACTGCAACTTAATCCTGCATATCTGCATGCCAGGTGTACTTACGAGCTCAACGTAGCACGCTAAAACACTTAAGAGGTAATTTTCAGAAGATGGCTTGCTATTATACATAAGGGAGGGAGGAGGACTTGGGCTATGTCAGAGGTTGCCATTAAATACCTGCAATGAGTGGTCAGAGGTGCACAGGTAGTACAAGAGATGGGTGAAATTGGAGTGAGGTAAATCATAAATACACCTGTACGTTGACCATTAAACTAAAGAAGAAAGTAATTCATAAATGATGCAACTAAAATTCAAAGAGCTTCTCAAACATTCAATGATTTCAGAAAGTACTGCACTGTAATCACAATAGATTGAACCACACTGTAAGTGATTTTATTATCTTTTATATGTCGTTACAGTATACTACCGTACAGGTAGTTTCTATATTTGAAGTAAAGTGGATCAATAAAATTTTACTGCATTTTGAGTGTCCTGCAGGCATGCACAACCCCACACTAACATGTATTTCTCCTAGCATGGATGACACAGTGCTGTGAATAGATGAAACAGAAATCAGTATTCACATCTTACCACACAAAAGGACTGTAAGATCTTATAGACCATTAGATGAATGAGAAACAATCAGTTCACATTTGGCATGTTGTAACTCCATACAGTTTCCCCGAGAATTTTCAACATGGTCAAGTGACCAGCAAGGGGTCCTATTCCTCAATTGATCGGTGTGTGCAATGGACATTGCACAATGGTTTGATGGTACTGTTCTGTAAATTAACTTGCGCGGAAATATGACCTATAGCTAGCCAACTAGTCTAACATGACGCTGTGACCCTCACAACAAGGACAAGGGTCCTGTGTTATCTAAAGGTACAAAAATGCAGAAGCATGTTCCACTGTATCATCCTGTACGTTCTACACTGCTCTATTCTGCACTGTCTCATTAGTCCTTAAACTGAAGCCACGAGAAACAGTGGAATTGTTCATCTGCTTTCAACAAGCAAAAGGATGGAAAAGCTTTTGGGTAAAGCGAAAAAAAATCAAACACACAAAATACAGACAAAAAAAAAACCCACAGAAACCTGCACATTTATTACCTTTGTTATAATTAAATTATATCGTACAAAACATTTCACAGATTTTGAAATGCTTGTAACTTAAGTTTCTTTTCTTTTTCTCTATCTCTTTTGGAATTTAACTTTTGATTATCAGTGAACTTGGGAAAGTCCCAGTGGAGGCAGGCAGTCTCTTTTTTTTACTTTCTGCCTTCGTTGGCCTTCACCTCCAACTAATTGTGTTATTTCAATGAACATAACTTTTCATCAAAGTGAGCGAAATTTAAGTACTCAAACTCGATATTTTCTTCTCACATGAAAGGACTCACAATACATGAAATTTTTCATACACTAATCAAATTTTAAGAATTTTAGAAAAAAATCAATGCATTCTGTTGGGTAAACTTTTGAGACCATGTTTTCGAGAGTGAAGACATCGTGAGATCCACAGAGGCTAACCAGGAATACTGTACACTGGAGTGAATCATGAAATTGACAAAGCATTTGCCTATTACCTTACTTTTAAGATCTGCCCGCTCAGTAGTCTACACTTTCGTTAAAGTTATAGATATATGTGTTGTTGCATTCATTAAGTAACATAATGAAATTAAGTGCTGAAGTTGACACAAGTTTGTTTTTTCCTTGATGTGCATTTATCTAGGGCAATGTTCACAAATGCTACAAATTTTCTGAAGTTTCCCAGTCACCCAAGGTAAAAAAGCTTCACAAAGAGGCAGAATTACAGCTTGTAAATTTGATTTTAGTTTGATGTACACATGTTCTGCAAGGGTAGTGGCTTACAAGAATCAAGCCTATGCCCATGGCTGTTGATACTGTGTGTTCACCAATTTGAGACATTTGTATTCATGAAATGTTGACAAGTAAACTCATCAGAAATATGCAGAGCCTAGCTCAGCATTGAAATTAATTAAATATTAAACTGTTGATATCTTTTATACTTACAAAATTTGTTTACTCCAAAAAACGTAATTACAAAGGACCCATTACTGTTCGACCACAGCCAGGTGTCTTGCTGGTGATGCAAACATTCTTAAAGTGAGTTCTATACGTCAACAGCGATATGTCAGCAGAAAGATGCCTAACGTCTTTTTAAACTGTGCGGTTATGATTCAAATCCGCTTATTCACCCATTCACAACACACAGCTGGCTATTGTTACGGCTAAACGGAGAACTGAGGGTCCGCACCTCTGAGGCATTCCAGTTCTCTCAGTAACGTGTTTCTGCTAGGACAAGAAACTCCTTAGGCAGTCAATGAGACAACATTATTATGAAAGCTGGGAGACCAATCACTCAGAAAGATCAATACTATTGATCTGCAGGACCTCCTGAGTGCTCTATCATAGAGGAGGATAAACACTAGTGTCCCTCTAAGATACTTTACCCTGCAACAGTTACTGGTTGTCATGTAGTTTATTCAACTCCTTTACTGTCACGTAAAAAGAAGTAATTTTTTTTTAAACAACTGTGATACAGTTAACTTAAACAGTAGACTATAAAGACAAACACTCCTAGACAGTGAAAAGCAGAAAGGAGGGGGGGGGGGAGGGTTGGGAGACAGGACAAATTGTGACTGTAACAATACTCAAGATTACAGGTGTTCCTACAGTAGAGATTTCCAGCTACAGAGATTTGTTTTTAAAAAGGATAATCTATAGTTCATTGTTAGTGTATTCAGTTTCGTCTTGCCCTATTCATGTCAATTTTACCACTTGTGCAACTTCACGTGGAGTTTGTGCACAGGACACTGATAAAAGAAACCAAAGCTGAGGTAATTTCTACTTTAATGGAAAAATATGGTGGTAACCCTGCATGTTTAACTGAAAATTAAGACAGTAGACAGGAACCAGGTGTAGACACTTCTCAACAGAGTGGAGAAGCGGAGCCTGCAGAGAAGGAAGTGGTGACGATGGGTGCCAACTAACCATTACAAGAGTTCTGCAGGTGTGCCTCCAGGAGAGGCGGTGGTTTCGCTGGGATGGGACAATCTGTAATTTATGAGACTGTGCACATGTGCCTGCAGGGCCGGATGTGATGATGCAGGGTTGCAACAATCCGTAATTTAAATTTCAGTTGTGTTAGAAGGCAGGAGTTACAGTAGTTGGTTAATGTTGGGTTGCATTCAGCCATTTACAAGACTTCAACAGGTTTATCTACAGTAAAGGAGGTGGGTGATGAATCCATTTCAAGGGAAGTATTGTGTTCAAAATGCAACAATATGGTACACAAAGAAAACAGCTTTAATCATTGTTATTGCCGTTCTGGATCATCAATGAATGTCTGTAATGGAGGAGCTAGGTGGCGCTGTTGGATTGCGACAAACTGCGTACATATCTGCAGGTGTGCCTTCAGTAGGGTGAGGAGTAAATAATTAAGGATTTGGCGCTATAAAACTAGGAATAGCTGAAGTATTGTCACAAAGTTAATTCAATTCCAACCTTGCCAAGTTGCCAGTGCTCTGTAAGACTGACCGGCAACATTTGAAGCACACATAACGTGAACCAAAAGGAGCGAAAGTAGTGAGTGAAGAAATGCTGATAGGGAGAAGTAGGGTGGACAGGTAGCTTGGTGGTTAGAGTGTCCAACTTGCAATCACTAGGTCCCCGCATCAAATCAAGGCGGAACCACTTTGGAAATTTCTGGGGACTCACATGTGGCTTGTTAAGGAAAGCTGTTTACAGGTACTCCACCCCTCCCAGCCTTCGGAAAAGTGGCTAAAGACTGGGGGATACAATCTCCTCCGTCAGAAGGGACGATAAATAGCGGTCCAGGAGCAGGTTGGGTTTGCATTAGTTTGCACTGGTGATTGCATGGTGTCACCCCTGCCTCGTTATCCTCTGGACACTAGTATCGAAAAGAGAAGGCGAATTATGAAAGTGAACATTCTCACATATCAACATGGTATAGGCTCCTTGATGAGCCCATATGGGATTCCTGTTCCTCAAACTTTCAAATTCTTTAAAAGGTAGATGTGATTGCTGAAAACAAACCATTTACAAGACATAGAAAGTTCTGCCTGTGTAACTGTAGTTATGGATCTTCTGCTTGTTATTACCAACCCACACACCAAATATGACATCAGTCACCATTACCCTTCTGGAGATGGGCAATTCCATGCAAAAACAGACATGATACCTAAAAATTCAAAATTCTTGTACAGTTTTAAATTTGGTGTCAAATTAAAGATAAATATTTGAACTTTCAAGAAAAAATTGAAGATACGTATTTTGAGGACTTTTTCGTATTTTTTATAGTATTTCATTAATAATTAGTCAGTTTGCCCAAAATGTGTAAGAAAATACAGGAAAAAGAATCAACTGTATAGTTACCAAAGGAACTTTAGAATTTGGCTAGATACCATAATGTTTTAGCATGGATGTTCATAGAGTACATATGTAGTAGCAATATCTGATAATTTGATTAAGTGTTGCCATAGCAACCTTAATGATGATACCTTATCAGCCTGTCATTCCGTTACCAAAAAACTCACTTTTTTTAACTTCTTTTCAAAAATTGAGAAGGAATGGTAATGCAAGTTTCTATGCAAAGCAGATTTTCTTCACCCTACAAAATGGGCACTATTTTGAAACTGAGCTCAGCAATATTAATTAGATATAGTTAATTAGGTTCTGTCATTCCGCTACCAACTTGGTAACGGAATGACGGTAACGGAATGACAAAATAGCTTGATCCAGCATTTGTGGCATGAAAGTAGGACTTACTCTACTACTCCTTTGTTGAAAGTGTACAGTTAACACTCCACACTGCATTTTAAGTTGAATGTTAAATTATTTGCATCCTAGTTATTTTTGTCTTTCAAACTTGAAGGAATATTTCACTGACAAGCAAAGGGCAGGGTTGTCAAATGAAAAATTATAGTTCTACACTACACGCATACAGTATCAAAACCAATGCCAATATATTGTTCCTAAGATACAGTATGACTGTATGAAGAAAGGACTCTCTGGTCAAGAAAGTTTTCCAGTTGCTTCAGAGTTACCAAAATGCATTGTGAGAGTGGCAAATTATTGCTTAAAAGTCTGAAGTTGTTATTCTTTGAAAGTGAAGTGCCTAACAGATTTCTAAATTCTAAATTCAGAAAATTACTTTGATATTGTGGAAATTACAGTCACATCTCTTAGACTATTGTACTGTGTGTTTTAAAAGAATCAAGATTGTGAAAAAATATTTTAAAGGGTATTCCAGATTCATCTCCTTCATCTAATGAGCCTCATCCTCCTGGTCTTTCTCTACCAAGCAATTACAACAATTGCAAAATCAAAGAAATATGTGGCACAAGTCATAGTTGTGCAGGGTGGTGATATACAGGTTGTGCACTTCTAAAAGAAAGACAGCCAGGGTCATGTCTTTGTCATTAAAAAATGAACCAACATTTACAGGTCTGTGACCCCAAGTCAAATTCTACAGGGTCTCCACACCAAATGCTGACAATAGAGAGCCCTTTCATTTTCCAGAGGCCATTCCTCTGGCTGATTAGAGTTATTTACTTGCTAAGTTGTTGCTGTTTAGCATTGTTGTTGTGATGTCATATTGTTCTTCTGCTGAGATGTTGCTATCTGGATTAACAGAAACAGGGTAACTTTATTTTCAAGTTACATATTAGGTTGATGTGTAGAAACCTTGAAAAATTATTTGACAATCTATGTATCTGCAATGTATGTGGCTTCAGGCAGCTATTGAGATGTGTGTTCCCACACTGGTTACAAGTGTGTTTGAAAGTTAGAAGAAGGGGTGTGGGGTGGATTCTTCCACGCTACCATAAGTTGAACTAAAATCTGTCTCATTTCTTTCTTGTGAACATGTTGGTTGTCACTGATTGTTTATGGCCAAGCATTTCCAGAAGTTGTTACACATGTTGCACTTCATTGATGACATTCTCTTATTTTTTGAAAAGATGTATTAGACATACCAGTAAATGTTTCATTGGTTTATTTTGTATACTATTGCATCAAATTGTGTAGTGTTAAAAAGTTGTGAAGGGAATAGAGCATCTTGGTGGAGTACATTGTTAATGTTTGTAAATTCTGACATTTTTACAAGTTGACATTTGGAATTAAAATGTACAAGTGAATAGGTTTTCAATAATCAGGGGACTTTAGGTGTGGCCTGGGGTGAAAATCATCCCCATAACGTAGCAACCACCCCCCTAAGTTCTGCTTTATTGAAAAAAAAATGCCAATAAGCTACTGCCATTTTCAAATGTAACAAGAAATTTAATTGGCACTGTTTTCCATCATTTAGCATTTCAACTATTAAAAATTCTGGATAGGAGATTACATTTCTCGCCTCAACGACCCGTCCCTGGAAATCACTTCACAACAGCATACCCACTTCAGGTGTGGTTGTTCCCCCTCCCCACTTGAAAATCTGTGGAGAACACTTGCATCTGATATTGTTCATTGTTGCATAGACAAGACACATTTTATTTTACGGATATTTTCTGAGGTTTTGTAGAGAAATAAAGCAAAAGCATCTTGACTGAATACAATTGATGTATGCATGTGATTTTTCTTGAATTTTAAACTCTGTGCAAATTTCTGTAGTTTGATTTTTAAACTGCAGATGATATTAATTTGCTGCAATGCTGCAGAAGTATTGTACAATTCAGTCAATCACATGACATCAGCTTGCTGTCCATTCAGTACAACTGAAACATTCAGTGTTTCATTACGAACCTGCCAACTTGATTAGTGATGGAACTAATCTTGTGGATTGGTGATATACAGCCCCCTAGGCTCCTTTAAGTTCTCAAGAGGTACATTGTAGTAGCTCAACTATAACTTGAACCATTTTAAATTTCACCATGTTCAGTTATGTAAACAACATCATGACTTTAAGCAATTGATATTATTCAACACTGATCAACTGCATACTCAAATTTGCAGCATCATTCCGTTACGTCATTCCGTTACCGGGTGTTGGTTTGCTTAACAAAGCATTACTAATTATTAGATTGTAGGACCATTAAAGTGTATATTGTATAACTTTCTTTGAAGTTCAAACTTATGATTTAGAACCTAAATATATTGGATGGATCTGTAAGTTCACAGAGTTTTGATGAAGTACCTACTTGCCAAAACAACATGTCTGTTTTGACGTCATTCCGTTACCAAGCTCGTTAACTTGCATGGTTCATTAATGAAATGTCTGAGAAAAGAGTATACCCATAGAAATTGAAGATAACCACACTTGGCATTGATACATGATGTTTAGAAAACATTGCCATTAACATTCATGATTTTCACAAGTTGAAAACTTATAAACTTGAGTCAGAATGTCATTCCGTTACCATGGAATTGCCCAGATGTGTTTACAAGGTTTTTACAGTTTGACCTCTGGTGACCTCATACGACCTTTAACCTCCGTCAAAAACAAAAGGAGTCTTCTACTCAGTATATACAACAAACACATTAAGTATGACATCAGTCACAGTTACCATCCTAGAGATATTGTATTTACAAGATTTTTACATTTTGACCTCTGTGACCTCAAATAACCTTTGACTTCAACCAAAAACAATAGGGATCATCTACTCAGTATGACCAGCCCACACTCCACATGTGAGATCAGTCATGGCTAGAGGTCTTGAGATATCATGTTTACAAGAAGTGTCAGATTTGGCCAGATCTTAGTTAAAATCTGGCTGGATTTTTAAAATGCTTTTGAAAATAAGAATTGTGTGCAGTTCCTGCGTTTCCGAATGCAACATCTTTACGATGCACAGGACAAATGCACTAGGTATGGAAATGAAAAATCATGCTTCAGTTAATTTACAGCTCATCGCTTCAACACCACCTTTAAGAACTTCAACTGGCCAGTCCTGTTGTGTGCTGATGATCATAATATCCATAATGGGTAAACTTTTGTGTAAAAGTTGCTGTGCAATTTGTACCCATTTTATAGATGACAGTTACAAAACAGGTCAGTTCAGTATTGTCATTGCCAACTGAAGTGATTTCCCATGTGGGTGCCCTTTACAGAAATCTTTCAAAGGCGAGAAATTAAAAGTGGTCTACTAAATTAAAGATAGTTTAGTTGAGTTCCTTGATCCAAGTTCAGGGCATATCGACTCTATGGGGCCTGGCAACTGTACCTGTCTCTTAAATCACTGTCCACTGTTTCTGCCAAAATGAGACTTGTGAACTCACTCTACCCTCCTTGACATTAAATATTTTAACCCTATCCCCTACTGAAAGCTGTAACCCCCCACCCAGTGCTTCCCTCCCTGATAAAATTCTAGCTACAGTCCGAGTCAAGCCCAAGTAGACGTAGTCTTGACTGTAGCCAAGTCCAGACTAAGTAATGCACGTTAGCTTTGAATTAAGACAGAGGGTGCGAGGTTACTAATTTGATTTGAGACCGATGATGACGTCACCCTATTCTCCATTCATAAATGCGCACAAACAACTGCCTTGAAACTCTGTTTTTAGACAAAAATATCAATGATCAATTTAATTCTCCCAAGCAGCAAAGCATTTGCTTTTTAACACTGATAAACATAAACACATACTCGCTGCAGGCAATCCACTGGCTGCACAAAAAAATGCAACATAAGCCTATCGGCCTAGTTTTATATCATCATCTGTTTTATCAGTGTAAAATTTCTAGACAAATGTCTGGATAAATAATAACATTTGAAAGGAAGAAACATTCTAATCTGAGATGGTAAGTGACCTTTTGACTCTTTGTCCAATGCTAACTGTGACCTCATTTCCATGGGGAAACAAGTGACAGTTTGGCTAGTGTAGGGATTAACCTGACATTTGGTTACTGTATTATGTTATCATTACTTAGCACTAATGTACTATGAAGGAACATGGATTAAATCTTGGGTGGCTGTCAATCTTATCATAAGGATGATTTGCTAAAATTATTGGAGACAAAATGGTACAATTAGTAAACAACCCCCCTGGAAGGCAGTATTTGAAAGATTTGTTACATGCATACTGTAGGCCAGAAGTTGGGTTAGACTTGCCATCACTCGTTAGGATGCTGTAAAGTGAAGGTATAGGAAACCAGGCATTGCAAAGATGGAACAGCTATAGATTACCCACTTAAATTGGATGACTACGTCCATAAAGTAGATAGCTGTATAGTACAGACAGTAATTGAAGGCACTAAATAAATGTCCTGGTCACCGTACTTTAATGTTTAGGTGGTTGGCAAAATCCAGGAGAATTGCAACTACTGGATACACTAGTTCCATTCAGTGATTGATTGACATCTTGGGTGACACTTCTAAAAGAATTTCATATTTTGAGAATGACTCACTATAAAGGTATGCACAATATGTTCAAGGAGAAAAAAATTCTTAAAGGCAGTCACTCATCATCCCAAGCTTCATGTTTGGATAGGGGTAAGCAAGATTCTCAATTGGTTCTGCACTTTGATTGACAGCAAATTTAAAAGATACAGGGTACTGTAGCTCATATCACACTACTTACACAAGTGCAGGGTGTTTTGATTACACATGTGGTCCTTTTATGCTCACCAGGATATGTGGCACTTAAAACTACACTTGTGTTTGCACTAGGAGTTGTTTCAGACAGGATGTGAGTGGAGCTACTGCAGAACTATAATGGTTAGGAGAATTGAAACTGTCCAGGGTGATGATTAACTGTTTTTACGTCCAAACTCCCATCGAGTGACTACACCGGCTCAATCAAGGAAAAACCTTTTCAAAGTGGTGTCTAATGTGCAGCTTAGTTGTACGGTGAAGAAAGAGATATTCAAAATGTGGCTACAGTATACCAGCTGCACCATAAGTTACTCCCATAAATTTCTTTGAGAACGTCCCATGCACATTCATGACTTCCAAGCAATTGTGAAATTTTCGACGTCCAAAACATCCTACCAGAGCGGCTATGCCAGCACCTCTGACTACAGTGCTATAGTGACACAGTCATTTAATACTGTGGTATCTCAGTTGACAGTATGAAATTGCGAAGTATACTCTACACAACACAATGTCTATGGACTATGAAAGAGTCCTGAGCCACTTCAGAAAAAGAGTTATCAAATACTGTTAATTATCAAATTCATGAATAACAACGCTTAAAAACAACATTAGACTACTGTCTCTGCAACCAAAATGTTGAAAGAGAGTTACATCCAAGACATTCCCGTCAATATTTTTGGCAAAATGAAACATGCCAGATACATCCTAGGCCTAGCTACTGTACAATACATTACAATGCTGGAAATTGAAAAGTTGGCTGTGAGTGAAATGTTCCATAGAAAGTGTAAAATAATACGGAGTACAGTAAATGCAGAATACCCTTGTCAGTTTGTTTCCAAGTAGATCTAATGTACAGAGTTGTGGTTGCGGTCCCAACAGGTTATCACTGATGAAACAGAAGCTACCTGTACTTTGAGGAAAGCTCTGCATAAAGCACATCCACTGGTACAGTTTTGAGGAAAAAATATCAAAATTCCAGTAAGACTCTAATCTAGATTTCAGTTACAAGGGGGAGGTTATTTTGAGAATGACTCAACATACATTATACAGATTTGAGAAAGTATTCAAAGTCCACTGAGCCTTCAATCTGGAGTGAGTCATGGTTGTGGTCCCTGGTGGTCGTCTGTCAGTCACTTTAAGTCCACTAGTCTTGAGTGGAGTTGTGGTCACAGTCCTTGGTGGTTGTTTATCAAAATATATCATCGTGTACATGGTAGTTTTGATAAAATATAAACTGTATGTTCAAACTCCTCTGAGACTCCAATCTGGAGTGGAGTTGTGGTGGTCGCAGCCCTGGTGAAGAAAACAATTGACTACTCATGACATCATAGTACATATGATAAAATCCAATTTACTGAGCCCTCTAGATGGCCACCACCAAGCCTCCAGGTTTCGGTGGATAGTGCATGATGTAATTCAGATTAATGAGTCTCCAATCTGGAGTGGAGTCGCAGTCCTGGTGATGAAAACAATTGACTGTGATGGCCTGTGTTCTCCTGCCAGCCACAGTAGCTTGTAACTACCTTGCACTACCTTAACCATAACCGCACCTGACCAGACCACAAGCCAGATTAAAAGAGATACAAGGGAAACCAAGAGAGGATGTTGTCGGACTCAGTCTCAAAAACAATGAGAAATCTATTTTCTATATTCCAAAAACAGTACACAGGTACAACTGTGACTGGAATATGACAGAAGTAAGAATAACCAAAGGAAGATTTACTGCACCAGGGTGGCTTTGCATAACAAAAGTGTGACAGCAGAATATAGCATACCAAAGTAAAGCCTTGAAGGTAAGCTTTGAAGCAACTTATAGAAAACAAGACAGATGGCATACTACATGAATTCAAAGCAGCAGGAAAGTTAAAGTAATATACAGTAGGCTAGCTAGTAATGGAAACTCTCTGCTACATCCCCTGGTTTGAAAAGAAACTTGAGACAATGGAACTGTGGCCATGCCTCCAGGTCTTTGTGGTAAAGATTTAGGGACAGAGCTACAGTTGTACCAATAACACTAACAGTTAGTGTGCACAACGCCTCTCTGGCTGCCGCGCCTATTTGACTACCGCCTTGAAGAGCATGCTGGTGATGATCAAACATTCTTTTCACAGAGCCTAAACTTGATGAGTTTACTCACTGCACGTTACCACAGATTGCCCATTTACATTGTTATTTACAGTCGATCTATGCATAGCTACGTGCCATTGCAGCAGTGTTTATCTTTTAATTTAAAGCCCAGTTTCAGCCAATCACCTTTGAGTGCTCTTTGTAACTAAAGGTGCATAGGATTTTTGTGGAGTTGAAAGAAATTTGTCTTCAAAGCCTGTGGAGGTTAGGCTAGTTGATTTTGTTTGAGATAGATTTGAATTTTGATGCTGGTGTTACTAACTTAAGTTAGTTACACTTACAGTTATTTTGAATCACATCACACCTACGTCACTACAGTATCCACTCAAGATATTGATTGATTCATGTCGTCGTAGGTCTACCAAACTTCCAAAGTCGGTGTGCAGCCTATAGTACAGTAGTATAGGCTGAGCAACTGGCCTACTCTTTCGAGTAACGTATAGGTACAGGCTTAGGCCAGGCCGTTTAATAGGCCCTTACTGTAATATTCTCAAGCACGGAAGTAGTCCAGCACCCCAGTGTCACTGACAAATTAAAGTCTTAACTCTTAATCATGTTACTCTTACCTCTTCGTTAGTCTTAAAAACAAGTGAAGTTATAGATGCTTGATTCCGGCTGTCAACTGTTCTTTTTATGATGGAGGCTGAACTGGTTAGGTGTAACAGTTGCGGATTTGTAATGTTCCATCGTTTGCACTGAAGCAAATCTCCCGCATTCTCTTCAAAGGGAGGATATAACAATTAACACCAGCAACTCTCTCGTCGTAGATATTAAAGTAGCAAAATGGCAAGACCTCTGAGGGCTGGTGGACTTTTAATATTCAGGCGAATTCAGGACAAGGTACAATATCTTTTACTGCAGACGTCTTATGGAGAACATCACTGGACTCCCCCAAAAGGTAAAGTTATCTCCAAGAGTGATTTTCAGTCACTTATCTGTAATGGTAAGGCTTGAGTACTGTGAAGAGTACGTATAGAGCGTAAGCATTAGTTCCACGACACACACGTACGGTACGTACGGCCATATACCCTGCGATATGATACACAATGAATAGGCTTACTAACATTAGGCTACTCTAGTAAATGCTTCAACTTCAAGTGTACAGTAGCTTGATTTTTGAAACCATACAATTGAAACTGTAACTGCAACATGAATGCAATACTGAGGGCATGTTTTGTTGTCCACCATTCAAATCCAAAAATATGACATTCTTCTTTAAGTCCTTTTTTTAGAATAGTGTAAATTAATGTGCTGTAAACTTAAAGAACTTTTTCTTTGAATTTTTAAAACTAAATGTCTCAAGAGTCAATTGGTTGCATTTTGCAGATGTGAACCCTGTTTGAACACCCCAACCGCTGACCCATCCAGCCCTCTAGTAAACTGCATTCATAAACGAAGCACCGATCTTAACACAAATTCACTGAATTATGGACAAATGCTAAGCCTATAGTCTCATGTCAATGGTGCAATGCTGTGTGGCACAAAAATCTACTCATGCCAGTTGTGTTAAGACTGAATGATGCTTATAAAGTGATAGGCTAGTATATTTATCGCAAAGGGAAACAGACACCTCTCCACTAACAGTAGACAGGTCAGCAGTGGACACACATCTTGCATCACTGGACTTGGGAACTATGGTTGACCATTTTCACAATCTTGTAGCAAATTCACCTTCCTTTACATGATCTCTCCATCTCAGTTCTAACACATTTAACGTTACAAAACCTTTGAAAACTAGTGATCTAGATTTTTTATTGTCTAACTGTCACAATGTACTACACGATGTATTGGGTTGTGGACATGTATGTGACTTCGATCTTGCATGATATTGTTGTAATGAATGAGTTTTCATGATTACCAAATGCCAGATGTAAAGATTAAACATGGTTGCAGGGGAAGGCATACGCATTCAAGGCAATTTCCATCTCGTAATTTGATGGATGCTATTTTTGAGATACTGTATGTTTTCCAGAATAATAAAAAATCAGGTGCCCTACAGTAAATGTTCCATAATTTGCTGCAGCACTGTGGAAAATGCATAAATGTCCAACCCAGTTTATAAATTTGATAGCTTCAACAATTATTCTGTATTAATTTCTGTCATTGAGTAATGCTCTCATTTGATGCACAGGTACACTAGTGCAAGCCGCTGGGGATAATATTGATTTAAGGTTTAGTGCAGTTGTAATTCTAGGAAATGTTCTGATTTGGAGTTTCACCCTACATTCACAAATTCTGGTCATTTCATACATGTGTATTAGTGTAGTGAGTGCTGGTTGAGGCCATTAACTACATGTGCTGATCTTGCAATGCTTTTTTGTTTGTTTCCAGTGTATAAAAACAAAATGGTAAAAAAAAAATGGTAACCCCAAACTAAAAGATACATTCCATGATACTGTGTGTTTTTCTGAGATTTGATAATTGTAGGAGGCCATACTGCACATTGATAATTCTCTTCCAGTAAAAATAAAGCTGCTGCAAGTTCTGATGAAGTACTGAACTCACTGTATGAGTGCATCATCCTGCAGAAATTTAACTGGTCAAGCTTGCTCATATAAATTAAATTGTAAGCTGTTGAAAAAGAACATTACATGTTTGAAAGAAGATCAGTTCGAATTCCTCAGTGCCAACAAGAGTCCATTTTTGACAATGAAAAATAAAACAATTACATACTTTTGAAAGAAGTTTGCACCTTGTGTCTAATAAGGTAGTGTAAAGTTTTGTTTTTGGTAATCTCTGGCAAGAATTACCACATCAATGGGTGTGTTCTACAGATTTGTGTTTTACAATAGTTCCATTTGCAGGCAAACTACAGTACTGTTAAATAGCCTAGTACTGTCAACCATCGAATAGTGAAGCCCAGACTCCGGTTTGGATGGGACTGATCCAGACTAGAATAGCAAGATATGTGGACTTAAAAACTTGAATGATTCAGACCTCAGATAAATTTGTTCTCACATTCAGATGGAAATGAGTGCAGTTAGACCACTGCAGATCAGTGCAAGTAAATAGCATCTATGAAATAAGAAATTTCTTTTGAAAGACAGTTTTTTCATTTATCCCTGAATCCAGTGTGTCCTTCACTTTTGCAGGTCATATTGATCCCGGTGAGGATTTCAGGATGGCTGCTCTCAGAGAAACTGAGGAGGAGGCTGGACTTACGGAATCTCAGTTTAATATTTGTGACTTTGAAAAATGCTTGAAATACTCTGTCAGAGGAAGACCCAAGGAAGTTGTATATTGGCTTGCAGAACTCAAAGACCCACACACACCTGTCAAACTGTCTGAGGAACACCAGGACTTTAAATGGCTCGATTTAGCAGAGGCCTGTTGGTATGCCAAATTTGAGGACATGCAGGAAGTATTAAGAGATGCAGATGAGTATATACTCAATCTTCCGTCTGGCAGACCTCGGTGAAGACAATGAATACCAATTAATCATCAACATAACCGGTTCAGGCACCATGGTTTTAGGTCTTTCTATTATAACAGAACTGCCAAGTTGTTCATGCTGCAGCATGAAACTAGTTCTAAGCAAAATTTTAGTCGAGAGTCCTAGAGGAGACTGGACACAGAATTGGGAAATTAAAAACAAGATGTCAAGTAAGGGAATGCTGCTGAATACCAAGAAGGATCGTTATTCACGTTTGGAAATCTCTAGATACCTGTACAACTCCTCTGGTGGGGTGGGTGTATTTCTTGATTCTTGCCATTTTGGACCACACTGTATATAATATTGACAAATCTCATTGACCAATTGGAGACAGGAAATGTTGTCAGGAAAAACATAAGTTCTGTGAAACTTATATACTGTAGCTTTGTGCTGCAGTCAACACAAATGGCTTCTACTATAAAATGGCTTGTACATTGTGGTAGTTTCAGTACAGAGTTGAGTTATTCATTCACCAAGTTTGCTTGTTATCAATTCAGCACTGTATGATCTATTAATTTAAATATTAAATATTGACCATTTCTTGGCACTTTTTGTTTTCATGTGGTCAGAATTCACCTACCTTTGACAGAATAGAGAAAAGAATCACTTGATCGATGGAAAGGTTCAAAGTGGTAGACATCTATTGCTGCACCTGCTACTATATGTTGTGTACATTAGCTTTAAACTAAATTTATAAACCAAAGGATACATGGGTACTGCTACAGTTGATCTGTATGTAATGGATAAAGGGAAGACCTCAGTACTGTATCTGTTCAGTGGTGGATCCAGGTGGAATTCTGGGGACCCTAGGTGGTTATTGGATCACTGGAGAAAAGTGAGAAGAGAAGAGTGACGACACCCAAGACATCTTGGAAATTCACTGATGCGTATCCTGTTAATGCTTTTACTGTGAATGTAGTTGTCATTTTAAGCCCAAAATTCAGACTCTGTGTGTGTATCAAACTTGAAAACAGCTTGCACATTGAGAGAAACAGTTTTCCCAGAACTTTGCCACAGTACTCGCTGTTGAGATAAAGTGTTTGCTATCTCCTATTTTCTCTGTTTTGACAACAGTCCACTTAATCATTCAGTACAACTGAGGCTAGCATCTGTGGCATATACCAGTATTACAGACATAGGTTAGGTTGCTATTCATGTTCTATCACTGCATAGAGTGTTTTTTTTTTTGAATAATAAATCAAAGTCACAAAGTAATGCATTGCCATACAACAATCAAATGTGGGTCCCTCCAACAGTGTCATTGTTTTATATTACTTACTAAAAGCATCATATCATGAATTGTACTGTTTTGAATTGTCATTGTGACACCCACTGGTCGCCTTCAATGCTACAGTATCCTCACTGCCACCCACGGGGCCTTTGTGGCATTGCACCATCTCACCAAAAGGGAATCTGTCGTGAGAAGACAGGTAAGGGAGGGGGACTTAAAGACCAAAAGAACCTCTCAACCACATGAATTGATTCCAGTGCTGTGTGTCTGTTCTTACTGTTTTTGCACTGACATCTGTCAGTTGGATACAAGCCTTCAGTTTTAAAGACAGATTCTCATACTAGGAAACTCTAAATGCGTTTATTAGAGTATTGCAGCGAAGGGTAAAAATTGTAGCACCACCAGAGGATATTTTTGAGATTAAAAAAAGTTAAGTGTGACCTCTGTAATAGTGGCATACGTTCCTTGTAGGAGAGTTCAGCTTTAATCAACATTTAGTGATCAAATGGCACAATTTGCTTTTCTGTCACTGGTTTCTTATCACCATTTAATCATATTTAATTAGATCACTCCTCAAAATGTACAACATTTTTACGAGTTTTTTTTTCACTTGTCAATGTATTCCTCTTCATGCATATAATTTTATAATGAAATTGAATGTATCTTCATGCTTTTTCTGACACAGGCAAGAATGACACTGCAGTGTGCTTAAAAAGTTAACCTGGGCCTTCCTTTTTTTCAAATGGAACCTGAAACTCCACTGCCACACATCCCCAGCTACTCCTCAAAAATAAAGTATGTAGTCATACACATTGGATCTTGATGTTGAGAGGAGTTTACTAACCATTCCATTCCTTCTTCTCACCATTACATTTCCTGATGATATTTCAGTTTAAGGCAGGAAGAAGTTAATGCTTACAAAGTAAAAATTACTCAAATCAATGTGCATTGTCCGTGAACATAGGGGATAGAACAGAGGGGAATGTGGATGGGTTCATAGATCTACCCATTTTTTTGGTCAATACTATGCACCGACTTATCACATTTTCACTCTGAATTACCCTGGATAAGGTCTTAGTGTAGATATTTCTTCAAGGATTATGAAAAACAAAATTAAAATCATTGCTTACAAAACTGGGAATTCTGGAGATACAATTGATTGAAATCTAGCATCAGATGTGGCACCATTTTGCATCTAGACTACCCTGCAAAGGGAAACATTTTCCAAAGGAGAGGGGGACACATACTTACCATAGATCCCTCCTCCAGGACGGCCATCACTTATTCACACAAAATAGTCAAATGAAAAGCTTAGAATAACCCAAACCCTCTTGGCCCTGAGACATCTAACACGAGCGAAAAATCAAAATGGGAGGGGATGGGAACCCCCTATATTTACACAGCCTACCCCTCGGTTGGCATCAAATGATCATCAAAGTCATGCTTCTAACATTGTGCATCATATCCCCCCCCCCCCTCTCTCCTCCACTCTCAGAAACTCATGAATGGATTGAATTCCAAGTCTTTGGCCATATTGACCCTAACATGATTTCATTTTTAGAATATCTGAAGATTGTTTGGTTGTTCGATTGGTTTCTTCTCGATCCCAGTCAACAGTCAAATTCACGCTCATGAATTATTCATGTACTGGATGACATTTGACGAGTAATGAAAGAAAAGTGGCAATCTGACATCCATTATTTGTAATTTAAGTTAGAAATTGGTTGATACCTCAATTGCTCTTCAAACTCTGTAAAATTGTCGAGAAAAGATAAGTAACGCTTTTCTTGTTATCCTTCTTAGATGCTTTAAAGTAAAAAAAAAAAAAAAACAGTAATAATTTGCACTTTTATAACTTGAAGTTTGATCATGTTTAAAGGAATGCTTTGAAGCAACCCTGCAGAAATGTATGGTCACAAAATGTACAAAAAAGAAAAGACAAAATGTCGAAAATTACTTCGAGAAAACATTTCGAAAGCGTAGGGTCATTCCTTAACATTTTTAGCGATATGTTTGAAATATTGCACATGAAATATTTAGGTAGTTAAAAGTTAAACAGAGCAAAAGAATGAAGCCTCGTGATTGGTGTTATCAGTGCAACTCACAGGTACAGTCCCTTTAAAATTTTGAAATGAAGTTCTCTCCTGAAATATCAAACACTTCAAAAAAATAAAATAAAAATAAAAAAATTATTAGAAGGTTTGAAAGAAGTGACAGCGTAGTTACAGATGCTTCCGTGTACTAGGACTGTATTGCTCAGGACAGTTCATGAGTTTTGGGAAATTTCACATTTTTTTCTTCCATAAATTCATCGCAAGTTGAACAGTTTTTCAAGAGCATCCTTTGAATTATTGTTGTGCCTAACAATGACATAATGTTTGCTGAAAAAGGCCTTGCATACCTTTACATTTTGCGTGTAGTTCTACCTTGCTTCTCTTGTAGAGATCAGCGTTTCCCACAGGGGTGACCCCACCGCCCAAGAGTGTTGAGAAATCTCACTTTGGAGGTTTAGCGGACACGTTAAATAGGGGAGGGGGTTTTTTGGGGGGAGGGTTTTTTGGGGGGAGGGTTTTTTGGGGGAGGGTTTTTTGGGGGGAGGGTTTTTTGGGGGAGGGGTTTTTTGGGGGGGAGGGGGAGTGGGTGGGGTGGAAGGGGTCCATGGCGAGGGGGTGGGGGTCCATGGCGATGACGATACATCGCTGCAGTGACTTGGATCATGATAAGGTATTAATGGTCAGTTTCCCTAGCTCTTACCTCCTCATTTTGTCACTCTCTTCACCCCCACACTGGGTGGAATCAAACTTTCATAATCAAATACATCGAATAACCCTTCGAACTGACAGTGCTACAAATTGGGCTCTTTATACCAGTTTCACTGACGGAATGCCTGCTTTCTGCAGGTACTTGCTGGTCTCGTAAACTGAACAAAAGTTAATCGAGAAAACAAAAATACCTTCAAGCGTCCTTTTTTGATTGGAAGGACTATATGGGAGGGAGGGGGTGGCATTGGGACATTTCAGAAAGTGGTAGTCGAAGAAAGATTGAAAAACCCTATATGATAGCATAGTTCTCTGACGGTAGCAGGTAGGCTTAGATTGTCTTCCCACTCTTGTAGTTATTAAGTACGTGATGGTCGGCGCCGCTTGAGCCTAGGCCCAAACTGAAGAATATCTGCGAGCCACTAAGGCCCTCTGGCGTCTTTGTAATCTGTTTTATTTTTCTTCGTCCTACACAACACGATTTTGAGCTACAGTGGGAAAAAGACCGAAATTAATACAGCTGAAAACCCCAGCCACGTTGAACTTGTCGTCATGTTGCAAGGACCGGTGGATCCAGCTTGTGGTCCTTCGCTTGGTGTGAAATTGGGGAGGTGATGTCCCCAACCCCCCTCGTTGGAATTTTTTCTATAGCTGAATGCTCTCACAGGGCGATTTTGTGCTATAAAAGTGTACAAGTTTGGAGTTAATTTTATTCTCAAAAATTCGTCTTCCCTGGATAAATAGTGTAAACGACTTTTTTGGGGCTCCTTTGGGTGGGACCACGGTCCCCTTTTTACGCCGTTGATTCGGCCAGTGGTTGCAATGATTTTTGTTCTTTCTGCTCAGTGACTTCCATCGCCACTGTGTAATATCTTCTAATTAACCTCACAGACGTGAGTGGCATTTTAGTTTCTTCCTGAGTGAATCTACAGTATGATATTTATGAAATGTTAATTTCTGAGGTTGATGGGTGCTGCTTGATTATCAACCTTTTGTTATTGCTTTTATACCCAGTGTTCACCCAAATCACCGTGCCACCGTGCGATTAATGGCATCAGCAATATGTCAACCGGTAACTGACTGCCAACTGAAGTGCCTATATATATAATATCTTATGCCGAAAGAAAAGGTCGACGTTTCGGGGAAAATTGAATTTGAGTTTAATAAGATCACCGTTCTTCTGGGATTACTTGTTTTCCCCTGATTCGGGATATTAAAAACAACCAAAATGTCACATGTCCGAGAAGCGAAGAGTCTTAGCTCTTTCTTTCTTTTTTGACACTGTTTGAATCTAATCACATCAGGGGCAGACTAAGGTACTGTAAGTGATGTGACAGTCAGATATGTCATCCATATTTGATATAATCGAACGGAGAAAAAAGGAATGCAGTTAAAAGCGTGTTATGTTGCACTTTCATAAAATCACTATATGGTAAATATCTTTACATTGTCGCTGGAAATTGAAATGTGTTACGTGAAGTCAAACATTTGCAAAAACTTTAAATCAGGGGTATACGGGGTTACATATTCATTTACGAATACCCATTAAAAGTCGCATGGCTAAACATCTTTTTTCTTTCAAATAGTCCTATCCAGGTTTTTAATCAAATGAAGTCATCAAAAGAGAGAACGGATTAAATGTCAAGCCACACACTCCGTGAACCAAATCAAGTGATTATTGCAACACATGATAAAAAAAGATCTTACTAGGCCTATAGCAAACCTATCCGACCGCATCGTGATTCTTACGTCACGAAGGCGAAGATCTCCATAAAAAGTCAATCATTTGTGCTTCATCCCCCGAATTATGGGGGCGAAAAAGGGGGGGGGGTGGTGATGCGAATTTTATATTTGTCAAGGTCGTCGACTGTAGTTACGTTGTTGGATCGCCATCTTTATTTGAACTTTTCACCTTTGAAAAGAGAAACTCAACTAAACGTCCACGCGATAAGTGTAATCTATTTTGTTCCCTTCTAAGTATAGGATTTTGGATGGAAAAACCTCACAGATGTAGGTACATACGCTCACGAGAACAATCATTTGACAATTTGCAAGAATTTAATAATTCCTTAAGATTGTTGTACAGCGTTGGCCATTGCAGTCGATTTGAATATTACTAAAGGACAATAAATTTGAACTTTAACCTAGAAATAACGTAATTTGATCAAGGGTTCCCTAAAGGAAAAGAGTATGGACAAGCCGCTGCTTCTGTTCGATTTACCAAAAAACTACAAAAAAAAAAAAAGGAAAAGAAAAAGGAAAGTGGAAGCTACGTCTGAATCCATGCTGGGGTATTGTGTAGAAATGTGAGGACACTTCTTTCTCTTTCTGTAACAAGCCATGTGTTGCTCAACTTCGGACCAGGTAGACCCGACCTATGGTAATGGCTTCTAATCACCTTAAAGGGAGAGGGCGGGGTTGATTCTACAGTTCCTCACCTGTGACAATTATTATTTTATCAATGGTTGCTATTATAGTTCTGGCGTCTTTCCTTTGTCGATTTAGTTCTTCACCGATGAATTGACCTCATCTATCCGGATGTTCAACTCTTCCATCTTTATCAAATGAGTGTGTAATTCGAGAGTTCCTTAACTTTTTTTTCCAAGAAGGCCATAATATGGGTAATCTGAGAGCAAGGTAAAATACATCTTGGCATGCAGACTCGATTTCAGCCAATGTTTACTTTGGCAGAGAATGATGTATATTGTACATATCTGATTTTTATTTTGTACATATTTAAGATATCAAGGACGAATATGTGCAACCCTCGGTAGCTGGTTAAAACAGTCGAGCACGCTGAGGAAAGATTTATCTGGCTCAACACGGTTTACGCTATTCCGCAGGTTATGGTAGTTCATCTTGGTACTTGAAAGTGATGATTGTGTGCCAAGCGTGACATAAGTCTAGAAATTAACACGTATCGATTTAAAGCGGCATATGTCGACTTAATTTTACATCTGACAGTTTCTTTTAAGCAGAGTCCTATCCGTCATTGTCCAACAGGAAACTGACAGATGCCGATATAAATTGCCATGAGTCGATTTAATGACAATTTCTTCCAATCAGAGTTCTAGAAGCTGCCACGTGCGCTATATTGTCCAATAGGATCGCGAGAAACCAACAGATGCCGATTTAAATTGTCATATGTCAATTTAATCTTACATATGGCAGTTTCTTCCAATCAGAACTCTATGAGCTGCCATGTGCCGTTCTTGTCCAATGGATTTGTATCTAAACTATTGAAAGGACTTTAATCTGTCATCAGTGTAGAAGAATTTGACATACGTCGGTTTCCTGTAGACATGACGATTTCATTCAATCAGATTGCGAGAAACTGACATATGACTATTTAAATCGACGTATGTCAGTTTCTAGACTTATGGCAGGCAGGCAAGGCGCACTATATACATTATGCTAAAAAATAAGTTATATATGAAAATCATTTAGTCCATTTACGTTTTAAGAGCCACAATAAACTACCACAACCTGCATAATAGCGTAAACGTTTTGAGCCAGATGGATCTCTCTCAACGTGATTGGTTTAGCCATAGATTAAACGTGCACATATCCGTCCTTGATATCTTAAATATATCCCCCCCCAAAAAAAAAAAAAGAGAGAAGAAAATCAAAAAGGCCTATGTACAATTTACATCATTCTGTGCCAAAGTAAACATTTGCTGAGATCGAGTCTGCATACCAAGTCGAGATGTATTCTACCTTGCTCTCAGATTACCCATCTTATGACCTTCTTGGAAAAAATGAAGGAACTCTCGTATTAAATGCACATTTGATAAAGATGGAAGAGTCAAACATCCGGATAGATGCGGTCAATCTATCCGTGAGGAGCCAACTCGCCAAACGAAAGACGCCAGAACTGGTAAAGGGAAAAAATAAAAGAAAAAAAAGAAAAAGAAAGAAAGAAAGAAAAATGCAATATGTAAATATGTATGTATAAAAAAGAGAAGGAGATAAATGCAACCGAATAGTTATCTGTTGGATGATTAATTTGTAAGTGAGTGGTATGGGCTAACAAAGTCGGACAAAGTATAGTCCTTGATTTAGAGGAAAAAATAAATATTCATTAATTTTCGGATTCACTGAAATAGATGCAGGGACAAACAGTAGTCTGTAGGTGGATGTAGGTCATACAAACATTGACCTATAAATAACAGCTTAATCATAATTAGTACGATATACCCGCGATAGATGTTGAGCATGGTAAAAGTAGTCTGCACTCAAGTCATTTTCTTTTTCAAATCATTCTCATTTTCATTCAGTAATATTCGAGTAATAAGTGTTTCAATTTACCAGTGTGAAGCCTACTGCGGCATTGGTTAGAACGCACCACATCGCCTTTGGTTTAGGTAACATCATCGAGAAAAATCAGTCTCCATATAGGTGCCTGAATGATGAATCGAGAGGATGGCTTGTTTTGCTATGTCTTCTTGCATCATCATCTTTAACATCAGGTGGATGTCGAGAGGATGTGAAATGGAGGGGAAAACAGACATTTAGAACTATTTAGATTGGAGGTGAAAAAGGGAATATTCTCTGTCAATAACCTTTACGGGGGGGGGGGGGGGGGGGATCCACCTCTCCTTGCTAAAAATCTACATCGTCATGATACGAAAATTTTGAAGAGCTGTGAAAGGCTACTATAGGAAATGGCTAATATGATGGCATTTGTGTGAAGTGGGGGGGGGGGGGGGAGGGTATTGTAGGTTCGAAAAGCGATAAGTTGTACTTGCAACTTTCTGTCAATTTTAGCGGTTTACATATTTTAGGTGTACATCAAAAGCGGACACCAGAACTGAACTTATTTTTTAAATTTTTTTTAAGGGATTCTTAACATTCAACAGCAAGTGCCAAATCAGTAATATCTAAAGTTACTCGTAGGAATTTATCACAGTCAACAGCAAGATGGCTTATCAAGAACAATGACAAACGTGGAAAAGCGAATTCACATGGTTACATTCTATTTAAAAAAAAAAAGAGGAAAAACTAATTCCAGCAATTTTAGCGGCACCTTCAAATTACAAATTGCATATCGCTTTGAGCTTGTGAGAAGCCACCTCTAAGTTGTATACGCAATATATTTCCATTGTTGAGGGAGGAATCTGCAATTGCACCACCCTGGTTGAGGCGAGGCTGTACGAGTTGTCTTGCGAGATACGTGTGTCTGTGTGTCTGTGCGTGTGTGTTTGTGTGTGAATGCTATAGGTAAACTGAGTTTATTATTTTCACCTCTGAATAGCCTAAACATCGCCTCGTCTTTACTCATCCATCGTGTAATTTCATTATCCTAGCGTTAACTTCTCTTACATTAACAACATACAGGCTTTTTGTGTACTTAAGTCGAACAATCAATTGACCGGTTTTTGTTGAGAAAGAAATTTAAGCAAAATCAGTTAGTGCGAGAGCACGTGTAATTCCTGCATAGGTAATCATAAGAGACATTGCGATCCTCGCTATATTGAAAACAAAACTGCACTTGCTCACTAATCCACATGATGTACTCAACTTGTTCAGAATCATTATAAGTTTACGAAGTGGAATTATTTTTTTGGTGCGATATAATAACCCATACTTCTTTCTAAATCCTATTTTCTGTCCCTCAAAACTCCTTATTATCTTCATAAGGCTTGTCTGACCTCAATTTGGGATTTTTTATTTTATTTCAACCTTATCTAACCAAGGGTGATTCGGAAAGCAGGGACCTATCTTCCCCTAGGCCCTAGTGAAAAAAAAAAAAACATAGTAAAGTAGTTGCAAAAAACAAATAGTGGAATAAAAAATAACTACAGAAAGAAAAGCAACTAAAGACACAAGAACAAAAGAGGAACTGGTGTAAGGAAAGACAATAGGGAAGAATGGCGAGACGAATATCTTAAAAATGAAATGGTAAACAAATAAAAAAGTAAGGAAAAAAGACTAAAAAAACGGCAAACATTTAAAAATCCATATAACAGAAATGAATACAAATGACAAAAAAGTATTATTCTAAATATTTGATTGAAGAATTCAGTAAATATCAAAACAAGAACTGGTAAGTGAAGACTACGGAAGAATGGCGTGACGAAGACTTCAAAAGCTGGAAAAGTAAACAAATAAAAAAGTGAGAAAAATGAATTGACTGAGAAAAATGGCAAACATCTTTAACATACAAAGACGTTGAAGTGAATACAAATGACAAAAAAGTTTAACGCAGACTGCTAGGTTTCTGTAACAAAAATTCAGGGGTGTATCGACAACAATTAAACACATTTCGTTGTGGTCGTCTTCTAAACTAAATAAACCAACCAACATCAGAGATGTGAGCACTTGTACTTCCAAGCTTACATTCCGATTCTTACCCTCGACTGAAGAGTGCCAATAAGGACGAAATTGGTCTTTGAAATTTCAGGGAATAACACTGCTCTCCAGATTCTATTGTCTGTCTTTCCAAAACGTCATTATATGTTATACATTGACTCATAACTTATGTCAATGCAACCGAACTTGAAGAAATTTTACAGATTCATTTTGTCGCAGGTAAGCAGTGTTTCCAGCTCTGATACGAATGACTCACGCATGTTAGCGTATTCGGTGCATTCTGAAGCCATATCTTGAAGTTGAAATCTGCTTTGACTGCTATAATGTCGAAAAAAATGTACTTTAGGCAGATTTCCGGTGATTGGTTTTGCAAATTGTTGTAAATGTGATGTTCGACGTCTCCCGTGATTCTTTGGGCGAAATTGGATAAAAAAAATAAATAAAATGCGTGACAGTGAGATTCTCGTCTTTCCGGCAATTCCTTCAAAGGAACATATGACATTCATGACATGACAAATAATGGTTATTCTCGGATTTACATATCGACGATTCCATCAAGCTTAAAGTGAAAGGCAAAAAGAAAGGGGATTTTCCCTTGCAAGAAATGCGTTAAGTAGGTAGGAAAAGATCAAAGAGCTGTCTTCCCATACACACAGGCACACATACACAGACGATTATATATAATCAACGCAAACATCCTACAAAAAATTTCTATCAGTCGAGAGCATGCTTCTTCTCGTCCTAGCTGGTATCCACAAGCTATGACTGCGTGAACACTGAGAAAAACGCTGACTCGAGAGCGCAAGGGGACCCTCGAGTGTGTGTCTTTGTGCAGGTTGGCGGTTGGGGCGGGGGCTATGTCCTTATTCACTTTTTTGCTTGTCCTTTTCCCTTTTGCTCTTTCATCTCAAGAGACTGATCCAAAATGATACATTTGCGTTGGCCCTAACTGCAGTCCGTTGTATAAGAATCCTCATCACCATGGACCTGCCACGGTCATAAAATGCCGACACCATGTACTCTCCAACATAGCTACACCCCATAATAAATCAAAGCCACTAAAAATCACGTTTTCTCCCTAAGGTAGTCAGACAACTTTCGTCATTTCTTAAATACACATTTTTGCCTATGGGTGTAACAATTAAGATCATCCCCTGCCATTATATGAATTAGGTCCACAGCTCAAGAGAACGTAGTCCTTTGATTTCTAATTGACCGTGTTCCTGTCCACTATACCTGAATGCTATAAAATCACAGTGGGGGATAAAAAATGTTTTAGAGAGTCGAGTTTAGTGACAAAATTAAACAAATTTATCCTTTGTCTTACTGTGGTACGAAAAGCAGACTTTTTAGTGGCTTCAATTCGGCATGTCCTCTCTCCACGCTTTGGAACGTGTAAAACGCACGGACATGATATCCAAAGTATGTGGAACATTTACGGCAAGTTGAAGATTTACGACTGGTTGAAGGAAAACGTTATGTAATGTACTCATTCTAGTACAAAAACCTAGGACCTTGTCTTTGTTATCCAATTGTCTCCCATTTCTTATACACGAATCATCAGACCATCAGTAACTCTTTTACTTGAAAGATATAAACTTGATATCTGGTTTGTTTCCGTTAATCTATACCGCTGACAATCCAAAGGTGAAAAAAACCCCGTTTTAAATGCAGTTGACAGCAGTATGGTCTTCTGACATCAATCTCTGTTTGGTTCTAAATGTTTAAGTTTTCCGCAGTCTTGGCGAGAACATAACCTCTCTAATGGTACCCCCTCCCCGAGATGGTGGAGTGGTCTTATTCAATGGTATCCTCTTGTCTCCTCATTCTCCCAGACTTCAGATTTTTTTCCAACCAATTTGATGTAAAAGCATACTTGCAAGGAGTCTATATTGAAGCTGTTGCAAAATCGACGGGGGGGGGGGGGGGGGGGGGGGGACAGGGATTTGCTCTGCTCTTCCAATTTTTCATATTTTTCAATATTGGTAGAGGACGTTGAAGGAAGATCAACTGAGAAAACTTCCTTAAAGATTAACATTTTAAGATAATTTGCGCATATTTTTAAAAGATGTACTGAAGGACCTTCAGAGACGGAAAAAATAATAACAGTTACCAACAGCGCTCTAATAATTTAAAAAGCAAAAACTAACCCACCCACAAAAGATATTAATAACTATTGACTGTAGACCATCCCTACAAGTGGAACGATAACCGCTGTGATACTCTCTTCGATGGGAACTGTACCATCTGACTTGGCAGGTATCCTGGTTTGAGGTTCCAACAATAATTTCGATAAATTAGATTATAAGAATTAAGGAAAATGGTATGTGAGGGAAAAGGACCACTGCGGGTAGGCATGGAGTGTTTTTAGCGGTCCCAGTTGGTGCAAGTAATTGGCGATTTACAGTAATTCCTACTGTCGAAGAAATATTCTGTTTAAATATAAAAAGAGATATCCAGAACCTATATATGTATGTTTACACGCAGTTTGATGTTTAAAGGCTACGTTTAAAAAGTTCAACAAGCAGTAGTCGTGTCACACATTTGCAACTCTTGAACTGTCGACAGATTGATATCAACAGTTCTTGAGTTCACACTTTCGGCCTGTTTCTACCCAGCAGAATGTATACATACTTCTTCTGTGAGTGAGCACTAGTTTCCAACATTAACAAGATCAAACTTCTTTCCTGTAAATTTGATTTCTTTACATTGCCTGGAAATCATTTCACACTTTATTCCAGCGGCTAATTCGTCAAGTGTATCACAACTGACGTCCCTTAACGTGGCCTACATCATAATCACCAACTTGTGTTTATATTACATATAGCTTTAGGTGATCCTTGTGGGTGTATATATATATGTATGTGTTTGTATGTAAGTATACTTCTCCATTATCCATGTAGGGTAGCCGTACACACCCTACGATTTCTCCGTCAGTCTATATAATTTACAGTACGGGCACGTTTTTGCATGGTAAGCAAGTAAGCCTAAGTTTTTTTCTCGGCAATGAATGACAAAAATAAGTTGACTCGTCCTAGTCAACTTGCTATGATAAATGATAATTTCGATTCATTTTGCCTTTGTTTGCATGTATAGATTTGAGTATGTTTTATAAGCTATTGCTATACACTTAAAGGGAAAATCAGGGTTTATTTTCACAATTTATTTCACTACAATTCCCCACCGGTATCGCACAATGAGTTATAACTAACAAATATGATCAAGATTATCTCAAAATATGTGGCCAATCTCGAGAAACGAGTCAAATTCGCAAAAAAAAAAAATCGGTGAAGAACTCCGAAAGTCTGTAACATCCATATTCATCGAATCAAGTATGAATATTCAACACTATCGCCTTTTCAAGGTATGAGGAGGTGTGGCTGAACAGTTTCATACATAGTATATAGTGCTGTATGTATCATCAACTATCACTAAACCCTTGTTTACTTAGCATTGCACAATGCACGAGCAGCATGGGAACCGTAAACATTCGGCTATGTTTATTCATATAACGTCATCTCAGTCTTACGCTGTGATTGGTCATCGTATAGAGGAGTCTGTCTTGTCTTGTATATGAACGTTTATTTTTTGTACCCGACAAATATTAAGAGATCTCATTCAACAGTCATTAACGCAATAATTACAGTTTCTTATACCTTCAAACACCTCCCCCAACGTCTCTACACTCACAGAATTATTTACCTAAATTATGTAAAATAAGAACTCCATAAATTTTATGTAAAATTAATGTAAGCAGTATTTGTAAAATTTACATAATTTTGGTAAATTTTACTACATTTTAGTAAAATTGTTATATCATAATGTAAGACTTACATTAACTGTGTGTAAAATTTTACCAAAAAGTTATGGAGTTCTTATTTTACTTTACGTTTTTGTGAGTGTATATTTCGGTGAACAATCAGTTTAGAAAGAAAAATCAACTAAAGGTGAATTTTCTTGGTCAAACCCTGATTTCCCCTTAAAGAAAGTACAGTAATGACTGAAGAAAAAGTATTTGGACTAAAGGTATGGGTTGTCTACACTGAGCAGACGGTGGTTACAAAACTTGTACTTAGATTTCATGTCGTTTCTGTGTTTTACAAACCGACGCAACGTTTAGAGCATAAAAGGCAAGTTAAAGTATCAATACCTACGTGCTGATTAAGTTAGGAAGGCAATGTAACGAGTTACAAAGCTGAAGAACACTTCTCATTTCGAATCTTTATAGTGATTTTAATGCAGAGAGCCCGAGCTGCAATCGTAAGTTCGTTATTGGGTTATTATGTGAAACCAACTACTCACCGTAGAACAATCACCACATACGACTTTTGTCACTGGCAGATAGCATAGTCGGATCAAAGGAAGCGTAGACGGGACATACGAAAGAAAAAAAAGTTAATTCAATAAAAATTTGATAAATTTGGCGACTTGTCAAAATGGCGGAATTTGAAAAATTATCATTTTGCCGGGGTAAAACATCTCGCCAGACTGGTAAAAAATTAGAAAATTTCCATTTTAACGAGTTTTCACATCTCGTTAAAATGGCAAAATTATGAAAAAATGACATTTTGCTGAGATTAAACAAATCGTCAAAATTGGCAAACTTCGAAAAAGTTACAGTTTTTCCAAGATCTAACTAGACGAAATGAAAATTTTCGAAAATTTGCCATTTTGAAGAAATGCTTCAACGCGTCAAAATGACAATTTTCTGAATTTTGTCATTTTGAGTAGTTGGTCTAAGATTGAAAAAGACAGTTTTCTGAATTTCTTTTGTTTGACGAAATGCTTTGCATCGGCTAAAAACGACAATTTTCCGAATTTTGCCATTTTGATCAGTTTGCAAAATGGCAATTTCAGGAATCAAACTACTTTGACAAGAAGTTCCTACTTGGCAAAATGGCATTTTTTTTTTGTGTTTGGAAAAAAGTGTAAAAATGTGAATTTTACGAAAATTGTAATTTTGCCGAGATGGTCCTTTTTGCTTTTGCATGTCCCTTCTACGCTTCCGTACAGATCAAATGTTCAACATTTGCTACTATCGGTATCAATGTTCTCGTAAACAAACAGGATAGATTTGATTGGCGAATGTTCTATTGGGCGGGGCTAGAAAGCTTGGAATGACGGAAAAAATCTACGGAGTCCTTAAAACATTTCCCAACTTTCACTTAGCTGAAATGGGAGCCATAGAAATAGAGATGTCTGAACAAACAATGTGAACATTGATGCAAAATTTACATGGAAAGGTGATCAGTTTAATCAAATGGGTAGTACAATCATCTATAGCACAGGAAAGGATACATTAAATTTGATTGGTCAGCTTACTAAAATCTAATGTGACGTCAGTCAGTTCTTGACAACTCTCCGCAAATGTTGTTTACGGTTACTGTTTGTATCAGTCACACATCGGTATAGCACGTGTATGCCTACACCACCTTAGTGTTATTCACTGTACATGAGTGACCGTAGACTGGTTTGTTATGAAGAGACAGAGACTAGAGAGTTATGAAGTGGAGACATGACGTCACACGAGATTTGATAAGACGATAAATCACCGTTTGAGGATTACAAAAAAAAAAAAATGTTTTTCCTTTCAGACTTTTACCACCAAAATGCCCAAAATAGGACTTTTAAAATGACATCTCTCTCAGAATAATGTGGACCTGACACGATAACAGCATTCCCGTAGTTTGCCCGATCAGTGGAACTTACGGACTCTTCTTACCACCTATACCAAGATCAATTTAAATTTTACAGAGTTACCTCACTGTGTTAAACAGTTTGTAATGTGACCTAATGTTGCAGCTACACACGTCATCAATTTAAATTGAATATTCGCGTCAAGTGGTTAATTCATACACGCCATTGAATGGCTAGACTGATCATTATTCAATAACAAAAAGGTTATTATAAGCACCGACACATTCTAAAATAATTCAACTTCTTAATAAACATATTGATAAAAAGTCAAATTGCCCTCCCCTCAAAAATAAAAATGGATACGTTCTTAAATTAATCTTCTAAGATAAAGACTTGCGCTGGCGATTACAAGGTAAAAACAAATAGGAGTCCTACGTCAGCCAATGATTTGCGTAATCAGCCCCTCTGCTGTTCATGTATGTGTCCGATATATTTTCTCCCTCTCTGTAACTGAAGCATTTAATTGTGAATGCGACTGTGAACTCTGCTCACTAGTGAAGTACCCCCCAGATCAGGCAATTAAAAGCCAAATATATACGAACACATGAATGCTGGCGAGGAGGCGCGATGCAAAGATCCTGTCTTAAGAACCATCGGAAAGCAGCTCCGCAGCGTTGCTAAGCGACCGAACCAATGACGACATCGTCTTTCTTAGGTTGGCCAGCGGAAATTGAATGGCAATTCAAAGTCGCCATGTAAGCTAGATTCGTTAAAAACGCGAGGAAAAGGAGGCAAAAATAAGAAATACACACATCTGGAATAGGCATGTAGCAAGAAGGAAGATAGTTAGCAAAGACACATTTGTATCAGTTGGAAGGATTAGAGAGAAGTCACAGAGAATAAAGTATCGGCTACCGCTTGCGTAGTTTATGGCGAGGAAAACAATCAGATAAAGTCTTTTTTTTCTGTAACCACCGAAATACATTCGGATCAGCGACTTAACGTGGTTTTCTCCTTTCTCAGCTTTAGACGTCGAGTAATTATGGATTGACATTTGCTTAACAAACAATAATTGGCATAACGTGTGGGCGGACTGCAAATCACACCGAAGGTGAAGACGGAATCCTCTTCGTTGATCAGATTCTCGTAAGCAGTCCAGAAGGGATAAATATAGCGAAGGGGATAAACTTAGTGAGCATAAATTTGAATCGTTAATAGTGTGATTACATGTAATCGTTATAGCGAATGAGAGACGAGGAACCGCATATTGCTGAGTATTCTTCCCTCAGTCGTCCGTATCTCTGGGATTTGCTTTACACTCACCGCCGTATGTTGGGATCTTAACCGTTGATCGTACCGTCATTCTTCACAGTCAACGTTCGGGTAGACTGCAAATACCCCGTCCGTGTATGGAAATGGCCAGATCATCACCGCTGCTGATCTTTTGCGCAATTCTCTTCTCAGTGTTGGAGGGTTACGGAGGATTGGCTATAAGAAATGCCGATTTTTCGGAAGTCTTGACTTTGCTCAATGAAAATCACGAGGCCCAACAGCCAGTTATAGGAGAAACCGAATTCGATGAGACAGACGTTGAAACACGTGATTTAGTGATACCATCAGTTCACGTCCCAGAGGTAATTTTCGTCTTATGTCTGTTCGTCTTATATATATATATATATATATATATATATATATATATATATATATATATATATATATATATATGATGTTTGTGTGTGTGGTGTGTGTGCTTACAACTTGTAGTACACCTTTACTTAGGCAATTGATTTTCGTCTGGATAATAGTAGTAAGCAACTGAAACAAGCTGGGCATAGTTTTAATTTATATATTTTTCATTTTGAGAGAAATTTCTTTTACTTAATTTTGGAACAACTAAGACTGAGACTGGCTCTGAACGTATAGTCTTGAATACGATGCATTGGCTGCAAGGAAGTAAAGTCGGAGGCTTCTTCACAGTTCTTCAGGCAGAATACTTATAGACTTTTCCTTTCGCGTTTCCAAGCGAAAGAGGAAAAAGACATCACTAATAGTTACATGTAGGGTTTGCATAACTCATAAAGCGAAAGCAATTGCATGCTACCACAACGAGTCAACAGAGCAGTAGCGAGTGACTCTCAAGCCAGCTTGAAATAACCGTATGCAGATACAACAAATCCTTTGTAACCTTAGGCTATTTACAAGTCGATGTAATAAACATTCACACTGTAGTCGTTCGTTCCCTCTGTACATTTCAAAATCAGTGAAGAACACCATAAACATTACCGATAAGGTATCGCATGGGTATGCACGGACTAAGTGTAGGTGAGTTATCTAACGTAGACGGATCACACACTGCGTAAGAGAAAACGCTTGTGTATACATACGGTATGCGACAAAGAGTACATATGTTACAAATTGACTAATTGATTGTAACGTAGTGGAAAGGGCATAGAGAAGTACAATATTTTTAAATGGAATTTCGTTGTACTTTGAAGTATACTGCACTGTACATTACAATGCCCTTCCATTAATATGTAGGCCTATAATATTTACAAGGTGGAACGGGGAAAAATGAGATCGTCTGGGTGTATTGCAGTGGGGGATAACGATGCCTAATTCGTTAGAATGTTCAATGCGATTTCTTATGTGACACCCCGAATGTAATGATTACAGAGTGACCTCTTCCGCATTGTGACGTTTGAAACTTCGTATCAGATTCATCGGAATTTAAGGAATTCAGAACATGATTAACACAAAAATAGAAATCGTTTGTTTTGATTAAGATTTCTTTCGGCAAATAAAACTGTTCAAGTTGCCGTTTATCTTGAGGTCACGACACTCGACATTCCGGTATCCGAGAAACAACATGAATTCGGCAAACATGTAATAAAGTACTTCGTTGTTCTTCAACGAGGGTGACTGAAAATTGTGTTTGTGTTACTCAAAGAGCAAAGACTTAATCGTGTCAATTTCGTAAAATCGGCCTCCCCTTATTTTGACATTTTATCACGGTTTCGTGCATATTGAGATGGATACTAAAGAATTTTGAACTGAAAAAAAAATATTACATGAAAGTTTGTCAAATCTGGGGGAAAAAGTCAGTTGAATGCAACATTATTACTGAAGGTCTAACATAGACGAGAAACGTCAAACGTCTGCTCTTTATTTGTTTGTTACCCTGGAACGTAGGAATAGAGCCTAGACTCATACTGACCTTTGTATAGGTAGCATTGACTTCTATACAAATCTTCACAGATTGGTTTCCCTTTAATTAAGAATCACTGAACTATCACATCAGATATCTGTCAAATATGACACCATGATATAGTCTAATAGTCTTGGTTAATAGTCCATGCATGGCTACAATTAACCGTTTGTTCCTTAATGTTTGAAACTAAAAGACCTTTGTATTGGTTAGAAAATACGAACTATTTTTCTGGCTACTCAGTGCTAGTTATTTAAAAAGCTTGATTAAACTGCTCGTTAAAACGGTGCTTCCGTTCCCTACATGTCTAGTAGTACCCCGGCATGTGATCATACCATTAATTAGATGAGGGCTTACTGCTGTAATGATATTACACATTGTGAACTAACTTCATATAAATCAAATTGAGTTGAATGTCCTTGATCGATTATTTATGAAAGACAAAGGCAAAAAATTTGTAGTAGAAAAACATGCTAAGTTATGCTTGTGAACATACCTGTCCAATGGGAGTAGAGTGTATGTGTGTGAGTGTGTGTGTGTGTGTGTGTGTGTGTGTGTGTGTGTGGGGGGGGGGGGGGGGTGCATGGTAACAACGACATGTTGAGTATCTCTAAAGTGAATCTATGATTCACAAAACATGAAATCGACGGACCCAAATGATGCTTACGATGCTAACGAATTCCGATGCTAACGAAATAATAAAAATCCTAAATAATTACTGAACTGATTAGAAATTTAATTTGAGAATCATATTATCAGTAACCTTACCTTGTAGATCATTGCCATGTTAACGGAACAGGATTGGGTAGGCCTATCTGGCTGGTCATTTTATCGGGAAGGGAACCCGGCGGTTGTACTAATTTGCCATTCTTGTTCAAATTGTATCTGTACTTTTAAATGTTAAAGAGAAATATTTACCGGTACCGTAATTAACATATAATTAGTACTTTATACCCAGCGATGATGATTATGGGATCGGATAACAAAGTTCTGAAAGGGACCTAAACACCTCACAGACGCCTAGCTATATACCACTGCATCATACTGACGGGAATTCGTTCGTCAAATCAGTGTCTAGGATCAGCCATCGAGTTGCACATTTTGACTTATAACTGGTTTTGTATCATTCATTTGAAAATCACCAATAAAGTCCCAGTATTATTCCAGTTATCCCTACCTGAGGTAATTTTCCACCTTTGGATAACTCGTTTCCGGTACCGTGCCATCCCTTCGTTACCTTCAGTGATCAATGGATTAATTAACATGCAGGATAACTTGCCAATATTTCAAACTGATTACTTTAATTTTTTTCAAACGACTTCTGGTAGCGTATGCCTAAAGGGTGGATTTTCATATCGTTATGACCTTGTACTACGGAAACTTAAAGTGGTAGACAAAACCTGCATGTAACATCTTGTCCTTTAATTTTTCTCATGTAAATATTTCCTAGGATCTTTCAATCTTTGTAAATTTTTGCGAAAACTTTACACTTTCACGAAAACGTGAAAAAAAGTGCGACCGTTTAAAATCTACTCATTGCACCAATATACTATCCGTCTGGTTACGTCTGGCTAGCGCCTCAACGATTTTTTTTCACTTCTACCTTTATAATTGTCATGGAAGTGGTTTCTATTTCCATTCTTGTGTGCTTCGCATGAAGAGATTGCTTGATAAGGTGAACTTTGCTAAAAGTCATTTCTCAGTTGGAGCTCGCATCGAATGACACAAGATAAAAAAGAGCACTGCATGATCAAGAATAAATAAAAGAAACCACATTTTGTGGTTTTTTTACCAATCAAAGAGCTTAGTGACCCCTTTTTTATAACACGTTAACTATTTTCATGGATCGGGGGTGTCATAAACCACACCGCCTTCACTATTCTTCTCTCTGGTAGCTTAAACTGGGGTGCCCATAATCTCAATTTTTTCACTTTCCAGAGTTTTTCTTACCATGCACAAAGGACTGAATATTTTTGCTGAATAAAATAGTTGTTTCCTCACTTACATGTAAAGAACCAAAAACTGTCATTACTTTAAATTTGATTGAAAAAAAAAATGGAAAATAACCAATAACAAAAATCACATTTTTGCAAGGACCACAGGCGTCGATTTGGGAAGACAATTGGGACATCTACACCACAGTTCTGAGGGGATGTGACACTAACACATTTGTTCCACCACTTTTTGCAACCTGAAATTAAAAACAAAAGAAAAAAATACAGTATTCTGGTGGAAGTGTATATTTCCTAACTTGGTGAAAACAATGAAGGAAATTTAGTTGAAATTAATAAGGCCAAGCAGGAAGATTGGGTAGTGCCATTTCCTGCAATCTGAGAGCGATTTTCACACAAATTTTCTCGTTACAATACGCGCCAACCAATAGTGGCGCTCCGCTTCGAATGAGTCCATGTAGATATAGCACACGACACTGATGGAATCATACTGCTTTCCTCACTTCAACTATTGACTCGAAGTCTGCTTAAGGCCAGCGAAAGAGCTGGTGGTTGTGGCGGGGATATTAAAATATTACATTTATGCACTCCACGTCAGCCGATGGTGGCGCTCCGCTTCGATAGTCCTACTGACACTCACTTCCCCCCAAAGGATTTCCTTCACCCCTCACTCAGCTTATGTCAGTTTTAGGAGAAATTTGGCCTGTTCCCCTCCCCCCACTTTCAGTAACAAATCTACGTCCATGATAAAGACTACATTTACTTGCAAAGATATGCTGTAGAGATATGCTGCAATTGTTAGCCTGTCTTAGTGAAATGACCGCACAACACATAACCAAACACAAAGCTCTGATAAGATCACACCCGGCCTTCTGACCTGCATGTGCTTGTATAGTGGGTTTTCATTCTGCTGCTCTCATATTCAAGAATGGGTCAGAAAATGTTCGAAATATTTCACTGAATAATTTCAATATTCTTGTTGACCAATTAAGTGGATGCTGTTCTTACCGGAAATTGTCCTGTATGAAGTATTTTTTTATTCCTCATTGATGACAGTTTTTGGATTTTGTCTGGATTTATTCTTTTAACTGATAAAGTAGAGAGGAAAGCTGGTGTATTTTGTTAAAATTTGGAATGTTATCATACATCGCAATACAGAATAGAGATATTTCCGTACTTAAACAAGATTTTTTCCCCTTACAATACATGATAAATTTCTTGAATTTAGGCCATGACCAGGTACACATATAGAGGTGGTACTTCGTCTCACTAGATTTTGTGTCATATTAGCTTAATGTTTACCTGTACACCAAGTTTAGTTTCATATGCCTTTCAGTCATACCATGCATGGAGGAGCAACTTATAAGGAGTTACACGTGAAGTTAAATTAATGCTACTTCTGTTCGATTTTGATACACAGTCTTTCCGAGTTCACAAAGGTTATATTACAATCAAGAGAATGGACATATCGCATGGAATGAGCATTTGCATTAACAGCGATATAAATAGTCTTAATTAACAACCATATTACAGCGTGCACTGTGTGCGAAATCCCTCAGGCTGTCTGGTCTTGTGTCGTGTCCTTGTAATCATATCGTCAGAATAACGTAGTGATAAAGTAGTAATACATAGTACCACAACCAAATTTCGTCCTCTGTCAAACTGCAGTGTCCCATAGCTTGAGCTGCCATAAAAAGTAATAATGGCGGGGATGTTGATCATACGGTTTTCTCTCGTTAAAAATGTTGACGTAAACGCTGACACAATTTACTGCGATATTTCATGATTTCAAAAACAGTAATTCAGTTTTCTTTCTGCTAGAGTCTTTCTGTCTGGACCACACACAGGTTGTTACGTTGATTCATATGAAAACTCTGGAGTCGGTGGAATCGTTTGAAATTGATGTTGATTTCGATCGATGAAAAGCATTTTTGTGAAAACATTTGTGTTGGTGTTAATGGTAACGTACAACTTATTAAATCTAAACCTACTCAGGTTGGCAAAATATCCTCTTGAATGTCAGGTATGGGCATCACAGTTTAATTTATCTTTAGTGGTGTGGAAAAAGTGGGGGTGGGCACATACTTTCGTCAGCCCGATTATAAATGTGGAGAGGGGGATCGCCCCTTGCCCCCCCCCCCCGTTCCTACGCCTAATGTTCTTCCCTATGAGTATTCAATATTACACTGTGCAGGTTTTGCACAGGCGAAATGAATTGCCCTATTGTGGGATGCCGCCTAACGTTGCAGATTTATAAATCATGATTTTGACCATTCAATGGGCTCGTTCATCACGGTTTTATTGAAACCTTCACATGGAGTTGCTGTACTTTTCGTACAGGATTAGTAGGAAATACCTTGTGTAAAGGATTCATTGATATTGTTTATTTTTTGACACGTTTGAAAGAAACCGTTGCATGGAAATACTTAGTAGACTCATTATGCATGTATTTATTCCTACAGTTACTAAAAAAGTGAAAATGTACTGTTTTTTTTATGAAAAGGGGTTGCTTATGTTTACACCTTGTGGCAACTGTGTCTGCCATTGTCACAGATTTTCAGTAAGTGATTCCAATCGCTAGATAAATCTTTATTGTTGCTTCAGTTGTGTGCCAGATGTTCAGAATCTTGTAGTTTGACCATTTACCATCAGCATATGAGAAATACTCAACAGGTGTGACAAAATATCATGAAATTATGTGAACTAACTCAATGAGCCCCTTGAAAGTGCGCGAAATTTGAAACATCCATCCTACGTATTATCTACATCACAACAATTCTAGATTCTACGTTTACCAAAAGTATGTTCAGACCCACCCTCAAGTCATATCGGGTAAAGTCTGTGATCACCAAGGGAATGGTTACAGAAAAAAAAATCGCTTTGTGTTAGTACACTTCGTGGTTTGTTATTTAGTTTCGGAGCGGGGTATCTCAGAGCTTTTACACGTGCTCCGTCGAACTGGTCCATTTGGTTATACCCCATGCATCCCGTCCTAGAGGGATTCCCGGTGATACTTATCGCCGAAATTGACCCCTTAAAGATCGTATTTCACATCGATATTAAACTAATTCTTTGAACTGCTTTAGAGCTCGTGTTATAACCCTGCAGGTCAAAAGTTTTGAGATATCAAACCGCAAAGCTTTCGGAACTGGTTACGTTTGTATTTCTCAATCCGTTACACTAAAACACATTTGAATAATAATAAAAAAAAAACTAAAATCTTGTTTAAATTGACTGCAGCAGGTTCATTGGGAAAACTCTAGAGAAAAGGCAAAAGTCCTTATATATGTTGTCTTATCTTGTTTTAAGTATACACGCCTTTGAAATCCTGGACCACAAATCTTCTTATTGCAAGTACAAAAACCTTTTTTCTGAAACTATATTGCAACTGTTGTACACATTAAACCAATATTTTGAGATTTATTCAGGAGTGATGTAATCCTAGCTCATGCAATTAGATTGGAACCGATCCTATCAAACCGATCAATCCTGGCATTATAACCCCCCCCCCTCCGCCTCAAGCCTCCCATATACCTTTTCCTTTTTTGTATATGTTAAATATTGTAAGCGCTGCCTCCTCACCCCCTCCCCAAATATGATAGAATTAAACAGATTTTCAACCTTTGTCATTTTTTTTTTGCGGTTCTTAGCTGTTACCCTGCAGACACGATACTAATTTTTTTTTTCCTTTAGCAATTGTGACCTTTGGAGAACGTTAGCCTCTGGAAAATAGATTTTGAAATGCTTTTAGCAATTACGGCATGCAATAAACTGAGGCCATAACTAGTTCACATTTTGGAAGGCACCATGTTTATACTCAATACCGTTGAAATTCGTCGCTGTGCAGTATCTTACTCTTCATTAAAGGGAAATGTTGCCTTGAAAATGTACCAACATGGCGCACAATTCATTGTCAAACCATTCCAAGTCTTAATATCACTAAACAACAGCAATAGCCTCTTCTCGAAGGATCCATAAGATGAGTCACCGATAATACGTAATTTGAATTTTTGCGAGTTTGGTGACTGAACAAATTATTCTCGAGCAACAAACAACAGAATTTCTATCAGTGAGAAACTTGTTCTTAGGTTGTAAAAGAAACCTTCTCACACTATAGCTCGATTTCACGTTATGATCAGGAACTCGTGTTAGGAATATGTAAAGGGTAATTTCCAACTGTATTTTGTTTTGATTGTTATTTAAAAACAGTTTGTAACAGTCTGATTGTTATTTTCGTGAAAAAACCCACGGAAAGGTCTACCTTAGAGTGGGATCAGAATCAATGAACCTCGAATAGCGCTTCTCCTCGAAATCAAGAGATGGATGGTACTGGCATCGCGTAATTACTTTCAATATCTGTCTCCCAAACAAATACATGCGTCGCTGTTACTCACCGGAATCTAATTAAAACAAAAACATCGTCAGTGAATTCTGTAATTATTTGGAATAACACGTCACTAGGTAAGATAAAGGGCTGCCTTCATTTTTAATGCAGAACTAAAGTTAACAAGTCAGCGGCCCCTTCAAAGAAAATTACGAAAGAAATATAAATAAATAGATAAAAAATGTAAAATACAAAAAAATTAAAAATAAAAAAGAAGAAGATCGTAACACAGTGCTTTCTTGGATCACATTGCTTGCATCATTCTGTTGTGACCTTTACAGAGCAACAAATTTGGAAGTAAGAACGTAGTCGATTTTTTTCCTTCATATTTCTGAAGTAAATGAAGAGTCAAGAGAAGCTAACCAGCTGCAACAATATTTAGCTTACATCCCTTAATATTCGGATAATGTTACCGTCCATCGAGTTATCGACATACGAAGACCATCATTTTGGCGCCCATTTAGTATTTCCTTCTTTTAATGAAAATCGATAAACTCTTCATCAGGTTTAAACTTCTGTTACCTAGGAGACATAGACGACCATTGTCAAAGTAGAAAACTAAAAAGAACGAAATGTGTAAAGACTGTCATTAGTGTAGTGAGGACGTGGAGAATGCGCATGTGTGTGTGTGTAGGGGGGGGGGGGGTGGCGAGGTTGGAGATGGGCTCAAAGAAAAAGAGGGGCTTACAAGGACCCCAGCAAGTTTTTGTGTGCAAATGAAAGCGGATTTTTGGGTGAACGTCAGGAGTTACATAAGCTATAAGCATATCTTATGCGACAACAGGCCATAGTTTTGATATTAATACATTTGATGAGTAAACAGCTGGTGTTCGTATTGTAAACATATTAACGACGTCACACTGACTCTTTATTGAGCTCACAATGCACTCACCTGAGCAAATGTCCCCATATCGTCGGCGAATCTATCCGAAATCCCAACGGACAATCACGGTAACCAGAGCCGTGTCAGGCGACGGGGGCCTATAACTTACGGTGGAGGTGTCGATTGCCAGTCCTTTGCGCTGCCGAACATCGTCAACATTATCCTGTTCTACATTTGTACAACATCAAAGAGGCCTTCAAAGCCGGTCAAGTGCAATTGTGCATCGGGTATCGACGTTACGAGTTGGCCGGTGCAGTATAGGTTACTACCCTACATAGCCTAGTTTTAGGCTTAACGGTTGGAGTTTTGCTACATATTGCCATATATAGGACAGTCGGGAGGTGGGTGGAAAGTTCATCGACTGCGTGAACTTGTTTTTTTTTTTTTCGTCTTGGAAGTATAAGGACGAAAAGTGACAGGTGAATGTTCAACTTTGTTTCTTTTGTCGCAACTTTAGGCTACGTGTCGATAGGACGAATTTATACGTAAAGCTGTATATGACGGTCTCAGCTATAAATGCCTATACCGCAATATGTCCAATAATGAAGGTGTAGGTTCAATGAAAGAGTAAACTCGTGACGAGTGTTCTGTAAACGAACGATAAGAACAAATGAAAGTAACTGGTTGGTGTCTTCGAAGCAATGTCATATAACAATTTGCTTTAAGTAAATTGATATATTGGACGTGAAGAGTTCGTTCTCACTCCGAAGATTTAATTTCAGGAGTTAATTAACCTTAATCATGAAAGCAAAATGGAACCCTCTGCCCCGTTCCTCTCTCCCACTTTTACGTATGAGGATATATACCCCATGATATGAAAAGGGTAAGTATCCTCCGTGACTTAGAATTCGCTTTAAATTGTTCGTTCTCGACAAACCTTGTTTCTCCTTTAAATGGAATATCATTCAATAATAGACGTCCACGATGGGATGTCTATACTTATTCGGTATTACTCCGGTTTTATTACGTGCACATAAATTTAGCTTAAAAATGATGGCGTACGTGTGTGTGTAAGGGGGTGATATTAATTTGCAACGTACTATTATGTTATTAATCATGGTACATTGTTTCCTAGACAACATTAAATTTTTATGTCATTTCGCATGTCGCCATTTCCTCTTAGAAATCTGTACAGAGAGTCTCTCAGATGACGGTTGAAACGGAAATCTTTTTACCAATCCCCGAGACACCGACTTGTGTCGACTTACACACGGGATTGTTTGTAATAAAATCAAACGGAAGCACGTTACTGATAAACTTTACCGTAATGAGATAAAAATTCCCAACAGTCAAGTTTGAAGTCGTATTAATATGTCTATGTACTTCGGACATCCTGAGACGTAACATGCTATAAAATACCTTGTAAACATCTGCAAGTTTCGAATTTAAGGGTGAAACATTCGAATCGTAAAAAAAACGTGAGAACTAAACGAAATTGGGAGACTTTGTTACAACAAACTATTTAGCAACTTAAAGGAGAGTTCCTACTCTTTTCCTTCTGCTTGAACCTTTCTCAGTATTCTGAATTTTCCTTTCCATTGCCATAACGTTAAGGCAATACATCCAGTACAAATGCATTTTTTTTTTTGCTATGGTAAAGATTCAAGTTCATATCTGAAGATTGCCAAAAGAAAAAAAAAAAGAACATGAATGATGTAATCAATTAATCAATAATAACCGGTTGTAAACTACGATCGTGGACAAAGAACCTTGGGACACCCCACGCCCCGTTCAATGTTGGCTATAGGATTGCTGTTCAAAGGGTACATTCACTTCTATGGCGCAACATTGGAAAGGGGCGCGGGGTTTCATGTTATCCTCTCACCTATAAAATCCAGTGGTATATTTGCAACGTGCGACAAAGTGTCCCGACAATCTTGTCCAAGATTGTAGGTTTATAGATAGTACACTGCTTTCCATTCGTCCTTACTGTGGACGAATGGAAAGCAGCACACTTTTTAAATCACTTTTTAATACACCCAGTTTGGTAATGCATCAGTCCAGTAATAGCGCCGCTACCTTTGGAGGCAGCTTGATGGGTTTTTGTACAGATAGCGGGAAAATTTGAACTCCATCAGTTAACGAATTATTCTCTTCCTACCATTCTAAGTTTCTTTGTTCTTCTCCATGAAGTGCCATGACCTACGCACAGGGGTAATTGCTAAACTGGTGACCATAAATGGAGTCGATTGGAGACTTTCCTCTGCGCAGTCTTACAATTATACAGGGCATGCGTAGATTTACAAATGTCTCATATATACATACCTTTATAAGGACCTGTCCGACAGCATCTCCCAAGGACTCAAGGAAGTATCCTTGTATGTAGTATGTCATAAAACTAAAAGAACATTTTACAATTGTCACCGATAGATGCATCAAAAATAAAAAAATGAATCTTGATATTCAATTTATTTCAAATATATATATATATGTAGGCTATATATAAACTGGAGATAGAACAAAAATATCTGTCCTTTCTCGGCCTAAGCGTTCATATAACGTTAGTGGTTCCTATAGTACAGTGCCATCAAAGTACACGATACCGTCATCTTAACTGATATATAAATAAAAGATTCATGAACGGAATTAACTTTATCAATATTTCCATTGATACACCTCTCACTATGTCTCTCTCTCTCTGCTTGATTATGTGTGATGACATTCACGATGTACGCTACATGGCATGCAATTTAATGCAAAATGACTTGCCCCGGTAAGTGTTTGCGCTTTAATGTATAGGCTACGACAGTGGACAAGTCCCTGTATAGCTATTTCCGTGCAAGTTCACAGCTGGTCCAGGATATACCTTCAAAGTGAATTTTTGTTCGTCATGGTAGAGTAGAAGGATAGTTAATACATTTTGTATTCGATGACATTTCCGGCCACGAAACTGTCCCTTACGGACCCGCACAAGCAACATTCCCGGTGAATTTCGAAAAAATGTTCACTGGCTAAAATGATTTTTTTCTCATAAAACTTATCGTCTTTTAAATCCCCCCCAAAAATGCTTTATTAATGATAATATATGTTAGTAAATGTTTTTCTGGCATGGCAACCTAGACCGACTGTTATACAATTCTTATAGCGGTTGGAATAACTTATGAATTCATCTTTAAAACAGTTCATATTTGAAATAACAAGTTTGCTTAATTCTGGCAAGTCATTTATCGAGGTAAAGTTAAAACATGTATCCATTAGTTGTAGTCCTCCATAAATCAGTAATGAGTTGCAGGACCTTGAATCATGACCCAAAGAAAGGATGACCCAAAGACCCAAAGAAAAACCATTCCAGTACATGAATATGAAGTATGATAAGAAAAATTAAGATTTATACCTACACGTTCTTGCTACTACGTATATAATCATGCGTATACTACTTGTGAGATACACAATTCTTACAAGAAAAGAGAAAACGAAAAGAGATGGCAAAGCAGAGGAAGGAAATACATTTTTTTTTCAAGGTTATCATATCATTTGATGCAGACGAACAACTACGACACAGATCTCACTTGAAAAAATCCTTCATTCAACCATCGCCATAGAAACCATCACCTGTGTCAGCGTCTTCTCAAAAAGTATAAGGATTTTGTACTACTTATTAGATTTGCTAAGCTCTCGAGGAACTCGACGTCAACTTGTAAAATACGGAGTAAAAAACACGTTAAGGCCTCGTAAGTCTAAACGCTGCCGTTTAATTTACCTAGGTGATAAGATTAAGAATCAAAAGAACCCAGTTTTCGTGAGCTGAAGTTTCTGCTTTTGCTCCTAGTTCAGGAATGAAAATGGACTCACTCAAGCAAGATCGACATCTGTCCAAGAAAAGAACAAACAAAGAAGAAAATAGTGGAAAACGAAACAGAAGGCGAAGTAGATAAGCATAGCCTTACCGCACAAACAAAAGAGCACACAAATTAGTCTCAGCCTACTTCATTGTCGACTATATATATATATATATATATATATATATATATATATATATATATATATATATATATATATATATATATAAAACAAAACAAAAAACTTCCTTTTTCTTAAACATAAACATACTGAAGACATGGATTACAACTAAATATTACAAAATGTATCCTTCAATTCATCATAGGTGAAGTATCTTTTACTGACATTTTTCATTGAAATATGCTTCTCGACCTCCAAAGCAAATTTAAATTTATGTTCAAATTCATATAAAGTTGGCAGTTTATCATTTTGCTCACATCGAAAAATGAAATATTTCAAATTGTAAATCAAGAAGTTGTAGGGATGCTTAAGCATCTGATTGAAACCAAAGAAGACATCTTCCTTTGAAAAAAAAACAAAACATCTACCAAGAAACATACTCTCAGCATGCAACAAAAAGGAGGAGACAATACGGCAGTTCCAAAATAAAAGTCTCATCATGAATTTTAAAGAAAGGACGTAACGGACTCACAGTTCGAAAAACGAAATTGAAAGTATTGTAACTTAACATCCCTCACCGTAAACCAGACATTAGGAAAAATATTTGACCATTTACCCTTATCAGAGTTATAATTCCATTTCTGTAAAGCTTTTGGAGGGCTAAAAATTTGTTTGACTGTACAACCATATGCCCATTGTGAGACACTTTTCTGACTGAGCAACCTATTAAGTAAATCCTCGTTCTGATTAAAGGAATAGTCTGTTTTATTCAAGTTTTGCTTCCACAAAGTTGGAATGGCAGAGATTATACCATTATACCTGGTGAAAGGAAAATCGCCTAAATTATAAACTTCCACAAACTCATTAATACTGCATTGGCTAATTATCATTCTTAAAAAAAGTTACATACATGGTCGATTCCCTGAGAGTGCATAATTGATAAAACACGATGTTATTACCAACTTTAATATTAGAGTCATTCCAAATTATCTCGTTTTCAAACTTGCTTGATGGTTCTTTAAAATTCAACATTGACCAAGTAACATCGTGTTTACTGAAATTACATTGAAAGAAAAAATTAGCAAGAAAAAAAAATTGGAAGAAAAAATGAGCAAAAGTTGAAATAAAATATGGATAAAAAAGACTATATATATATATATATATATATATATATATATATATATATATATATATATATATATCAAAAACCTCTTTTTCTGTCAAGGGGTCGTGCTGTTAGCTGTTACAAACATTACGCCACAACTTGCATGATGTCGTTTTTCTGTCATCCTTTTGTAGGACGGTGGGACATTCTGTCACGGAGAAGATCTCGACCCGAGTGAAAGATATATCGGTAAGCCATTTATAGAAAATACTAATAAATTTAATAAAACTACAGATAAATTTAATATATTAAAGTTCATGTAAAAAAAGAAAAACATCGCCAAGCCTAACAAAGAATACGTTCCTACTCACCATCATAGCCCCCCCAAAAAAATCAATAAAAAATAAAAGAAACCCATTGAAACCGAACTAAAATCTTCATTAGAATGAAAATGAACCTCAAAGCCACCAATTGCACTATTGTGTCATTTCCGTGAAAAGAAAGTGGGTCTCACATTTGATTTTGACTTTACATCCTTAAAAATTCAAATAGTTGTACCTTATGACTCAGAGCATACTATCAACGCTAATGCAGTTTGGCAGTTATAGCCTCACGAGTTGCTTTAACTTTCATGTGTTATGGTTATAGATATCAATCTTTCACGTATCTCAAACTTGGACTTTCTTTCCCTCTAAGCTTAGGCTGGTCGAACCCCTCCTGCCCTCCTCCCAGTTTCATTGAAAATTGTCTTTTCTTCTTTAATCTACGGCAGCTTCTGTTTATTTGGATAACCTTCCAAATACTATAAGCACAAAAATAAAAAAAAAATAAAAATGGTGAAAACTTTGAGACGTTTCCCGTTTGAGTCTCTGTTTCCTTTCTTTAGTTGAATCTATACATTGATAGGCCTACTAGAAAATAAACCAAGACGAGGTTTCTTCAAGGTTTCTCGCCGTAACCACTTAACGGGAAAAAGAGAAAATTGAACGTGTCTCTCTTTGACATTTTCTGTCTGCTGCAGCTGTAAAGACCATTCTGAATAAATCGATGAAGCCGTTCGTTGATTCATGATATAAAGAAAAGAACAATAGAGCGTAGGTCTGCAAATATGATTGATGATAAAGGTAATGCGGAAGATAAGGGGATCATGTTCAAAGATAAATATTTTATCTGACGTGTATATCAGATATTTCTATGATAACATTTGATAAGGTCGTTAGTTGATTCATAATGTAATAAAATACTAATAAAGGTAACCTCTGCAACAAGATTGACAATACGGTGCGAATGATGAAAGCAAATACCAAAGATACACATTTTGTTTGAAAAGGATATGTGGCATTAATATCGGTCAATTAATATTAGTAACAGTTATTGGTTAATGATTTGATAACATTTTTAAGTAATTATGCATTACCGACTATCGGTAAATTTGAAGATGTTTTCCTTTTTTTTCGTTTTTGGGGGATTTTGCATATTCTCAAGTAATTTTCCAATGATTGTAAGCCTAGAAGCAGTACACATTCTGAACGATAGGATTTGTTACATATGTGTTTAGCTACTCCTTGTATTCCTTCTTTGACTTGTATAAAAATGATGAAAATAAACAGTAAAGATTCTGTTTTTAATCACAGACGCTGGGCAAAGACATCATGATATCAAGTCGTAATGGATGAGACCTGGTTCACATAGTCTGTGAATCTCCCTAGTTTGATAAGCAAGAATCTATAAAATAAATTCTTTTTAACACACTTTTCAGGTTCCGATACCGCGTGCATAACATACACGAACCTGTTTACTTCAAGGACGCATTATGTCATACACAGGTTTCGCGATTCCCACAACGGTGTATTGCTTATAGTTTACTGTTCTATGTCGTTGCTTCCAGGCAAACCAATAAATTAACTATCCTAATTTCTCCCACCAGTCGGATTTCGTCCTCTCTTCGACAACTCTGACGTCAATCACATAGCATTGTACGGTTGCCTACAGGAACCATCTAGTCAAGACGATCAATGGTTTGTTGGACTTTTATACAAGAATTTATTTTACTTTTTTTGTTGTTGAATAGGAGGTTTTCTATACTGAGCAGTAGACTGGCAAAATGCCTTTGTGATGAAAAAAAAAAACACATTTGTAATGAAACGGCGGTCACGTAGGGTCTCCGGATTAGAAGACGCAGTTCACCTTGTTCATGCAGTTTAAGGGAAGTTGTAACAAAACACGGCTAATAACATCAGTAAAGTTATCTGAAATCACTTTGCAAATCAATAAAAACGCCTGATCTGCAATTGCTTACACTCTCCGTGTACTTTACTGTTATTCATCCACATCAGTTGGTGATGATACCATATTTCGTCTGTTGTAATTGCTCTCTCACTTTCTGTTTTGTAATTGTGAAGACCGAAATAAGCTTACTTTGACGATAGTATTAATTTGCCACGATGCAAAGAAGACGAGCCCGATAAGCTTTTCAAAAGAAAGTTAAGGTCATAACCATAGAAACGCAAACATAATTTAGGAGTCCACATTATGTAGCATTCATTATTTGGCATTCTCATACAAATTTCGTGAGTTACGTGAATCAATATTCCATCAGATAAAAAAAAAAATTACCAATATAACGGTTTCAGTGAAACATACGTTAGATCTTGTCTTCTGGTCATTCTCTACTATGAAAGCGTGGTACTGGTATAGGCAAACACTTAATGTTTGTAGCGGTTATCGTGTACATTTATCACAAGGTTATTTTTGACCTACATAAACTGTCGAACCCGCAGCTCGAAGTTGCAACACGTTTTCGCTGCGTCAATCGCACAAGGTCAACCTGTCTACATGATTTGATATTTAACAACTCCGCAGGCAATGTACCGGCGAAGATAACATCTGCAATGGCCCCTCGGTGTTAATGTTTGACTGGAAACAAGGGAAATGCGACGACTATCTCGCCAGGGGTGAATTGATAACCATCGGAGGAAGGTACATTGAACATGTCGTTCTCGTCGTCGGTTACGAAACAGGTAAGGCGATCTCTATTCTCGTAGCTTTTTGTAAGATGAACTGTTTAAGGATATTAAGCTTCCGGTTTCAGGCACAGCCAACGTGAAAAGCTAACTATCTTTGTGATGACGGTAGTCACCTTAAGGTACCCAGATAACGGGCGATGATAATGATAATGATAACTGAAGATGATGATGATGATGATGTTGTTGAAGAGGATGGTGATAGTGGTGATGTCAAGTGAGGTAATGTTTCATTCAACTAGACTACGATCAGCGTTTTGACGGTTTCACAATCGTGCTGTATGCAACCGTCGGCACTGATTGTTGTATGGCACATATTGCATAACCGTAATTTTGGAAATATCTACGATTTTTGTTTTTAAAGGAAAGAAATGCTCTTCTATAATCCAAACGAGATGTTATTGTACAACGTTAAAGGAAAAAGACAGACGATTCTTATGATGAAAAAGTTATTGATACACAGTTCAATCTCAGTTTCACTTAAAAAAAAATGTAGGATGTTCTTAGCTTGACCTTGAATTTATTTGTTGTAAGATACTTTCTTCATAAAGAAACTGAAATACGTATACCTACACACTAGCCGTATTATTTTTTGAAAAGAAATAGACAGAGAAGAAAAGGGGCAAGGTCATCACTCATTTTAGCTTCATGTGAATGAAGATTGCAGTTTTGTAAAATTTAACCCATGGTATTTAGGAAGGTGGTTTGAAATGCAGGGGCAAGCTTAATAAAAGCCTCACAACGGAAACATATACAAGTGAATGCATGCCACAAACTGTCATGACACCGTAAGTAATGCTTGTATTTCACCAGCCACATTAATTGACATACAGACAGACAAAACGACGGTGAACAATAGAGCCAGACAGACGGTATACAAACAGTCGCATTATAGTTATGAAAGAGCAGGCTTAAACAGAGCAGTTTTCTACGTACGATTCCTGATTTATTCTCCTACCAAATAAAGAGAGGACAAATAAGTCATGCTTCCAGGGATCATCTTTGTCGAGACAAGCCAAAATTATTTCAGATATCGATTTTTGTCCCATTAGTTATTGAAATGAAGAAAGCAAGAAAGCGGGAGATAGAGAGAAAAATAAAGATCTTGAAAGAGGTGGTCTTTTATGAAAACCTAAATTTAGGGCAAATGAAATTATGACTCTGAATACAGGTGAATCCCTATGGTATCGAAAGAAATATCGATTGTACAATTTTGCAGCTTTTGTGCACAGTTCTAGTCGCTATGGTAACAGTTTGTGTGATGACATGAGCAAAACCCTTGAATCGAAAACAACATGTGATTAAACTTGAACAGGTGCCCTGACATTTGAGCTCAATTTTTGCACACTTCCCTGTTACCAAAATGTTAAACATTGTAGCGTTCAAACGCTCGTACTGCCATTCGTAATGAACTTGTTCATTTGTTCTATGCATCTCTCTTCTTTTTGTTTATGATAAATAAAAAGGGATGCTTTGTCATAGTCAATTACCAATATTATTCGTTTCAACAGGTGGCTACGAAAGTTCTGCTGGACTGGAGCTTAAACTGATGTCCACTGATCTGTAAGTACATCAGACTCATTCAGTCCCACAAATAATACGGCTTAGTACATTTGAGAGGTCTCACACTTTTTTCTTTACAGAAACATTTTACAAAGAGAAGAAGACAAAACCATAATTACAACCATGAGACGAAATGGACGAATGCAATATGAAACTTATGACTATGCTATTGTATTTTGTGTCTGTCCTCAAAGCATGTAAATATGTTAAAGGCATCAAAACATCATTTCGCATTATTCAGAAGATATTACAGTAATGGTACACTTGAAAATGGTGTTACAAGTTACAATGAGAGTCATACGTGATATCAACAATAGTATGCACTGCAAACTGCGAGTGGTTTAATCGATGTACATGTATCCCTTGAGATTATGTAAAAAGTAATTACGGACATACACCTACATATATATTTCGATATTGGAAGTCGCGTTTTACAATTACATTACCATCACAATTACTACATCTGCATACGTTATTTATTCATGACTGCCTTGCAACGACAGGCAATGTTATCCTTGAAAATGGTAAAATGCCATTTACAACAGTTTTATGTTACAAATTTGGTCTTATTTTCAGAAGTGTTATTAAAACTCGTCAATCTGCAGGGTGTAATCACTCACAGTGAAAGTAATCTTTCCAATGAGTAGTTTGTTGCTTGAAGTGCCAAGAATATCAGTGCTTGATATTTTCCTTCAGGAGATTGGAGACTGCATGTTAGAGACACGAATGTAAAACAGGTAAAATGTGATGATAATTTGAAGATTTCATTATCAAAGCAAAACTAACGTATAAAGGAGAGCCGAAGTTGTTTAATATGCAGCAATGGGTCCAACTGAAACGTCACAAGGTCGATGTGATGGCGATCCGTAAACAACGTCTGTTACTGTTCCCGAAGTATAGAGAAGCGTCTACGGACAGCTTTCGTTAATTAAAGTGGACCTAAAGTCAAAATTGTCAAAAATATATGTTACAAAACATGAAAAATGCATCAAAATGTTCCAACTCCCATCTTTATTGGACATTCCTGAGCTGAGATATAAAATGTTGAAATTTATTCACTAAATTTGGAATCATTGATTGCGTAATAGCCTGTGATGGCCTTCTTGTACAACTCACATTGCCTGCTTTTGTTTCCTTTTGAAATTAAAATGTTTGTTTGACCTTGACACAATTACTGTTTCTTTGTTAGCATGTTGTAAGGAGAGGGCTATTATAGCCCAGTCACCCTATAACCATAAAACAATGATCACATTTTGGAACAATGTGTGATGGCGTTCGAAGAAACAAAGTAAAACAAAGATGGCAATTTGAGTAGTACAAGAATGACATCACAAATTATTGCGCAATCTACCATTTTGAATTCAGTGAATTGGCTTCAGCATTTTATATCTTAGCTCAGGCATGCCCTGTGAAGATGGGAGTTGGAACATTTTGATGCTTTTTTCAAGCTTTATAAAATATACTTTTGAAATTTTTGACTTTAGGTCCACTTTCATGAGTGTTTTTTTCTATATTGATATAAGGGATAAAGTGTCATAAACGGTCAAATAAAACTCGTTAACAGAAAAATCAAGCATTAACGTTTGTTTTTCGAACATTAAACATTAATGGCGCAACGAAAGAAAAAGTGTAAAAAAGCCATGAGTTGACCAATGTTAAAAAAACGCAATAAATAAAGTATTGCTATGAATTAATTGAAATACACGTACAAATGCACGTCAAACACTGTCCTGATTAAATTACTTTTCGCCAATAATTCGATTGCTGTGGCATCTTCATTTTCGATTTTCCATTCGTGTTCGATTTCTGACTGAACTATTACGGTGGTCTCATTAATCTACACAAAAGGATACATCATAGACATCATCGGCTTTAATATGGACAGCTCAATATTGTTTATTGATATATGTTATTTTTGAAGAGCAATGCTGAACAAGATATAATTTTCAAAAGTTTCACCAAAGCTCCCTGGAGCCCCTAAGACTATGTCGACATTTTCTAGCAAAGTTATTGAATAAGGGGCCTATATAGTCTCAATTTAGAACAACTTTAACTTAAATAAACTTCCTCTGCGTCTGACTTACTTATGAGCTGCAGATCTCTGTAAATCGATTTCGCGAATTACGTCATTGTCATTTTGCGTCATGTGCCCGTAGGTCACATTGATGTGTCCTAGACTATAAATCAATACCACGTGTGGTGTATTGTGTTGTCAAAGTCAGGGGTAGGAGGTTGGAGGAGAGGGTTGTAAAGGGGTGTGGATGATGGGGAGATAGTCTAAGACAATGATACTCATTGAACAACCCTGGAATTCTCAACATGCTACGTACTCTCTTGTAATTCTTTTGAAGATGTTACCAATGCCAACGGAATAGAAACATCAAGAAAGAAACCCCGTCTATAGCACATTCACACGTAATCTATAATATGCTCTTAATGAAATCGTTTTGCATTGAATAAAGAATACAGAAAATGTGTTTATATTTATTTTTTTTACACTTTTATTTCAGATCTAATTTGAATTTCCCGCGTACGAACTTTAATAAAGTTTCCAGTGCAATTTTTACATGCATTGAAATTTGACATTTACCAAGAGTTTCGAATATATTGTTTCGTATTAACAGGAAGGACACTCCGACATTGACAAAATCTGTGGAATATTTTGCAAGTACGTTCCATTACGTATCCAAATGCCCTGAAGTTGAGGAGTCATCAGTTGAAGATGAATCCAGGGAAGACGCTGGAACCAACGGCGTGGCTGCAGAAGAGGAAGCTGATGGAGGCGACGAGAAAGATCTTGGAGAAGAGGTACACGTAGAAGAGGTAGAGCAAGGGGAGGAGGTGGTTGGAGGAGATGGGGAAATGGAAGAAGAAGAGGAAGAACTGTTAGAGGAAATTCTCAATGGATCCGAGGTAGAAGGATCGGAAGCTCAGTTCTCCAGTATGGCCGTCTACGAGTCTTCTTTACCACAGTATGATTCAGCCTCGTATAGCGATTCGAATGTATTAGCGGATTACATTAGTTCTTTCATCGGCAACTACGGGGAGCAACTTCAGTCCGAATCGGAGGTCTTTGACGATTACAGCACGGTGAATGAAGCCGACTACGGCTACGAGTCGAGCGTGGAGGCCTTGATAAATTATCTGGCCCAGTACTGGGACGAAGCTCTCGAGGACAGAGGGAGCCTCACGGGCACTGGGTGGTGGCCGCAACAGGATATCCCCATCGGACAAATTGCTGGCCTGGACGTAGATTCCAGAGGCAACTTGGTTTTATTTAGACGGGGAGAAAGATCCTGGAAGCCCAAGTAAGTGTCACTGAATTTACACTGCACACGTACGTAGGTATATCCAAGTAACCTCGAGAAAATATTGTTTAAAACTGTTTAAAACTTTAACTTTGTAAAAGTGAACAAGACTGAAAAAGAGCAATTGCCCTTTTCTGGCGAAGGGTAATTTTATGCCTTTTCTTTCTTTTCCGAGAGTAATTTCATTTGCAATTTTTTTTTTCTCTGCAAGAGTGTCAGGTCACTTGTCATGATGTCACTCTTTAAATTCACTCATCGAAAGAGTGATCTACTTAGACTCTTTGAAAAGGGTGATTTTTGTTTTCACTCGTAGTAATGAGGGATTCAGATGCGGCTTCAGGGTAGCCGTCGATTAGGCAGTAGGTAAACTTTCTGAAAAGTATTCATTATTCAGAAAATATGTAAAACTGAATGATTTCTTGGGGACAATTATTCGCAGGGAGCAATAGGCGAATGGAATGTTAATTGTTTTTATGAAGGACTCCCTTTCCTTGATTATATGTTCAATTTGTATACTTTTTTTTGTATGGAGAACGTAAATTTTATGCAAATTTCAAATAAACTTGGCTAATGATAATGTTATTCAAGGACGATAGTAAAGATGCAGTATCTATTCACTCATATTCTAAAGATTACATGAACCTAACCGGGTATCGACCTCCCAAAATGTATGAAAACAATAAAAAATATTCTATAGGCTACAAATAATGGTTTAGAGACAATGGACTTGTTTTAACCATTACAATCAAAGAAAGTATTTGTCTTTCTCGTCTTCAACGAACAATGCATGAAGTAAAATTAAGATTACATCTCAAAGCACACGTGAATTGTGATCAAAGAAATTACAACTGAAAAAAAAAAGTGAATAAATTTTACAATGTACTAGTGAAATACGTCCATGTAACTACGTAATGATTATGACAGAAAAAGAGGGATTTATGCTTCTTACGGTTATTATTTCGCTCGTTTTCTTTCACAGTGATTTTGACTCCGACAACGTTTATATCTACGACACACCTATTCAAGCCCAGACGTTGGTCGTGGTAGACCCCATGAGTGGTAGCATCTTAGAGGCTTGGGGCAAAGACAGGTGGGCCCACTGTGTTAAAATATTGAATAAGTAACTGCGAACAGATTGGCCAGTTAAATAGATATACACATGAATGGCTGGTGCTGGTATGTCCATGTTCCCTTGTTTTCGGGTGGGATCGAGGACCGAAACAATAGATTTTCAGGTCCTCTGTAGAAAATTCAATAGATTTCTCCGGTCCTCTCAAGATTAACAACAGACAGTCTATTGTTAAGGTTAGGGTTGAGAAAGAAAAAACAAAAAAAAGCACAATGAGGTCCTCGGAATGAATGGGAAACAAAGTTGTGTGTGTGTGTGTGGGGGGGGGGGGGGCGTGTGTGTAAAGGGAGTTAGGAGGGGCAAGGGGATTGACGAACATCAGTCAACAGTGCTTTCTTTCTCATTATGGATGAAGGTAAGTGGTGTCCTTGTCGATGTATATGTATTTCTTAAATTAGTTGGAAATACATACGCCGATATAAATTTACAGTCACAGATAGAACCATATGTTTACATTATCATTCAAATCAAGGTGTAGTCAATGTTTCCATGCCTAAGTTCAATACAATGTGAATTTTCATAAGGTTTGGTGGGCGGGGGGGGGGGGGGGACTAGACGGTTTAAAAAATCCCAGAGAGACATACAAAACTATCTTTATCCACCAACTTAAAAACATCTGCACCATTTCTTTCTAATTTTCCTGACTCCTTTGGTTTCTCTTACAAATTTGTAAACTTATGGTAAAGTTGGTCAGTTGATCTGCCTTTGACAAGAATATATAAATATACACATACATACTGTATAATTGACGAAGTTTGTGTTTCGTGTACGGTTCGGCTGAAACCCTCTGTTGTTGTTACCGTAGTTTTTCGTTCCACCTGACATCCTGCCACGTGATTGATTTCATTTGATTATCAGCAATTAATAAAACACATAGGATCAGATGTAAAGTAGTGCGAAGATAATTACAATGAAACTGCACTACAATCAGTTTAACAGGATTGTGTGTATCGTCTGTCGTTACAAGCGACTGCACCTGTGCCCACAATCTTTCCCCTATACTGGCTGAGCATTCTTGTTGCATTAATGATACACCACACACATGCTTTCGAATACATATCTATAATTAATATATGAATGCGGAGAGCGACATTCACAAGAGAGATATAAACCTCTTCTGTAAATCAAGAACCCGCACCGATGTAAGGGACGCATGCGCACTAGTACGGTTATTGGCATTTGGGATTTCGTATTGAAGCGATGGCATTGATTTTGGAAGTGGTCGTGTGGTTGGGGTCAGGGTGGTTATGGGAAACAACGTTCATGTAGTAATGGTAACATAAAAGGCCTTTGAGAGTCTCACAGTCTACCATTATTTTGAATTAATTATTTTAATTTTAATTTCAGATTTTTTTTTTCATTATGCCAATCAAACACAGATGATATACTACCGTGCGGATTCAACTCTTTTTTTTCCATCTTTTTTTGTTAGCCAGCATTTTGATTTACTTTATTCATTGCGGATGTGTATTCCCTGTAAATAGATAGACAGAGCCGTCATCAATAACAGCTCCCTGATGTAAGGTTAGTCAGCAGGTGTCTAGTGTGTTTGTCAAATGCCCCGAGAGATGAAACGACTGAACACAGACAAGAGGTGTTCGAAATAAGTATTTTAAATTTTGTCGTTCCCCATTTTTCTTTAGATTCTATCTGCCTCACGGATTAACGGTGGACTATCAAAACAACCTCTGGTTGACTGACGTAGCGATGCACCAGGTATTTAAGTTCTCTTCGGATTCCGACGAACCGGAAATGACGTTTGGACAGGCATTTTCTCCTGGTTCTGATGTAGATCATCTTTGCAAGCCGACTGACGTGGCTGTCTGTCCAAAAACGGGGGACATTTTCATCGCTGACGGGTAAGGAAGGACAGCTGTGCTCTTAAATATATATCGTCCTAATGTCGATATATCGTCCTAATGTTAATACTTTAATCTCTGAGGAATAATTCCTTCGCATGTGCTGAACTTTAAACAGACATCTGAGGTGCTTGCACCTCTTTTTAAGACGATTTTGAAGTAATTGCCCATTTTCAAACGTTTGAACATTTTATGACTTTATCATGGGATTTGAGAGCAACTGCACTATTTAGATAAATTCTATATTAACGCTTCCTTTCAGACAGTTAATCTTACCTACTGGCAGAATGAATCTCATTTCGATTCTCATGAATTATTTAAATATTTTTTTCTATCGAAGTTTTCATTTATTTTGCCCCGCTTTTATCCTCCATAATGATAGAAGTTCGAAACTGTATATGTGAAATCCTACGTTGATCCAGGGTTAATCACACATGGTTTTTCCAACAATCGTTGTTTCCAGGAGGCTGCAGAGAGGGCACGTGCGAATTATGTTTAGAAGTTGTGATGATATAACAGCAATGAATTGCCTGCTTTATCATTGCTTCATACCGAGAAACCCCAGAGACCGCATCACTAGATTTGGGTGTCATGACATTTGCAGATGTACCTCAATCAGTCTGTGGCTATTATTCGCCATTGGTTGAGATCGTAAAATTATTTGCTGCTATCGTCAGTTCATTTAACGATGCTAAAACTATTTGTTCGCATATTCAAATGACGATCAGAATTCAATAATTGCAGCGACTGTATCACCATGTTGGTTTCTGATACCAACAGATACTTGGCGAAATCAGCAAGTAATTTTCGACATCAACAAGCACTTGTTGATATCAACAATTTGTTCTGTCATCTCAGCAGTTCCTCCATTGATACCATCAATGGTTTCATTATATCTTTGAACAGTTTGTGGATTAAGAGATATTGCTAAATTATAAACTGATATCAAACATCAAGTACATTGTTGATATCTACAAATGATTTGCTCACGTCACTATTTGGTAAGCTGATACCAGTAATTTCTTGTTAGATATCAACAAACAAAGTAACACAAGGCGATGACAGAAATATGCAAAGTGATGTGATGTCAATATGATAACAATGTCAGCTATTATCACCTAAGTACGATGTCGTCACATTATTTGGCTCAAATCTATTCGCCTCTCTTTGTCTCCGCAGGTATTGCAACAGCAGAATAATGAAGTTTGCTCCAAATGGTACATTCCTGTTTGAGATCACTGCCCACGCTTCTGGTATGACCTATTATACTGTTATATGGGTTTGTAATTTGTTGGCTGGCGGTATAGTCCTTTTCTTTTATTATTATTACACCTTGTTATACCTATTATATTATACCTTTATTACTATTATTGTTGTTGTTGTTATTGTTATTATTATTTTAACATTCAACGATTTGATCCAATTTTGAAAATCCAGATATGTGGGTATACTCGTATATTTTTGTTTGGTCGATAAAATGCTTGTGTCTTCGAGGTTTAATTTTGTGCACGAAATGCAGGACATAGTCTCTCTTCCGTTTTAACGACAGTGCGTACAGTCCTGAAGTGTTGCCAGATGATACATTTCACCACATTTCTTTTTCTTCATAGACGACGTTGAGGAAGATTCTGATCTTGCAAGCTTCCGCATCCCTCACAGCTTGACAATGGTCGAATCTAGAGGGTGGATATGCGTCGCAGACAGAGAGAACGCGCGCATCCAGTGTTTCAATGGTCACGACGGAACGTTCGCCAAAGAATTCTCCCCTCTCGATTTTGGAAGAGAAGTGTTTGCGATAGCTTACAATCCAACTGACGGTAAGCCAATTGAAAAAAAAAAGTGATAAATGGACCCAGTCTCCCAATATAAGCCTAGACAAAGTAATCAGTTTCTTTCATTTAGTACATCTTAATGACGATGAAATTTTAGTGTGCAGTTTTACTGTTAGAAGTGGTCACTGAAAATCTCCGACTTAAATCCGTCTCTTTAGTCGGTCCGTATGTCGTTCGGTCAGTTGATATTATAAACAGTTCAGGTGCGATATAGTCCAGTGACATTTCAAGGGGCAAACCGTTGTTTCCCATCTTATTTTGCAGACGTCCTCTACGCTGTAAATGGCCCGCAACTGCATAGATCTGACGTCACAACATCTGGTTTCACGTTTGACCTCGATACCGGTGAGATTCTCGCCAAGTGGACACCAGATCCAGAGGTATGTTACCCACATATCCCATCTATTGAAATGATATCAGCTTTGTAGATGAAGGCATTGAGTGTAATGTCCCGTAAAACGAATTCTTTTGGCCGACTTAGAGAACTGGTAGACATTACAAAAAAAAAAGAAGAAAACAATGATATGTCCACGAAAAATTGACGGATAGTGACGACTTAAATGCAATGTGTGCTATATCGGCAACATAAGAATGTAGAATGAAACAGTTACATCCCGAATAGCTGAACGTTCGTGCTTATTTTGAAACGTTAGAGGATATTTGTGAGGGGCGCCCTTGCAAATTGTAGACAATTAGTCTAGTACTTTTGTATAATTTATTTCTCTTCAGTTACGTTTACTATGACAGGAAGGAACAAAGGAGCTGAACGAAATGTCCAGTGGAGGAGTACACATGATGTGGGGGGGGGGGGGGACTGCAATTTTTGTAAATGGTGTTGCCTATTGTTTATAGAATGGAATAGAAACAATTGTTTAGTGCTAATAGAGTTAAATCACAATCGCGTTTGTCTTTGCGATGTTTCACCCAGCACCATAATGAGCTCGCCCACTCCCTCAGGTTGCAACAAAAAGTGGTTGATAATGAATTATGCTATGACGCAAATCGGCCCTTTGCAAAATACCGCAATATCTACCACAATATTTTAACTCTTACCAAGTACTTAACGACCAATTGAACGGAAACGTAAGCCTATCTCCATGTAGCCTAATTACTGTGTAGATGCTAGCAAGTTTGTAATTTAATATCGTCCAACATATATTGTTTCAACTAAAAAGATTTCTGTTTCCAAGTTTGAAACGCTCTTCTTCTGTTTTCTTTCATTTCCGTTTTTATTTGCGTAGTATTTCGGAGTAATACACGACATCGCGGTGTCAACCAAAGACGATTCCGTTTACATTGCCGACATCGAGACCAATCGTGTGTGGCGGTTTGAAAAGAGCAGCGATGTTCTGAGTAACATGATATACTGATACCCATTACCAAAGCGGAGCAACAAAATGCAAAAACATGAGCAGATTCTCTGATATTAAAGAAACGTTACAAGCGATATTGAAAACATTAATGACAACAATACAACAACGAACGTTAAACAAACATGAAACGAAACACAACATTAAAACCACATATAGACATAAAGAGAATTACGGCTGTCAATGTCCGAAGATAAATTCGACAGTTTTTAGGCAGCTTTCTCGTTTTTGCAATCTCAACAGTAAAATATCGATGTAGATAAAACTGATAAATGTGATCGATCGCTCTGTCGAATTGAATAAATGTCCCCTAATAATTCGTTAAACTGAGCCAATGGGGTCTTTTAACATAATATAATGCCATACATATTCCTCTGGTCCCCACGACCTCAATTACATTTGATCGCATTAAAAACGCACACGCTGCTTTTTCAATTTTCGAGCAAATTAATTTATTCAACATGTAATGTTTGTTTATTTGTCCTTTCATGAACACTTTTGACTCAGTTAGATGTTACTCACGAGCATTATTTGTTGTAGTTGATATAATATACGGGAGTTCATCTTGACATTCATCTACCTATATATGGGTGAGAAGACGTAAGTTTATCGATGTCGATAAAAAAGAAACGCAGGGTCTCGCATCAAGGTATATAGCTTTGAATGTCAGGTGACTGCAATTGTGAAATGTTACCATCTTAGTTTCTTTTGCTCTTCAATGAAGGAAAGTACCTCAATCACTGGGAGAAGTAATGTTAAATGCCAAGCAACAGGTTATGGTAACTCAGCATATCCCTTTCAACGTGTTTTAGCATCGCACTCCGTTTTTTTCCATTGTATGCACCGTTAACACGCAGACGTTTTATTGATTAGTTTTTCTTTAGTTGCATTGATGTATAGGATACTTCATAGTATAAAATGATAGACTTCTGGTGAGAAATATCAAAGAGAGAGAGAGATTATTTTTTTCATGTAATATAAAGAATAGTGTAAAATAATTGGTTGTCAATATTTATCTTCCGTATGTTGAACGTAATCGATGTTTCGTGACCGGTACTACGGTACTTGGATTTGCGTATGCTACTAAAAATCGGGGGCCCTCTATGCGCTCTTGGGAACTGTGACTTTTTATCAGACACTTACGAAGCGTTAGTTATCCTGTCACATTCGAAGCATTTACATTCTGTTATCAAAACACATTTAAAAGCCACAAATAGGTAACGTCATCAAGTGAGGATTTGTGTATCTCATTAGGATGAGAATCACACAACTCGAACGATTGAAGAAATGGAGAGTGTATTTATGGGATGACGGATATGAAAATGTACCTAAAAAGTTTACATTTATTACATTTCATGACAAGGAAATTTGAGTTTTCCTGACGGGTTGGAGGGTATAGTGAAAATTTCTACGCCCTTGTTTAATTCTATAGTGTCTTACTGTTACCATGGATACGTCACTTATCCATAATTTGATCTTCTCCACGAAAACAAAAAAGTCTGTTGATTTTACAAGAGAGACTGATTACTTAAGAAATTTTTTCATACCTATGCTTACGGGAATCGATAATTGGCCCATTCCATAATCTCTGTGAAGGTGTTTACATTACAAACAAGTAAAATAATTAGCCCGCACTTTAACACCCATCGTTAGGTCTGGTTGATGAGTTATCGAATACAGTCATTTGACGTTACCAGTTGGAGCAAAAAAAAAAAACAAAACAAAACAAAAGAACTTGATTGAATTGATTTACATTTTTTTCAAGTTAAGTTGAATTAAATATTATTTTTAGACAGAGAGACCCCCCAAACTACAGGAATAGCCACTTTCTTTTCGAACGTATAGTGCAATCCTTCGGAAGTCATTGCTTCTCATTTCCGTCTCCAAGTGAGCATTACCCCTTTTATGTGTGTGACTAGCAGATGTGCAACGTATACCTCTTTTGTTTTAGCGAATGCTACTTTTCTTTTGTTTCCTTTTACCCATGTTCACTTTACCTTTAATTGGTCACCTTTCTTTAATGTCCTTTGCTACTCCCCCCACTTTCTCCCCCTCTACAATTGGGAGTATAAGAATGTTATCTTCGAACCATGTGCCACTTGATATGTAATGTTGCATTAAAGGGTTGATTACCGCAGACGATGAGAATGAAAGCGAGATGAGATGCCGGCCATGATATTAAAGGAATGTTTGTTTCCAAACGTCTCTCAAAGGTTAACAAGACACAATGTAGCTCAACTGAGTTTCTATAGTACTTACGTTTAATATTTTTCGCTTTTCGAAATCGACAAAGAGAACTAGAGGGTGCCTGGAGGATGTGGGTGGTAGAAAGGAAGGGGGGGGGGGGAGAGGAAACGCATATCAGAAGCTAAATTAACAAGGAGGATGCCATGTGAAGCAAAGAACCACCAATTGAAAGTATCATCTTTACATACTTCTAGATTTAGGTTCCCTTATTAAGTTCAATGTCGATTAAAATTATTTGAGGCATTAATCAACGTGATCTATTTGATAGAAAAGACGCGCCAGAGACGTCGTCTTCAAATGTTAATGAGCAGACGGATAATGTTTCTTCCATTAGTTTACAAAGTTATGGAACGTCAAGTTTCTCACCGGTGGCAAAGCGTACTTAATGCATGTCTGTAAAAGCTGTTAATTGAACTATTAAAAGAAATAACTACTTCGTGGCTTCAAATCTGTCCATTTGATGTTATTTTGATGCACCATTACATAGATAGAAACAAAGTCGTATTCTTTGTGTTGTGAGTTCTCTTTTAATTGTCTCTTTTAAGTATAGACCGAAGGTACCATTGACTGAGGCGCCGATGACACGGAGGGAGTGATGGCGGTAGATGAATGGAAGGAGCCGGGTTCAATGAGTGGGGAGGGATGCATGCAAGACGGGTGTCAATGAGGTATTGATGTGCCGTTGTTTGAGGGATTTCTCCTGACAGAATAATAAATGAGCTCGTGGCGACGAATGCGCTGTACAACGCATTAGGATCCTCGTCAGGCGTGAGAACCAAACATTTCACGGTTCATCGTTTGTCATCATGCACTGATAAATACTTAAGAAGTAAACAAACAAACAAACAAACAAACAAAACGAAGCAAACAAACAAGCTATTTAAAAACGATTAAACTTTAAAAAAAAACACGATCATACAAAAAAAGTGACTGCTAATAAATTTGTTGCTTGTTGAATAGCTGTGCATAACGAATAAAAACAAAAAGGAATAACCATTTGCTGAGTATATATTATTTATTTATTTTCAGTGATGTCAGTACTTGATTCTGTAATTATATTTCATAAAATATTACTTTCAGCTCATGGTGCCAGTTTTGATCGCCAATCATTTTGGCCAAGAGTTCAATTAAAATCCGTCCATCACCTCTCAACGAAAATGGAAAAGAGTGAAACAAATCTCAAATAAACTCGTCACCAGACATTTTTTTTAAAACGTCACATGCTTTTTATTTTTTTATTAAACCGTAACTGTGGTGACGTTGCCTTCAATCTGGCCAAAGCAATAGGAGCATGAATAATCTCATTCAATTGGTGTAAACTTAAGACAAGATGATTACACCAGAGCCTACTAACAGGGTGAAATGAAATGTCTGCTGTCACTTCTTTTTGTTTATGCTGTATAGTCGGTCTGAGATAGATATCCACACACATTTCAGTAACAGATGAAATCTCGAACTCCAGTCATCAGTAACAAATTATGAAAATAATCGAATATCTATAAAGCCGCAAGGCACGCAAAGAGATACTGACATATTGTCACTTTACGATAAGTCGTAAACTAAACGAATGCCGAGAAAAATCATCCGTCTTGATAAAAATGGACAATATTTCTTTCGCCTCACTTTCAATAATCACAATTACGAGGAAATGGACTACTTTGTGACCAAAAATGCGTGAGACCCTCCTATAAGGCAGTTTCTGTACAATTAGAGTAAATGGTTTTGCAACCACAAATGTGGTCACAAAATGTCATCAGATTGTTTTACTTTTGCAATGAAATTTGAAATTTCTCATGGCACCCATTTTATGGTTAACTATACAGAAAGGCGTTATTAGCTAGAAGGGAAGGGGGGGGGGGGGGTTGAGAGAAGTCGTGGCTCTTCAAAATTATTATCTTACCCAACAAATACCGAGAAATGTATTTGGAATTACCACAAATGTTCACAACTCTTAATTATATATCGAGGGTTGAATGTCTAACATTCAAGGAAAACATTAAGAGAACGAGTGACTATCAATATTTATATCAATACACTTTCTAGGTGATCTGAAAAAAGGGGTCCGTTTATGACCTGTGGAACGTGCTTATCCTGTGACACATAGTAAGTAAACAGAGTATGTTGTACCTTCCTATGTACGTACATGCATATATATGGTAGGCTGGCATTGATTGTTGTTCTCTCAAATAAATGAATTGAATCTTGTATCCCTCACGATATGAGCGGAATATTGAACACGATTGCACTTTCAAGACGCTAAATATACCGTAAATTATCTGATTTTATATTTAACACAATGTCATAAACTGTAAGTTGTAGCGGATTGCGTGTAAGCTTAATGACACATATACACGAAGACAGCAAGAAAAAAGAAGACCAAAAAAAAAAAAAAGAAAGAAAAAGACTTGCAAGTGCATTAAGTCTTGTGAACATCAACAAGAAGGAAATTAAAGTCAAGGTGATTAAAATTTTTCACAAGAATTAACTTGTACGTGAAGTGAACTACTTCAAGTAGGAATGAGTCTTTGTTAAGAAAAAAGCACATAAATAATTGAAAAACGAGCTCATAAAACGATTTCACAGCTTTGAAAGAATATACTGAGACATACTGAAAGTTGGTTTACTGCATTGAATTCTATTAGCAAGATCTGTAGTCTTTCATACGTGGATGAATCATACATTATGTAGCAAGATCTAGCAAATTTAGATGGAATTATATGTATAACTGTGATGAAAAAAGAAAACGTAAGTGCGGTAAAGCTAAGGCAAGTCGAAAAATCTAATGATAAAAGAAAATAAGTCAAGGTGAGTGAATGGTTTTTAAAGAATGAACTGGTTTAGATAATGAAAGATATACAATATTTAAGGTCATTGGCAAGGTCTATGATCTATCTAACACGGATGAATCACATCTTCTGTTGCAGAATCTTGCAGAACAAGATGACATGAAACATAAATATAGAAAAAAGAAGAAAAGAAAAAAGTAACGCTTATGTGTAGTGAAACTACACAGAAAACCAAAAATTACAAATAAATGATTAGGAATCTTATGTATGCGATTTTAAAAGATTTACGAGACTAAAGTGGAATGAAATCCACTACACTGAGTGCGATTGGCAAGAATTCATACATATATTCTGGAATAATATTGAGGGATGTCAAATATTGATACAGACGTTAAAAAGCAACCCTCAAGGCTGTCTGATTATCTTTATCTGCGATGTATGTGACGTATTGTCGTCCTTCAACATGATTTCTAAATGAAAGTTCACATAACCAAAATGGTGAACGTTTGTGATATTAAACTTTTATTACAATATTTAAGTATAAGTTAAGCAGTTAAGTTTTTTTGTAATTACTTTTAACCGCGATCACTAGAGAGATTATCAAATTAGTGCACCCTTATTTAAATCAGTATCAATATATCTGAAAAAGTATCAATAAATCTAAAAAAAGGTGGGAAAAAGATTTTAACTAAATTTAACAGTGCAGTTTTAGACCTACGACACGGATGTCTACCGACTTGAAGTATTGCCTTCCTAGCGGTGACGGATTGCTCAACAAACTTACAAACTATTTCAGGTTTAAGCACAGAACGTGAAATAATTCACCAATCACAGATAAGCCCCATACGACAATATTAACAATTACATATGACTCTTGTTTGTGACTGAAGTCTTTTTTTTTTTTTTTGCAGCGACGTAACTTAGTGCGTGTCAATTAACGAATTTATTATATTAAGAACCTAAAACTGATATATTTGACATTTAAATTAAAATATTATGACATTATCGAACGCCGTTGTAGACTTTTTCGCTCAGTTTATCGTATGAGTGCTGTCCTCCGTCATTTGAGCCGACTTACATTTTAAGACAAGGTTGGGTGACGTCATGGACGACGTTCAGTTCATGATACAAGATTCGTAAGTCGGTATCATGTATTTGATATTTATGAATGCATCTGGGCCACCGTATCTCTCGAACAATTCCAGGGTGAAGTTGATCATGTCCCCCATGTTTTCACCTTTCCATTGGTCATACTCGATTCCGTCCCCGAGGTTTTTGTTTTTGTTCTTGTAGAGGTTGAAAACTGGCAGAATTTGACGATAATACGGGACTAGAGCTTCTCCTATGAGTTCGTTACACAAGACCAGAATCTGCAGCAGACGTAAGGTCGAACATATGACGTCGGGTAATTTCGTTTGAAGGGCTCTCTGTCAACAAAACAGAAAAAAAGAAAAGAAAAAAGAAAGATAGATAGATAGATAGATGTAAGAGAGAAGGACGTACCATTCGCTTTTCGTATAGGTTAAAGGAACCACTCTCAAACTGAAACACTATTTTCGTGACATCTTCATAACAGAAACAAATTTGATACTTACACGTATTCTGCTATCGTATATCCAACATGAAGTCATACTTGTACGTCAGATCGATCAACAAAGTGACTTATGTGTAATAAGAATATTGGCCAGCTAGAAGTTTTACAGAATTACTACAGAATAGTAGCATGACTCACCAGATTGCAAGTCTATGCACGGTACAAGGTTCCAAATGAAAGACGTTTGTCAGAATATGTGACATCACAATGTGTTTACAATACGACTACCGTATGTCACATCACACAACGCACTACGTTACCGGACAGAGATCACCCTGAGACCAGGCTTCAATATAGCTTCATAGGCTATTCAACACTATCCAAGATGCTTTCACGTGCATCACCAACATTGCCCTGCAGTCAGTTCTTCCGCTTATCGACAAAGCTTACTTTGTGTCCCATTCCTCCACAGTAAGATGGAAAAGCTTACTCAGCTGTGAGGGATTTCTATACAAATAATCGTACTAACGAAAAAGCCATATATGTTGAACACTCCAAGAAAAAAGGGTTCTTTAATTGTCATGCAAGGAGAAGAGAACCCTAAGGTTTTTTTTTCGAGAATAATGTACAGGAATTACGTAAGAAATAAAGGTTCCTGTTGGAAACTTTTGCCCTCCTCCGGGGAGGAGTCTGCTCATCAAGAACCCTCTTTCTTAGAGTGAATACTTGCCAACTTCAACATATTTCACAAAAGATAGTGAGTTCTCTTCTGAATATAATGGAGATATCGAACTGAAGTGCGTATCGTTTGGAAACCGTGAGACAAGTTATGTACCTTAATTTGGGAATATTATTATCTCCTCTCAAGCTGGCGGATACTTACCTTAGAGAACGTCAAAAGAGTTCGATAACCTATAACTAACACTCAAACTACTTGAGGTACGTAAATTTGAAAGTGTCATTTCATGAATGGTGAATATGGCAGCTTTCCGGTAAGAGGGTCGCTCGTATGCAAAGAAACTTCCCCAAGGCTTTACAGACTACGTTACGTTTTACGATTTGGTGTGTAAAGTCAGCGGGGCAATTAAGAGGGTTATGCTATACGACGAATTTCGTTTTGAAAATACAGAGGCCAAAACGATTGCTACCATTTTGGCAGCATACCTGTGTTTCGTCTTTACAGTCCAGATAATACAACAGTCGTGTAGTTTCTACAAGCTTTTTGAACATCATGAAATAGAACTTGCATGGTTTTATATTTATATATATGCATTTACGCCCACATATGCATATATGCCCAGATATGCATATATAGGCACACAGAAATGATGTACGGTCTCTACTGACGTTACCTTAATCGGGAGGATCAATTGCGGTACCACTGGTAGTACTTTGTGTCCTCCATGTGTCAGCATATCATGAACCCCTTGGCGAGCCAGAAACTTGTAAGGATGCCTCGTGTCACAGAGTCCATCGAAAAAGTGTGGAAGATAATGGTGGAAGTCCAACTTCTCAATCTCGACCTAGAGGTAACATAGAACGAAGGTGACATACAATGCATTTACTTATATATTTTATCAGAATAGACAGTAAAATTGAGTCTGGAAAGCATCGGGAGAAACGTTGTTAACGTAAGGCACCCCCATTGCCGTAGGGCAATTTAACCTTCAAAGTATTTGTTTTCTTTTCCCAATACCATTCATGAAGTGATCCTGGACACGGAACTACTTTACGCAACTATACTATACTTTCTCGCAATGTTTATTTAGTTTCTACGGACAATAATGTTAATCTTCCTTCAGCTTTGCCACTGTAAATGTCGCAAACCATTTACGGTTGGACTAGATTGTAAATGAAGAGACTGTCTGTTCGTTTTAGTCACTTCTGTTGACAAATTACTTAAGACAAAGTTATCACGCCTTCAGTGGGTCTGAGCAATAGAAATATTTACCACGTATCCCAACCGGCAGCCCCATCTGTTAAAAACATTTCCTTTTTAAAGTCCTTTCTCATGATTACCATTCACTGAACTGCAAGATCTGAGAAAGCATAAGTCTTTTATTTAAACCGATAACTATGCACGGGAGGGAACTCTGTGCATGTTTGGCTAAGCCAAAGACTGGTGGGCCTGCCCTACTTTTAGTCTATTTTTCCTATGACCAAGGCACAATATCACAGAGATATTAGCCTGTATATGAACCCTAATTCGAACCTCATGACCTTCATAATTTCTATCTAATAGTCCTATTCGTGTCCCGGGCTGACAGTTTCTTCTTCGGTGTGTTCAGGAGGGGACACAAACCTCGTAAACTGTATTTTCTTTTTTTAATTTACCGTCCAAACTGCCAAACTGCTTAGCAGTGATCGCTACATCGTCATACAGACCCCATCCAGTATCCTCCTGGTTATACAAACATTTTTCACTACTTCTGATATTATTAAAAGGCGTTTTCATTTTGAAATTTGCAAACATGGCGTTATTAGTTCAGTGAAACTAACTGCTCCCACAAATTACTGTTCTGTAGTAGATGTGTCTCCTGAAGTAAAAGTTAGTATTCATTCGGCCACAAATTTATTTGTTTATCGACATTTGTCCACAAATTTGTCGGAATGAACTTCATGGGACAAATCACTTCCCAATCAAAATATTGATGAACAAATGCACATCAGGAGAACATGTTACCTTGATGACAGGTCAGTATTACAATTTAAACGAAACGCGAAAAGGTGGGTATAAAATGATAACGTTTGGCAAAAAAATATAGACAAATCAGGCGAAGAAAAAATCAAATTAATGTCGCTTCTAGCAAACATATGGACTGTCTGTGTAAATAAACTTAATACATTACACCTTTCATTGTCACACATGGAGAGTAGCATATGTTCTATCGTCCTGCTTAAGCTAAGCGGTAACTGAAATTGTTTTAAAATGCTGTCGATTTACAGATATGAAATCGTGTAGGTTATTGTATGGAAGTTCGTTGAGTGGTATACACGTACATTTTAGACAATATGCAGTTGTGCATAAAATATATAACCAATGCACTGTATGGTAAGATCTGTCACATCCGTCAAAATTCAAGTATTCATCTTCATCAGATGGACCCACATAGACACATAAACATTCAAAACAGGACACAGTTAAACATGGATCACACCACAAAGATATATCAGATCCATATTTTAGAACACTATCAGTCTAATGGTGGCATTTTATCAGTATTTTCGTTTATTGTGGACACTCTACACCAATATCTGATCCAAGCAATCTCCCTATGAATTATCTCAATTCGATCTATGTTGATATGCCTTTTTACAGGGAGATTTATTTCAAAACCATATTTTCATTCCTGTCTTATCGAGATAACGTCAGTCCAAGATTGGTTGACATTTTACTTAAGTATTCGCCAGCCACACCCCATGTATATGGAGGACTGCCCGTTTTGTCTCTCTTTTTTTTTGCTCTTTCGTACTAAATTTGAAGGATATTTAATCTGAGACTTGCGAAAATTATTACAGTGTGACCTACGCTCGATAGCAGCCATAAGTCGTGACTACTTGCAATGTCTTTCCGTGATTTGGCATTCCAAGCACAGATACAGTATGTGTACTTATTCAGACGGTAACTGTTACAGACATGAAAATCGATAATTTATTGTGTCGCGCATAGCATGCCTTTGCCTGCTAATGAACGTCTGCGTTTCGAACGTTGCTACAAACATTGAGCTCTGACTAGCTGATTTATTCAATATTTACATTTGTCCCCATTTATACGACAGAACCTGAAGGCACCATTAGCGCAGATATGACCAAAGGCATGAGGTCAAAACAAAACATGTCTACACACTTTGGTGTTAGAGAAAAATGACTAAAGAGGAACTTCGTGATTATATTCATGTGACATACTTGGAATACATTGAAACTTACCTTCCATGCAATCTTGTTGTACTGGGCTTCGTGCTCTACCGCTATTGGGAAGTCTCCTCTCTCATAAAAGTAACTGAATTTGGATTTAATCGACGACTTAGCCTGAAATATCCCAGTTTTTTGCGGAGGATCGACTCTGATGTTTTTTCTGTAATAACTCTGGATGGAAAACGGCGGAGTCTTAGTTTTCTTTACATCCTTCTCTGCGGAAGTCCTCTTTTCCTTCTCGTTAGCCGTATGAATTACTGAGGTCATGTCGATTGTTGTTTTTTTCTTTCTTTGTTTGCCCGGTTTTTAACCTCTTTCTCTAGCCTAATCCTGTCCACAAAAATATGAGATGATGGAGCACAGCATGATCCTACAGCTGAAATATGTACTGTATGCTTAACGGAGGGCGATGTAAGGAGCTCTGAAGACTCGTCGGATCGGTGATTTAAAAATGAGTTAAAAGACAAAACATGATAATCGAGAACGTACATCAGTCCGACTTGAAAAACGTATCAGCCTTCGACTCCAGGCGACTGTACGAAGGCATCGTGTATACGGTTAGAGTCGCCGCGACGTTACCCTTGAATCACGAAATGACAGAGCATGCAATTACGAAAGCCTCTCTCTCTCGAGAGAGAGTTGCAAACACGTACAACGAAAATCGCACAGATGCATTCTCGCCCTTCGCGCTATAAGGATGTAAAACACCTGCCGTTGCCATGGTGAAACGGTCTATATTCCATTAATTAAGCACGGGGGAAATACAAAACAACTTCTTGTATGTATGGTGTACACATCGCTGTTGTTCTCTTCCCAGATAATGAAGATGTCGCCATGGAAACAACTGATATGGCAAACATGAAGTATAGGTTTTAAGGATTAGGGCATTAATAAGCCGTTGCATAAACGTGACTGGGAACTGTTATTATGTAACAGACGGCTGTCACAGTACACTTACAGAGGGCTGTGAGAGGGGAGTTGGTGATTGTTTGCATAATTAATGAGATCAAGTTAATTACGCCTCCTTTTAAGGAAAATAAGATACGGTAACACTTACGCAAAATATATCTTGTGATCAAATTTCCAGTGTAGCCGACTTTACCGTTTGTTGAACAAACTTTACCGTTCTGAACAGTAATGAGTGGAGGGTAGGGAATGTGGTTAGGGAAAGGACATGTTACCAGATAATGAAGTTCTTCCTTGTTGCCAACGGCCGTGGTAGCAAGAAACTTTATGATATGACTAGACAGTACTTTGTGAATAAAATGCATAGCATAAAATCTTAGTCGACTTGTGAAATGAAGTAGCTAATTAAGTATCTGTTATATTCAACTTTATTAAGATATGTAGGCCTGTCAGCTACCAAAATCGTCATGGGTTTTCCTGGGATAATTTATATAGTCTATTGTAACTAAGACTGTACTGTTAATCCTATCAACAACTTACCCTCAGAAAGTATTTGGACGTAAAAAGAGATAACAAGCTTGTTGATAGGATGCAGGAGGAGTAAATGAATCTTTCTTTGGATCCAGTAATTTAGTAGATTGTCAAGATATTCAGCCTTGTCTAGTTTTAGTAAGAAGTGAGGAGCAGAAAAGTAGCAATGATTTTATTACAAAATAATGCAAGAAAAAGAAAGAAACAAACATCCTTTAAGTATACGTACATCATGATCACTTATTTGTATTTCAAACAAGGCACAACTTCAGCCAGAAATCTCAAACTGTATTTAATCATTACATAGCATTTATTTATACAATAAAGTAAAGCACGTCCTTTATTTGCATATTCACAACTACGTCATTATACTACAGTCTATTGGTGCGAAGGACAAACAACAGATACCAACATTGATCAATATTCATATGTACTGGAACACTGGTCATCCACTGATCAGACGACCTATCTGGTAAAATGTTTGTGATTTCATGAATATTTCTGAGACATGGAAGAACAGGTGTGGCGTATATATAACACTTAGGCATCATTGCCGAATTTATACAGAAAAAAATCTCAACCCCCCCGCCCTTGATGACATCAAATACTCTTTACCTCAGTTCTGAACTTTTACTTCAACAGCTTACACCCAATTCCTAACATGATATCATGCATGGTAATCAGTCTCGAGAGTTGGAACTCTCATCTTTTCTCATATTTCTGACTTGCAACAAACCGTGTGACATGATATAAGGTATGACATACGTATCTCGAGACACGAATGTGACACCTTACGAAATAAATAGGTAAGAATTTGTTGCGACCTATCGGAGAATAATGAATAACGCATTGGTGGATGTATTGTGTCTAATTTGAAATAATTAATAATATAAATGCAACGAGTGTTTGTTGCTTTACGCAGATTTTGTCGAGAAGGTGAAATCTGGAGAGAAAACTGATTTTGAAATAAAATTATAAGCGTCGTTGCATGAATCAAAATACACTTTTATACAAACGTCATCCGATCACTGTATTTTCAAGGTATCACTCAGTGCAGCAATGAAGCTATCTTGCCATTCAAAATGCGCTTACCCCGACACCAATTATAAAGTGTACAAATATGTAAATGAGTAAATAAATACAACTGTATAATAGATAAAAATACACCAAATGTTTATATGTTTACTGGTAAAGCTTTCAAGATTGTTATCATTAAGAGGACTGAATAGATGCTGCAAAATAGTGTTAAACACAAAACTATGATAAGATTTTGTCTCAGTCACACATAACACGAACAGACAAACAAAATAAATATAAATAAAACAAAAAAATAAATAAATAAATTAAGAACAGACGAATAAGCCAAAATACATGTCAACATACGAACAAAGTAACATAAAAGTAAGCCACGATCTCATCGTTAGCATGTATGAAGTGAAAAGCGATTGAAATCGATTTATCAAGTATGGCTAATATAGTACAAGTCATTAGCATATTCATCATGTTTTTATTATCATCTTAACTGTTAATCTCGTCTTTTTTTCATATTAACTTTGTTGTAAATGCAGCTCCACGTGCAACAACAGAACTCAGCCTTTCTACTGACTTCAAGGAATTCCCTTCTCTGTTTCTATTTCCTTTTTTTTTCATTATTTTCTCTTTCCATTTATATACATACGTTACAGGCACATCACAAAACCGTATTGCACGAAAAGTAAATATTCTCTCCTAATATTTCACACTACATACCGTTGTTACAGGCCTCCGACATCGGTCTGGCAGGTTTCCATGTGCGAACACATGCTAATGCAGAAGACCTTTCCGTTCTAAGAAAGGCGACAGTGGCACAGAATTTTGGAAAACGTTTTTGTTACTGTGTATTGTCTTAGTGTCTTGTATGTAACTCATACGACGCCGTCACATACACCGTCACATATACAGTCACACCTGTGTAAATATGTTGTTTACTAAAGCAAGGCTATGATTGGTCGGAAATGTTTTAAACAGGATCCATGGATTGATCGTACCATTCTGTGCCACCGCCATATTGTAAAAACTAGCCATGTATTTGCTTTTGTCAGTTTAAATACATCGTTTTTTATAATTTATTTCTTAAGCATCTATCGTCGGAACGCCGTCTTCATCTTCCGTCACGTGATACTTGTCTCCTCTGTTAACGTTGTCCAGTTCTTCGCTTTCGACTTCATGTATTGTCTGCGTAGTCGAGCGGGATAATCCGATATTCCCAGGGACCTGCAAGCCGAGCGACCCGTTAAAACTGGCGTCGAGTTTTGTCGACTCCTTCTCCGTGTCGGGTGGAAGAGTCGACCTCGCCGAGGTCACACGTGAGGTAGTGTTGCTACCTTTATTCCGGTTCGCGATGACCGCTTTCGCTAACTCTGATTTTAACTTGTGCAGTCTCCACGCTCTCTGCAACCGCTTAGCTGCCGTGTTCTCTTTGTTAAGCTGCATGGTGGTGGTGGTCGGTTTAATTCTCTCTAAGTCGGGGAACGCTGCCATGAATTGCTCCGTCATCTGACTTTGCAGCTCCGAGAAATCATCGCTCTCTTCCACGTCTCCGAGCACTCTCTTCGTCAGAGCGAAGAGTACGTCCAAACAATGCAACTTTGTGTCGTAATAAATCGGCAAGTCTAAACCTGCTAATTTGATCTGGTTCGGTTTAGCTAACCTCAGGGGCATCTCCAAATCATCGCAAAAATCGGATAATTCCTCCAGGAGAATAAATTGGGTTGCATTAGGGTCGTACTTTTCCCAAACTTGATAAAACATTCCGAAATCGTCTTCGGTGATGCCTACCTCTTCCTGCGCATGAGCGGCGCTAAAATTTTCCAAAATGACGGCGATGTACGTGTTGATGATGATCAAGAAGCTTATTACGAGAAACGTCAAGAAAAACGCAAAAGCGAAAGCTGTGCTTCCACAGTCTCCAGTTGAATACCCTCCGAAATTAGGGTCACAGTCAGGAGGGCCATCGGTCATCAACGCGTCGAGTATGTCGTTCCATCCGGCAGATGTGGAAACGCGGAACAACAACAGCATGCTCTTAGTCCATGTTTGGAAGTTGATGACCTCGTCTAGTGCCCCCTGCAATCTCACTCGAGAGAACTGGGACATTCCAATGATTGCATAGATGAAGATGACCAAAAATAAGAGGCAGCCGATGTTGAAGAGCGCCGGTAGTGATATTACGAGGGCAAAAAGGAGTTTTCGAAGTCCTTTGGCGGATTTGACCAGACGAAGAATCCTCCCGATTCTCAGGAGACGGAACACTCGAAGCAAGGTCGGATTTATAAAATCAGAGAGGGCATCATTCAGAACGATACCTGGAAGCAAAAACGCAAGAGCAAATGTCAGAAAAGTAGTGGCTATCACACTAGCAATGAATCACTCGGATTTGGTCACATAACGTTGTCCACCATTTTCTTGAGATCATTGTTCATATACCCTCGGGGTGTATATCTCCCCCCCCCCCCTTATAGAGATATAGTTAGATATGTTTCTAGCCTACGATTATAAAAAATGAAATACAAGCGATTATGTATACCCTAATAGCGCTTTGCTATTACGTAACACAGTTTTAGTATCTAAGGCACCTTATATAAGGGAGAGGATCCCTTGTCCCTTGGCCTCACTAAAGGAAGGGTTGCAATTACCGGGGTCATGCTTCTACATTTCACATTTTATCCCCCCTCCTTACTGTCAAAACGAACCATATTGGTACTATACTATCGGCTGCACCCCTGTGGCTACCCTCCGGCATTCGCTTATAGCTCACAGAGAGGAAAATGTACGGAAACTTTTTTCTCAGTCAAATTGTTGGAAATTATCCGTTTAAAGGCACTAGCTCATCCTCCCAGACAGTTCCAATTCTCCAAACAGCTTACTTCTAGCCCCTCCCACAGTCTGTCCTAAAATTCCTCCCTTGGGCAAATTTAATCCTACTTGTAAGGGCCGCATATCCTAGTGAGCATGAAAGGACCACAGGTGTCACTCCGAACACTTCGTCTCTGTGTGTGTTGTGTAATGTGAGCTATTTTACATCTTTTGAATTTGTTGCCAATCAAAAGAGCAGAAAGAGTGGATAATCTCGCTCATCCCTAGCCAATAAAATGTAGTGTGTGTGTGTGTGGGGGGGGGGGGGTGGCGAGAGACTGCCTTTAATGTTTCTAACAGCCAAGACTCACCTAACACCGAAAAGACGACGACGATAAAGTCAAAGACGTTCCAAGGGCTCTTGAAGTAGTACCATCTCAGAGCAAACAGTTTCAGTATGCACTCCAAGACGAATATGACGGTGAATATAATGTTGATCACCTCGAGCACCTGGACCAACGTCGGATCCATCTTGTAATGTTCAACCATCATCGCTACCATGTTGAGGAGGATCACAATGACGATCGCGACCTCAAATTTTGTACTCGTCGTCAGTTTATAGCAAAACGATAAGAACTTGTTCTACGGAGGAAAAAAGACAATGTATACGTATATTAGCGCGAAAAAAGAGAGAGGAAAATCCAAAGAAATTGCGTGCGGTCCCAAACTTGGGTGGGGGTGGGATAGGGGCAGTGAGGTGGGGCGAGATACCATGCAATTTTGTGTCAGGATGGTGCATTCAGTGTGAATTCGGACAATTGATTCGCACCATATATACTACAAGCAGCGAAACATAACAAGCAGGGACAGATTTCGTACCGTCCATCTCAGTGGAGTGTTATGGCAATATAACTGTCGCACAGTTCTTCTATCGAATAATTTGCATAAGTCTTGAATCAATTACATTGCGTATCTGTCAGTCATACCATTATGACAGACAGCAGATCGATCTGCAATACAGTGTACTATGTGTGCATCATCTTGAAGCTATGATTATTACCTTAGTATTTCAGAACGTCATTCATTTGGTTATTATGTTCACTAAGCCTATAGCCTCTAGATGCTATAGTCTACAAACAGAAGTATATTTAGTAAAAAAAAAAGAACTACAACGCACGACTTAAGTGAAGTGACATTAAGCGTTTGACTCCTTTAGATTTAATAACAGTATCGTCCCTATTAATCACTAGGATGTCACGTGACTAGATTCCCTAATACCTTTTGCTTCACTCTTGTGTTTGCTTGTCAAACTACCACGAATCTTACGATTCACGCTTACTGCCGCAAAAATATTTTAATATGACACCCGAGTATAGGTGCATTTTCTCGGAGAAAACTTTCGATAAAGCTGTCGGGAGTCAAACGAGTAATGGCGGAATTTGTGAGCAGTAGGTTGGTGCAACCCACAAGGGGTAGTTGATGTTTGCTTTGAATTGTATGATGTCACATAACAACAAACAAGGACGTCTCCCGGAGGACAAGCAAACGAACAGTATATGTATACCCTGGGTGCGTGTAAATCGAATTGCAGAGACGTAACGTGCTGGTGTTAAAAAATTTAGTAGCTTATTCTCATGGAGGGAGATTCATTGCATTACTTTGAAGGGTTTCTTTTTCTATACAGAAACCCTCTCACTGTGACGTCACATGCAAGGGATCTACAATAAAATCTCATTTCACGACAGAGAAATCCTCGGTAAAAGTGAGAGAAAGTCACAAAATAAAGAGAAACATGCAAGTGAAATAAATACTTACTCCCGCCTAAATGGAAAAGCAGATGCAAACGTGGGAAAGAATAGAATGAAAGAATATGAATAATTCATTGATACATGTTGAATATTGATAAGAAATGGATGGTTTCGAAAGATTACAAGAGACACAATGTGTCAATACTTGCACAATGCATGCATATGTTAAACGATATGGAACAGACAGAAAACTACAACATGACTGCTATGTTTATATTTTCTAAATCACTTAAAAATGGTGTCGAAAGAAGTAAATACTGATTTGACAACGGATAGGACTATAGTCAGTATATTTATCCTACAATGATGTAAGTGATGTGTGATAAATGATGACCATGATGGCCTAAAACATTTTTGACCATGGGTATGACTACTGCTGATCCCCTGCCATGATGTGAAACCTGGTAATTGGTGTCTGATTGAGCTTGTTACCGTTTGCTATCTGCGTGGGACAGAATCACCTGTGAGGGGGGGGGGGGGGATATTGATGACTGGTTGGCATGTTGGCAACGAGCAAAATCCTCACTTATCCTTTGGTCTAGTGTGGTTTTGAAAACAGGAGTTTCAGCATGAGGAAGACGCATTATTGACTGATTCATTCCGATCGACTATTAATAGAACGAGCGATTTTGAGAGTGGCAAAACAAAGCTTTTCAATATACCAGGCAGTAAGTCAATACCTTGGAATTGATCAATACAGAAGGCTATTGTTACAGGCAAGGTGAAGGAAGGACATGACGCTACACTGACGTAGACCGTAATATGTTAGAATGAATGATAACAAGTGGAACAACAATCATATGCTCAGTCATCGTAAAACATTTTCATGGACCTACAAGCATCAGCAAGTTAGATACTCACCCCTGGAGCTTTGATCTGCTTCTTTGGTTTTTTATTTCCAAGCTTTCGCATCGTTTGATAGTAATTTTTCTGGTTACTGGTCATAAATACATCAAGGGTACGATCACCTTCGTACTGTTCAAATAAAACGAAAACAATAATGATCAATGGATATAATGTTAAGATATCATGTTGACATTCACTAAAACCATCACGTGATCGGTGACGTCATAAGATGTTAACGTTTGTCGATCGCGTGACGGCAAAGATACGCACATGTAGGATATCACTGCCAGGTTACTGTAGACTGTGCTCTTGTTTCTCTTAAAGTTTTAGATACACTAAAGTGGACACTGCTTGCCATTAAGTTGTGTGGAGTGGGATGATATTAAACAAGAAAGCTGACCACGTTATGACCAGTTTTGTCCAAACATATTTACCCAGTGGTGATATATAATTCTGCAAGATGTCAACATTGCATTGTATGAGTGAATAACTTACAAAGAGTCTAAGTCTAGCAAAATTGATCACGTGGTTAAAAAATGAAAATGTCATGAAATGACTTCCGTGTACAGTATAGTACGCCTACAGATGGAAGGTCTGCTCGAGACAGGCAAAGAGAGGCCCCTTCGAATGACTGTTTTGGAGAGCTTATCTCTATACTTACTTTTCTCTTGAGGGTATTAAAGTTATCGATGATTACACCAATGAAGAGGTTGAGGAAGAAGAAAGATCCAAAGATGATGAAAACGACGAAAAATATATACATCAGGAAAGACGATTCACGAGAGGGCTGTTTGTCAACCTAATTATGAAGAGAGAGGGAGAGGCCAAAAAGGACTCATAAGTACACTAGAAATATACGTTTCATTAAGCTGTCATTAAACACCTACGAAACATACATCTGCATCAGAAGTGCTCTATAAAGTAATATCTCTATGTATGCTTTGTCCTACAAAAAGCTGGAAAATAGCGTCTCCACATTTCTTTCTTTCCTTTTCAGATTATCAAAACTTTATATTCTCCCATGTGTTCCATAAAAGTTTTCAACTTGGTTGTAATAGAAGAATTGAGACAAACGGTCACAAACACGATCCTTCGAGAGACGAAGGAAGGTTTTAAATGATCAACTTTCCGGACATTTTTATTGAAAAAAACTATATATGAAAGAGTGCAATATGGGAAACTTTCTGATTGAAAAGATTGGGATTGTGCTGATCAAAAGATAAGTGGGGATCCAAGCAATGTCAAATGCCCTTTGCCAATTCACAGCGAAATTACAATCGTCGCATCAGAAGGAACGCTAAGGCAAACGGGACAAATCGTATACTCTCTCGTCGTCGCTGTGTTACTAATGCAGTTAAAAGAGCCGATAAATCTCTTACCCCTCTGTTGTCAACTGCAGCTTCCATGACCTCCATCCATCCTTCAAAAGTAGCCTGAAATTATAAAAAAATATTAGAATGAACGTCAAAACACCACTTAGTCATTCTTTTTTTTTATACATGCATTTTATTCATTTTTTTCACTCACCTACCTAAAGTTAAAGCTGGTTTGTTGTTTAAGTTAATACCAACTTTTAGATAATTCAAAATGTAATAGTAGCCCTATAATTTTCTGGCTGCTTAATGTTGTTATCGATTCAGTTATTTGGTTCCGCTGGCGCAAAACGCTGTCCACCACACCGCATACAACTACGCAAATAGCGTTCACCTAATTAGGTTATAATCTGAAATGTTACTTCACCATATAAACGGTCTCTTTTTATTTGTTTGCGTACATGTATACCATCACTTGTTGAATTTCTGTTTTTCATTGAATACTTTATGACGTTTGCGTTTTAAAAATAAGCAAATTTACCAAGGTTCTCAGCTCATTATATGTCAACTGACGGTAAACGTTAGTTAGTAAGGTATCATTACTTTAATTAGTTGTAACTTCCTTCAAGTTAAAAATCGATCAAAACGACCGGGAGAAGTCTATACACTTACGACTTGAAAGAGCGCAATGGTGGCGTAGTAGACGTTGTCGAAGTGTATCTTGGAGTTCGACCAAGTATAGTTCATCTGCAGACAGTCGGTCTTGTTGTCGACTACGTCGATAGGCACAAGCGCTCCCGCGTCGTCGGTACATCTGTAGAATGTCCCTCTAAATATCTGGACTCCAATGATAGCGAAGATTAACCAGAACATCATGCAGACCAAAAGGACATTACCGATTGACGGTATAGCGAAAGCTAGGGCGTTTACCACAATCTGTTCAAAAAGATAAATGTAAAAATCATGAACTGTAAGTAAAACTCGGCAAAGTGTTACTACGTGTCACATTTCGACACTTTGAAGAGGAGCCAGTAATAATGTCATGACGAAAATTGTATGCAGAAAGCGCAATCTTCATATTATCCAACCACACTATTATATAAACTTCGTTCAGCGACACACTTGTCAAGAACGGTCTCATCGATTTCGATAAACGCCAAGTACACTTTAAAGACAAAATATATCAACGTGTGTTTCGAAACATTTAGTAAGAATTAGCATTTTATTTCAAACAATCTCAGAATTTTGACAAATCAGTGGCGTGCTTAGAACACTTGTCACCAGCGGAAAGAAGGGTCCTTTCTATGGCACAACTAACAGAGATAAACTTCACTGGGAAGGGAATTAAAAAAATTGTCCTCTAGTTGACCGCAAGTTTTTTTTCATGGAGAGTGGATTGGTATTAAATTGCGTTTTTTAGGATAAGGAGGACGGGGCGGAAATGGGGGAGGTGGGGTGTGAAATAAAATAAATGTCACATCAAGAACAGCATCGAAGCTTAGACCTAGTGAAGACCACTTCAGAAGGACACCTGCCATCCACAGGTAATACTGTCTCACAGGGACACCCCTCCCCTTATTTCTAATTTACAGTTTTAAATGCAAATAAACCTTTTTATGTGAAACAAAGAAAGACAGAAAGAAACGAACAAAGAAAGAAAGAAAGAAACAAACCAACAAATAAACAAACCTTCATGCCCTGCCAACGTGATATAGCTCGTAGAGGTCTGAGAGCACGGAGTGTCCTCAAAGATCTAAATGCTCCGATATCTCCTAAATTTAAAATTTCAGCACCCACGCTGGTGAGAGAGATCTGAAAACCAAAATCAGTAACATTAAATTAAAATTTAAGTTACATATATGTAAATATGAAGCTGAGACTATCCCATGACTGGCCTATTTTGCCCCTATCTTTTCCATCTTTGACCGTATCAGACAGGGTAAATCATGTGTATGTAGCCTCGGCTTGAGCATAAGTGTCTAGGGCTAGTAAGATAAGTCATTGATAATGGGAACTATTAAATGATCATGGTAACTATGATAATCATGGTAACTATTAAATTCAATAAAACAGATTCAACAATTAAAAACTGAATGATTTATCGATCGATTGATAATCAATAACTTACCACCACAATTACGAAGTCCAAGAGGCACCAAAAGCTTGTGAAGTAAAGTTTGAAACCAATTCCGACCCATTTCAAAAGCATTTCCACCACAAATATACCGACAAACACGTAGTTTAAGATTCTCAAGAATTCTTTAAAGAAAGGTTTTTCGTCGAGGTAGATGTCTTCAAACACCTGGAAAAGAAATTTTGGAGGGAAAGAAATACGGAAGAAAAATCCATGCCAATTACATAATAAAGTGTAGTGAGATACACGAATTTAATATGAATTCAATATCAGTTTGGTTCCACTGACCCACTGAGTCTTTTAATGTATATGTTCATGAAGGGTAATTTACATGAAAATGTTCGATTATTTTCCAGAGTGGAAAGTGATTTCTTAGAACACGATGACAGTTGGAAAATGTTACGAGATATTGAAAATTGACCTTTGGAAGAAGAGGCAGAAGAGTATTTTTTAATCAGGTGAGCGGTATACCGTAGCCTGTCTGATTGCAAATGTATTCCGTTAATGCACCTAAAGGGAGAAACTCATCACCCGAAACTATATTTTTGGCTTGGGGATAGCGAGGAATTGTCAACTGGTTCTACTCTTTGATTGACAGCAAACTCGAAGGATGCAAAGTAGCTCACATTACGCCCAGCACATAGGGATCCAATTGTTTTGTCTACACATGTCTACACAATTTTAAACAGGCTGTGGGAGGGACTAGAGAGGTTGGGAGAATTGAAACTCTCTGAGATGATGAGTTTTGATCTCTAAATATTTAAATTGTACTGACACTAGAAACACCTACAAAAGTATAGCCTGCACATAATAGGGTGTGAAAGTAAGTGTTCAGTTATAATGTTTCAGTTACAGATGACCTCAACTGCCTGCAACGCAGGCATGAATGAGAGTCCGTGCAAGTTAATTTTTTGAAATGTCACTTACCAAGGTTAAACTGCTAACAAATATGCAGACCAAGATCGTCCATTCGAAGAAGCGGTGTTCAACGAGGGCACAGACAACCTCGCGTACCTTTCTCCAACCCCGTGCGAAAGCGCTGTCTTCGGGTTTCTTGCAGCATGGATAGGGACATCTTTTGGAGCACCAGCGAGAGATGGGACCAGGGCAGCAAGGTTGTACCGGGTCCTTGATCGGTACCGCCTCGGTGTCCTCTACCACGATGTCTGGAGGTAAGGGAGATGCGTGACCGTTGGTGACAGTTGGGGATTCCTCTGCAGGGTCCAGGTTTAATTTAGCCTCGATCTCTCCCGTCTCCGCATTTTTGCTGATTGAAAGTGACGCTGAGAGGGGTCGCTTTGGTCCAGATTCCTGTGAGGATAAAAAAAGTAAAGTGCCCTTGCAATAAAAAAAAAAAAATGAGGTGCTGGGTAAGAGATGATTAATTTACTGGACTGAAAAACAAGTCGAGCTGTTTAAGCTGTTTTGCAAGTTTGGCTAAAAATCTACTATGTATATAGAATTGCCAAATGGAAACTTTTTTGGACTGAAAAAGAAAAGCTTACATGACTTCTCGATGAAATCCAATTCAAAAGGGAGAATAATTGATCAAGCCTCTGAAAAAAAGGCCTTAATAATACAAATATGATGCAATGAAAGTTGTCTATACCTTCACAGTGAGGGAGCTTCCATTTTGTGAAGATCCGTTGGCGTATATGTGTGGAAGACTGCCGTTAGTGACGACACCGTTCGAGATTGGTTTCAGATGACGTCCGCTTTCTCCGTGCAAAGGCAAACCTCTTGATTCATCTGCCAGTCAAGAAAAAGATACGATCAATTTCGTGTACATTATAAACCGTGATCTTTAACATTTAAATGGGTTGGGTCGTAACGGAGATACGTCAACAGTGACTTCATAAACACTTGAGAAGATTCTTCAACTCCTATTGGTCCATTTTAGTCAGGTAACCGTGTATATATTACCTACCCTACAGATAAACACACCGGTCGATTAAAGGGTAAACTCACCGGCGGAATAATACAATAAAAACGTAAATCGACAGTGTTTTGTCGTCTACTGTCCTACAATTTGACTATAGCCGACAAACATTGTTGACACGTTGTGAACCTCGTTTACCTTTTCACGGGGTTCATTTTCAATAAATATACGATTATTCACAAATCCAGATTTTTTTTGTTTCCTTTTTTATCAAAATCTCGTTTTGAATGGATGAACAAGGTTAATCAACTTTGGACGTATGCATTTAAGGAAGAATAATACACTCTCGACGGTTAATGCTATCGCTGGATGTACATGGGCTCCTCCCTCGTGCATCGTTTGCATTAACCCCGATCGTGCATTATCCTACGGTAAATGCACGGTCGAGCTATGATTAAACTATCTCTAGTTACCAGTAACACTATTTATCAAGCTTAACATACAAAAGTAAGAAACAGAGGAGGCACAATTTTTATGTCGAAAGAAACCTTTGTCTCTGAGAGGTTTTTTTTCCACGTTGAACATAAATTAGTCTAATCACAACTTTATCAATTTGCTGTATGTGACATAAGCATATCTTCTGACACATTAATGTTTCCTGATTTACGTATATAGTTATAGGAATGTATTCAATAATAATATCTGACAGTTTTTAATATATAGTATTCAATTACTATCCAAGAGACGATTTAAGATAATTGAGCGACAGTTTAACAGGCATATGATATGGCACGGTACATACAAACTCATCTCTAACCTACAGGAATACCAGTGCTTACAGTAAAGAATATTCAGTTACTGCAGCAAGTTGCTTGTTCATTTTTTCTACCATTTGTGTCAACTCTATTCAGTGCTTGCATCCAAGGACTGCTACCCCACGCGTCATGTCCCCTACCAACAGATTAAGTCCCTTTTCCTACTTTTTCTTTTCTTCCCATTTGATATTTTTGTAATCTGAATGGTACTTTAGTTACTCACCATTTATCTGAAATCCACCATTCACAATTCCATTTACATGAGGTTTCTCCTGGTCTATTTCCTTGACGACAATGAAGGCGTCAGGACGCGGAGAATGTGGCGCTTTCATTTCTTGCGTCTCTTGCACCTCTTGCGCCTCTTGTGCCTGCTCTACCTGCTTCTCTTTCTGTACGCTTTGACTGCTGTCACCGACCTTGTTGCGGAAACGGGAAGGCAGGCAACAACAGCAGAAACAACAGACAGCAAAGAAGGCTCGCTTGAGTTTAGCGAAAGCCATGCCAAGCCTCGATTCTTCTTCTTCCTTCTTCAGAGAATCGGAAGCGAAAGAGTTCAGCAGCAAAGCCAGAAACAGATTCAGGATCTGACAGATTAAAGATAAAAAAGGCAACCAGTACCGTAAAATGGGAACCAAATATCTACGGATTTGGACTCAAGAAATATAAAAGAAGACCCCACAAGCTTGCAGAAAGAAACGCTCAACTTAAAGCAAGACAAACTGTGCAATGACTTTGATAAGACTTTGGCAAAATAGAATAATCTCACAACTAGTTTAGCATCTCGGTCAAAGGTTCCAAAGTGATAATACTCTACATTCTACAATTCAAAGGAGGTAATTAGAAAAGCCACTCTCATGAAGCTGCCCGACACCTCCGAAACTTGCTTTGCAGCTAACCTCAGTGTAGGGTGAAGTACTATTAATTAGCAGAATTCAAAATATTTAAATCACGTAAAACCGGTGAAGAGGGAGAGAGAGAGAGAGAGAGAGAGAGAGAGATAGAGAGATAGAATAGAGATATGAGAGGAGATAGAGAGAAAGAGCGCCCTCGTCAGATAGCGATATCTGATATAGATCGATAGCCTCTCTGATATCGATCGAGGCTCAGCTCTATCTCTCCTCTCTCTCTCTCGCCTCTCTCCTACTGCGTCTCTCCCAGCTTATCTCGTCTCCGCTCTCTTTCCCTCCTATTTATTCCAGCTCCTTATTTATGAGAGAGGGTCCCTTCAACCTTTTAAAGAATATTGAGTAGCTTACTAATATATTTCCAACGATCAGCGTGGTGATGAAGACGAGTATACAGAGGCCCGCGTTGCTGCAGTTCATACATTCGTACAGGGGTTCTATCCATTCACCGCAGAGGATGCGAAAGACGAGCATGATGGAGTGCGGGAAATCGACGAAGTTCCACCTGGGTACGCCCTCCGGGAAATTGGCGGGAACGTAATTTTCACCGAACAGCTGCATCCCGATGATGGCACATATGTAAATCACGATCATTAACACCACCGAAACGTTAGCCACCGCCCCCATCGTGCTGAAGATGATGGAGAGGAGAACTCTCATAGTGGTCCAAGATTGCGCCAGCTTTAACACCCTTAACTAAGGAAGAAAGAAAAAAAAGAAAGAGACATGGCGGAGAAAAGTGTAAAATCTAAAATATTGAAGAAAAACTGTGAAATGTTTGAGAATTCGTATACGTCCATTAATTTCAGGTTACATCAGGGAGGTGCAATTTAGGAGATACATTTACTTCCTTCCTTCGAAGCTACCTAGTGGTAAAGACGTCTTCTTTGTTCATCACTTACAGATTCAACTGACTTAAAGGGTATTACGACCTTAACATGAAAGAGTACACGTCGTCTGCTACGTCGTCAGCTAAATCGGAAAGTTTTCTTCCGCAGCTGTGACATTGCCATTCGGTATTTTCCAAAACTATAGTTTTTACCTTTTTGGCATATCTGTGTAACTTGATGAAGATGGGAACACCCAATGGAAATTGCGAAAGTTTACGGGAACTGATAAAAATTCTACTGTGAATTATAGTCGTATGTCCATTTTAATCGTTTCCATATGGCAAAAGCTCTATACTCAAATTTTATACGCCAGTCTATCTTGATGGGGAAGAGATAACCAGTCGTTTTTGATTTGTGAGCCCTACGTCTTGCCTTAAATTTCGGGAACAACCTTGCCATGAAAGCATTGTTCTAAGTAATTCTTTTTATTGGGTATGAGCCGGTGTTTAGAAATGTTACTTAGTCAGCAACTTGAAATCAGATATATGACGCAGAGTTACAGGGTGCCTTAAGACGAACTCATCCCTTATGAATTGGAACTCTTACAACAAAAATCGAACAGGACTGGCATAAACTTAACTTTCAGTCGTAAGTCGTTCTAAATTGCACCTCCCTGGTTGAATGAAGAACTGAGAAATTCTGAGAACTGACGTTGCTTTTCTCAAATGTTTTACAACCCTTGTGACATGTATTTCTACAGACTGTTCAAACACGTTCTAATTTTCCGCGATTCAAATACTACGTGCTGATTTGAAGCCACTAAAAATCCTGTTTTTGATACCACACTAAGAAAGTGTGTTATATCATGTTACCAACCTCAAGATCATCTATATCACCATGCAGTGATCCTATCCCACTCAGCTAGCACGCAAGAACAGAGTCAATTACATATCAAATGTCTAATGCCATATAGTAGGAGGGGATATTATTTGAGGTATCCATTAGGCAAAATATGAAATTGAGATGGGAAAACGGTTTTCTGACTGTTTTAGTGAGAGCAATTCATTACGCATTTGTTTATTAACACAGAATGCAGGTCTGAGTTGCATGTGTGTCATAATCATATGAAGGAACCCCTCGTGGAACCATGTCAAGGTGGACTCTCAATGGATGTAAGAAAGTACAGCATTTAATGCAACAATATTAATGAACTGTCCGCAACTGTAGGTTTAGAAAATTGTCAGATTGGACTGCGGTCAGATCGCCCATGGTCCCATGACCCTGTCGTGTGATAAGTTGACCACATTCCAAAATCCTATCCATGATACAACTGAAACCTTTGAAGCCACATGGCGAAGATACGTGAAGCCTACGTACCAGTCGAAACGTTCTGAGCACACTGAGACCTTTGACTCCTTGCAGGGGGAGCTCGATTATACTCGTGACTACGATGAAAAGATCAAAATTATTCCAATTGTTTTTAAAGAAAGAATATCCGAGAGCGGTGAGCTTCAAAGCGCATTCGATGAAGAAAATGGCGGTACATATCTAAGGAGGAATGAAAACAAAAGTAAAAAGGCATTTTAATTGCTGCCGGAAAGATGAACTTTTGAATAGCAAAATTAAAAAAAAAATGTACATACGTACGTGTACTTTGGAGATGTCTGGAATGTTAAAGAAACATTAATGTAGATGGACAGTGAACAAGTAAACACAATGGAATAGGAGGAATTTGATGAAATAATATGCAGGATTCTTTGCAAACATTGGCGGTTTACTATTGCAAAACGTCTTACCGTGTTACCGACGGACAGGATAGAGTCGAAGGTTGGGTCGATCTGGAAATGATCCAAGGAGAGGAAGAGAGTGTTCAGGAGAATGATTATTGTGATGAATAAATCCATCAGCGGATCCAGAGCGATCCACTGGCTGGCGAACTGAATTTTCAGCCAGATCTTATGGACGGACGAAGGACACATGCAGATATTACGGCAACACTTGCAGCAAAACGACGGGCAGCATTCAACTTTGGGTTGCTTTAATGGCTTCTCTCCAGCTGTGATATAAAAAGAATAAAGAAAATAACAAAAGTAAAGAGAAAAAATGTATCATGTTTTTTTACATGTCAAGTGGGGAAGGGGATGGGGGGTTGGCTATGTGAGATCTCTACTATCAGTGAGGCAGGCTTAACCCAAAAGATTGACAAAGATAAGAAAATTTACAAAACGTACAGCAGCAGGCACGTCTCAACCACGTTGTCCAATCAACTTTGTACTTTACATTTAGCTCTTCTCATGCATGATTTCCATTGGTCATGGATAAGAACAGTATACGTAATGGTTACGAAGGCATGCAGTTCAATCCATCAAGCTTTATTTTCAATCTCTTTCATGTACATAACGATTGTACTCGGCAGAGGTATTAGGAACAAATTAAAAATCTAAGGGTTTGTGTGCGTGTGTGTGTGTGGAGGGGGTTGGTGATGTATTTTTGATTAATTATGTTGCATTGTCATGTATTACCATGGTAACTTACCTGTGGCTAATTCTGTCGTGCTGTCATGGTTACTGTCGGGTGACTTTCCAGAGCTACTCGCGTTGCTGGTGTCACTGGGTTTATCTTCGTCTGCCTGTTGAGGATACTGTCATAACGCAAAAATAATGAATAATTTAATCCTGTATCAGGTTGAGCTGATTGCATGAAGTGTTGAATTTATGTACACTCGTGACCCAAAATAATTTCGTTTTCTACTTTTTTTTGTAGTTAAAATATTTATTAGCGAATGCTTTGATGGCAACGAAGATGAAATTGATGATACAGATGATGACGACGATGATGACGACAATGATACTGATGGTTTTGATGATGACGATGGTTATGATTACGAAGTGATGATAATTATTCTACTGATCATCATTGATCATTGATGATGAAAATGTTGACATGATAACGACAATAGAGATGATGATGGCGATAATGATAATAAAAATGATTATAATGACGTTGACGATGATGATGATAGTGATGATGACAATGATGATGATGATGGTGGTGATGATGGTGGTGATGATGAGGGTAGTGATGATGTTTATAACACTGATGATGACAATGCCTATTATAACGATAATAAAATGATGATAACTACAACGACGATGATGATAGTAATGGTGTGAATAGTAATGATAGCAACGGTAAAGACGACGATAATGAGGATTTGATGACAAGGAAGATGATAAGGATTATGAAGATGAAGATGATAAGGATTATAACGATGATGACAATGTTGACGACAATGATGACGATAACGATAATGGCGACCATGATGACGATCATGGCGATAATGATAGTAGCAATAATTATACCGGCAATAGTGATGATGTAGCTATTAATAAATCTATTCCTGTTAGCCAATCAAGTTCCATTTGCGTGATAGCAAGAAGGCAGTTTGAAGTCTTTTATGTAGATTTGAATGTTATCTTTACATGTTATCTTCACATGTGCGGTACAGCTCTAAGGGAAAATTAAACTTATTTTGTCTTGGCAATATCAATAAAGAAAATAACAGGTTTGGAGTGGTTGGTGGTTTAGTATAAAGCAAGATGAAAAAAAAAATGGAAGGGGGGGGGGGGGGAGTCACACTTACGTTATAAGCTGCTTGGATGATCTCTACACCGTCCTCAATCTGATTATCCAGATAGCATGGTAGAGGATGAGTAAGATGAGATGCAATTTATGAATATGTAAGAACTAAAAATGACTATGAGTTTCAGACGTGAGGAGGAGAGGTTGTAAGTAATAAATTGATTTGCGTAGTATATTCTACAGAAGTACTCTTAATTCGTAAGGTGAGGCTCGGGTCACTGTGTCACACACGCCTGAGCAAAATATGAGAAAATATATGTAAATGAAAGATGACGGTTTGAGTTAAATTAAAAAAAAAGTTTATTGAGTCATATCAGTGTGGATATTATTTCCATGGAATGAGGTTCCATTGTCTTAAATATAGTGATGTATGAAGATGGAGCTATTCTATATAGGTCTAGTAGTAAATTAAAGCCAGGATACAGTCTTGAAAGCGCTGCGAAGTGAATTATTATGGTCATGAAGTGAATACGTATATCCACCTTAAGATGAGAGTGCATTTGTAATGAGGAGACACGTAAGTGAGTTTGAATAAACATAAATTAAGTTTACTACACTAACGTTCGATATTTTTGAACTGCCGGAATTGATGGATGCCGTCGATCCGTCTGCAATCTCAGATTTACTCGAAGTCTCATTTTGACGCTGTTCTTGCTTCTCCTTCTTTCGTTTTTCTTTTCTTTTCTTCTTCTTTTCGGCTAAACTTTTTAACTTGTCCACATCCATCTCGAGGATGTTGTCTTTCTTGTTTTTCTTTTTCTGTTCTTTCTCCTGTTTTTTTTTTATTGTGGAAGATAAAATGTAACTCACAATAATGACGTAATTTATACGGTAGGTGTCTATTTATTGGTACGGTGTTTACTCTGTTGAAATACTCGCAACTATAAATTAAATTATGCTAAATCCACTATTTTGACACCGCATGTGTCAGAACTGCAAACAATTTTAAATTTCAAAAGGAAGAGAAAAAAAAAACCTCCCCTATGAATGCCTAACATGAACTTGAGACCAAGGTCCAAAACAAAAAGACATCTTCTAACATGTAAAAGTAAAGGTAATTGGCTTCACCTTTCCGTTACTCTCCATCTCTTCTGTGTAAGCCATAGCAACGACAGCCAACATGAGATTGACGAGATAAAAGGAACCCAACATTGACGTCAAGAGAAAGAAGATAACGGACAAAGGGCCTTGAGCTTTTAGAATCTGTTGAACGACGGGTGAAAGGATAAAAAAGAAAAACAAAGTAAGTCCCAAGAAGCTGTAAAGTATCCTGTTCTACACTGTGTTTCCTGATGTTAATTAGCTTGAAAGTGGAACAAGGAGAAAAAAAAAAAGAAAAGGAAAAAACTAAGCTTATAGATTAGCTGTTCACTATGACTACTACTTTTTTACAAGGTTGAGATTAACGTCATAAAACATGCACATTTGCTCATGTATATCATACCGTAAAATGTTGATAGTTTACAGTGAAAACCAACCTACCGTAATACAAACACTAGCAGTAAAAATAGTCAAAATTTTAATGATATTCTGACATTACTTTATGATGTTATTGTGATATGCAATCAGTTATTGGCTATCTTTCTCTCCCTCTTCTTACGTCACCTCACCACTTTTTTGTTAAATGCTTAAACAATAATCAAGCATATCATGTAAAACAAGGCGCCATAGTGCACTGTCAGTGAGGAGGAAAAAAGAAAGAAATTCCGGCACGGGTAGTAGCCAGTATATATTGGTGCGTTTATTTTGGAGCGAAAAAACTACAAGAACATTTTGACCCAAAATACCACCTAGATGACTGGAAATGTGGAACTTTGCTGGCCTTTTTAGGCCAAAAAAGTTATAGGTCATAAAAATATAGGAAATACTGCACTAGCAATATCATAACAAACATTACCAACAAAGGACCAAAACTATGTCTGAATTTCCGACGTGTTATAGGTATTGTGACACTTATATCGTTTTTACTTTGGCCTCAAGATGATAGCGACATGCAGAGTTTCCGACCTCCGGATTGTTCTTCGTTAACAAATATAACATCTCGCCATTGTCTTGTAACCTTTCGATTAAAAATATTTATAATCATTCACACCATAAGTCGTCCTATTGCTTAAGGAAACTTTAAATGAAGATGACTGTACCATAGTGACGAATGTAGTCGTCGGACTTTTTCGCAGAACTGGTTTCGAGTGTTCAATTGAAATTATTTTATCTGTACTCTTTACTCTACTTTACTCTATCAAATATTTAATCATGGAGGTTCATTTTATCAGTTTGTACCTTTCAGAAGATAAAAGACATTAACTTGTAAATTTGAATACGTCGTACATTTCCACATCATGTATTGCATTGTGATGAGCCATTGTACGTTGTAAATTAAAAACTTTAATTCATCTTTTCGATGTTGCACATTATTTTGTAACTTTAAGCAAAAAAAAAGAAGGTAGACACGAAGTAACAAATAAACATTAACAGAGAATAATTACCAAATTATAGACATTTTCCCAATAATCTAACGTTATCAATTGAAAGCCTGTGACCATAGCCCAGAATATGTTATCGAAATTCGTGTAGCCATCATTGGGATTTTCCCCGATATCTGGTAAGCATAGGTAACCAGCAGGACAGCCACTGTAAAGGGAGAAAAAAGTAAAAAAAAAATCTCATGAATGTTACCACTAGAAACAAAATGTGTTTAGTCGTGTCTAACACATAAATTTAAAACACCAATCACACATGCATGTTTCGTTATTTAATATTTAAAATATTTATTAATTATATAAACAATCACTGAAAATGTATTCATGTTTTGATCGCATTAATGCTATATCATGCCAATGATTAATACTGTAATAAACTCTTATGTGGACATTTTAATTTAGGATATGTGATGGAAATGTAATGATATATATATATTAATGCATAAGAAATACATAAAAAACGTTGCTTGGATTCCCGGAAATGATTTTTGCTGACTGTAATCATGAAAGTGGAATATGAGGAAGTCTTGTTAAACCCTTGGAGTCATTTTGTTTTTGCTTCAGACGGGTTGCATGATATAAATAGACATTATTGCTTCCTTAAATATTCATTGGAATACAACCTAAGAATATACAAAACAAACACATGGTTGTATCGACTTTGATATATGCTGTAATAAGGGAAAGAATAGGCTTACCTCCATTCTTGGCTATTGTAGCAAGAGATAAAGGAGATAGAAGAAAAAAAAAACAATTGAATCAAAGCATAACAAAACGTAACAATAGGGTTACACAGTATCTAAATGCGATGTCACTTTACAATATGTAATCGAAGTGGGCTGAGTCCTGAAGAGAACGACTCCCAACCGTTTTTCCATACACTTGCATGTCGGGCTGTATGATGGGGAGGGGAAAGGAGGGGGAGGGAATAATTCACGTCCACCCCATCATCAGAGCAAAGGAAGAATACAAAGACTGCGTGAAATGTATACTCGTGGTAAGGTCTGATCACAATTTCTAGGCATCTTTGTTCCATTTCAGATGGGAATGTTACAAGTTGATGAATCCAGTTAGAAGTTTGATGATGTTGAAACAAGCATCACTGTTAAATTTTATAACGGTGTGCTGTCAAAATAACTTCTGGTCATTGGTCACTGGTCATTCTGGTCATAACTTCATTGGTCCAAATATGCTAACTAATTTATCAATGTTATAAGAGGCCAGTTTCCTTGCACAGTGGTTTAAGTGCCGGTGTAAGACTCATTTTAATTTTTTATGTTTTCATTTTCACTTAATCGTCCAGTTCCATTGTGTGTTCATATAAGTGCCAGTCGTTGAAATATCTCAATCTGATTCAGGTCTTTGAATACTGGATTACAGCAATTTAAAAATCCATCATCCCATTATCCATCATCCCATTGTCCAATTCATATAAACAGCATTTAGTGAAAGGAGCATCATTGTTCATTTTGTTCGTCGTTTAACTTACCCGAAAATGGAAACATTGCTACACACTACCCATTCCTCATCTCGAGCCAGCCAATTAGCTATGTAAGAAAGAATAGAAAATTACGTTTAGTAACATGCAAGTTGAAGTTTCATCAATAATGAAAAAAAATTGTTGTTAAACTCTCTTCATTAGGCAACGTCTCATCGACGTTTGTTTGTGAGTAGAATGACGCAAAAAATGTCTTTTTTCTCGGTGGTAGAAAAAACGATTAAAATAATAAAAAAAAGAAAAGATTTTCGAGTGAGTATCTTTGGAATCAATTGTCTTAAATTAAGATTGTCTATTTTTTTTTTTAACCAGGTCTGCATGTTAAAGTGATACTAAATCCACTACACTACGTTTTTAGAATTTGTTAAGACACACTTACACGAATTTTGGACGAATTCATGCCAGTATTCGTCGGTGACGTTGTTATTCAGTACGTCGAGATCGACCACGCACTTCTGTAGTAACGTTCCCATGAACAGCTGTAAGGCCAACAGAGAGAAGATCAGGAGGACGAACACGGTCAAGAGGATCACCTCGCCCAACATCTTCATCGACCCTCCGAGAGCATTGATGATAGACTTTAAACCTACAAGGAAAAATAAGTGAATAAAAATACTAAATAAATAAGTTAATAAATAAAAGAATTAAAAAACAAAGTAAACATATGAGACATTGCTTATTACTCACAGAAAATGTAAGTTAAGTTTAATTTATATTAATTCATGTTTGATCATATTAAATTTGATGAAGTGCCTGCCACATGACGATGATGTGTTGATGTAATAAGCGAGTGAAGAGGGTCCTGAAGAGGTTTCTAAGTTGTTCCTTCCTGTCCTTATGCCCCCCTTCATATTTTGTTTCAGAAGGGGCTCGAGGGCAGTTAAATTGGTGCAAAGTTTTGAAAAAGTTTTCTTCAAACTGCTACTTTTTCATTTGAGGAAACCTGATCTAAACCAATTTAAGGTTAATCAACGCTGGACCGTGAATCACGTAAAAGATACACGAAGATACACGAATTACAACATGTCAGCAATGTTCTTAACCGAGACACAAATTACGCTCTCATGTCCAACGGCATACCACCATTGTTTTGTGTTAAGACAGCAGACGACAAAACACTGTCGTCTTCAAAAGTTTTCATTGTATTCATCGTCAAGTGATAGAATATTCTATGATTGACCGTGCACTATCTTTGGAATAATGGGCGGTCACCTATAACTGCTATGGGGCAGTGGGAGACTCTTACCAAGTATGAACGAGCATCAGTTAATCGATAACCCTTGACATGGGTGCACTGAAGCAGAAATTGAAATATGTTATTTTGTTAAAAATAAAAAAAAAATGATGTCATTGGCCTCTTTGATCACTTACCGGGAACTATCGATATCGTTTTTAGAGCGCGAAGAACTCTAAAAGAGCGGAGTACTGCAAAGTTACCAGACTGCACTTGAGCTATTTGTAGACCAAATGTTACAAAACTGAAAGAAATAATAACAACATATAAAGTAAATCAAATAAATATCAACATGTGGAAATATTTGCTCCTATTTCTTAGATAGACAGCATTTTTGTTTTCATGTTATACTTTGAGGTTGTCCTACAGTTCTGTAAAGGCAAAGATGTGTTTCATTGAGGCAGTGATTGGTATCTGGTGTGCACAGTAATATAGCCTAACGTTATTCTGTGAAATGGTTTTGAGGGATGATGAAGGGGTGGGGTGGGTTAGTTAGGGGAAGGAAAGGGGTGGAATAGGAGTGGGGAGGGATGGGTGAGTTGAATTGTATCAATTGACTGTTCCAGACTTGCAGTTTCCTGACACTACCGGGCACGATGTGTATCCTTACGACTCATTGTGGTGTCATCGTCCCCACCTTAACACTTACTGTCAGAACCGTGCAACTTCTAAATACTGGTTCAGTGACATTGCGCCATTATATCTATTGTATGAGAAAAACGAGGTTTCTAATACACAGCTGGGAAAACATGGGCCAACAATTCGTTTAAGATTTAACTTTATTTCAGCTATTCATGATAAAATTAACTGAATCATTAACCTTATTTAAATTAATTGCATCTAACTCTTGATAACAAGGACAAATTATAAGTCAGTGTTAGGTTTTATAATTTCAAATCAACGGCACTGCACTATTTTGTTTTTGTTGTCATACTGGATTAGTCAGCAAGCAACTGAACAAGAATAACATAACAAAGTAAAAAACACCAAAAGTCAAGTAATCAGAACATAATTCCGAAAATGGCTGTTATGTCTTGTGTACTCACGCTAATATGATGACGGCGAAGTCCAGCCAATTCCACGGATCTCTCAAATATGTAAATTTTGCAAGTAAAAATCCCCTGGAGAGTATTTTCACAGCCATCTCTGTTACGTATATTACAGTAAAAACAATCCTAAAAGATAAAGGAAATAGAAAACGAATAGTAAAACTGTGCAAATGTGACAACAGCAACGATGAACAAACAGAGAGGAGAAACAAAAAAAAGGTATTAATTTCAGTTTTAGACATAACTTCTAAAAAGACGATGCTATGACCTTAGGCAAGCATATAAATATTAAAACTTAACTACACTGACGGTTAATATTAAACGGATTATAAGTTTTAGGAACTCTTTATCACTCAATAGATGTAGTCGCAAGTATTTCGTTTCTCGTGTTAACAAACACCGCCCTCTCCACACACGCACAAGCAAGTAATGGAACCAATTTGATGAAACATCTATTCTCTTTAATATTGTCTGATGAGGAGCAGTCAACAATGAACGGCATTTCTTCAAAAATTTGATGTTGGCCTAACAGTTTAAGACAATATTGAAATAATTTAGGAATGAAATGTGAGATGTTCTGTAATATTTCTACATATTTTTAATATGATTTTGAGTTCAATAACTCACTAATAATGTTATAAGGGAAGAGTAAAATTGGATTGCAGAAAAAAAAGGAAAACTTACTCTGCTATATCGAGATGAAGTCGCCTGAAATTGTAAACAAACGATAGAGACCAATGTTTGACTAAATAGTAATGTAGTAGTAAATTATTCGTTTTCTTGTACACATAGTGGTTTTGATACTAATTACTTATAACAATACAGAATTGATAAACCATCCTTTGGAATGTGCATGCAACTCCTCTGACCGATTCAGCTCGAACATCATTTTTTTCCTTCAAATATAAACCCCACTAGGAAGAAGTATAGCCTCATAATATCTCAAATTACTTATGTTACATATATTTCCCCTTGTTAGGCCCTATGTACACTGTCAACATTTTAGAATACATGTTGCCGACACATCCGGACACAACAATTTTGTCCTTGTATACATAGACACCCGTCGCGGACACGAGTTGCGACACACTGGGCAACATGTGTCCGCGACATGTCAACAAATGGGCTGGAAAGTAGGATTTTGGAAGATAGATGGAAGGTTCACCATGGTGAAGATGTGCTTTGAGATCAGCTGCAACAATACTGGCAGTTGTTGCAGAGAGGAGGCAGAAATTATGAAACGCACAACAAAAGAGGCTAGTGGGCAGAGCACGGGATCATCCTATAACTGTCTCTTGAAGAAGCTCATGTTGGGATAGACCCTCCTATGTTAATGTAATGGACGTGAAGGAACCTCCTTGGACACATTAATTGAACTCATTCTCTAAATTAGTTGTTTTGAGTAAAAATAAAAACAGTGTTATCTTCAAAAGATTGGCTGCATGATGAAAGCCAAGCCCCTGTTTTCCCTGTTTTTAATCGTGTTCTGTGTAGCTTCGTTGAGTTATACGGGACTACAGGTGGTTGGTCAGCCGACTAAAATAGGATGTCTGTTTGGTTAGACCCGAGGACACATGTTACCGGAAAACAGATTGTGAATTATTGGCAACATGTGTCGATACATGTCGGGATGCATGTTGACAACTTTTCTTCGCTCTGCACACAACATTTTCAACATTTTCGGAAACAAGGTGTTGCGGCAACATGTGTCGACACATGTGTCCTGAAATGTTAAAACTTTACACAGACCTTTAGTCACTTTTCAAGAAAGAAAATCTGCACTTTCCCCATGTGAACAATGACGGCTAAACAATGTGACACAAAATCACGCAACTCACAAGTGGTGGTGGCAGTCTTTCAGTAAAATATCTCTCGCAAGTCAGCATGTCGCAAAAAATTAGCTCGTTACTCTTCTTTCCAGAATATTTTGTAGCCAGATATAGGAGCATTGGGGGTGAGGTGTAAAATCGACAAAAATGTGGAACATCAGAAACCAGATTTACTTTAACTAACCCCTAGTGACTGGTTGATGATATACTTACGAAGGAGAAGGAAGTGTCGGCGGTGTTTCCACCCGGGGATCAATATCCAGCCAGTATGTGGTAACTGGTTGATCAAGCGCCATAAAAACGCAGTTGACTAAAATTGTCGCAATGACCAACAAATCGAAAGCTGTGATAAACGGTTAAGGATTAAATCATAACAAAACGAAATTATAACATATTCTGCCTTGCAAAAGAGTTCTATAGGAAAGGGAAAAATGACAAGAAAAGGTGAAGATTAAAAAAAACTAGAAAGCCAAAAGGCTTAGTGATTCCTTGCCTCATGATATATATTGTAACAAACAGGAATCGCCCACATGACAAGCATGAGATCCCACACAGTTATCCTACTTGAGATACCATCTTAGTAAGGTCAAAACCTTTTGAAATCTCTTGACCCAAAATGACCTTTCACCTCCACTTAAAACAATAGGGATCACCTTCCCTATATGGCCATCAACATGCTAAATATGAACAATTCACAAACTAAGTATAAGATCCCTCTTATTTATCACCCTTAAAATATCATGCATACAAGGTTTTGACCTTTTGTCACCCCAAATAACCTTTGACCTACACAAACATGAGAAAACTCCCAAACGGATATGATGCTGCAGGGGAACAAATTATATTTTGTCGTGTCTAATAACTTGATAAAAAGGTAAACATGTTTATTTAATCAAAATTATAGCACTTTATTTTGTAGAGTTACAGCTATTGGTGGCAGCTTTTTCATATTTGATTTTTTGGCATGATGCCCTTCCCAATGGCTATGAGGTCCTTGAAAATTAGCAAAAACTGATATTCCTATTAAACAAGAATCTAGCATGACTGGCAATTTTGCCTTTAGTCTACCTAAAGACACAACATACAGTACAAGTTTCCCTGGTTTGATACACAGTAGTCATTTGTTTAAAGCTTACATGAACTACTGTAAAGTGAAATAGGGCGTTTAGAATACACCATCATGGCATACAAAGAAATTCGCCTTAACCATTGTTAAACCATTCAGTCTCATCAATAAATATCTGTCAAAGCTTCATCTCCTCAAAACATTATGCATGTGATGAGTAACGGATGCATCATTTGACTTTTAAAAAGTTTGGGTGAACAAATTATTGTTGAGCAACAAATAGCTAAATTTCTGATATGTGAGAATCTTATTCCTTGAAAATAAGGCTACTGTAATTCGTTATTTTGAATAATCTATCATTCTATGTCCACAAATAATGGTTTTAAAAATATGGTTGTTTTCTGTAAAACAAACGCCCTATTTCCCTTTAAGGGCTAAACAGAGACACTGTTTATACAGTAAATGGTTAAGTCCATTGAGCACCTGGCTCAACAGACTGTATGATTTATTCTGGACATTGTGGTTTCTACTGGCAGTCAACTGTGATAAATTATGTCAGATAACAGTGACCAATTTGAACAGAGGGGGGTCAGTTACAATTTGATTCATTCAATTAAGCAATCACAGTTCATGCACGCTCAAGGGTATTTGATCCAAATGATCAGTAATTTAGTTCTTTTTATAAAGCTAATAACCCGTGGTACATTTAATCAATTCCAATTTACAATTCATGCATGCTCACATGTCCTTTTGAGGATAGTGGCAGGTTTGCCAAATAATAATCTTTGATACTAAATTTAATGTTGTCTTCATCTTTTCTTTATGGGTATCGAAGAGACTATGTTGGTATGTCCTAAAAGAAGTTCTCAAATCAACAAGAGGATTCTACATTACAAGTATAAAATTCACTAGAAGGACCGTTCTTTAAATATTGTAGATTCAAGTTTTTCACATTTTGACCTCCCATGACCCCAAATGACCTTTCACCTCTGCCAAAAAAAAATAAGGATCATCTACTCGATATGGGCAATCCACACGCTAACTATGAGATCTCTCACATTTACCGTTCTGGAGATATCGTGTTTACAAGCAATTTTCAAGATATTTACCTTTTGACCTCTGGTAACCCTTGTACTCAATAAGATACACCTACCCACTTCATATGACATCTGCTCAAGCTTCTCTTCTTGAGATATCGTGTTTACATGGTTTTCACAATTTGACCCCTGTTGACCCCAAATGACCTTTGACCTCCACTGAAAACAATAGGGTACCTTTACTCAACATGGTGCAACTACATACTAAACATGAGATTTCTACAAGCTTCCTTTCTTGAGATATCGTGTTTACAAGGTTTTCACAATTTGACCCCTGTTGACCCCAAGTGACCTTTGACCTCCACCAAAAACAATAGGGATCATCTACTCAATAGGGGCAACCTTCATGCCAAGTATGAGATCACTCAGAGTTACTCTTCTGGAGATATCGTGTTTACAAGCAATTTTCAAGGTATTTACCTTTTGACCTCTAGTGACCCCAAATGACCTTTGACATCCATCAAAAACAATAGGGATCATCTACTCAATATGGGCAATCTACATGCCAAGTATGAGATCACTCAGAGTTACGCTTCTTGAGATATCGTGTTTACAAGCAGGCGTCACACACGCACATACATACATACACACACACACACTTCATCACCATCGCATAGATTCCTCTGCCTTAGGCAAGGAATCAAAAATGAAAGACCAGTTCGAGATCTTTTTTAGATTTCACGGGGTGATAATTTCGCTCTTTAACGGTTGCTTACAGTGATCACACTTTCAAACTGAGAGACTGACCCAAATCATGAAATGACTTCACAAGTAGATAAAGTTTATATATATATTCGTATATACAGTTATTCCTCACATGCAAAATTTCCATACGTTCTTACATCATAACGAAGCATTCTCATTTGAAAAAAGTGACCACCTCAAGCACTTTTAAACGGTGAGCTTCCACTCTTTTTGTTATTTTCCTGTCATTTTCATCATTTCACATCAATTCAAAGCGTCATGTCGTGTAACAGAGTACGTTCAAAACAGTTTGGAAGACGAAGAATACAGTGCTTTCAATTTGTCCACTAATATCACTCATAATCATAAATATCTCTGTATTTAAGATTTACAAAACAATTAATGAATATTCATTGTAACATTCAGTGTAACATTAATGTACTTTACTGTGTTACTCTTGTCATTGGCGTTCGTTTTGATTGGTCCATGATGCAATCATCTTTTTGTTGAAATTTGTCAACGATGCAAACGAATTTTGCTAGGATTTTGCTTTAGTTAGAGGATATTCGATCTTCACTCATGAATGATTTTTTTCTTAACTTCTTACATCAGTCGGTACTGCATAAAATTCTAAGCTTTCGACTTCAAATGGGGACTAAGTAATGGCAATAGGGCGACCTCAACATGCACCTCCACCCCCTCTACACGATAACCTAACTAAATGGTGGATTTTCAGAACCAGATTTTTATTGGACAAATCTGGTGATCCTTGGAAGGAAAATGTTATATCTTCATTCGACTCTAATAAAAGAGAAACATAACGAAAATAATGTGAACGGTTTTATTATTTGAAGAGGATATTGGTGCGATAGTACCCGCAGAGTAAACCGACGGACGGGATGTAAAGGTGAAAAGAGAAACATGGACTTTGAGTTGGAAAAACGGAGAATGTTGGTGCTGCCGAACCTCTCCGCTACAACAATGAACGTCTGAAAGAAAAAAAAAAACAAAGAAAGAAAAGAACAACTTTAAATAGACAACTTTCGATCGTGTAACAGTCTTTAACACATTTTTGCTTCATTAAGAAGGATCTGAACCAACCATTGTGTAAATCAAAGAAAATATGAAGTCATAATTCAAGGGTAGATGAAATTATGTAGTCTTCAGCAACACTACTACTACTACGACTACTACTACTACTACTGCTACTACTACTGCTACTACTACTACGACTACTACTACTACTACTGCTACTACTACTACTGCTAATACTACTACTACGACTACTACTACTACTACTGCTAATACTACTACTACGACTACTACTACGACTACTACTACTTACAATCTCAATTGTGCAAACCACAGTGAACCTACATGTTTAGTTTTCATTGCAATACAATGACACGTTTATCGGCTATTGCTCTAGAAAACTTAGTTGATACACTGCCAAACAATATACGTGGAAAATGTATGCAGATGAGTGACTGACGCTGAACACGTACATGAGTGGACTACCCCATGATCTATATTTTATTCTAATATAACTGTATACAGTTACAAGATGAAACCTGTTGTTTTTCTATCTATACAACTTATCCTCGCACTTTTTTCTTTGGTATTTTTCATCTTTTTTTCTGTCTGAAAAGACCTTTCCTGCATGACAAAGTACGATTTGACGAGCAGATTTTCTGTCAGGGTTAGGCTTTGTAATCTCGAGAAGGGCATTATAACCTGTATATGGTAAAATGTTAGGATTGGCAGATCCATACGATATCTCGTGTTAGGATACCGTCTGATATTATGAAGTACTTGCTTGCGTCACTACAGTTACATGAACAACTCTCTGCCTCCACGGAAAACTTCAGTGACTCTTACCAAAGAAAGTTACTTTTCATACAAAATGAAGCATATATAACCTTCTGTATGTATTCAAGGGGGGGGGGGGGGTTGACAAGTTTAGCCCTATAGCTAAGATGACTGAGTCTGCGCACATCGTTGCAAAGGGAAACGATTACGCATGCAAGGCTTTCGTTTGCATATCCTACAGTACTGTACACGTTATCCTGCAGTTCAGTGTCTTTTTGAAGGTCCGAGTTGATACTGCCATGATGTAAGTGTACCTGTTTTCCACTGTAACCTCCATTTGAAAGAATGGAAACATTAATAAATAATGTCCTCTGTGTGCCTCAAGGGGGATCTGACTATTCTTCCCGTAGCTATTGATTTTGACTCTATTATCATGCAAATTAATTTTACTATTGGGGGTTGCCTTTGGTCATACTGTGTACTTCCTTTTCCAGCAAGTTTTCGGTTAGTTAAAGGGAAGTTTTCCATCTGAAGTAATCATACAAAAAATAAAGTAATGTTGAATAACTCCCTAGGCAAGTTTTATGTTTCATCAATGACTTGATGTACGGGGGAAGTTGAGATTTTTAACGACAGGATCACACCATTTTGAAAAGAGGGCAATGACGTCATATGAGCCCTTTTAACCTCTCCCCTACAAAAAAATCAATAAATGGTCTCTTTGTAATCGATTACGAATCGTCTCCTGACAAGGGCGGGTTGTTGGATTATAACCTTACAAACGTATGTACAGTACGCAGTGTGGATCTGTATGTAAGCTTCTACCCTAATACAATGATTGCATGGAGCATAAAGTAGCCATGTGTAGTGGAAAAGATCACAACGGACGGTGTTCCCTAAAGATAAATAGAATACTTCCACATAAATACTTGTCTATCCAATACTTGTTTTGTTGTAAAACAACACACTTTCAGTCTGTACTTTCGATATTTACTTCACACGTCTTTCAAAGTATTTGGAAAAACTAATCTTTTAAAAGTCTTCCTTATATTTCCCCACAATTTTTATGAGCCACATATGTTTCCCAAATGCAGACATGACAGAAAGTTTCCTTCACGGAGGAAGTAATTGTGTGTGTGTGTATATGTGGGGAGGCTGAAGGGGGGGGGGGGGGGAGATGTCCCTAAGCTTGTACAATGACACAGACGTCAGTTTTGGACCTTGAAGTACTGTCTGCCCCTCAAAAAATCTCTTTGAAAACATACACTTGTATTATCTATCATGCTTTTATGATAGTCCAGATACCATGGGGGGGGGGGGGGGGGGGAGTTTATTCACTACTTTGTTGTGTTAAGTACGGGTGCTCTATCTCTTTGTCGGTTTTCTTTTGTATTTGAATAAATAACTTTGTTGTTGTAGAATTGTTTTTATAACTCACACACTCACTCTTCACATGGTCATACATATGTAATCTTGCGAGATTCTGTTATTCATTTATAAATGGGAATATTGTACGTAGCACGTAGTCAAATTAATCCCGTGACACTAACAATGAATCCTAAAGTAATTAAGATGAAGATTTTATGATTATTGAACTTTACGTTATGATTATTAATGATAAATCACAATCAGCTTTCCTCGGGTAAGCCATTCACTAGTGCATTTATGTTCAAGGTTGATTTTTCCCTTTGGTAACATGTGGTAGTGAAATATATATTGTATCCCAGCTTTGGTTTTGTGTCAAACTTTTGTATCGCAGTCAGTGCCCTAGAAGATACATAATACAGGGTTATGCCTTCTTCACACCGCATCGTTTCCTAACCGTGACACTGTACGTCTCCTATAATCACGATCATGTTGTGCCATACAAGAATGTTTTTTTTAAAGAGACGATTTGGATACAGAATAAGAAGTTGGTTAAACTTAGGCGGAAGTGTTTTTTATTTCCGTAAGTGCCACTCTCCTTGAAAAAATATCCCTCTTGAAATCCATTAAATGCGATTTACTGTGAGAACGATTTAAAGGTACGGTACATCAGTTATGTTTCGTTAAGGTTAAGAGCAACAACAAGAAGAACGTTGTGAGTGCAACAGTGTTTACAACTCAACCGAAATCAAAAAGGAAAAGTGACAAAACTTGAACTATTCAGAAGAACGATAAGGAATAACGAAACCAACAACAAAAGACAAACAAAAACTTAGCGTAAATTTGTCGCCTCTTCTCGTCTAGAACATCTAACAAAAATACATCTATAGCCACACGGCTTTCTTATCTACAGTAGTTTTTTAAGTAAAAAAAAATGTTTATTCATATGAAGTCATAGCAAAAAAAAAAATGCAATGAACGATACAAGCAAACCAAATTCATAGAAGTTCTGCATATGCAATAGGCTATACAAAGAAGCATGCGGTGCACGTAATCACTGATGTGAAATATCTGCATCTAATATTTTAATTAAACTACAAATCGAAGCTGCATGCAAACGATGTCTTCTTTTTGAGCGGCCGTATCCGATTTTCATAACTAATATTTTTTTCTTTTACTTTAACTGTTCTTATATCCTTCACTTTTTCTTGACTACAGTACAGTTTCATCAAATGTTTTTCTTTGCAGTGACTGAATACGCGGACGATTCCTGTAGCAATTTCTACGGAGCTTGTTTATCGTTTTTTCAGACCGTCTGAGAGCAATTATAAATCAAAGACTTATAGTTACTGCATGGAATGCAACAAGAATTATAACAGAAGACAAATTCTACATCACGAAATGCGTTACTCTATACTAGGCACCGCGACATCAGTACATACAAATCGTTAAAGAATAAATTAGTGAACGAGATATGGACAAGTAAACCATTTATCACAGCGAATATTTTGAAATAAATAGTTTGGGGGAAAAACAGTAAAATTTTATAATTAGGGGTAAAATGTTTACATTTGTTCAATGGCAATTAAAAATATGTATACATATTTATAAGAAAACTAATCGCGCAGGTAAATGTAAGCTTACTGCAAAATTATCAAAATGTAAACATTTGCAGCGCTGTATTAAAATTTGTCGGTAAGTCATTCGTCAATTTGGTAGCCTATGTTTCTTTTCTTTACCTTGCTATTCTTTCGAACATTTACTGATTTTATTTTTATAATCAAAATAAGGAATAACATGTAGCATACTCTCTTATTTGCTTTTTTTATTTTCATATGATAAACATCGGTTTGCATACAGTAATGACATGTAGGCTCTTCTTTGTGATATGATAGGAGAATCACGTGACTAATCGCTTTACATACTGAACTATATCATAAACGACTAAAATATGCACACACACAAAAAAAAAAAAACTGCGACGTTATGTAACCTCTAAACTTGTGGAATATGTTATATATACTGTAGCTGAATGAGAATGTGTATGCCTACTGTATATATGGGGTGGATCTAACTACAATAAACCACAAGTGAAGTCTCCTTACAAAAAAAATATGAGATTGTCACTGAAAGTCTGAAAAGTTTTCATACTACTAAGAAAAACACAAACTCTTGATGAGGATTGACCCCCCTCCTCCATCCCGAATCTCAAAGATCTTTCGGTAGGCGGTTCCCCCCGCTCCGGTCAACTTTCAAGGACAAGAACAACTTTCAAAGATGGACCTGCACCTTAATCACTCTTCATATAGTATCCCTGTAATTGTGCGGCAGGTAGACAATCCCGCCCCCACTGTTACTCCCCCGAACCCCTCATGGGACGTTGCCGATACGTAGTACAACGAATGGTCTGAAATCTTCAGTACTGTATACAGTAATTAATTTAAACACACAGAGAGATATAATGAGAATGGTATACTTACACGTTCCGTCTTACGGGCCCTGTCGATCTCGTCGACGGGTTTACCCAAGAGATGTTTGGGGAACGGACCGAGACTATCCGGGATAGGTTGGCCCTGGGCCGTGGCCTGATCGTAGACCAGGGCCCCGGATTCCTCTTCTTCGAGATCCTCGAGATTCGAGAAAAAGCTGATCTTGCTGAGTGTTCGGCCATCCTTTAGCTGCTGTTGTCTTTTCTTGTTATTGAAGTATTTATTTTCGGCGGCGTCTAACGTCTCTTTAGTGACCGGTACGTAATTCGGGTTCTGAAAATTGGGATCTTTCTCGATGAAGGCTTGCATCGTGAAAGATAACAAGATTTAAATCACAAAGAAAAAACTTTTTTCACTTTTTCTTGCGATGAAAATGGTTCTTTTCGACGAACGCGAAACGAGTCATGATGAACGTTCACCACTGTGTATGAACGACATATTTACAGTGCGTTCTACACGAAATACTGTACAGTAGTTAGAAGAAAGAAAAAAAAAAACCTTGATGAAAAATCTTGACTGACGAGATAATGATAATTATCTTTGTTTTAAAATGGAAATCGAAAACCCGATCGCAAAGATAAACTGTAAACTTGCAGTATATGTATAGGCCAGGCCCTACGAACGAATAGAGGTAGGCATGGCTGTATCCATCTTGAATATCGATTTTACCAACAGAGTTATTCCGTCACAGAGTTCTCACGAAGACTTCAACAAAAAAAGAGTCACAAAAGGCTTTAAAAATGACGGCAAAAGTTATCCTATGTTGAATTCCAATAGTAACTTCATGCAATCACAGTTTTTTTCCAGTCGTAAGTTTCAAATTTATACAATAAAATGTTGATAATCCCAGATATATCCTTTGGCGTGTGTGCACAATATTGGTATGTGTGTGAGCGGACGATTGATCTAAGCCATGGACCAACCGAACAGAAGCCCTTTCGATCTATTGTTTACTTGATGGGATTATTCCAATGGAGGGGGTCGGTTTGGGCCTACGGTGATCATTGTCGCTAAGGTGACCGCTCTTTGTCCTCTCTGATTGTTGAGAGTTTTGGCAAAGATGAACAAGGGGGCTTCTCGAGTGGTCGGTCTGTTTTACAATGCGGTGTTAGTCAGCAAGCTCGGTAGAATCGCAGGCATTGATGGTGCACTGCAATATGGCTGGACTCCTGAAAGCTAAGGTGATCGTTCAGCAGGATGGCGAAAGAAAGCCTTCCACTTAACAACAATCATGACCCCCCCAAAACAAATCAGGAATGCGGATTAATTCCAGTCTATATTTTTCATTGCTGTGTGGAAGATCAACGTGGAGACTATTTTGACCTTTCAGGGAAAAAAATATAAAGATGAAGCTATCACATCGTACAATCAAAATTATTGCTAGTAAATTACAAAACACCGTGCATCATCATTTTTTATTTTGATTCAATAACGACAAGTGTACACCGCCGTTCTTATCTGTTTTGTGAACTAAATTGAAAGACACAAATTTGAGTCCCCCGTTTTATATGCCATATTTACTCACTGACACCCTCGCTTTCCTTCTATAGGCCTAGTGTCAATCTATGTATCTACAGCAGTTGGTCTTGGCTGAGATAGGCTTTTATTAAATTGTTGCGAGGGCAATTTTCATCGGTCCAAGTCTTCTGTTTAAATCTCGAATATACTCTTCATCTCAAATGAAGTTTTGTTCCCCAGGATGACACAGTCAACCAATCCAGAATTTGGTATCCCGGGTCATGTAGGGCCTAATTTTCTAAGCGCTTGCCCAGACGGGACAGGGGGCTTTAAATCCTTGTCAAAGTTTGGGAGTTCTCTTTCGTTTTCTTTCGGGCACGTAACCTCGATTCTTCGATGCGTGTATGTAATGTTCCAATCATACACCAGCGAGCTGCTACTTCTGCCCATGCATTACGTGATAAAAAACAAAAAATCAGCATATGCTCGGAGTACTGATATCTGCTGATAGTCCTCTCTGTTTCCTTCAAATAGTTTCCTGCTCCTTACGAAGGAGATACTTACGAAGGATCTGTCTAACACTACACCGTGCCTGTTTTCACTTTGAATATTGATGCTGGTTCATCTTCAAGTATCCGCGCACAGTAACTAGCAAAACATCTACCATTGACATTCATGGAGAGAAACAATTGTTATAAGTTTCCTTTCCTATTCTTTGAAACAATTGCATGCGCTACCATGTACTGACGTCATCAAGATAACTTAGTGTACGTCGATGTATTACTTTTCCGTCTTTTCTACAAAGGCAGATTGGTCAGTTTCATGGTTATTGATTAGTATGGATTTGAAGTTTATATACCTATTCACAAGTACCGTCGAAAGAACAATGGAGGCAAAATAATGAAATTCAAAGTTAATAAAAACGGTTTCAAAAGACATATGGAGGTAAAAGAAATACTGCTCTGGTCTATTAAGATTTTGAAGAAGAAAGTGTATAATTTGAAGGTCAAAGACTCGACGTGGACGTCAACCAGTGTCTTACCTCAAGGAGGGGTTTTCTTAGGTTATATTTAGTATTCTAATTTCCTGTTGATTCCTTCCTTCTTTTATTGTTCCTCCCTGGCATGTAAACGAAAGGGAAAAAAAAAATGAAACTTCGAAAGTCTCTCCAAAGTAACACGAGGTTTGAGACACGACAATAATCACGTTTCTCAACAAAAAAAAAAAATAGTAACAATAAACAAAAATAAAGAAGGTCCATAGAAACAGACAAAATTTGGTCAACACCAGCTTACCTATTCATGACATGACCCGAAACTGAAAAAGCCAAATACGTAGACAGGCCCAAATGGTATCCTAACTGTTTGAATATAATTTTATTTGCAGACGATATAGACCTACTATCAATTTTTCTTTTTCTCTTTTGACAACCGATGATTTTTATATTTACCTTGCAGAACGACAAAGATTTGTGGTTATAGCTACTGTGCCTGGCAACCCAGACGACTCTGCGACAGAGTAGCATAGAAAATACCGGTGTGGGAGAATGGGAGTTGTAGCAGATCATAGCCATTGAGCTACCAGTATGAGAAAGGGCGGAGAATGGGGTTGGGGTATCAGTGGGGCATAGCAGTGATATTGTATCCAGTTCCCCCCAAATGGAAATTTCATCTCTAGAGAGGAGAGGCAAACCAATGCCGTCTGTACATAATCCACGCGCTTGCTCCTTGTGAGAGTCAGTGTACATACCTTTAACTTTTTTTTAATTTTGTGCCAATCGGTGGATCACCCATTCCATCAAAATGATTCTATATAAGGCATCTTTGACCTAAAGGTCAAAGTTAGTGAAGAAAACCTAACGTAAAGAAGGATCGTCCTCTGTACGAAGAAGGTACCACACTTTTTAACCACGCATAAATATAGTGGATCCCGCATTCATCTTGCATGCTTTTATAATTCCTATACTTGTCGTGAAGCATGGTTTCACATCTTCTTTTTTTTCCTCTAAAGTTTCATACATAGAGACTTAGAGAGATTTCAAGACCGTGAAATGGATCGCTGAGTGAAAGCTGTCAAAAAGAAGAAGTTCGAAAAATGAAATCGGTCTCGTCTTCATACATAATTTCTTTTTCTCTGTTAAAAAAGTTCATGTTGAAGTGAACTGTCAAACACACCAGAAAGTAATTTCAGGGAGCTTTCAAAATAGAGAGACAGACGAAATTTACATGGAGGGACTGAAAAATGTAGAGACTGATCTCTCAGACCTTTTGCACGATGATGAAAGCAGGGGCGGATCCAGGATTTGGAGAAGGGAGGGGTGGGGCGGGAGTGTACACGTAAGGGGGGGGGGTGTACACGTACGGTCGACTAGCGAGCGCAGGAGGCATGAAGCCACTTTAGGCGATCAAGGGGACCTCCCCTAAGAAAATCTGAATTCTAGATGCGCTTTGATACGATTTTCATGCACATGTGCATCGGATGATTTGAAATTGAAAGTGGGGGGGGGGGGGGCATCAGTTGGCCTATTTCGTTTTTCTTAAAAGTGGGGTAAGCCATGACGTAAGTTGGTGGAACGAAAAAGAATATGGGGGAGGGTGAATATTGGCATTACTATTTTAGCTGAGCCTGCGCCACAATCAATTGGCGCGGAGGGTACAAAAAATTATGGGCTTTGCAAACCCCCCAGATGGCCGGAAACGGCACTTACCGTGTGTTCTAAGATGCATGTAGCTAGTTTTGAAATAGAGATCTCATGCCAGCAATTTCTCAATTATGAGGAAATTCCATCTATGAAAAAATATATCAGATGGCTTGAGATAATATAAACATAACAAAAAAAAAAGTCATATCATTGAATTATGCATCCTCTTTTATGTTTAGAGCACTTGGCAAACGTTGCAGCTGAACTTACTCCCACCCCCGTCTGAAAGCAGTGTTGGAAAACCTTACTCAATTTTCCTCGAAAGACAATTGGAAAATGTTCCGGTTTCCTTATGTAGCCTTTGCGTACCCTACAACGAGCATGGCGAACTTGCGTGTGAGCAAGTCTTCTTGGTGTCCGGGGTCCTTCTTAGGACTTCCTCTAGATAAACTTGCGTAGCGTACCGAAAAAAAAAATGACAGAAATAACTCGCAGATTGCAGGAAATAACACTTCTCGGTCTCTCTGGCCCTGTTAATTTCTGCTTAATTTGTTTATATCTTAAAACATAAGTTAGAAAATCACCACTTCCACTAAAAATAATGTGAAGTGCTATTATATTTTCTATTTCAGGTTACAAAAAGTGAGGGACAAATGTGTTAGTGTCCCCTCCCCTCAGAGAAGTGAAGGGGACATGTCCACCGTCCCCTCCAACTTCGACGTCCATGTCCCTGCATCTGGGAAGTATATTGTCCATATCTCTTTGCTGATTTTGGTAAAAAATCGTTGGTCATCGAAAAAAAAGGTTGAGGGGCGTGCGTCGGGTGTGTCCCCCCTCTGGATCCGCGCCTGAAAAGAATGGGGGCGGGGAGGGGATGCTGAGGTGCTGATGGGACAGGATTTGTGTGTGGGGATGCACTATAGATTCATGCATTGTTGGAGAGTGTCTCCCATCTAAAGGATTTACGTAAAATTCTCTCATAGGATTCTCTAAAAGTTTTCTCAGTTTGGTGTAAAAGTATATATACCAAAACAAGGACGAAAAAGCAATAGCAAGACGCGTGCGGTGTAATATTGATAAATATGATACACAATTGACTAATTTTGGAAATTTTGGGAGGTGTAGGAGCACCAACGGCACGCCATAGCCTCCATTGTGTCAGGTTCAAATTGCATAACCCCATCCCCTTCACCGACCATCCACTTCACCTAACAAGGAAGGAACACTTTCGCTGCCAGACGTTGGAGTAATATTTATCGCTTCATTGGTATACCACCCATAAGCTCTGCAACGATGCTTTGTCGATGCTCCCACCGTTGCTCAAAGAACCTGCCTCTTGTGGTCCCATCCTCCGAGAGCCCATGAGGGATACGTAACGAGATGTTGTGAATGGTAAACACCAGTATCACCAGAACATCAAACAACATCAAATAACAATGTTTGTTCTTTGGCGCGAAACCTGCTACTTGACAAGTACTGCGATTTAGATATTCACATACATATATGTTTAAGTAAAGGATTACCACTTCAGATGTACTTCATAAGGGAGTGTTCATCTTAATTTTTTTTTCATGTTTAACTCGGCATTTGAGTGAATAGGAAAGAGTTGTATTGATGAAAAGGAATGGGATTAAGAAATGATTGAAGAAACCACGGTATAATGTAACAGAAATGTATTGTTACTTTCAAATATGAAGTTAGTTTCAGGATTGTTGCTGTCGTTTGCAACAGTTTTGAAACATATATTGCATGTCGTTCAAACTGTACATAGGTCTACATTGTCAACTGGCAGCCTTCGGCAATAGGATTCTCCGTCTTAGAGCCAGAGTCTTGGCAGAGTCACAATTTTGTCATATAGAGAATCGCAAACGATTGTCGGCTTCAGAAGGCGATTTTTTTTCAAGGCAATTTGAAAATAAAAGTGACAAAATGTTGAACAGATGGACGGTGTAGATAAAGAGTGACTACCCGCCCAATAATACCATGACAAAAGCAATTTTGTCCACACATGCAGGGTTCTAGCCGCGCTGGCTGGCAACTGTCTGCTGTAAGCCAGCACGTACTGTCGCTCTTCGATCGGCATAAAGAGCGACAGACCCACCGGTCGGCATATAATTCAATAAATATATAATATTCCCAAGAATATGTCTGAAAATTTTTGGACGTATATATTACGGCAAATTTAATTTGAGAGTGAGAAAAAAATAAGTTAGCACCCACAAATCTCAGAATATCCTACCTTCTTCAAAATACGTACTAGATCACGCCGTAGACCTCCACGCCCTCTCGAAGGTGGGGTTTACACTGACTGCTATGACAGAGCAATACAGCCGCCACATTCTCATCATAAACCCAGTTCGATAGACCGACTTGGACAGTCGTCTCATTGCCTAACCAAATGTAGTTTAAAATGTTTCTTTCTGTCAGAGCAGATATCTGTCAAATACGATGAACAAATAACTGCGAGCCTGTTTGAAATATACCAACATAAATGAGAGTGACGTGATAATTTCAGGGTGCTGAGTTTCGTGACTTGGCCTTCATCTGAACACCTTCCGACCCAGTCCGTCATTCTCTTGTAATCGGTGAATCTCTACAACTGGATAACCAAATTTGAACCTAAAACGTATACGAGGTGTTTTTTGGACGGATAGGCCTACAGCGTCAACGCATTGGCACCGTTACATGAATCGTTTAGAAATGAAACGTTTAGAAATGAAACGCTTAGAAATGGATGATGAAAATAAAATTCTCTTATTGTAATGATGAATCATTGTTTAAGGCTTTTTGAGGTAACAGGTACGTAATACAAAGGGTCTAGTTACGAATTAGTGACTTCGGATAAAACTTTGGGGTGGGGGGGGGGGGGGCTGGATCAGTAGGCCTAAATTAAGTAGATATTTGGCTCCTAACCGGAGGTGCATTTTTCCACATTTTTGAACCTCCCGAGTCAGGGCGGGTAGGTGTGGGACTGAAGAGAAGGAACGATTTCAATGGGGTGGCAATTTTCAAGAAGTTTCAGCAGTGCTGATTTGCCATGATTAGAGTACGGAAAGTTAGTGTATTTTGAAATCATTGTCACACAGTATGTGGTCTCGTAACCGCACCGATTGCATTCTATTCAGTGCATTACGTAAATTGAAAGAGAAGTAAACGAAAAATTAAAGAAAGTTCATCAAGCAGAATGAAAAAAACTTAAACATCCGATACTTGTCTTTTCTTTGAGAAGAAACTTTTAAGCAAAAGTGCGGTAACAGAGGTCGGTCCTCCATCCCTTCTGGTTCATAGACATCTTTTTTTTTGCGTAGCCCAAGTGTTTAGGCCAAGATGCACTGTCGGAGAAAAGAAATAGGCAAGTGAACGCGACAGAATTGTCACGTGGGGCGAACAAGTATTCGTCATCATCCTTTCAGCCGCCAATGCTGATTGCAACAAGCCTCTGATTTTTCGATCCGAGTGTAACGGTGGACCGTTACAAACATCATGGTACATTGTTGTACTGGAAGGAGAGAAAAGGTTACAGAGAACTGTAAAGATGATAGCGATCGATAACGGCAAACTAAAAACGGGCGCTCTGCACCAGTATCAACCAACGTAAGTCTGTCTCGGTGAGACTTCCCAGAACGCCTCAGCGGAGTTAACGCTATCGATTTCTTTTACTTTGAGCACTTTGGTGTATTCACAGGATGAATTCTTTAAGCCTCCTGCGGACCGCAGGGTACCTATGAATAGAATTTTTACAAGGACATTGCCGGGGACTGACTTGGAGTGGTTATTTCACTCCCTGGTGGTTTGTATAGCCAAACCGCGTCTCTGGAATTGAAAGTGACCACAGAGATGAAGTGTCGTCACGAGAATTTTTCTGCCGTTCGACGCATTTTATAGCTGTGGGCACGGTACCTAATGGACCTACATTCTCAACCAAGCTAAATCGCTCGACAATTTGATATTGTCTGCCTAAATTGAGTGTTGAAACTTTGTTTGAGAAAAAGTTAGGAAGTGCGACAACAATTTCATATCAATTTCATACGAGTTTAATAATTGATATAAGAAACATAAAGCCGCACACTGTAAACAATGTCTGTAAATTTAACCTACAGAAAATAAAAACAAAGAAATAAATAAGAATTACAAAAATTGTCTGGAAACTAATTACCATAACATTTCTGTATTCCTTTTGTATTTCTTTATTTTATTTCCTTTAAATTTACTTTTACATTTCTAACAGGGAAACGACTTGCACATTTTAGGTATGTGCACACACCTCCCCCTTTTTTATGAGGTGCAACGGAATCGTCTCTACATTTTTCGTGGCTTCACCTGACAAACGCACGACATTCGTAAAGTCAGCATCTGGCTTTCTAGTCGATTTCTACGACTGACCCACGTCAAATTTAAATATGTTATACCGCCCTCAGTTGTTACACCACTCGTCTCTCGTAACACTTGGGTTTTCGTGGTGTAGACGAATTGCAATGGCAAGTTGCACACAAAAGGCTATGTCGAATGTGGGTAGAGTCATAAATGTGGAAGATCGTAACTTGAAGGGTTGGGAGAGGACCACTGTGGTCGCAAACCTTTTCAAAGAGGAAAATATTTTGTCAAGAGTCTGGCACAACAAAAATTTCGGTTTTCAATATTTACTAACACGAACAGAAAATGTTGCTATGTACACTACCTAGGCTTTTTGATGGCATCTGAATTTTGAATACAGAAACAACAGGGGTGGCGAAACGACCTTTATTGGTTGTCTGTAATGGGTGGAGTCATGTTTGATACCCATGCAAGCCAAAGGTAATCTTGGGTTGTATTTTCATCTTTCTTTTCTACGCTAATGTTCTTTGTGCCATCTCATTTATAGCCTAGGTCAATGGCCTTAAGCTTAAGCTTGCACTTGAAGATTGACATCCACAAAAGAAATAAATAGCCACATAAAATTCGGATAAATATAGCCAGACTTTACAGTAGTGCGAGTACAATGTCATTAGTACAAGAACTGTGAGACGCCTAATCGTACATACTCAAGATGCATACTAGTAGGCACTCACTGCAAGTTTGCATACAAGTGAGGCTGTATTGCATCACCCTAAGCTATATTTTTACCTCCCGGAAAGCAAAATTCTCAACTGGTTCTTAGTACGGCAGGACTCACTACTGGGGGACTCACCACAGGAGCACGTGGTGTACACGGGGGGGGGGGGGAGATATTCGGATAATAAAGGCATTGTGTCAAGGCAAACCTCAATTCAACGAAATTTTGCTCAGACCTAACAAGCTACAGCGGCGCTTTCCCTACGTAACTTTTGTATAAGCGTTCAACGTTCAACACGGGCACCCCGAAGCTGGAAGTTTCCAGTTTCAGGAGACGGGTGTGCGGGGGCTTAAAAATCTTTTTACGTGTAGTCCTAAGCAAATATAAGGGTACTTCATGTCAACGTCATATCAGTGTAAATCTCTACAAGTTTCGGAAAATCGGGAAAAGAGGGAGAGGACGGTAATTGCGAACATGTCCTACATTAAATATGAGGGGGGGGGGGGGGGCGTCACTAACATCAGAGTTAAGATGCCTTCGGTCATTACCAACAAAATAATTACGTCAATAACACGAGAAACAGAAGGTTAATTACGAATTTATCTTTGTATCCCTCTTGGAAGAAATTACACTCATCACACTGTCTTTGCAGTTTGCACTTAGAGATGGATATTATTCAAGTATTAGGATTAACCGTAAGATTGTGATGTATGTACCCGGTAACTAGACTAGGAAAGATGTCTCCGGACACAGGTGACATAAAGGACAAATAACTTGCACAACAAAACCTCAAAACTTTTTTCTGCTTCCTCTCTTCCAGTAAAATCAACGACGAAGTGCACCTAACTAGGTTACAAGAGGTCAGCTAAAGACTTACCCAGTAAAATTAAACGGTCCCCCCAAATCCATTTTGGAGCAGAAATCCTATCATAGAGTGTTAATCACAATTGACAACAAAATTTGAATTATGTTTGTTCCTCTCAAATAAGAATACATTTGCAAAACGTATGGCTGCACCATCATCTTCACTCATTTCCAGGATGTCTCACTTCGAAAGCAAAGCACACTCGACCTCCACCAAAAATATGAGGATTTATCTGCTCAATACTGCAAATCATCAACATAGTAAATATGAAAACAGTCCAAATTTCGACCTCCACTAACAACATTGGAGTTCATCAACTCAATATGGACAACCTACATGCCAGGTATGAGGATTATCATGGTAAGCTTTCTTGAGAAACACTGGTTCCTAAGTGTTCAACATTTGACTTCTAACAGCCTTAAATGACCTTTACCTCCACCAAAAATATCACAGTTAATCCATTAAATATGAACTACCTACATGTCAAGTAGGTGAATTATCACTGGTACCTTCTCAAAATACTATGGAACAAGGATTGCATGGATTCCTTTTGCCTTCAGCGAAAGGAATCCATGCAATTGTTTGCATTTTGATACCATTGATGCATATATTTACTTTTTACCTTCCTCAGACCACCAGAAAAAAATTGGTTTGTCTAGACATTCTGGTCATATGGTAAGGATTTCTTTGGTAACTTCCCTACCCCTGCCCCCCCAAAAAAAAAGAAAAAAAAAGGAAATACATCAACTAGTTACTGAATGCCAACAGCAACGTTGACCTGAAAATATTTTGGAACATGAGAATGAGACACCGTATCTCATCATTATACCTAACGCTTAGTTCCAAAGTACAAAAGTATCATACACTTTATTTACAGAAAGTATAACAGAGAATAGCAATGTGGTAAAACCACAAAGAATTGATGGTGATGGAACATTGAGAAGTTAATGAAGGCAAGGTTTTTTTTAATGTGGACAATGTTTGACACTACCAATTATTGTTTATTGTCCTGTGACGATCGGTTCTGTCCTCTGAAAATCAAAGATAGCTGCTCTTCAATTTGTTAATTGCTACAGTGCACCATTGCTATCTTGTAACATCTGACCTTCAAGTGCTTCAACCTTGCGTTAATCCCTTTTCAGTTGCTAACACATAACTCAAAAATATTTTATTTTCTGAACATTACTCCAAAGGGCTTCTGCAAGCCATTTATCACTCGAGACAATCTTTACGGTATTTCACTTCATCTATTTATAATTTTTAGCAGTGAGACAGGAAGGAGACTGAAGCTCTAATACACCTGTAAGTTAGACCTACGATAGAAGAATGCAATCAAACCTTGTGATGATAAATTTATAGTTTTAGATTCCACTCCATAAACATGACTTCATATCCAAACCCCAAACTTCCTGTTTTGATGCATGATGGCTTTTAAAAAGACCAGCTAGCTTTTTTGGTGGTAACTGCAATACCATCAAAAGACCAAGCTTTGGAAGCATTTACCCATTTTCATTTCAAGTTAGAGCCTCTGATTGACTACGAGCATGTCTACGGCCCCATCTACCGTAGATTGTGTGAATGCTGGTCTTCACATTATCAGTTTAGCTCAAACATGACGGGCAATCATGTGATACAGATGAATGTACACAAAGTACTCAATCTAGCATTCATGAGACCTAAGTTCAGCTTCTAACATTCAGTATGCCAATGCAGTGAGCCTTTTTTGTAAGAATTAAGTTTCATTTGGAGGCAAGGCCACGGTTTCTTTTAAATGTTGAACAGTGCTCCCTGATGAGACACTTTGGTTGTTTTTTTTTCCCAGAAATGATCTTCACACAAATTAAGGAGAATGGAAAGGTAGCCTTACAACTTAAAATAGAGAATCTGAGTAGAATGCCTCACCATACAAAGTAGAAAGGAAATGTTGCAATATGAGACCTGTACAGCACTTCTACACTGTAGCAACATTGTATAGACAAACTTATACAAAACGATTAAAATAATGCTCAAGATGATTTTGACATCATTTCTCACTGACGCAATAGGTCAGTTATTTTTCGTAGGACATCTCTCTATGATCATTACGAGCAATTGTGATGCAGAAGAAGGTAATTGCTTGCAGCATTTGCTGTAAACGTCCTTTGAGCTCTACAAGATCGACTTCCGCAAAACTTTGAAATGAGCCAGAGGTTGATGGCGACCTTCATCAGAAGATGGCACACAGTCCTGGAGCATCATCCAAAACTGACGACTGCTAATAGGTTCGTTTCTGTGTGCTGATGTACAAAACTTCCAGGGTGAAAAAAAAAAGAAGAAAAAGAAAAAGGATAACCACTCAAGGGTCAAATGTAACAGAATATAATTTGGTGGCAAAAGAGGAAGTTTTGACAAATGTTCTTATGTGCCAACTTTGATACCTTGGGAAGCCTTGGTGAAGGTGGACATCACAAGGCAAAGGTTTTGTATTAAAGTACAACATGCCTAGTATGAGAGTGATGCTGTATGACGTTGCTGAATCTGAAGACGAATACAGTATTGCTCATCACTGCTTACCGTAAAATGTACGGCACTAGGAACTGTGCAACGACAGGGACATTGCTCTGATGGAGTCACATTTCACTGTTTCTCTATGTTTAACACTACGATTGCATCTAATAGTGTAGGCTTCAAATCCTACTGGGCACTGCGGCCTGTCTACGGTAAAGACAGCGTGCCATTTAGTATGTTTCAGCGAAATATTTTGAACATCAATTTATATTAAACACTAAAACACATAAAAAAAAAAAAAGCATGTAGAACTTTTGTATTTGTGAATGTCACTGTCCCCTAGAGTATACATATTACTTACCATTGTTGCCTCTGATGAACGCATCGCCGTACTTGTTTTTAAGTTGTCCGTTCACGTATTCCTCTGTCTGTTCCAATGCAATATTCATGTAACCATCCAGACAAGCAAGGACGCCTGATGTATATAGGAAATGAAGTTGGATGGTTCACGTATAAAGCAAATGAAACAAAGTGGACCAATAGCAATCTCATAATTTGCTTTTCTTTTAAATAGAGGAGGTGTTCAAGAATGTAATATGAAACTGAAGTGAAAGTAACAAATTTACATACAGTAGACACATAAAAAGAACAAAAGAATGCACAAATGCATGTGTTGTCAATGACATATCCAGTACAAACAATTCAGTCTTAGTGCCCGATATTATCTACAAATGCATATCTACAAATGTTTCTGCAAGTTGGTCAACATATGAACAATCAGTCCAAGCTTTTGTTTCTTCAGAGTTCTTTTCAGTTTTTGCAATTTGACCAATCAACTTCACACAACCCTCAGCCTCCACCAATACCTACACTTTCCTTGGGATTTGTTGTGAGACCACTACATACGGCACTCAGTGGGACCAGTCAAGTTTTCCATTCTGAAGATACTGTATTCTATGGGGTTTATAAAATCTGTAGATTCCTGCTGACCCAAAATAATTTAGGAGATCCACAACACTGCAATCAATGTGTTACCCTTTCAGATACATATCAAATTGCTTAAAACTGGCAAGTCCAACACAGGGCCGATACCTTTTGTTCCATTCTACTGACTAATGATTCCTGGGCAGCAATTTTACCACATGTGCCATCACTTCCAATCCTTTGGTTCTAGATGATCCACTTCACATATGTCATCCATGTTGCAAAAGCTATAACTACTATGGGGTGATTTTTGTTGTGATGCTATTGTAACAATTTTATATTCCAAAGATTACACAGCTGCAATTTAACTGCACAGTTAATTGAAAACACACACCATTCATTCATTCGTGCAAGTAAAAAAAAAGAAACGTTTCTTCAGTACAGTGGGTTAATTCCCAACGTAGCCTTTACAAGCCTTTAAGGAGGTACAATAGGTTTGTACGGTATGAACAATCACAGAATCCATGTTGTTCATCATTTTACAACTATTTCAAAGTCAGCTTCTTAGCATATCAATTTTTTGAGTTCCCATGCAGTCATGTACATGAGTACACATTAAAAATTACCTCTGTAATCAACACCAGAGTTCAGTTTCACTACCACTGGGCGTCCAATGATCTGCTTGAGGAAATCACTTGGTGTTTGCTTTCTGCTCATTGTGCTGTCAACCTCAATAGAGTACGATGCTGTTGCAAAAAAAAAGAAGATAAAAGCAGATAAAAAAGAGATAAAAAAAGATAAAAACTCACATTACTAACGAAAACAACCAAAACTGGTGGTATCTGGTGGTATATTCGACCAGTACAAAGACTGGCACGTTCTAACATGTACAGTAAGGACAAATAAAGGACCAAAAATATTCTGTCTATCAGTATTAGCTTTTGCAAACACTCCTTCCTAGCTAATTGTTACTGGAAATTTCCATCTCAGTTCATACCAGTATCACATAGAAAATGACATAAATGTACAGGCAAACCTATTGGTCTATTCAATGATTACCTGTTTAGGTCTTTCCTGTAGTCAGCTTCATACACCAAAATCCATTTTAAAAATACACAAATGTTCCACGTTTCTGCCTGGCTCACATGTAAAAGAATGCTTTGGAAACATGTCACTCCAACCATATCTGAATATTTGAACATACTGTATGTTTAACACTTGTTGTAACACCCATAAACCTATCATACTATTGTTATTACACAGTGTGTGTAACTCCACAAACTCTTTAGTGTAAAACCGTGGAGAGCAATAACATTTGGTCAATTGCATCTCATCACTTCCGTTGGTCAATGGGCCTACAGTACGATAAATTTGGAACGGCCACGTACATATAGAAACACAATCACAGTTGCACCCGTGCATATTGTGTGGTTCAAATACATCATTCGTGATAACTTAGCAACGTTTATATACACTGAGCTACAATCTTGGACAAAATACCTTGGGACACCCCGCTCCCCCGTTCAATGTTGGCTGCAGGATTGCTGTTCAGAGGGTACATTCACTTCTATAGCGCAACATTGGAAAGGGGCGCGGGGTTTCAGGTTTAATATCCCCTCACCTAAAATTCAGTATTATATTTGCAATGTACGACAAAGTGTCCCAACAATTTTGTCCAAGATTGTAGCTTGGATGAAAGCAAAGTATACGATGCATACATTCTCAAAGCATGCACTATGCAACCAACACTGTTAAATATGAATATGCTTAAGACACACAGCTATATGCTTTTTCTTAAACATCACAACTTGACATTCTCGTTGGCTGATGAATGTAAAATCTTGTTACTAATGTAGGCTATTAGTTTAGAATCCACAGCATCTCTGATTAGTGTAATGATACTGCACTGTAGCTCACTCTTCTTTACTCCTATCCTAAACCATAAAATTGAGTCTATGAGAAGCAAGTTCATTCAGCTGGTACAGATTCTTATCCATCCAGTCATCTTGTCAAATGTGTCAAAAAGTGAACCTCAAATTTGGTAGTTTTGACATTGGCATTTTGTAATGATTAAGACTGAGATTTTTCAGGTGTGCTAAAAATTATACTTCTCAGGAAAATTGATAAGTGCGTGCTTTGGTTGTGCTGTTTTATTAAACTTTAATAATTTATCCGAGTTTCAGTTCCAGGTGTGCAAAAAAATTGCACCCTTCAACATGCTTTGAGGTGAGTTGTGATGTGCCATTGCACTTGCATGCCACAAAATTCAAGACCTGCTTCTGAGTTGGCCTATGGCATGTAATGCCTAGCTCCAATACACTGTAACTCCATGAGCACAACAAAGCCATACAATCTGTATGAATGCACAACTTCAAAAGGCGTTGTTGGTGGCTCAAATTCTTCTACAGAACAATTGTTTGATGGTTGTGCTCACAAGATGTCTGAGACTGTACAAATTAAATGTTCAAGCAAACAGATGCTTAGGACAAAGCCACCATGAGCTACTGTGGGCACTCCCAAAGAAGTCTGTTCCGTGGGTGTGTGACACCAGAACGATCTTAATGACACCTGTACTTTCAAAATCATATGGACTCAGTGTGGACCTGTACAAGCACATTGGGTACAGATTTGGGGGACCACTATCTTTGGTCCCGTTCAAGAGGAACCACAGTGGGTGTTTCAATTTCAACCTGCTGTACACTTACAGTAATGTACATCTACTGTATTTACAAATGTCAGTCAGGAAAGTAATGGTGTTATTTTCGTAATTACTTCTTTTCCAATACAACTTCAAATTTCCCACTGTTGTTATACAGAATATCGCCATTTTGGAAATGTATGACCTATCACATGCACCGGCAATACTACGAGACATGTACAGGTGCATGTGTGACGTCATGATTCAAGTAATTTTGCAACAACGTGGCCACTTGCAAGTGAATATTCACAAAAACTTTGTATTTTCTTGGCCATGAATTTTTGTACTAATTTTTGTACGAATGGTGTTTTCTTGTGTGAAAAATATATTTGAAGCATTAGGGCTATTTGGAAGGCAAATTTACAGCAATTTTGCTTTGATGACCAGTGAGGATGTTGATTGTAAGGACTTGTTCAGTGTAAGGCTCTAAGGGACACAGGTGCTACCAGAGACCATGTATTTAACATTTTCAAGGGTTAATATAGTGAAAAGGTTATGCAATTTCACAAAATTCAGTTTGCATTGTTGCCTAAAATAGTCTCCCAGCTGATGTAGTTGTGTGCACCACGGTAGCATAAATGCCTTCCAGGTTCAAGGCTTTTCTTTACTACAGGAGCACAGATGAATACGGACAGATTGACATTATTTTTGAGGGATGGTATGTGTTTTGTTTGGATCCATTCCCTGTCTACCATCAGGTTTATTGCCTCATGGCCCACAAGTGAATTTACAAAGGCGAATACCAAACCAAGGTATGAGCTAGTCTTTTTGTTTTCGGACAACAGTGATTGCATTGTGTGTCTATTTGGCTAAGTGAGGCCTCATTATAGATTAGCATTAACAAGAGAATTAACTGGTGTAAATGCTAGGCCCTAGCCTGCAGCAGCTAGCATAGGTCTAATCCCACTGACAGTACTGTAGCCTGGGTAAACGTTAAGCCAAACTTAATATCATGGTGGGGCCTATTCACAAGAAAATTTTCGTACTTATAAGTGCGATTGGAAGCACCAAGTTATTCATATGAAATTTCTGTATCAGTTGAGGGCATTAGGCCTATCAGATGAAAATTTTCATGCCAATAAACTGAAGGACAGTGGTAGCCACTAGTAAGGGAGCTGTCTGCAATGTGGAGTGCACAGCAAACCTACACATGCATAGCTCTAATTCCACCTCTGACCTGTTCATTGGTGGACAGCCGGTAACTATATCTTAGGTAGGATACTGTTGCACTTATTACTTAAATGCGCTCTGTTTACAAAATAAAGAACCACTAATTAGTTCGGGGAACCCAAAAAGTTAAATAATTTATGTTTTCTTAAAAGAGTCATGTCATGGTTGCACTAGGGCCATAGCCAGAATATCCTGGCAGAAGTATCTAAGAGGGAGTCCCAATCCATTTTGACTATTTAAAATGACACAGAACTCAGCCAACGCAGTAGGACTAGGCTGTGTCACATTGAAACAGGGAGTTGTTTAGTTACGTTTACTATTAAAAGATCAGAATGTATGAATACTCATGGAGGGATCCTACTTCATGTTGATCGTAGATAAACACCTGTTGGGCCGGAACACAGGTATCGTTTGTATATCCACAAGTCAAGGTGTCTCATACAATCTCATTCACGCGAAACAGTTAGACAGCAGTCCAGCAGCTGACAGATCAGGGAAATGATAGAATAGGAAACAGGTAAAGCATAAAGTGGGAAGCGTTATACGGGGAACTGTATGTCTGTTGGATGGACGAAAAAAAAAATAAATGAGAAAAGAGCTGGTGAAGTAAAGCAGTAAAAAATAAGAAAAAAATTAATAACGGTACAAATTTAGAATCAGTGCCCAGAGGTGACTTCAACAAGGTATCAGACAACTAAAAGAGTTGGTATAGTGTCCATGTCTTTTTCTTATTTTTTTCTTTTTAGAACAGTTACCCCTGTGAACAGTGACCCTGTGGAAGAAGTGATAGAAGATTATAACTGAAGTAGAAAGAGGTTAGAGGAGGATGAAAACCTAGGATGTCAAGATAACAGTTGCTCCTAAGTCTTACGCATAACCCACTACGCTACAAGAGCGGATTCGGTGATTGGGTGTTCGAAAATGCATACAATACACATAGGCTTAATCCAACCTTGTCATGTAACAGTATTCATGTAGTATGTACTATAAATAAGTATCTACCCCTTAACCATAGGCCTATCCCCTAACCCTGAATCATGACATCTAACCTGATCCCCTAACCCTGTTTACTAACGCTAGACAATACGTTCATCATTCAGTCTGTTTTCCAGCACAAAGCCCATTCAACATAGCCATACAGTAGGTAAGCCGGTTCCGCTCCACTGAATATGTATGATAGCATAGTGTCACTTCTGCGCATGCTCTGTCGCACAGTGGAACATTATGTAAACAATAAATAATAGTGCGGTGTGAGAATACAGCAGGTAAGTTTAATTTGAGAATGACTCATTGTTGTCCATTTCTATCTATGACATCTATGACTGCGTTGATAGCCGACAGTCTTTACTGGTGAGTAGAGTAATAGTGTAGCCCCATAATAACGAAAGCTTCGCTCTTGCGGGGTATTCTGCAAGTGTTTGGCTGCGTAGCCCTGTAGCCCGTTAAAAAGGAGAGCTTCATTCTGGCGGGGTATTCTGCAATTGTGCCATGATTCTAAATTAGAACCCTAATAACATACGGCATACTTAGGTGTTGAATGCCAAAGTGGTGGTGTTCTGCTTAATTCCTACTCGGTACTCCCTGTGGACTTACCTTCAGGTTACTCTGGCCAAAACTGAAATAGTTACCAGTCTTCCGAAGACATTAATTAGATTAAATGAAGTAGATGAATGTGAATTTTCCAGGGACACGGAACACAGGCTGTAGGGCCTACATAAATACGCACACAGTGAAACATACCCGTACAACTACAAGAGACATGGCTCTGGCTTATTTGGCGAGGCCTACACTACAGTGACCCAAGATAAAATCAGTGAGCAATCACTACTAACGGCCTAGCCTACATAAAAGCCACTATTGTCTACAGATAAATATTTTTATTGGTCAATTTTACAATAAAATCACGCATATCCAAACCTAAAAATGTCACGGCACTGAACGAGCTAAAAAACGGCGTGTTACTTGCACTGGCAGATTCCTGAATTCCGTCCGTGTAGTGTGGTGTATGCGGTACGCGTACGTACTATGACAGAATAGGCAGTCAAGGGAGCATTAAAGTGAATGATTCAACCTTACAACTTGCGTAGGAAGTGAACCTGCCGAAAAACCGATACAGATAATCTCTTGGTTTGGAAATAGCCAGGTACAGATTTGGTGTAAATAAGAATACTATATTTTGAGAAACACTAAAGAGACACAACAAGAGTTGTTGGTCCACTTTGTGCTTCGTAATCTTGTAAGTTACTTGTATCTAATAATTTATCGCGAAATGTAATGATACTTCGCTTGTGGATGGAAGTACTAGTTCTGCGAGACGTATTCAATTTTGTAGGCCCTAATTAGGTGTCATTTAAACGAAATTTACATGTAATTTGATAGCCTTGGGCTATGTCCGCCAATGTTTAACTGAGTATGCCAAACAAAATGCCATATTATCGATTTCGAGAACCTTTTTCGGCAGATTTCAGAACTAGAATCTTTTTAATACACAAACTGACAAAGGACTACAACTTTTTGTCTGTTGCATTTTTATTGCTATCATACGTGCTGTGACACAGAATGCAGCTAGTGAGGTACTGGAGGGGCCTACCTCGGCCCACAGTAGATAATATATCCCACATATTTTTTAGCCATAAAATGGCTTGCATACTCACGGAGAAAAATTCACTGTTAATCTCCAGAACCCTAAATTAAACATTGTCAAAGTACCTCTGCTTGATCAGCCTGTCTGTCCCTTCAGTTGGCACACACAAGAGATTTGTGAATAATTAACAATTGACTTGCAATTGCCACAGTTTTTCAGCTGATTAGGCCTATCAGCCTGCCCTAGTTTCCTGGTTCTCACAGTTTTTCTGTCGTGACCCATTTCTGAAGCTGCCACCCTCAACTCGTGAGTTCACTATGTAGTGCCACATACCGTACAAACCTGACTAGGCTGCCACACAACACATGGCCTACTCAGCACTACATGGGGGTGAGATGGGGAGGTTCGATAGACAGATCTGCTTTTTTGCCCATGTGAAAAGACCCCTGTAGTAATATTGTTGAAGAGTATATGTGGCCATTCTGGTGGAACTGTCTAGTGGTGTCACTCAGTCTCAGGAAGACCTGCAATTTTCCTCATACTGTAGAAGGATATGGCTAGATTGCAGTAGCTTGACAGTGCTATATTGTGAACATACAGTAATTTTCATGTGGAGAATTTGCCACTGCAACAGCTCTTCTAAGCTAGAAATCATGTGCGACCCACACAGCTGCCTGTGACCCAAAAGGTAAATCATAAAGGGAGGGATAGAATACAGAAATCGGACCCTCCATGAAATGTTTTTGACCTAACAGTGCATGCTCAAAAACCCCTTGCTATGCCACTGGATCCATCTTTTGACAACGTCTGCCCAGCTATTGTATAGTAGCCTAGATCAAGAATGTAAACATGTTCTCTGTGAGTATGTAGGGGTTACGGTTACTGTACTTCATAGATGTCCTACAAGTACAGTGACTCAACTGATGCAATTTGTACCCCAAAACATGATTCCATGCATATATACCTTGCAAGTCCTGGTCTTGGAAATGGATTGATTATTCGTTACTTCGATGCAAATTTGGACATGTAGGACAATATATCATTTAGGTTGTATGTAAACACATGAAAAGAAACTATACTGTACCTGACTTTTTTCAGGAAATTTCCAGAAACTTCTCATACAGTTAAAGTAGATTTCTGCCTCTTCAGCTCATTTGTATGTAGATTCTTTGTTAAGGAAGAGCTGGCCAATGTATTCATGTAATTTAGTAAAACCAGGGAGATGTCATTCTAACCAATCTCCCTGGTTTACCAGTCATTTCGAGTTTTATGCCATCTGCTCTTAAAATGTTGGAAGTACAAACCTTCATTAAGGCATTGTTCTGTGTGAGCTAATTACTTAAGATGTGTTGCATGGTGAATGGTATTAAACTACATAGAAGTGCATGCTTAATGAGGGAAAGCAATACCTGTAGCTGACAAAACTGAGTACATAGCTTATTTTCACTTAAAAAACTCTGTGTCTTAAAGTATTTGCACTAATTAAAGTTCATGTTTTTTCGCCTAAAACAGCTCCCTGTTTAGAGTATACAGCCTCATAAAAGTATGTATGAACCACTTATTTTCTTGCTTAAAACAACTTAATTACTGGGGGCAAAGTAATTAGGCAAATCTTCTTGATTCATCTACAGTAGCTGTTCTTGTTATATTATTGAATGCGATAATTCAACATTCCCTGTGTCTATTCAAAGTCTACAAGAGAAAAATGTAGATAATTATTTTGCTTTTATCTCAATAAGTTTCGATAGTATATTCAGTATGAAACATTCAGAAAACTGATTTGTTTCAAATAATTGTTGCATATATACCGTACTGCCTCTCATGCTCTGAATTATCTTATTTCTTTTGGACTTCACAGTACAACAGAACAAAGGAGGGCTTCCATGGATTTCCTTTCTCTTATGTTAGTCTATTCCATATGTTTCTTCCTTAGTACTTTTGTTTTCTTTGTTGGATCCAAGGAATCTGAATTTCGAATAATTAGATGGATATTTGTTTATGGAGAAAAGGTGAGGATGGAGTTTTTTTGTTCATCATTCGTTGTTTTGATATTATTGCTTTTCTTCATGTAGTGTTTATATTCTATAAATACTTAGAATCACAAGAAGAGGATGGAAGGAAAACCAACCAAACTTTGTTTCTATTAAATTAATATGTTACATGGTTCTTGTCAGCCACACTCCTTAATAATATTTCCTTTAAATAGATGGGGGAGGAGGTATTTTATGTTTAGATGTGCTGTATTAATACAAAATGGACAAATTCAGCACACTTACAAGGAAGCATTCAATAGGATTGTTGTGTGTGGTGAGGAGCAGGAGATACCATTAGAGAAGTTTGATGAAAATTATTGATAGTTCATCAAGCTTTTTGGCTTTATGAGAAATATGCAAATAATATGAAAGTAAAGTGTGATGCATACCATGAAAAATTTCACTCACAACTGAAGAATGTTTACCCTTTAAAACTACATTCCCTTAGTAACGGGTGATTATTTACCTGCAACAGATCATGGCAACTATTCCACAGTAAAGAGCAAATGTTTCTGTATGTACTGTATCTTATTCAGTCTGCAGAATTCCATCTTTACATGAGAGAAAGAGTGTGATTTGAATTGTTTATTTGCATTCATTTTAGGTTTCATCTTTTTTATGGGACAGCCTTCTCCCCAGGCCTGTCAGAAGGTGGCTCAACAGTGTAACAGATCAAGTTATTTACCAGAGGTACAGTAGTGCTGTAATTTCCTCTGTTATGATTTGTCGTCTTACAGTACTTCATGTATTTTATTTTTGTAAAAGTGAGTCCTATCCCATCAGCTAATTCCAGATCATGTACAGATAAATTGTTTACTGTGTTGCCTCTAAATTTGACATTCCCCAATATTGACAACCTTGACCAAGAATTATTCTGACACCAGTTTATTTTGAACCTGTCACCAATTCTCTTCAGTATTGCATGCTCAATCACTTTTACATTCATCCTGATATATCTGAAAACAGCTTACTGTAAGTATCGTCTAAAGACAACTAATTTGTAACTGGTATCTATGGTACATTCGTTTATAGTCAAAAGTAAGTTGTCTTTTCTCATCCAGGAATCCCACCTTTCAAGCAATCTACATCATTCTGTGGCTGACAGTATTCCTGGAATTTTCCTTTGAAACTGATTTACTTCTGAGAAAATACAAGACTGCCCCAGGCCTCAGTGCTGTGGCTTATACTGGTTTCTTTGCCAACCTTGTGCTCTTTCTTTGCTGTTCATGGACTAACCCTGGAGTTCTCACCAAATCAAATTACAGAAAGATGATGAGAATATACAGTTTTGATAACAAAATGTTTAAGAAAGACATGCGATGCAAGTCATGTGAGATATTGAAACCAGCTCGTTCAAAACATTGTGGTAAGCTGTAAGGGAGTTTTTGTGTGTATTATTTTATATGAGTGGTAAGAATGCAAGTGTGTTTATAACATAACATTTTCATGTTTTTCATTTGAAAATTTGAGGTGAAATTTTCTCAATGTTTCATTTATATGCACTGAATGCAAGTTAAGTTGTCTGTGAAAATTGATGTTTTTGTATACTGTTGGTACCTTATCTGTATAGTGTCCCAGTCTTGTTTCTATCATAATAAAAAATGAAAATGTTAGGTTTGTACTTATTTCTTTCTCACACAATATTTTAAACTCTTCTGCAGACAATTGTATAGAATAATTTAAAGTAAGTAGTTTAAGTTCATGTAGGAACATCCAAATTATTTCCAGACTTTCATAAAAAAAAGTGTAACATACATATCTTTTGTCCTCTAGCAATATGCAACCACTGTGTTCATCGATTCGACCACCATTGTACGTGGATCAACAACTGCGTAGGAGCCAGGAATGTAGGTTATTTTGTGTTGTTTTTGTTGAGTATCACCTTGCAGTGCGCCATCATTGCTACCCTCTCAACAGTGGCGATGTGGAAGGTTGCTGATTCCACCGGTCTTCTAAATGCCCAATACCTTGATGCCAACAAAGTTGCGAGACCAGTCAACATCTTCATCATTGTGCAGGTGAGGATTTATTCTTCTTCACTGTTAATATGCAACAAAATTAGCATACAGGTTGCTTTTGGTGGTGGTTGAGATGGCCTATGATCATGTGACTGACCTTTGACCTTGACACACAACTCACGTTCACACACTGACTGACTACTTGCCAAAATCATGTGTCAAAACTTGACCTTGTCAGCAAGGAAATGTTACATCATACCCTGTTTTCAAAAGTGTGGTTGTGTCTAATTCCACACTTGTGTGATCACTTTGCATCATAAAGTAAATGCCTTTCAAAGCCTGAAATGTTGGTTTCGATGACCTATGCAGTCATGATTATGTGTGTGTGCATTTGAGTGTTTGTGATGGCCAGCTTGTTATTTCCATATCTCAAGGAGGGAAACTTGGAAATTCCCAAACTTGGTAAATAGATGCCCCATATTGAGAGAAAGAACCCTATTAGTTTTCGTGGAGGTCAAAAGGTCATCTTAGATTACCAGAGGTCAAGCACTGAAAATCTTGATATTCCAATATCTCAAGAAGGAAAATTCTCACAGTCCTCAAACTTGGTACATAGATGCACCATGTTAAGAGGAAGAACCCTATTGTTTTTGTTGGAGGTCAAAGGTCATCAGAGGTCACTAGAGGTCAAACATTAAAAATCTTGTAAACACAATATCTCAGGACCAGAATGATGGATACTTTTCATACTTAGTATGTGAGTTGGTCATATAATGAGGAAAAACCCTGTATTTGGTGGAGGTCAAAGGTCATCTGAGGGTCATCAGTTGTCAAACACTGAAAATCTTGTTATCATGATATTACAAGAAGAGAAACTCTAACAGATCTCAAACTTGGTACACAGATGAATGATATTAAGAGGAACAACCAATCCTTTTTGTTGGCGGTCAAAGTTCATCTCAGGTCACGAGAGTTCAAATATTGAAAATCTAGTAAACACAATATCTCAATTTAGGAATGATGGCTAATTCCAATACTTAATTTGTGGGTTGATTATATCAAAAGGAAGAACCCTATTGTTTTATGGTAGAGGTCATAGGTCATATGAGGTCACCAGAGGTCTAACACTGAAAATCTTGTAATCATGATATCTGAAAATCTTGTTATCATGAAGATATGTCAAGAAGGAAACTCTGATATTTTGTTAACTTGGTACATAGATACTCATTATTTAGAGGAAAAACCTCATCGATTTTGGTGTATGTCAAAGGACATCTCAGGTTACCAGAGTTTAAATGTAGAAAATCTTTTTAACACAATATCTCAAAGTGGGAATGATGGATACTTCACATAGTTAATATGTAGGTCGGTCATATCAAGAGAAATAACTGCATTGTTGTTGGTGGAGGTCAAAGGTCACATGAGGTCACCAGAGGTCAAAAACTAAAAATCTTGCAATCATGATATCTCAAGATTGAAAACCATGACAGTTCTCACGCTTGGTACATAGATGCATGATATTAAGAGGAGGAAGTCTATTGCTTTTGGTGGAGATCAAAGGTCAGATGAGGTCACTTGATATCAAACACTGAAAATCTTGTTATCATGATGATATTTCAAAAAGGGAAACTCTGACAGTTCTCAAACTTGGTACATAGATGCCCGATATTAAAAAAGAAACACCTTACTGTTTTTGTTGGAGGTCAAAGGTCATCTGAGGTCACAAGAGGTCAAATACTGAAAATGTTATTAGCACAATATCTCAAGATAGGAATGATGGCTACTTCTCATACCAAGGACACATCTCATACTCCATTTGGAGACTTACCTTAGTAATAAGTGCAAAAAATGCCTTTTGATCTTGTTAAAAGTAAAAGATCATTTGAGGCCAAAATATCCTCACTTTTTCCAATATATCATATTCTACACATAATTAAACCATCAAAACCACAGTGCCTTCGGGCGTTATGGTTAATTTTATCTTGTAGAACCATTTGAAGTTTCCAGATCCGATTTCAAATGATCATTTGTGGCATACACTCTTCATTGTCCTCAATATGAGATGTGCCAACTGTCACTGCTTCACTGTGAGTTTCACCGTTTGGGGCATCGTGTCATGGTAAAACTGCCAGAACACAAGGTTTAAATCATTTATCTGGAAAGTGACAAATGTAGCAAATGATTTCCTTTAGGAGTTACTACTGTGTATCGAAATAGTTTATTAAGAAGGTGAAGAAAAAAATCATCATTTTATAACAACATGCAGTGTGAACTTTTTGAATAAAATCTCCATGTTTCAAATGCGGTTTCCAGGTTTTTGTGCATGAATCTTAAGGTTTTCCATTTTTGAGGTTGGCGAGCTAAGTCTGCTGTAACCACAATAGAAAAAGAAATATAATTATTACAATAAGCTGACCACCGTTACAACAATGAAACCACTATAACTTCATGTAACTGGGTTTACGATAATGCTAAGCGCCATTCAGGTTTTTTTCTCTTGACGGTTAGTCACGGTTTTCTTTCTAGGCATATGAATTCTATGAACAATTTCCTAGGCCCATCTTTGGGTTGGATTATGGCCACGGTTGGTTCCTCCTGCCCCATGAATCAGCCAGCGGTGCTACATCAATCTAAACAACAAATATGGTAATTTTATTTGCAATTTTGCATTCCTCTTTTGCAGAGCATTTTCGGTTTTTGTTTGCCTTACAGCATTTATTTTTGCAAAGACCTTTTATAATATTCATCACCGCATCGCTGTGGTTGCTGGTGATATTGACCGGAGCTTTTGCTTCCTACCACGTGTTCTTGGCCCTCACCAATCAGACTACAAACGAAAGATACAAACTGGCCGAACTGAAGAAAGAGGAAACAAAAATGAGAGAGAAAATTAACCGGGAGGATCCTAAATGTCTGGAAGAAAAGTCAGTTTGGGTCTACAATGTTGGGGTATTGAAAAACTTGAAAGAAGTCTTTTTTATGAGGTAACGACAACGATTCACAATAATTTGTGCGAATGAAGAAGTCATCTTGAAATTGATTGGTACGTTTAATGAGTGTGTGCAAACTTGAACAGTATATGTGTATATATGTAAATACACATGTATCGGTTAATTGAGACCAGTTGAGCCCAGTGGAACGTATTTGCCACTCGGAGTTCCAGGCGTTGAACAGTCATCTAACGCAGTTGCCTGATGATCGCTCAACTTGTGAAACAACTATGTTCCATAACTACGTTCCACTAGTCTCAACTAGTAAATCTAACTCATAGATCCTTTGCTCTATCCTCCAGATGTAGAGCAGGGCAATCTGTGCTAAGATAGACGCAACTCAGCCTCAGGTAAATAGTAAATACACACACACGTGTTGGAAAGTACGCCTTTCATGAAAGTAAAATTGAAGTTGTTGAGTGATACAGTATGCACTCACTGATGTTTTAAGGTACACCTGATCAAAGGAGCTATGTGGACTGGACTGATTACTATTTATACCGAGTTTCGTCTTGTGCAAAATATTTCCAGGTACGTCTAAAGGTTGCAATGCCCTCATCATGTTATATCGTCAAAGAGAATTGACCTCGGACTCAAACTAATGGATCGTTCAGAGTAACGCAGGGCAGAGGGCGCAGTTGCAAATCGCTTTCATGTTTTATCTTCACGGTAGTTGCGAATCGGTATTTTTCTCAGGTGCTATTTGAGAAGTTGAATTCTTCCTCCAGTTGTTTGAATTTGAGCCCACAACTTTGCATGTAACTGCTCTACATGCTGTGCTTGCACACAGGGCAGGTTGGTGAGCTGTCCCTGTAGGAAGTTTGGAGTAACATTTCAGATGGTTGTGCGCTACAGACTGTAACCATGGCTGCGATGTTTGATCGAATGGATATCAGACAACAACGCATGTGAATGTTTTTGACAAATGAATACAAAACAATATGGAAGAGGAAAGGAAATTGAGATTAATCAGACTAAAGGAAAGCAGTAAATCTGATTTAATTTGATCTGATAAATAATCTTTAATCTGATTTTTCTCTTGCATCGGGAGGGGGACAATTTTCTTTGCAAATCAGGTCTCTTCAGCCTTCTTCAAAGAGAACAAACCCTCTGCTTGTGGGACATCAAATCCATCACAGGATGGTCCCATTGTTTTAATTCTCTCAAGCATTTCTAGTGAGTTTACTTGCAGAGATGACCTCCAATCTGTTTTGACTTTATTCATTATGGAAAAGCACTTTTCAACAATACCATTAGGCTATGGTGAAATTCTCATTATAATTAGCATAATTATTTATCATTCTTCCAATTGTAAGAAATCTGAAATATTGCTTGAAAATTCTGGAAGTATCATGGTGGTAGGCGATCATGCTGTCCCTTGCCATGGAAGCAAAGCAACGTTGCCAATAAAATTTGTCATGTTTGCAGCCAGAAGATCTTTGAAGTGCTCCGCTAGATTCGTCAATTCTTCCTTACCAAAAACCTCAAAGTCTTGTTCATCTTTAGTCCACAGTCTTACCTTTAGAAATCTTTGCAGACTGCAATATTGCATTTTCTTATTCTTAAGTCAAATGTTTTTCTCAATTCCTTTTCTACGGCTTCAACATACTCTTTGTTACGTCTCAAAAAGTAATCCAAGCCATCTTCAACCCCCTTTAGTTGTATTCCATGGAACAACCGTCTGTGCATCACTTGGTGTAATGTTCTGCTGCTGCTGCTGTTGAGCGGTTTGGATGAGATAATTCAATAATGAATTCGGGTGTTTTTCCTTTTTTTTGTATGTTGCTAAGACTTTGTTTCAGACTGCTTATACTTACAAAAGCTAGATGAGTATCGATTATCTCCCTCTTACAGACAACCACTGAAAGTACAACAAATGTGCTACAAACATAAATTTTGCAACTTTAGGAAGTATGCCCTTTTACTTTTGCTTGGTTGTGAGTTTCAACGTTAGCCATGTTTTCCAAGTGAGTCGCAACTACTTTGTAGGATTTTGATATTGCTTGAGTACCCTGAAGCTGATGTTGCACCCATCGGGTGGCATGCGCCTTTTAATGATCCCGTCAACAATTTCTTCGAAACTATCCTTTAGATTTGTCAGTTCTTGCAGCCTTAGGAAACTTTTACTCTAGGCGTGAAATGAGAGCATTATCGTGTCGGTTATTTGTCACATGCATCCTTCGGAGCTAATTCGAAGCTATGGTTGAAATAATGAACTAATTATTAATCCTCCTTAAACACTTAAACAATGCAGCATTGCAACAAGGTTCACACAAGAGAGTGAAAATTTTATAAAATGCAAACAAGACTTTAATACGGTGATTCACCTGCTGACATTGACGATCTGTTACCACTGCATATCCTGTTGTTATTATTCTAAACGTAACGCGCAATGTAGGGTGCGATGCAAGCTGTTTAACGTTTTATTTACCATTTGTTGATATCAACAATTATTTGCAGATGTCACCAATTTTTTTTATTATGTCATCAATTCATTTGATATCAGGAAGTGGTTGAAAATATCAGCTGGTATTTACTATATTAGTCAATCAATTGCTGATGTTAGTAAATTATTTGCTAGTGTTATCAAATGGCGTAGGAATATGATCATATCGAATAGTTAATGAATCAATAACAACCGTTAGTACATTGTTATCAGGTTATCAAGAAGTGTGTTATTGATATCAACACTTAATATATAGTATCATCAAGTGATTTAGTGATGTGTAACAGTATTTGATATCACCACTTGTTTGCTGATTTTTTTTTATCTGATGATATCAACTATTGAATTGGTCATATCATCAACTGAATTTACGGAATGTTCTAATTGTTACTGCCTTTAGTGCAACTGAAGATATCACCAATTGGTAGGATGTACACATATCCAGAAATCAACTGTCACTCTCTCTGGCTGATTATGAATATGAATATGGATAAAGCACCACTAGAGCAGCCTTAAAACAAATACTGGTTTTTGAGCTTTTTGAGCTCAAAGGGTGGCCATGGTTGACGGGATGGCGATGTATTCCCCATGAAAATGGGTGGAGGGGGATAACATGCAACATATCCCCCATAAAACTCCCTCTGCCAAGAATATTTTTTTATGTCAATATTTACACATCACCATTCATTTGAAGTCTAGCTCTGTTTAGATGTATTTCCTAGTAGCCTACTTTTATAAAAAAAAAAAACGTCTCGTCTACATGATACATGTATCTTTGAACTTCATCTATTTTACATTAGGCTGCCACCACACTGAACGAACGTTTGTCCACCGTGCTATCGTGTAATTATTGTTCTCACCGATTGAAGTTTTCTTGAAGTAGACTTCGCCATCGGTATAGCGCCAGATGGGAGTTTCGACATGTGTGACACGTGGAAAATTTACGTTCAGTGTATCTTCGGCAAACAATTAGAGAATTCAAGTTGTCGGGCATGGACCAGAGAAAATATTGATTCACAATAATTTGCAAAGCTCACATGAAAATTGTTAGTCGCAACTGGGTTTTGGTGGGGCGCAAGTTGCGATGCGGACACCGTTTCATCTTCCATCGACCGTATATCAGCCACATAAAAAAGTTGAAATTTTAAGATCCTGGTACCATTCTTCAAAGAAAGAAACACCGGGGATTGATGGAAATGGAGCAGAAGTGTTTGACAAACATCTTCCTAAAGTTGCATTAAGAAATATTGTTTCCTGTCCCAAGTTACACACTTTTGAAATCCAGGGAAGGGTGCTGCCATTTTTGGCTAAGTTGACTGTAAACTCGCTTGAGCAAGTCGAATTATGATGTCATTTAATCACTAATAGCATCAATTTTGACGTATTTCTTTGTTTTCTTTTACCTATAATTTACATGAATCCACACACACGTTTACGCATTTTGTGTTGACTCACTGAGGTACATCATACGATAGGCCTAATCATATTATTAATATCCTGATTTGAATTTATCTATTACTGTTGAAAATATTTGACAATGAAATATAAAGAAAAACAAAACCTCTTCAATCACATGTGGTCAGGTTATCTCATCACAGTCTCAGAATGGCAGCTTCCCAATAAAGTTTTATTTACATTCAAATTGCTATGTATTGGAAAGTGAACAACATACTTACATGAAATTTGGTGGTCGTTTTCACCATATGGTAGTCTTTCAATAGACGTTATCAAAACTCCTGACTTTCCATCTCCTTGAATGAAAAGTGAAGGGTTGTCATGTTGTTTTCCCCGATATAATTTTAAGAAGTCATACAAATATAGGCTTCTACTAATATGCTTTAGTTTCAGTAAAAGTTGACAGTCGTTTCCTTTAATGAAGTTGAATGTATTAAGATAATGAAAGAGTCTTTCACATACATATGCAAGGATAATCATCCTTTCGTGTTTTGATATCACTTTTTTTTTTGTTTTCTTAAATTTGTTTGATTTCACTTAACGTGCGTTTCATGCCAAATTATGTTGCATGAAACAAAGCCATTGTCAATAATATCTAGCACTGTGGGACAGGGACTGTAATCAAATGGATAGAGAATGACGAGCTATATAAAAAGAAAAAGAAGAATAATAAGAAAAAACAAATAAATGAGAACTACATGACCGCACTTGCAGAGACAGTCTTTATTGCAATTAAGCCAAAAAGCATTAGAGAGAGGCACTTGAGCTATGCAGTAACCTACTTAGGCTATATGGACACTGATATAATTTATAGAAATTGATGGAAATATACACGTGAAAAGAAATATATCTGAGGATATAAAGCTATAAATTTATATATGTCCATATATATTTACAAGTGTATGAAACATGTATTTTATAATTCTGTCTAAACTCTGATACTTTTGCCAATGTGAGTTGATAAAAGATAAGCAAATTTCCACAGATCACAGGAGCGTGTCGTTCTACCTTGTCGGGGGGGGGGGGGGGGGAGTTAAACTTTCCACCAAATAGCAATCCCAATGAATATTGCCTAAATTATGCCTAGTTCACATGTATATTCCACGCCGCTTTGCATAATTTGAATCTGGATGAGGGAGGAAAAGTAAGTTCAGAATCCCGCCCGCCCCCCACCGCATCCGATTTAGAAATCTCGTCATTCAACGTCGAATTTCCCTTATGGTCGTCCCTTCAAGTTGCAACACGCCTGTCGCAATATTTACCTCATATATACTTTGAACTGTATATTCAACAACGGAAGCGATTTTGAAAAGTTTCAAGTGACTTTTTTTTAAAGAATGATACAAAGAAGAAAACAAAAATAATTTGTAACGTTTTCCACTCATTAGTCCGACTTAATGCAAATGCAGTCATTTCGCCCACATAATTAAATATGAGCAGATTGTCTTTCAGCAATGATTGCCTTGTCCTGCTGTAGTACATTTTATGTCAGTTATTGCAAATGATATTTAAAATGATAGTAATAAAAGAAAAAAAGATGAACATAAATTAATACAAAAGAAGAAAACACTATTTCATCAATAAGAAGCATTTGTACATGGAACTTATTTGGAAATGTGACATTGTTTTCTTTACCAGAATGCGTGACATCATGTGTAAACTATTATTAGAAGGACACTTGATTTATAAAAACGACCTAAAAATTGTGTCAAGAAACGAGATTGGTGAAACTGAACCACAATGACTGGTTAACACAAAAGTCTACCAGAGATAAATAATGTGTGTATACAATAAGCTTTGTGCTCCATGGTACTTTATAAGTTCAATTGTTTTTTTGCTCGACGTTTTGTATTGTTTTCCTCTTTTTGCTATGTCCAGCCTCTCTGTCTGTCTCATGATTGTAGCTTTATTTTGTTCCCCGTTCCTTTCTAGATGTAAACACCGGTGGTTCTTTTCCTCCATGTGCATGTGTTGGTTTGTCTTTGTTGCACATAATGAATAGAGATACTTAACTCCACCGCCCCCACCCTTGTCCTTGCCCTTAAATTTACCTTTACCGCATACACGCTTAAAGTAACCCTGTTCCTTTGAAACCGTAATTATAATCCGGCAGTTCTTCATCCCTCGACGAAATGATTGGTTTGACCTTTTCTCTCCCGGTCATCCACCACCAGCTAGCTCGGCAAAACCGCACAAAGAAAACGACAATCTCGAATAGAGAAATGACAGAGAGACCAACGTACAGACCCATTAGTCCACCAACCCCACCGAGAAGACCTTCCACCTGTATAGGTTTAAAACATTCAGCAAATATTTTGTCATCGTTTGCAATGATTGAGACCAAAAGCACCTTACAACTGTACGTAACTGCACTGTCACGTGGGTCTATTTGATTTTTTTTAAGGGAAATAGGGCGTTTAGAATACAGCAGCGTATCATTCAAAGAAAATATCTTCAAATATTGTAGAACTAGTAAGTCTCATCTATAAACATCTGCGAAAGTTTCATCTCCTCTAAACATCATGCATGTGATGAGAAATGGAAGATGCATCATTTGAATTTTGGAAAGTTTGGGTGAACAAATTATTCTTGAACATCAAATAACTGCATTTCTTTCTGTGAGAAACTTATTTCTGGAAACGAAAGGCCACTGTCCGTGCTTATTCTGAATGATCTATCATTCTAGGCCCACAAACGTTTGTTTTCAAACTATGATTGTTTTTCTGTAAAACGAACGCCTCATTTCCCTTTAATGTCAACGGTTTTATACTCTAAGGATCGTGAATTTAAACCGCAGCAATCTCCCGTTTATCAGATTCCTGTGTAAATATACCCATCCATTTCATTACACTGGACAACCAATTGTTGCCAAAATAACTTTAATGACAGTTATTTGACAACATGGAGCTATTAATAGATCCATCATGACACAAAGCCATTTTTAATTAGGTGACAGAATTTTATCTTCCTCTAAAGCAATATTTCCTCAGGTGGAATCCACCTAATAAAGCTTCAATGGTATATCGGCACGGTTTTTTTCGGGTTACTCGACAACATTCTCAGAATGATGAGGAAAGAACGGATAGCTTTACACTAGTAAAGATCAATTCAGTATTCCAAATTAGTTCCGCTGCTTGGCTCCTAGATGAAAGGGTTGTCTGGTCGCGGTTGTATAAACAAAGTGTAACTTGAAGGGAAAGGGGGGGTATCATAATTCACCCGACTGATGTGTCTTGTTACCAGGAGATGCAGTATCTGCAGACTGCAGGTCTTAACATCTGTAGTATGACTATATACTCACCGTGTACAAGGGTTTTTGTATGATCGACTCGTAATTTAATTCTTCAAAGTAAATCTTCAGTTGTACCAGATTTTGCCTTGGGTGAAAAAAAGAGGAAATAGCTATGATGTTAGTCAAATGTTAGTATCCTTTTTCGTTATTACGTGAAGAGAAAAGATAATGTCCCCCCCCCCCCCATTATCTTCAGGTCAAAAGATGCCACAATCCCAATGTCTGCCTAAGTATCATTGCCTTGTGTGTTAATGTGTGCATATTCCATTAACGTCATTACCGGCCAGCAAAATTGATCAAGTGGTGCCAAAAGAAGAAAAAAGATCGAAGTAAATATCCATAGGATTTTAATGTTATGGTCCTGTGACTTTTGACCTCACCTTGTTAGCGTCACATCCCCAACGACTTGTTCTATCTTGCTATTTATTCGGCTCAATGTCTCGACTAAGTGAGGCTGAAAGTGAGAAAATGAAAAAAAAAAAAAAGAATGTGTTGAATTTACTAACGTCTATAACTTGATTATGCCATGTACGTAGGTGCAACTAAGTAATAACAATAATAATAAAAAAAAAAACAGATTAAAAAATCGGAAACCAAGGAACAAAAAAAAAAAGATTGAATTTGTTCATTAATCTAGTTAAAAAGTAAAGAAAAATACAGACAGAACAGTATTTTTAGTGGCGCGTTTGTTAAATGCGTTAAAGACTCGTATATCAGCCTTTGGCACTGCTATGAAAGTTCTTTAAACTAAAAATGTTTTAGGAAACAACTTGATTATAGACAAATTAACACATTTTCCAGAATAGTCTCAGACGGCAAGGAAAGCTGTTAAATGTACTCTTTATGGCAATTTTAACATCTATGTCATTTCGTGCATCGAGCCATTAATAACATTTCTATCTTATGGTAACCCGGGATGATGAATGAATAGACTGAAACTATTTAAAGCACTGGAGAGAATGTGCTTTAAACAGATTTTGCACTCCTTACCTCATACCTCTCCGAAGGCCATATGGATGAGGACACAGTCTTTCTGTAACCGTACTCGCTAAGAAAGACAAAGAGAGAAAAGATAGGAAAGACAGGAAAAGCTGTCATGTCCGTCATTACTTAGCCCCCCCAAAAAAATAAATAAATAAATCACACGAAAATGCAGTGCTATACACTTGTGTTTATATTCGTGCTTTGAGCATTCACAGAGCAATGCGTTTTGTTAAACTAGCAATTGGCTTTAGTTTGCGTTGTTTTTGAGATAGCCGTGACTATAGTCGATATATTGTATGTAATCAGTGTTAGGAGAAGTTAAATATCTCCTGACTGACATGCATTTCTCTTGAAATGGGAGGTAAGGGAGAGGGTTACGATTTAGCACATCTTGCTAACCGTATACCTCCTCTAAAGTATCTGAAACAAAATGTCCCCAGTTATTGTGTATGAAATCGAGTACAGCGGCCTCATTTGCATAAGTAGTAATCGCGGACATTTATCTAAGACATGTTGCGATTACACAAATGTTTCAAACATACATCACTCTCTAATTCTTTTGATCGTGTAACGTATAGAATACTGTTGCATGACTTTAAATAGTACCGACCCTGTAGTGATGATATTAGAGAAGGGTAGAATACAGTACAGTGATGATGGGTGTTTCAGGGGTAAAGGTTTTGAGTTGGAAGGTAAGACGATTCGTGAACGACAGAAGACGCTCGAACTCCATAAATGAACCTTAAAAGGTGTATGGCTCTCAAGAAACGTTTAGACATAGAAATTATACTTCTTTTGGTTAAATCCCCTCAACTTACGAGCAAGGGGTAGGGCAGTGGCAGTCTAATCGGTCCTCTTGGAATAAGGTGTCGGCGAGCTGCTTACATTTTTCTAAAAGACGAGAGAGAAGAAAAAGTTGCTGAGGTACATTCGCTTGAAGTTACTGAAAATAAATACATAGAAAAAAATAACGTATAGGTGAGTGACGTTATTAGTGTTATAAAGTGGGATATATATTGACAGGAATTACACACACAAGAAACAGGCGCTATGTACGGAGAGAATGGCAGAGGAGCCATCCCACTTGTCGATATTATAAGAACGTTTTGTATGTTTCTCTGGAAATTTATTAGTTGTACCGGTATAACATATATGAGACAATAACTTGTACGCTATACATATTTTGCATTATTTGAAAAAAAAAAAAAAATTTTTTTATCATGATGGATGGAAAACTGTGAGCATTATGTAGGCCTACAGTCAGTAATATGTAGTGATGTTAATATTCTATGCAGGATATGACAACATTAACAACGAACTTGCGACTGAGAATGGTACATTCCTGTCAGCTGTCGCCACATGTACAACACTTATACCATTTCGAGATATTTTACATTTATGAAACCAACTCAGGCACTGTCTTGCTTATCTTATTAAAATGAAAATTCGCCACAGGAGCATTTCCTTCACAAGTCTTGCTAAAAGCTACCAGTCGTCAATTTCACCGGTTACAGCAATTGATTGCTAAGGAACCAAAATTAAGTCAATTTTTGTTAAGGTAGATTATCACATCCGTTTGTCACGGGCTAAATATTTGATGACTATGAACATAAAATCTCCCTTGCCGAGACGATTTTGCTCTTATAGCCGTTTAAAATTGCATGCATTACGCATACATTTAAGCGTTGCGTTGTAACATGTTAACACGTATTGCGCGACGTATGCGTGTACTAAAGAGTCCTGTCATAGGTTTATGAACCAATCAATTACAACCAAACGACTGATGCTAAGTCCAAGGCAACGAATTGACGGCTTCACTGGTAGCGCGAACTCGGAACCTTATTGCTGTTGCCAAAAAGACGTTTGTTTAGGTACTGAGTTTCCTCCCTGCACACACTCATGCGTAGCCAAATAGAAAAAGTGTAGAAATAACAAATGGGTTTGATAAGTATTGATTCATCTACCAATATCTGCGTGTTTACATATATTACACATTCAAACATAAATTTGAACGTTATCATCTCAAAGACACACCAAACATTAAGTGCAACGTCACAAGTACGCTTAAAACACGTCTTCCTTTGAATTCAAATCCTGACTTGTTTTCTGCCAGAGCATGAGCAGTTTGTTATGTTCAATACCACTGTACAGTCAATGATCAAAATGAAAGGGTTACAGAAATTGATCTCAAAAAAAAAAAGCATTTTGGGGTTCATTGTGATGAGGGTGAACATATCCTTACAATTATGCAATCTGTATGATGATGGTAAGGGGGAGGGGATTGGGCACACATTGCCATACGTCTATGATAAGACATACGCTATCTAAACGGAGCGCTACCATCGTGGGGAGTACGGGCAAAGTTTTGCCAAAAATATCACCCAGATCATCAGAAATGGCACTTCCGAGCCCATATTCCCCATTGACTTATACTTGACCCCATCCCTTCAAAAAAGTGTAGCAAAAGTACGTTTTTGAGTAATTTTTACTGTTGGGTAAAAAACTGGCAATAACTAAGGCTATTCTAACTATGGAATATTTACAGCAATTTTCCAAACATGGATTGCTTGCAAGCGACAGGTATCAGTACTATTGGGAATCTTGGTATACTTTTGTGTGTTACTTAAATGTCACATGTTAGCTATCGAATTTCAATGTTATTATAACATGTTCATCACTGTGTGAAGACAATACTATAGGACGTGATATTGAAAGAAGACTAACAGTTAGGCTATAGTTTACTTACTCCACCCCGGTATAGTTTACTTACTCCACTCCGCTTAAATTTGTGGACAATTAGAATGCATAGTTGACTTCATATTGGTTTAAATAGCTATCATTTTGAGCACCTCAGGTTTACAAAAGGGACATTTTTACGGTATGCTATGAAAATAATACAAGGGGACCATTTCTTTTTAAAATAAAAGAAAAGTGTCGTAAACTGCGTCTCATTTACATCTTTATTATTTCCCTCTAATAGCAAATAGCAAGCCAGAATTCAAGTTGATGAGCGGCAGGTAACACGCTTATTAATTTTTGTGTTTGACTGATTTATGTAGTCTTATGAATAGACTCCTTCTTTCAAAGCTTCATCGTAAGTTAAGCCCACTAGTTTTTTTTTCTCATAAAATATTACTTATTGCGGTTTTTAGCACAGGTAATATACTTTCTCTTTGAAGTGCAGTGAATTATCAAGGCTTTCAGTCAACATTGAAACAAACCACAAATATTGATACGTGAATTTTTAAATGATAATCGTTTGGCATGGCTGAATGACTGCCTTTGGTTTAATACAGAAATCAGTGAAGCGGGTAATGTAAACACGTTTCCATGGAGATATACAACAATGCGTCATGGTGAAACCAAGCTCCTGCTCTTTAAAGAACGGAACGGATAAAAAAGGGAATTCAGCTACATAAGCGATAGTTTGAGAGCAACGTGCAACCTCAAGGCACATTAATCCAAAATTATCAGTTCAAATACCTTAAGTTTTGAGGAGTCAGCCCATCCCCCCTCACCTTAGTGGGTATTATTTCTTCAGTGTTTCCTTTTCTTTGAAAAGCTGGGTCACTTTCTGGAAAAGTCAAACTAAGGGATCAAAAGATCATTCTAGAAGAAAAATGTTACCCTTTGAACTTCATCAATATATTTCATTTCATCTCTGTATTTGGGCAAACTGGCAATTAGTAACCGGAACCAGCAAACTTGAACGACCACACATTCAAATGCTTTAGGAATGTGATGTTCGGTTAATGCATTGTCCGTTCGACAGGCTCTGGTATCTGAAATCTTATCGATTTACATTTTAATCCTTTTTTTTACCTTTACATGAGCGTTACCACTTCGAATGATTAAGCGTTACAAAAATAACGCACGCACTGGCGACCCTAATCACACCGCCTGTACCCAGACTTTCAACGTTACTTGCTACATTTCTAGACTGTGATTGATGGCGGTTCATGCTGTGATTGCATGGAAATTCTTCGCGTTCTGTCTCTTAGAAGAAAGAATAAACCGGCGTTTTGCGGTGACTGCAATACTATCATCGGTTGAAACGATTAACTAGTTAATCGTTTAACTGTCACAAATCTGTTTCGAGTCACTGGAGAAAGAGATCATACGGGCTGACGTAGGAGGGTGGGGGGGGGGGCGGGGTGTGCTATCACGTCTGAAGTTATTCGGGACTTACTCAGTTCGGAATTGCTTCCTAGTCACCTCCGACTTTGCAAAGGCTTGGGCCCTCTCGACTTTTTGGATGTCTAGCCCGAGCGGCTCCACAGACTTACCTTCCCGAAAACAAAATGTTCATTTTAAAACTGTTAATTTACGCACTGACAGACAGATACACAGAGTTACATTCGGGCTTACGTTGTGTTGAATTGAGTATACTGCACAATGGTTTATCTTCTATGATGTTGGTTACGCAACCACATTTATCCTCTATGTGTGCTTGAAAGCAATGCTTCAAGCAGGCCCTGCGAGAGTAACTAAAGTAACTGTCTACGTTGAAGTCGCTGCCTTCTCCATTCGTGCAATTTCCGTGAGGCAATGGAAGTCTTTCGATGTAGGACTGAAGAGAAGATGAAATTAAAAAAAAAAAGACACATTATAGCCTCAAATATTGTATCAGGGAATGTCATGCGTGAAGAGGTCTTGTGTAAATATAATTACAGTTGCTGGTAAATAATCAAAGAAGTTGTGATCCCATTTCTGATATAGTGCATCATTTTTGCAAATATACCCGTGTGATCAATAAAGTCACTTGTTCCTATCTCAGTCCGCCGTAATGAGGACGAACAACTATAGCTCTGGTCACTTGTGCGCAGAGCGTGATTATTATTAATTTACTTGGCATAACTGACTCGGTGACATTAGAATATATTACGATTAATCTCTTCTAAATTAACGATATTTCCTCTTCAAACTCACTTCACGTACGACGGGCGGTTTTGTATACTAACCTGCCTGATACCGATAGATGCAGATACACCGGTAGGGATGGTAAAACCGTCATCCTCGGGGTACGGTATGATGTAAGGGTCATTGATTGTGATCCTGACACCGGTCTCCGGGGTCAGAAGACCGACATACTCTGGTTGCTCCACAAACAGAGTCAAATGGAGACCTTGAAAAGAAATAAAATAAGAATACAACACAACTATACGAGACAAAAAAAAAGGAGAATGAATAAGGGGAACGATCAATCAATGGTGTGGACTTACTGAAAGAGAGAGAGTTTGTGAAATACGAAAACCCAGTAGGACCAACGTAAAAACACTTCTTTCTGCGACTTTTTCTTACTTGTTTCTGTAAAGAAAATGATCACGACTGTTGTCTCTTTTCTGCGATTTTTATTTCTTGTGCCTACGACGTTTGTCTGTTCTGTTTCTGCGACTTTTTTTCCTTTCAATAGTTTTCAAGTCAATAGTGAGTGTACGTCGTACGTTTTAACTGTCCACTTGGACCTAACATGTAGGCCTTCTTTCCAGTAAGTATGTTTTTCTCTTAGTACCGTAGTCGTAGATATTCCTTTAAGTTGAGTCAAATTGGAATATATTCCTGATGACAAGAGTACCATGTACAAAATCAAGAAGATGCCCATACTTTATTATTACTTACCAGGCATGAACATACACAATCAGTGTCGTCGAATTGTGCATCGTTAACGTAGTTAGGGTCTACACAACCCCAAATGGTCAAGAACATAACATTACGGAACCATTTTTTTTAAGAAACAAGGGTAGCAGAGACAAGTAAAAAGGTAGCAGAAACAAGAATTATCAACATCTATTAAATTCACAAAAACAAAGATTATTTAATTCCACGTGGGCTGATTAGGGCTTCCGTATTAAAAACCATACTAGTGCCTAAAATTTCTCGAAGTTATATTTATCTGTATTCACTTTTGTAATGAGGTCCTTGAATTCTGCATAATGCCAAATCGCCTGAAGTACAAACATGAACAAGGCGAGTGTTTATCTTTCTGTACTCCTTCCGTACATTTTCATATTAAAAAAAAGATAGAAAACTGAAATGAATAAAACTTGGTTAAATTTACCATGTTGTGCGCCTGTTTTGCCAGAGATACGAGGTACAGTACCGTTGTGTGCGTGGTTAAATGCAAAGCAATTTCCGTAAATGTTGTTCTGGAAAGTCATGAAATCACTGAGAGAAGAGGAAGAGAAAAACGTACAATTTGAGACGATGTCTGAAATGATATAGATGGTCTTTCTCATGAAAAAAAGAACACGTTCATTATGTGATTGACCTCTCTATCGTACCTGGGCCCTCTATATATGTTATGTTAAAAGTTTCACGTTCATGCCACGTGGCACTCCATTGATACTGAAAATAAACTGTAAACTAATTGGTTTGGCTGCATGCCACTCTAGTTCCTCAACTTAGTTTCAACAATGAACCCATTCGAAACGTATGATTCAATTTTATTCCTCCATCCGGATGCATATTCGCAATTGAAGTTAAAACCTCCACCCTTCTCCCCGAGTCCTCCCAAGGACACTAACCTTGTATTGCACTTTTTCTTATCAAAGGTGCACTGGAGGATGAAGTCGTTCGCCTGATGTCCGAGTTGTCTGACTTCGTCCTTGGTCGGTGTCACGATGTCCTTGAACTGACTAAAATCTCCGTTTTGTAACATGGCGTCGTAGAAGGCTTGCCAATCGCCATCGTCGGTGACTCCCGTAAAATCGTAATAGTCGTAGTAATCAAAATTACCCCTCCACGAGTCCTCCCACGTCGAGAAGATATTGTAAAAGCTGTCGTAAAAGCGCGAATATGATGATTCCTGGTAGGAAGTGTCACGGCGTTTTCGCTTCCTCTTTTGCATCTTCTGTCGTTTGAACCTTCTTAGACTTCTTTTCTTCCGTAGTCCTGGGGTCGATGAACTGTAATCACTGAAAGACGGATAATCGGTCGCCGTGACGGTCTGGTTTTCAGCCATCAGCCTGTCGCTGATGGAAGTTAAACTGGCGGGATCGTAGGTAGGAAACGGCGCAGAGTCACTGGGGTTCGGGAAGTCGGGAATGTCTCTGCTCCCGTAATCGTATGACGACGAAAAGTAGTTGAAAATCCAATCGTCGTAGAAGGCGCTGGACCAATCAAACCACCAAGAGTAAGAGGAATCCCTGATTCCACCGTCCAACTCGATCAGACCTGCGTACCTGGTGCCCACCAACTCCGAACGGCGAAGCTTGTTCATGTTGCAGATACTGATAGACGGGTACCTCAAAGTGGGTAGAGTGACCACGTCCACCTGCGTAGTAAATGGCCAATGGAAAAACGAGATGACCAGGGTACCTCCTTGGTAACAGAACATTCCGAGAGCCACCAGGGTCACTACAGTCCAGAGAAAGGCCGATATAGCCGAGGTCGCACCGATGATCTTTGGCACCCCATGGGCAGACGTCGTGTTCCCGAAGCTTTCGATCACCTTGCCAGGAGAAGGTTTAGCCTTAGCGAAGGCTTGCTTAGTCATGTTCACTTCTAGAGTACAGTAAAGAGCCCAAGGGAATGTGAATCTAAAGTGAAACGTGAATGATATTTGCAAAAGAAAGAGAAAATAAAGCATAAGATAAACACATATGTGTCTTGTTCAGTTGTCATAAAAAACTTCAAATAAGAAAAGAAACTATGAACTTAAATTCTGTTTTAAAGTTGCACAGTTTCATGTTCTCCCAATGCGTTCATGTTTCTAGCAAATCTATAGCGAACAACTGTAAAGAGATTGTCTCTCTTCAGACGCCTTCAAAGTGGTTCTTATCTTCGATCTTATCTCGCGTGCAAGTATATCCAAAAAGAAAAAAACAAATTTATTCTTTCAGAACTTAAAACGTTTTCAAATTATTGCACAAAACTATGTTAGAGTACTTTGGTTTAATTCCAAATCGATCTGTACGAAAAGTAAATTTGGTACAGGCAAAACTGTCATTTCAAAAAATTGTTCATTTAAGCAATTAACGAAGTGTCTTGAAACTAAATGTGCCACACGATGGAAGCAGTTAAGTTTTATTTTGTATTTATTTCCGATGACTAATTGTGACCATTAAACAGCAGATCTGTAACGTAATTACAATGCAACATTTTAAAAAAAGTGTCAAGAATTTCCATCGAAGGGAGAAAACAACATTCAATTTTCTTCAACTCCCTGTGACGTATAAACTTAAATTCACACTGTACAAACTTAAATTCACACTCTATAAACTTAAATTCACACTCTATAAACTTAAATTCACACTTTAAGGGAAGAAAAAGTGAAAGTGAAATTTCACTTTATTAAGTGTGAATTTAAATTCATAAAGTGTGCACTTAAGAAAAAGTGAAAGTTGAATTTAAGTATAAAAATGTAAATTTAAGAAAAAGTGAATATTTAATTTCAGGCAATAAAGTGTCTTTTTAGGTTTTTATGTGAAGTTAAGTATAAAGAGTGTGAATTTAAGATTGTGGAGTGAAAATTGAACAAAAGTGAAAGTTGCTTTGATCCTTGTTCTCTCCTGTACGTATCACAGCACTTTAAAGCAAATGTAAAATCAGTTTAATCAGAGAGCAAGAAATGAAAGGAAATACAGTGTTGAAAAAAACTAAAATTGTGAAATAAGTACTTTACATTAAAAACTTCAAGGTCGCCAAAACTATTCAAACAATTAGTGCAAGAAGTATCCATTATGACTCACATGCCAGTACTCAAGGGATTAAAAGTGGTTTTGGATTGCAATGGGGTTTCAGTCACTATCTTGGAAAGTCATTAATCAATAGACACCGTGTATTCTTCTATAAGTTGTTACATAAGTCCTAAATGTGGAGATCGTCTATTTAAAAAAGTCATTTTGTTTTTGGATATTATCACAAACAATTCAGACATTGACGAGCAGCCATTGAAGCCAGCACAAATCAGAGGAATGCCTGTGGCTTATACACTGCAACTTCCCGTCAAGTGACTACCAACTTAACAATTGCAATTATGGATCAAATTTGGTATCTCACTGTGATCCTTGAAGATTAAACTATATGCAAATGAAGACTGTCAAGAAGAGCATGCACTTTCTGCAGAAAGTCGGTTAGAGCCTTATTACTTTTAACTGATTTCATAAGAAGGTGTCAGTCATTATCTTTTAATAAGTCCGATTGACAATGTCAACATCTCTCTTTGTTTAACATTTTTTCCTAACATTTTTTTTCAAAAATCTTGCGAAAGGACAAAATTCGGAAGGATCGACGGATCGACTTTGTAGCTTTCTCTTGCATTGGGAACACGTCTAGAAGTGACTATATGTCCGTTCCTAGACATTACTTAGTTTACGGAACGTATATTTTTGAAGGGGGGGGGGGGGAGTACATACAGAAGTGAAATGTAATCCTCTGCTTATTCGTGCACGTATCTACATAATTGCAACCGACTGTAAACGGAGTTTTGTCATTTAAATTTCATCTGTTCATGAAGTTTCACTAAAATAGAGAAACCTTTAAAGTTGTGAGTTTTTCTCCGGGATTGGAGTGTGAATAGTTGTTGGAAGTTGTTGGCTAATGGATGGAGTGGAGAAGGGCGTATTTACGGCTCATCCTCTGTCATGAAAGGAAGGTGATTCCATTTTGGAGGGCTGTGCATAGGGGCAACAGCAAGGTTAGACGGAAGAGTAGTTATGGCAACGATATGATGTGGTTATGTTTGAGTAAATTCAGTAAAGTCTAAAACTGATATAGTCTACACAAGTTGGATGTGGCACACACAAATAATGGTATTTCTTTTAAATTTTGGGATCTCTGTGAGAATTAAAGTACTGAATCTTCCCTGCTGACAAATGCGAACCACAAAAACCAGCCACGTGACGAAATAACGCAAACAACACAGACATACTAATGGAGAACCGCAAACCGAACGACTAGCAGCCCCCTTTTGGGAGGGCTCTTGTTAGATATCAAACATTCTCTTATCGAAAGTTCCTCAAACAGTTGGCCATCATCTTGCAAGACACTCGATATGGAAAGCAAACAAATGACACGAACTTTTCCTATTCATCTGGTTTTGTAAATTAGCTAAAAGTCTTAACGGTGTTTCTTTTTTTTCAGAACCCTGTGGCGAAAAACGAGCATGGAAACTACTAGGAGATGTACAATGGTACGTATACCGGACGCTAGGTAATGAGTACGAATAGAAACGCCACCTATACGGGGAAAGCATTGTTCAGGCTACGGGTGATGTTGTAATCAAAACAGAATAAGGTATTCGGAGTTAACATTGGCAACAGGGACACCCGTTGTGTGTGTATTAAAGAAGAGTACGGGAGACCCTCATGAAATAAACAACTTTTAGACCCCATTTTGATTTTCAGCAAGTATAGTTGCTCTCAAATCTTTTAAATGTTTTAAAAAATCATGTTTTACTCACCGATGAACACATTACGATGGTAGCCAATACAACACTTTTGGCACAAGTATTTTGATAACTTTTTCTCGTCCATGAAAAGTGGAATTTAAAATGATAGTTACACTATATGGTGGTGAAGATGGTGAACTATTTTTTTTTCAAAGGAATAATATTTTCTGATAAGAATTGCAGAAAGTATTTTTATACTAATATTTCTGACAGTCTGCAAATGCATTTCCAAAAACATTACAAAACGTTTATTTTTAGTGTTTTGCCAAAACGCCACTCATTCACTTTTCAGGTAGTAATTTGACACATTGTTTAGACGATCCCGCAAAACATTCAAAGAATCTTTTTTAAAAAGAAGTAGTTTGAAAACTTTTCGTTAACTCTGTTCGCAAGAAAGTATGAGATTATACACAACTTATCGAAATGCATATTGTTCGAGTACGTTCGCAATTTAAACAACATGTTTCTTAAATGCTTTTGCGGTCTTATACGTAATCTTTCCCAGGCAATCGATACTAACCATTGCCATGTTATTGAAAGCAGTTACCAGTTAAGACCAGTCTACAAATGATGTAAGCATTTATGCACCATTTTGTCCATTGTTTTAACAAATGTATCCAAATATCGTTTTCTTCCTTTTGTGTGAAACGAAGCATGTGTATAGCAAAGCAAGGAGCAGAATTAGTTATCATAATGTTTCCTGTTTTTACACAAAGGGAAGGAGAAAAATTGACATTTGAGGTAAAATATGAGACACAAAGGTACATAAGTTAACTTATGTACATAAGTTAACTAATACATAAGTTAACTAATAACTAACGATATAACGCATACTGTTCTCTACGTTTCAGATTATTCGACATATATGTTGCAATGATAAATTTGATATGAATGTTCATGAAAAAGGGGGTAGAAAAGTATATATGCATGCTCTGAAAAGTGAGTGAAGTAGAGCGGCATATTTTGGTTTCCAACGATTGCAACTATGAAATAGTAGACCTCTTTGCACACTTTTGTGCCTGTGTAGAAGCAATATCAATTTTAAATGTTAATACTAATGTGTAAATACTAATGTGTTCATGTGTTCATTAAACATATTAGAAGAGGTAGTTGGCTGTACATTCGTTCAGAAATAGTCCCAATTTGTATTTGAAGTTTATAGTAGATAATAAGACGTGTTTCGGCACATAACTCTTCTGTCAGCAAGTCTCAAGCATTACTTCACGTCAATGACAGAGTCTGGGTAGAAATGAAGGTACTATGTTATATTGAATCATGGTGTCGTTTTGTCACCGCACGGTAAGATTCCATAAGGTATGTATGTTAAGACATGTTATGTGACTTAATGGCATAAATAAATTCACAGGAACACAAAATGGGAAAAAACTATTTCCATCTGACTTGCCTAAAAAAAATACCTGCAAACCAACAGTGTACTATACGAAACCAAAAGAAGGAGACAAAAAAAACCCGCAAAAAGAAAAAAAAGAACACGGAAACCAAAGAACGCAATGTATCAAGGGAAATAACAATTATAGTAGGATGACACAATGACAGATTTAAAAGAATATGAAGCAAAATGTAGAGAGTGCACTAGGACATTCGAAATACAGGATGACAACGGAATAGAAGAACCTGACAAAGGCGTATAGTTGATTTGACTACTTCACATACCTGACAATGACATCCGTTACTTAACGCAAATTACGCGGTCCTTACGGGATGAAAATATTTCATGTCAGTTTCAGGCTATCCTGTTGTCTCGTCGTTTCACTTTCTTCAATTGCGGTAACTTTTCCTTCAGCATCTTGTTAACCTTTCATAAGTTTTCTGTGCTACACGGCTAAATTATATAAGAAAAGAAAGAAAATGTATGCCCTCATCCAACTGCATCAAATGTCGATCGTTATTACCTTCTCGGATTGATCTGTTGACTGTCTCAACCGAGACCGCGGCTGCTAAGCAAACACTGTTTCTTTTTTCTTTTTCAGTTTTTATACATTCTTTATTAATCCTCGAGTAAATAAATCATACGGTTGTTTTGTCCAAAGACTATTGCAGTTAAGTTGCTGGTAGCAACGCTTCCTTAGAAATTTCACGTGGAATTTAATGGACTATTGTGTAAACTAGAACGAAAAGGGGTAACATTTAAATCACAAGTACATATTTCTTTTTAAAAGCAAAAAGAAGAGAAAAAAGAATAAGGAAAAAAAACAGGGGACGGAGAAGAGAAAAAGTATTAACAAGTGCTTTGATGAGTTTTATTGGTCTGAAGATACTAAATTGGTAATGAATTATCGTGCAATAATTTTTTTCAGGCAATAATAACAATCACATAGCTTACGAACATTTAAGAAAAACAAAAGAGGCCACTGTCTCTCTGATGTCTACATTTAGGAACAACGTTTACCTACGTTTGGTTTGCCAATCAAGCGGATGAAATGATGTAATATCGTGCTTAACGCTAGTGAGCTGTCAACTGCACATTAATGTGATTAAATACATGCCTTATAGACTGGTGGCTTTGAATCTGAAAACTCAAAGTTGAAATGTAAAAAAAAAAGTAGCACAGGTTCAAAAATCGTTGTTTTAGGTTTTGAGGTAATTATCTTGCCAAGGTATAACGATTTTCGTCATCAGAGAGCACTGGTTGTGTTTCACCCACTGGGCCTGGTGTTGTCTAGAGAGCAATAATCCCACTGTGTTGGGTAACAAACTCTGGTCAGCTTGTACATATATGTATGTCTTTTCTTACAAGCCCGCAAATGCTGGATGACGAAGGGATTGTCATTCTCTGAGCTAACACTCTCGTCATCAACAGCAAGAGAGTTCCGTGCAGAACACAACTTTTTTGTTCATGCATGAGACTGAAGATATACTCATTTCAAGGGATTAAGCTTCTTATTGAAAAGGACCAAAGATCACATCTACTTGGCTTCTACTGTCAAACAACTGTGTGCTTTGTCCAATTGTCCTTTTGTGATGATGTACACCTACCGTGAATGTAACTTTTCAAACAACGATCGCTGCAATTTTGATTTCCTTTTCGTATAACGGTTTCACGATAATGCAATCACCAGGAAGCAAAAATCTTTACTTTTCGTAAATATTGTCACTGAGGCTGAAACCGAACTCTTGCTATTGTATCTTGCCTTGTCCTGCTATCACATACAATGCATGACAAATAATGTGTTGACAAAAGAAAAAAAGTGAAACAATTGCAATGGACATAGCTTCAGAGGTTGAAACCAATCTATCCCAGAGTACCACCGGAAGCTATTTAAAACAATTAAATGAGACTTATAAAGACCTTTGTTACAATTGCATACGGCGGCATTTCCACTGAGGTGGTTTGGTGTTAGACATTTAGTGAACAGAAATTTTTCCGGCTACAGTTTCTTCCCACGACTGTTATAACCTTCCTCTACTGTTATTGATGTCAAGCTGCTTTTTCCACATCTGTTCAAAATGTTCCCGTTATATTACAGACGTTTGACGGTAGCTTTAATCATTTTCCTTTTCCTTTGGTTTATCTCGCATTTGATGGATAGACGACACGTTAACAGAATATCTGACAATTCGCGGACGATGTCGTCTTTTTCAGCCTCCCCCCCGCCTTTAACTTTACCAATGTATTTCGACCGAGAACATCATCTCGAGAGATCCCGTTTTACGATCGCCCTTTTTCAACCGATAGATCCAATGTTTTCATACAATGGAGTAGACTACAAATGTAGTGAAAACGAGACGATTCGTGTAAAATCGGTAGCAACTGCATCTGCTGTGAATGGTGCTGAAGTTGTTGTGTTAGGCTATCCCGGCCTAACCGAAGATCACTGGATCGACCTGCAACATCATCGGAATTGGAGTCAAATATGGATCATGTCTTCGGGAGAAAGCGCTCTCTCTCGGGGTTATGCCAACCCTCCTCCCCAGTTTCGCCATAGTTCTTATAACTGGAGCTTCTTCTTCCATTCTTCGGCAGACATTTCCGTACCGTTTGGTCAGTTTATTCATTTTAAAAGAAATACTTGGGACTCAGGAGATCAACAAAACTTCACCTACAAACTCAGGCAGAAGAGTAAAATGATCGCATGGATGTCCAGTCGCCATTGTCGTGGACTAAGCTGGAACAGAACGCTCTTCGTCCACCGTCTCTCCGATCTTGTGCCAGTAGATATGTACGGCGAATGTGGCTCCCTGAGCTGTTCTGTGAACCCCAACGATGAATGTCTCGATACGTTACGTCAATATAAATTTTATTTAGCGCTAGAAAACAGCTGTTGCAGTGAATACATAACAGAAAAGTTTTGGAATGCGCTAGTATCTTACGAGGCTGTTCCAATCGTGATTGGTGCTGCAAGGGAAGAATATCAAAAATTAGCTCCCCCGATGTCCTTCATTCATGCAGACGACTTTGGATCTTTGGATGAACTAGCTCGATTCATCGAGACCGTTGCTAAGGACGAAATACTTTATCAGAGTTACTTCAAATGGCGAAGTTTTGGTCAGGTGACGATCTATACTGCGGCAGAAAGAAAACCTTGTTTTCGCGAGGGTGCTTGTAGATTGCATCACTTTTATAACAAATACCTGGTGACCAAAACAAGGGAATCCCACCAAAGTTTTGATCCTTATGGATCCTCATGGTTTGGAAACTGTTTCCAATGTGGAAGGCAAAGATGGATTCAAGACTTCATCTTGAAGCCAAACTTGAGGAATTACGAGAATAAACTTGCATCAGTTACAGGCAACAAAATTAAAGTCAGAGATGCTTGAAAAGTTGGTATTCTAAATAACAAAAATATGACATTTATGCTAGAATGACACTAAAGGATACTCAACACTAATGGTACACACAGTAACGCAGGTTTGGAGGTAAGCGTAACAGCTGTGTGACACGCAATTCGCGGAACTGTTTAAGACGGAGTTTTTTTTTTCTTACAACCGCTGTTGCTGTTCTAAAAATTTCAGCTTTCCTTTATGAAACCCTTCATTCTCGCTGTCTTTTAAAATCTTATTATCTGTTTGCTCATGACTTTCGGAACCTTTATTCAACTTTTATACATAGCTTTCAATCTGGCTTTATCTGGTTTAATGAAGTCTTTATATGGCAGTATTACACCACGTATAACTTGATACAAGTGTCATAGAGATATGTATACATGGTTTGATATGCCCATGCAGAGTCACATATAACATGCTATATGTGTCATCCAGATGCATATATATGGTTTGGTATGCAATTGACATGAGTATCAGCAAAAAATGTATGTAAAGTTTGATATGGTCCCATATATAGTCAGATATAACTAGATGAAGGTGCCAAACAGATAACGCGTACATGGTTCGGTTTGGCCATATGAGGTCAGATATAACTTGATATAAGTATCATCCAGATAGATTTGGGTTGACCATATAAAGTCAGATACTGGATAACTTGGTATCAGAATTATTCATATATAGTTTGGTATGGCCATATAAGGTCAGATATAACTTGATACAAGTGTTATCCAGATATGTATTTATAGTTTAATATGGTCATATAAAGTCATATATAACTAGATAAAGGTGTCATCCAAATATGTATATATGGTTTGGTATGGCCATGTAAAGTCAGATATAACTTGATATAAGTATCATCACTATATGGTTTGGTATGGCCATATAAATTCAGATATAACTTCATATATATCATCCACATATGGTTATATGGTATATATGTTATGTATGGCCATATAAAACCAGATATAACTCGATGCAAGTTTAATCCAGATAGGTAAGGTCGATATGGCCATAAAAAGTCAGATATAACTTGATGAAATACCATGTCAGGTAAACAGTTCAAGTTTGATATGGCCATATCAAGTTGATCAAGGCCATGCCAGATATACCTACCAAGTTTCATATGGCTATATCAAGCCAGATACCACTTAATGATAGATCCGGCCAGATACAGATATAAAGTTTTTTATGGCCATATCAATTCAGATACAATGTGATATAAAACAATGCCAGATATACAATTAAAGTTTTGTAAGGCTATACCAATATTTCTATTTTTGTTTGAATCTGGTTACTTTTCCCACTCTTGTGAAGCTTTAATATTCAATTCCATACAGATGTCATCAAATTTAAACCTTTTTGCTGATATGAAGCCTATTAAACTAACATATATGCAAATGATTTGATAATGTGGGCGTAGACAGAATTAAGAGTTCTGGCTTTCATTTTTCGTATTTGAAGAAGTAAAGTGTGAGACAGTCATCATACCTTTGAGAAAATGCGTTTTGAAATATCCGAAAAGGTCAATTTAAATCCAAAATGCACTGTGTGCATGGAAAAGTAGAAAGTTGAAAGCATTTTATTGTTCACTATGAATTAAGTTACCAATTTACTCTATTGGAATCAGTTTAGTGTAATTTGAAGAGATTTATCAGGATGTCATAGAATAGCAACAGAAAAGAATGCTAATACATATATATATGTCCCAAGCTGACGACAGATGGAACAAGAGAGTTGCTTTAAGTTTACATGTTACCAGGTTCAGATTACAATGAACAAGTTTGAATAGGCTAAACTGATATGCGTGTTCCATTAATTAGAGCTTGATTAATAATTAAATTCAACTATTACTAGGGTGGTACCTGGCAACACAGCTTAAGCCTCAAGACTTCAAGTGAAGTAGTAGGCGATCACAAGCCTCAAATGGCCGGATACAACGTTGGCGAATAATGCGACTGGAGATTAATGTTGGCTAACGATAACTCGAGCCTCCCCGATGGAGGCGATCGAAAAACGTTGTCCCAGAATATAGCAATGACAACAGCACGAATGTGCACAGAGTGTTCACTAGGCTGTTCTCTATGATAAATGTATCAATAGACGTCGATAATTGTGTAGGCCAATAAGTTCACTCTACAGTTGACTTGAAGTAAACACACAGGGCACGTGACAAGAACCTACAGATCAGATGGAAGTATATTCTTCTCAGACTGGGTGGAAGTATCGCCAAAACCTCTCCTTCGACGAGGATATACATATGTACAAAAGTCACTTGCTGCAACTTTCCACACCAGAATCTTCTGGAGAGTACCTGCTCAATGCCATGATGCTAAATATAGAAGAGAGCAAAGTTCCAATTCCTTCCAGAGTGTAGGGTAAATTGGGGTATGTTGGGACACTTCATGGGGAATTCATCAATAAAACATTCTCTGAAACGCTAAATTCTGATATCCTGCACATGCTACGATCCACCAACCTTAGCCTTCTTAGCATATCTATCTACCCTTGGGCCGTAGAAAGGGAATGTTTCGAGTCATCCCATCTCTCCCCATGTCCCGTCTTCCCCTCAAACTACCCTATGTATTTGTATGTAGAAAGAATGGGCGACGATTCTAGTTGATACGCGAATCGTCTCGAAGTTACCAACAAGTACAGCAGAGCATTCGAATCATTGCACATATGGCTGCGATGAACATCTCTGATGCCTGCATATAAAATTTGTATCTAGCTTAACTAAAAAAGTTCTAGTTGTCCCATACAAAATTTGAACCATATACAACTTTATTTGAGCCCTACACTCACAAAACGTAACAGTAAAATAAGAACTCCATAACTTTAAGGTAAAATTTTACACACAGTTAATGTAAGTCTTACATTGCGTATATGACAATTTTACTAAAATGTAGTAAAATTTACCAGAATTATGCAAAATTTACATGTACTGTTTACCTAAATTATGTAAGATAAGAACTCCATACATTTTACATATAATTAACGTATGATATCATGTATGATATCATGAGAGGATTGGCTGCGATGAAGGTAATTGTATCACATGTCAATTTGATCTGTTCATACATAACTTCAGACACTTACCTCCGTGGTATCACGGAAGAAGTTGAATATGCAAACGGTGCTTTTATAGGAAATGTTGAAGAGTTGCAGAAAATAAGAGCTCTGAAATTTTTCAGTGGATAACGACAATTATATGAACTCCTTGATTATGAGAGAAAAATGATTACCTAAGGGATGTTGTTTTTAGTGTTTGTAGAAATCCAACTATGAAAAGTGGGGAGGGGAGACGGATAGGGAGGGGGAAGTGGGAAGGGGCAGCACGCGGCGGGCACTATAAAATTTCAAAAATTCACTAATTGTATCTTGAATTAATCTTATATCGTAGGTATCTCGCTGTTGCTCTTCTCGTTAGACCTTCTTTCAAGAATTATGCGCAAATGAATTTGCACTCCCCAAAAATGGATCCGTTGGTGGAAGGGACGAAACCGGGAAAGAAAAACATAACTGTAAAAAGAAGTTGTCATCTGTCATGTCACCTGTAAGAAAAGGAAAAACTAAAGTGTCATTTGTGACGTCTATACGACACAGTCTATGAAGAGAGAGAGGAAAGAGAAATGTAACTTTTGTTCTTCCGTGTTAAATTATCATAAATAGCAATTGACACACAGATCTTAGCCAGTGGAGATGGCTTTCACTTTAGTTTGGTGTGATGTTATTTTAGTTAATGAAGGTGGACTAGGGTGAAAGTAGAACTGAGGTTAAATCTTCTCTCAATGAATACAGAAGCCATGTGTAAATGCGAGTATGTCATTGAGATCATTGCACACTTCAAGCAGTGACACTAGAAACTCAGAGACATGTTTATATGGTAAAATATTTGTAGTGCAATGTCTTTCACCACCGTATATTTTGGGCCATACGTCTAGGCGGACAAAAATTACTACCGGCATAGGTACGGACAAATTTTCCTGTTTTAGAGTTTCCGGTCGGACAGGAAATACTGTTCACGGGACACAATTCCACTCGACGTTATCATCCAACTGTTATTTATAATTACACTAATGGGTGCGTTGAAATTTAGGGGTTTTCAGTTGTGGTATGACTACCTTAGGAAATTCTAGATGTTAACAATGCAGAAAGTTCCCCGTGATAGTATAGAGACAGTCTCCGTGAAATTTTGTCTCTAGGTCACACGGACTGTATCTCCTGTCACACCGGATTTCAGTTATGCATATATGTTTGAAAATGTTGACAATTAAGGATTGCTCAATTAGAATAATGCAACCATTGTAGACTCAATGGAAAAATTTAACAATTATGTAAAATGTCCATAGAACTGTGTCATTTTAACTAGTTCACGTATTACTTTGTTTCAATTCAATCTCTCACAGTGAAAAAAATGTGAAACTGAATAATTTTACACTAATCTCATCAAATAAAAAGACTGACGAGTGATTACAGGATTCTTAGAAGAGATCATGAGTGCAATCACAGGGTAACGAATTACAAAGTACAAAGGTAATGAGAGAAAATGGCAAAAATCCCCCCCAAGACAAAAATACACGAAAGACGCGGAAACTATTCCTGCATGTAAATTTAGTGGTTCAAAGTTGACTTTAAATACAGTTAAGCAGCTCTAGTTTTACATAGTCTTGGAATGATTTTTCATAGATTTACTTCTAAATAGTCTCTAATTTATTTTGGTAAACATTTAGTCTAAAGTGGAGTACAAATGTATTATCCAGAGGAGCGTGTTTGACAGTAGGTTACATCACCATGAAACAGGAAACTTGTGTTTGAAAATAGAAAGGACAATTACCATAAAACTAATTACATGTTACGATCTCTAAGCGGTTGCCGTTTCGGCTGTACAAACAGCTAATGAGATAGTACGTATCTATTTAGAGACATCTTTGGAAGGATCGAAGGAGCAGATTGTGGTGATACGTTCCCTCACTTTGAGCAACAATAATGAAATGTATTTTCGTTGGATACGCTAATGCAATAACAAACTGATAATAATTCATCTGGTTGTGATAGCCAGAAAAGGAAAATGTTGTGGCAGTCTTTGCTTGAGTTTCATGCCTTGCAAAGACTATTTCCTGTTCGCTGGTTACCGTCAATCGTTTGTTAATATTTACAAGGTGATGGTATGTTATATGAGATATTGAATATGCATGAACCCTGTTTTATTTTACCGCTCTTAAAAGTGAATCTCTTTACTAACTGAATCTCTTGATAAACATCATTACATATAAATACTCGTGTAAAGTTTGTTCATAGTTCAACATAGCAGAAACATCATTGAACTCTTGACACCAGGTATCACTTATCAACTATAGCTACCATGTCGCTTCCCTATATTCCGTAAGTATCGTGGAAATCGTCTCATTGCGCCTAATAATGCTCTCACACCAACAGCAGCTTACCGTTTTTTACAAATATAGTCAAACGAAATAAGGAAACTTTTCCATCCAGTTCTTCTGTTCCAACGTTTATTTGACCCCCCATAAAAAAGAGATTTTTTGTGTAGTTAGGTGACACTCTTTATTACTTTTTCATCTTTCGGTAAGGAGAGTGAAAAGGGCAAACCAGACTTTAAAAAAGGCTTAAAAACAAACAAAATCATATCTCAAAAATGAAAGAAAAAATATTTGCTCACTGGGTCAAAAAGAAAAAAAGGGAAAAAATTGAGGAAGCAGAAGAGAGGCTATTACAAATGTTGACTTATCGCAATAAAAAAAAATAATGAAGTGTAAACTGCCGATGTATATTAGGCAAGGTGATAATTGTGTATAACGACATGAATTTCCAGACATTGTACCATCCACAAAATAATCATACAATATCAACGTTTTTTTTAAAGAAGGACAGGTAGTTTTGAAATACATCATACATAATGTTTGCATTTTCTTTCTCACATGTCATTTAAACATATCTGCTTCACACATTTGTGGAAAAATGTGATCTGCCAATGGAAGATGCAGGCTAGTAGTGCCCCAGTAGAGAGAACAAAACTGTACTTTTTTGTATTTTGTTGATGTCACGTGCACATAATATTCGCGAATATTTGTTTTATGCCTCTCGATAGCTTTGCACATGAAAGTTGTTTGGCTACAGTTCCTCAACGTTTACCTTAACTCTGACGGTAAGCACTAAGGACTTAACCTCATATCATCAATGAATTGGTGATATCATCAAATATGACCACTACTGATATTTTAATGACTTGATGATATCATCAAACGAATTAGTGATATCTTTAAATTTTTTGGTTGTGTCTTTAAGTAGTTTTTTAATTAATTAATGATATCACTAATTTAGTTAGTGATACCGTCAAACACAGTGCTGGCTTGATCATATAGGCTATATATATATCATTTGATGATATCTCCAGATATCTCCATAGTAAATTGAACACAATCCACATTCAGGGAACTTCAGAAGTATCCACAAAGTTTTCCTCCGGGTGCTTTCAAAGACTTAGTAGTATTGATAGGTGCATCTCAGAGTCATATATTGTGTTATTTACCTTGTGTTGTGTATCTTCAGCACTTGTCACAGTTTGCTTATCATTACCAAGAAAAAGCGTTGACGTGGATGGTTATGACAGACATCACAGTAATGTGCGATCAGGAATCACTCGCACAGTTCGTTTACATGTCAATCTGTTGACCAGTGGCCCAGATGTCAGTTTCGTTCAGAAGAGGTGAAAATAGATTTTAGTTCAGATGTTGACTTAAAACGGGCTAAAGTTTACGATGAAAGCAACGTCGACCATAACTCTATACGACCTGATTCTGGTAAATTGAAAAGGGCTCGCGTTTTTCAGACCTTATCTCCTCTGCAGTATTCGATTCGAGACTGGTACGCCTTCTTTGTCTTCAATATCCCTAAGAATTTTAGCAGAGGAAAACCTACTGAACATAACCTACAATATGAAGTCCTAAGATAACTAATAAACGATTGATCTCAGATGGAGTCTACTAAGGGCGCCCTGAATTGAACGACAATACAGACAACGTTTGCAACGTTTGCATTGTTTCGTTCGTACCATTATACTCGAGGGCTGATCTACGACTTTTTTCAAAGTGGCTTCCAACATAACAAGTCAAATGTAGTACTACCTATCACCATCAGTTGACACAGGGGGAAACAGAAAAAAAAAAACATTGGCTTTACAAGGCCCCAGGTGGCATTAAGCCGCACTCTCCAAGTGTTTTTAAACTGCATGTAACCAGCCTTCAAAAAAGATCTCGTGTCTGCAATTTCTCAATTAGTGAAAAACAAAATCAATAAATGAAAAATGGTAATACGTTTCAGATTGGTTGAGGTGATTTTAGAATCCTAAGGAATCCTATTTCATTTGTTCTGTGTCTCTCTTCTTTTTTTTATTTGGCAGCCTCAGTGTTTCCTCCGTAACTGGTACTAGTAGAGGGGCATTCGTCGAGGGTTGAGACTCAAGGCTCATCATTTACATTCTAACTAGAATTGTGAGAAGACTAAGCGGCCCGTCATCATCGGATGGAGAGGAACGTAGCACAAAATTTTTAAATAAAAATGCTTCACAGATCGCCAGAAGAAATCGCTTTCACAGGCTCCAGAGTCGTCCTTTGCACACTTGCGACCCACCTCAAAAGCCCATTGCGTAAGGTCATGGCTCCATTTGGTCCGGCCACACAGCTCGCTGCGATTTGATGCAACAATTAAAATATAACAGTTACATGATTTCCTTTTACAAAATACAGTTTCTTCCTTAATTATTCAGCGAAAAAATATTTTTGGTCCAAATGTGGGGACGGTCAGACTAACCTCCCCCCTCCCTTTGGATCCGCCAGCTATGGATTTTTCGACTGTCGTCGGTGGGGGAACGTGGAACGGGCATAGTGTTGCGATATGATTGGAAGAGACGGATAGGATCTCCTGACATCTTCACTGAAGATAAGTGAATAATTGAGGCGTGACTGTCAAAAAATTTTAAAATAATATCAGAAAAGATGACTATAACTCAATTGCTTGCTTTTTATTTGCAACAACAGGCATGCAATAGGTGCAACGACGTCAGCAAATTGAAATAATATTTCGTTATTTAACGGGGGGGGGGGGGATTTTATACAATAATTTCACACAAAGTGAAATAAACGCCGATTGTAACTTCTAGTCGTAACTTCTAGTCAACTTTTGGCTGTGGACTTATTACCTTAAAATTGGCTTTCATTCCCATCACTATAACGACGTTTCCAGGCCCCCATGCAGCTTTTTCAGGGAGGGGGTTCGATTCTACCACAAGTGGAACATTTTACCCAACAATCATGACCAACTAATTAAAACTCATAATATATGTTGCTAACGTAGGCCTACTATCATAGGCTGAGCGGAACTGCAGACCTTGTGGGGTTCGTTCGAACCCCCTGGACCCCCCGGATACGGGCCTGATTACAACGTAGCGAGTAATTTCATGAATATCATAGCGAAACTTATTTACCCTCTCTCTCTTGTTTTCGTCAAGGGTGTCATAAGATTTTGTCTGCAAAATATAGCTAAAGGGAGTTATGTTTACCCCAGCAGCATATTTAGATCAACCTTTCTGGGAAAGGCTGTTCTTTCATGTCATGCAAATAATCTTTGAAAAGTGATTGGTACAACCTTCGAAATCCTCACTGTGTAAGATGCCTGGTGGAGGGTGCATGTCCGCGTAATACCGTCGCATCACTCAGACAAATCGTACAGATCAATTACAGATCAATTACTTTATAAGCAGCTGATAAATCGCTGACATCATGGCAAAAATAAGAAAGTGTTTTGGAAACAGGTTACATATTAAGAAAAAAAAAAACTTGCCGAAGTTTTCGTATACGGTTCTGATTATTACGCCATTTCAGCAAGCTACTAATTCTGATGAATACGTAAGAGTAACTTCAACTGTCGCAGTTTCTCTCTTAATTGTTTTACTCCTGAAAGGGGGGGGGGGGGAGGGTCTCTTGGACCTTGGACCTTGATATGGTTTGTATCGTCGCATTTGTATCTTGCCACCCATCTTTGTCATTTGTGAACTATAGTGTTCGTATATCACCAGATATGTAAAAGGTCTGTCAAAACTTAGTGCTATATTAGCTGCAATTACTGGCTGTAATCTCATAACCTCATTACGTCATCTAACTGTTCACCAGGTCATGGAAAGACATAGGGCCTATATGTACATACTATAATAAGTGAGTAAGGGACTTAGAGTAAGTACATACTCTGATGTATGCGTCAAGTGTTTTAACAGTGTACTGTACAGAGACTTTCATTAGCCTACTGTAGCATGCAACCAACTTAGAACATATTGTTGCAATGCAACAAATCTTGAATGTAGTATGGCCTCAGAAAATAGGGTGTAGATTTAATTAACCGATGATACTTATCTCTCTGTATTTTTTGTGTTTACTTATTTGCTTTTATTCGCTGCCACCATATGGCAAGGCACGTTAAGCAATAAACTGAATCAAAAGAGAAAAAACTGGTATGGCACTGTATGCTTTCTCCCACCCATCTTTGCAACGTTGATTATGCACACTATACAGTCTTGCAACAACCCCAATCGGGGAGAAAAATATAGTCAACTTAAGGGAAGTAAGGAAGGTCAACCATTTTGAATAAGCGTTCTTTTATAAAAGTGCACAAAACTCAACCCCTACGTACAAACTTTATGCCATCTGCTCCACCACCATGAACATGCTACTTGGTGTACGGAAACTCTCAGAATCACCAGTAAGGATGTTGGAAATGAAACATGTCTGACACAGTGGAAGTTTTTCTTTTCCTCGAGGGTTTCTGGGTAGCTATAAACTGTATCTTTATGGTCTTAGAGTAGACTGCATGTACAACTTTGTGCTACAAAACATTCGCAAACGTGTGTGGATTTTATTTCGACGATCATTTTCCTAATCCTAAACGTCTACAGAAAAATCTGAATACATTTTATATATAATAGCAATAAGTGCACATTTTAATAAGAAAGTGAGTCGTATCTAGAATTTCCTTCTGAGCGTTGTTTCCCTTCTGTACCCCTCTACTCCACCCCCACACTGTGTACGAATGTCTAAGTTTTTTTTTTTTTTGTAGTTAATATGCTTTCTATGCGAGGATTGAGACCAAATCCTCACTCATACCGAAGTTTGTTTTGGTTAACCTGACATGGTGATGGATGATAGACAAGTATGGTTGATTAGATGTAAATCATTCTGTAAACATGTCTCTGAAGTAGACCAGACTTGACTCCGGCGGTAACCTGGAATGTAGCAACGATTGGTTACAAGACTTAGTTTGTTGAACTGATATGAATGACGATTGCAATACATCTCGTACGAATTACAAATGCAAGTTTACAGGTGCATGGACTTGTGTACAAGGCCAACATAGCTAGTGGTTTGTCTATGACTAGCCTATTCTGTATGGAATTTTTATCTCTTTTTTTTAGGGGTTATTAAATGAAAGAGGATATTTTTTTTAATGCAGGCATTTCAAACCCCATGTCCATATCTTCTCCCTAACTCAAGATATTCCTGTTTGAAGGAAGAGTTCTCTGGTCAAGAAAGATTTCCAGGGGTCCCAAGATTTTCCAAAATGCGATGAAAAAGTGGCAAATTATTTCAAGAAGGGCACAATTGCTATTGTCATGTTCCTTTTAGAACAGTGAAGAGTTTAAAGAAATGCAAAGGATATTCAAGAAGTCGTGTCTGGGTGACATCACAGATTTCGAAAAAGTGGAATTGAACCATTTTTAAAATATATATTTATTTAAAATTCCATAACTTTGAAACAGAACGTGCTCTTGAGATACGGTTTTCACCAGTGAAGGGAGAAAAAATGGCTAATTTTTTATGAAATGTCAATTGTCTTCAGTGGTGAATACCTTTAAATTATCGTAATATGACAGAAGTATACAGCACTCGTTCTCTTTGATTTATTTTGCATGTGGAGATTAAGCGATGCACCGATACTGAAGTTCAATATCAACTCACTTAAATATTTACAGTCAGTGGTAACATTGTAAACAAATGTCCATACTCCGTTGCAGAATTGCATCCATACCACTAGTGTTTGAAGTGGAAATGTAATAAAAGTTTGAATTATGTCTTTTCAAAGAGCTCCCTCTTTGATGACTGATATTTCTCGAACGAAGCGATTCTTGTGTGTGTTTACTCCTACCACATGATACACGTTGAGAATTTTAGTCGAAACAGTGCGTATCGCTGGGTCACGGCTGTAGCAGTCAAGTATTTAAATTCGGTTCATCTATTTTTCCTACACTGTTTTCTGTTTTGGGTCTCTTTTAAATCAAACGACGCTTGATGACTTCGCTGCAAACGAGGAGAAAACGGTGTCACTGGGTCTACGAGATGATGACAGTTAGGCGTATTGGTAACAAAGAACTATATCGCGCATCTAGCACAGGGGTGGCCAACATGGGGCCCGAGGGCCGAACGAGGATAGCAAAGAAGCATCATACGGGCAGTTACCTCCCTCTCGAACAGTAATAAAATTCAAGTAAAATAAGAAAATAAACGATCGAAAGGGGAAAATTAAAAAAGATATTATCCATATAAAAACGTGTGATAACTGAGATTTTGTTGTCAAATTTTACGTTCACTAAATATGCCGATATTACCGGGTTTTTTTTTACATTTCTTTGGCATGTACCTTGCTATTGATTTTGCTCCATGCATACCACCACTTCATACCATTTTATTGCCTTACTCGTTACATTTTTCCTGCCCCAACATGTTTTTACAGCAAAGCTAAAGAGAAGGATAACAGCGGGCCGACCCGCAACCTGTTTGGCAGATCCCTATATATATAGAGATGGCCCTCTATATATAGCTCTGCTGTGCGACCGGTCACGAAGTTCATAAATCCCATTAATCTCCATTAATCTCCCTTACTGACTTACACACTGAAATTGCGACTCTCCTATCACGACATTTAAAACTCAAATCAATCTGATGTCGACCAATCAGATGTTGTGCTACAAGGGGTAGAAGTTTGCCCCCCCCCCCTTGACAAGGCCCTCGAACCAAAATGTCACAGCATCTTCGATTTTCTAAAATAATCTAAATCTCCTTCAATCGTTCTAGGTTTCACATTATCAGTATTTTAACTGGTGTTCTTCAACATTTCAATAAAATAATAGTGATGATAATTGAGAAGATGACGAAAAATAGAACTCGTGGCACAACATTAGGCACTTTCCTTGCTAATCAAGCTCTCTGATGTGCATAGTCTATGGGTAGTGTGTAACGTTCGAAGACGGCAATTTGGTCCCTTGATTTAAAAGGTTGACTACCTCTGATCAGACAAAAGGGAACAGCTGCTATTGTTGTTCGGCTACAAAGATCACTTAAAAAAGAATAATTAAAGTTGTTGTCAACACTCTGTACATGCCACAAAAACATACTTTCCGCTCTGTAGGCTACATGCCGTTGGCCTATACTTACGATGATGCAACTTTTCATGATGAAGATAACATTACAAAATTGTTTCATCTTTATTTTTCGAGAATAATTACATATGAAGAGAATGTTATAACAACGAATTATCAACGATGTCAGTGAATTATAGATGCAATGTGAAAAGTCGGTGAGAATAAGGAGAAAACATATTACATCTCTAGCGGTATAAGTTCTGTCAAATCCATTGAAGAAGTACATGTAGGATATATATGGTATAGGATGCATACTTCTCTGTGACGCCTATCCACCCGGTAAACTACCTACATGCAGCGCGAGACAGCATAATTAAAATAGGACTTAATTGCATAATAATTACTAATAATTTTTGATAATTACAGCATTCCTTGTTTGATAGTACATGCAGTTGTGATATAAATTTACGATAAGAGAGTGGGGGACTGATGAACATTTACATGCAAATTTGAACATGATATTGTCTGCACTTGTAGAGAACGGCACCATTCATAATCTTTACAGGATGTTTCTATATATATCATGGTTCTAAATGTAAATTCTCTCATAACTATCTACCCTTCTTCGACGGAAACGCATATATCGTATATTTCAAATTAATTAAAAGCAAACAAATCATTGGCGACGATTAAAACTGCCCTGCCAGCAACAGTGGTTATTGACATAACTGCCTTGTTTGAATTCGTGAACAGGATTATTCATTTTAATCAAATTAACCGACAAATTGGATTCCAGTTCCCTTTGCATTAAATTAATGAATATGATATACGTTATCACGTTTTTATCCTTTCGGTTAAATTTCAGATTTATCATGGCTAATCAAGTCAACGTGAACGGGATGTGCAAAAGTAAACTTGCACGAGCAGGCAAACCACCTACACTGAACAGTTTATGTTAATGTATATCAAAAGTAGTATTGTATGTTTATTTCAAAAAGGAAGTAAAATGACATAACTGCTAACTGCTTCCAAGAACTCTTTTAGTTGCACAAGTGAGTATTCTAAAAGTTTACGATTTAAAATGAGAAATGCACGAGTTAGTGGAAAAATACGCATTCTTGGTAATCCCATTCCGATAAATATGCCACTTTTATGTGTTTCATGAAGAATAGCAAAAGCAGGAAGTCATCCGCAGAATGCACCTCTCATGAAACACCTTGTCGAAAGGCTGTCTTACAATCTTTAACTTAAAACACATAATGATGCCACAGGATATATTTTAGAATTCCAGTGAGCCTCGCCAAATGAATGTTACCTACAAACATTCATTGAACGTAAGTCCATCTGTGAGGTGTTCGTGTCCCCCCCCCCCCTTCCGCGACAGTTCCTGGCTACGGGGCTGCCTGCACAGTGAAACTGTATTATTATCCAAAATATGCATAGGGAGAATTGGAAGGAATATATCCTCTCCAGAGCGATGGGAAACTGCGGACTTGCTTTTTTGTAGCATTGAGGAATCTCTTTCTGTTTCTAGTGTTGCCGAGGTCGTGATTTTTCAAAGTGAGGAATTGAGATTGTATGTTTGCATTATTCACCTATACCATCGTTTTTAGGGATTTGTTGGGACTCCGCCCCTCAGGTGCATTTATCATTTTTTTTGGGGGGGGGGAGGGGAAAAACCAAAAGGCGCCTAATAGTATAATAGGATTGCACATGGTACCAACATAAATTAAGAGAGTAAAAGGTATTGAAGTCACTGTATTACCTAAATGTTTACTTGTTTAAGTGATGCTTGACAATGCTTGACCCAGCAGTACCGATGCATCCACGCCGTCATTGAAACCTTGTGACCCTATCTGACAAACAGTACCATCGGCTGGTTTTCTTTCATACCCAGGATTTATAACGAGGAACGCAAAATAAAAACCAAGAAATAGGTCGAAAAGATGATGTGTTTGCATTAAATTAAAGTCAGAGGGTGGAAGTGTCTTTTCATCTTGAAGGAAAATCTGGTGAGATTGAGACTAGAAAACGATCGGATCCAAAATCCATACTTTGGGAACAAATCAGGACAAAATAGACAAAAGCCAAAGGAAAAAGATCAGCTTGGACATTTTGTTCACTCTTGTAAAAAGATAACACTTTGGGGAGAGGTGTCAGAGGAACAGAGAGAGAAATGTGAAAGGTGGAGAAAGAGAGGAGGAACTGCAGGTGAATGTAGAGGAAGATGATAGGAGGGGGCAGGTCGAGACGTACCAATGAATTATCTAATTTACAGGTATACGGATTTAAATTAACTACCTCCTTACCTACATACTTACCTACCTACATACCTGTCTAGCTATTGTAGCTTGTCCACCTGCCTAAAAAACCAGTTAATCAACCAACCGACAGACCGACCGATCGACTGACCGATCGATCCACCAACTGAACTACCGGCCGGCCGATCAGCCAGCCAGCCAGCCAGCCAGCCAGCCAGCCAGCCAGCCAGCCAGCCAACCAGCCAGCCAGCCAGCCAACCAGCCAGCCAGCCAACCAACCAACCAACCAACCAACCAACCAACCAACCAACCAACCAACCAACCAACCAACCAACCAACCAACCAACCAACCAACCAACCAACCAACCAACCAACCAACCAACCAACCACCTGGCCACTGACTAACCCACTCAGCAACCCACCAACCAATAAACCAACCCTACATACCTGCTTATCCAGAGCTACCTACCTAGTTACCTATTTATCTGTCTACCTAACCCTTCCCACTCCCCCAGCCCCATCTATGCCGAGGATTGACAATCATGTGAAGAATCAACATGAGCAACTGGTTCTCCTTGATACACCGCGTGCAACTTTCAAAAGTAAACAAAACAAAAATATTCAGAGGCACAGTAAAGTAGGCTAATGTTTTGTCTCACCGTGTAAAACTTGTGCAATAAAATATCCTATAAAATCTATAAAGATGCCTTGAAAGTTACTGTCACCCTTTCTATTGTAAAAATACCTGCATCTGGTTAGTATACCGGATAGGTAGTAAAGTACCTCATGCATACAGCTCTCCACTTATATATATATGTATATACATATATATAGATATAGCACACTGCTAGCAATCTCGAGTGCTGGTTGTGACTTTATTGCAGTCAACTGTGTGAACAGCTCACATTTTAGAATCCTAACGTCTTCTCAGCAGGTCACATATTTTGGCTTTACATTAAAATCGAATATGAGTTAAAAGAAGTATAGTTCAATGTACTTTTTCGTTTTTGTTTCTGGTTTTGTTTTTGACCATTTCTGTTAATAAAAGCTCAAAGTCTTTTTTTTTATGTGACTTCTCGACTCCTTGAACTTTACGTATTATTAATGTGAAAAAAAATGATATCCAGTTTTCGCGGGATAATTCGATTCTTGTAATATGGCCAAGAGGACCGAATCACTTCGATCTTTCGTTCAATCGTTAGTGACTTGCTCGGTTGTTCTTCTATTCGTGTCTTGTGTTGTTCTGTTCTTGGATGTCGGTCGACCGGGTCCCACGTATAGAAACCGATCGAGACGGAGCAGCGGGAACAATTCATCCCGCCGGCAAGGTAAGGTTCGACGACGTTCAGGGTCCTAGTTACAGGAGCACACGTCTTCATAAAATAACAGGAATACATGAACGGTATGTTGATTGCGTTTTCTCTCATGGATATGGTTAAAGTAAGCCATATTTACCAAGATTACACCGTAAAACATGAACGATCGAAGAAAAAAGAAAGAAAAAAAAAACGAAAAAAAAACAAAACCAGATACGACAAGAGAATTAGACCTATACTGTCTCAATGACACTGAAGTGTGGTTTTTGCTCATATACAGCTGTTTCTATAGTAATATTGCAGGCTATAGTGTAAAACGTGACGAGGCCTGTCAAACTTGTGTATTCAAAATGCATCAACCTTGGACATCATTGATAAATTAGTAACAATGCCTGTTAAAGCCGTTCTTTGAAAGCGCAGCATGCTTCAGTGAAAAAAAGTGTAACCGGCTTCCTTTGCCCTGAAACATTAATGTTTACCGTATTCAGAGTTTATGATACCGGATTCTTAATGACGGTTGTAGTGCTGTGTTACTGTAGTGTTAACGCCTTCTTGAGAAAGGCCTGTAAAATGAGAAGGTAGGGTTCCTAACTAGAGAGGGGTTGCAACAACTGGCTGTTTGACACCCTCTCTTACAGGGACCGAAGGAGAAGTGTGTCCCTTTTTTGCAACATTTTTTTGCAGATAGAATAAACAGAGATGGCAAATGATGTACTTTGTCCCTATTTTTGTTCTATATTTGTGCCAAGAGTTGACCACTTTATTGGTCTTTGAAAAGTAATGTTTCTTATTAGTCACCTTTTGTTAAAGACAATTTCCTTTTAACACCGGTATAGTATAAGTGTGGATATCTTATACAAAGTTTTGGCCAATGAAATTATAGATTTCTGTTAACCCAAGCTAAAATGTTTCTGTCGGGCGGTAGTCATTTGCTTCATGTTTACATGTCTTCGGTCGGCTAGCCTCACTGTCGACCAAGTCGTCAGTGGTCATAGGGCGTTGCCCCTGGCTAGAAACAACCGTTTACCACTTCCTAGTCAAAGTGATACTATAGCCGTCACAGTAACATGTTCATTTAAAAACGATCACTTTTATTCTCTGGCCAGGCAATAGGAATAGTTTTCATAGGCTATCTGTATGCGTCATATTTTACATTGCTTAAAACTCCAAACTTTCCCATTTGAAAATCTCTTTCAATTCAAATATTTAATTTGCATAAGAAATGTTTGGTTGTTGAATATACATTGAGCGGTGAACAGACGATGCAATCGCAGTAATTTTAATTTAAAGGGCATATGAACAATTTTATGAGCAGTCAGAGAAAAGGATGACCAGATGTTTTGTCATAGAATAGATGTAAACGTATATAACCTAGAATTTATTTATTGCAATCTAGGATGTATGTTCACACTTCTTTTTTTCAAAAATTAGGTTTCTAGTGAGTTTCCATACTCTTCTTTGTTGGAATTCGTCTGTGCCGTATTCCCTTGGGTTCCTTTAACATGGTTACCGCTGGTTTCCACACTCATTAGCGTCAGTGAAACATACCACTCATACGATAGTACCCACCCCCAGAGAGGACAAAAATCATAGTTTTAATTTAACCTTAACCCGATCATAATGTGATCATCATTTTCCATTTGAAATATTTTTTCCTTATTTTAACTTATTCCCATTCATTTTGGGATAAGAGGACAAGTCATTCACAGCAAGATTCAAAATGTAATCCTATAAAGAACGAAAAACAATTTTTCGATTTTTTTTGTATTTGAGATACGCACATTCAAGATATTTATTTCATGGGCCTTACCCCATTTCATTTTTTTGTTCAGCTGAAGACGAACTCAACTGCACAAGGAGGGGGATCGAAAGTTTCCCTGATGGAGTATTCAACGACGACCAACTTCACAATGGAGCATTTGTAGTAAACTTAATTGTAGCCGCGTACATGTGTGGGGCAATATCTTACATCTGTGCTGTTTACTTTGTACCATCGCTGGAGATATTGTACCACAGTAAGTACACTTGTTATATGAAGATAACGTTGCCTGATGATCGGTCAATGGGTGAAACTCAGGGAACAACTTAACTGCTACCTACCCACCTACCTTTGAAACGTGCAAAAACAAAAAAAAAATGTACAGTCATTGCAATCGATAAATGCATTACAAAATTCCAACTCTGTGAAAATTTTCGTCCAACTTGTTCAAACAGCCTTGTCGATCTGTTGAATTTTTCTTTGTGAAATGATTAAATTATTAAACGTAAATTCATATTGCTGAATAGCATAATTTTCCTAACCCTATATGTTTTTAAATAAAATATTGTTATGAAACAAAAATAAAAAATAACATATTATTATTAAAATATTTACAGGACTGAACCTACAGCCAGATGTCGCTGGGGCTACTTTTATGGCTGCCGGAAGTTCAGCACCTGAATTTTTTACAGCAGTGATAGGTAATATCACAGAAATCTTGGTATTTATATGTTTTTGGCAAATATTGAAAGAAGTTCACGTATGATTATTCTTCCATGGGTAATGCGCGACAAAATGTTGCATCAAATTAACACAACTTTCAAAATTAAAGGAAAATATTGTGTTTGTTATACAGCATAAAAATCATATTTTTGGAATCCTTATTTAGGCTACGGATACAGATTAATACCTTATTCAAACTAGAGAAAGAGGGTCGCATGTTTTATCAAGAAACAAGACCTTGTCACAGGTAGAAATACAGTTATTTAAAGATGCATCTTTAACTCATCTTACACGTAATGTTTGAAGAAATGAAGCTATTATTGATATTGCTTGATTTTATTTTCGTGACCTTTCGTTCCATTTCTCAATTGATAACCGGTATGCTACTTTAACTCACGAATCACTGATGTCAGTGACTATTTTTCGATTTTTTTAGAAAGAAGCAGCATTGCCTTATACAAAGATTGCTTAAACATTGAGGGTGGGTATGCATTACAGACACAATGGGAAACTCTACCCAACTAAGGGGTTATCTCCATGTGATGAAAGGATGGGGTTGAGGGGTTACTGGTCTCTAACGACAAAAATGAGACAACAACATTCTCAAACTTCTAACGTCATTTTGCTTATTTCTTCTACAATTTTTCCAAAGATGGGGTACAATTCTTTTGCCAAATTGTGACCGAATTCAAATCCATACTTACCTTACTGTGTTTTTACGGTTGATCCAATAAAATCATGCTTTACTTTCAAGGAATCATGCTGGCACTGGTAAAGTGCAAAAGAGTCTACAACAAATATCTTTTCTGCCCATTCATGGACAACATTTTTTTCTTATATTTCCTCCGTAACTCATATCCATGAGTGAAATAATGACAATGACTAAACCAACTGGCATGACTAAAATAAATCTTTTTCATTTTAGATGCGTTTGTTAAAAAAAAATATAATTAATCATATCAATTTCTGTCTGACATAAGTCTTGGAATTGTTTTGCATTATATCTGTCCTTTCGAAAGTCATAACAAAAGGAAAAGACTTAAAAGGAATTCCAGATGGGCGCATTTCCATATGTAAACATTTTTATGCAATTTACCGTTCTTACTCTCAGGAAATGTCATGCAAAATTTGGAAACAGAATTATTTCAGAACATATTCGTAGCAACAGGTTGTGACGTAGCACCGATAAATTCCGTATGCTCATAGTTATTGGGAGACTTAAGCGTGCACAGCTGCAGCACAGTTCTGATGTAGTTTCTGGTAATCAAACCTTAGTTTAAGAAACGAAAAATATGTTACGGGAAACGAATATTTCATGAGGTTTCATTTGCAGAACGAAAGGTTCTTTGGGTAGTATAAACCTAGCTGGGAAAACGAAAAGTGCACAGTTGGTAGAGAATTACTCTGTTCTGGAGTCGTACATCTTCCATCATTTTATAACATTTTTATGATTAGTGTACTTGGCTGATTTTAAGATTTGAAGTAAGACCACAAGACATTCTTACACCCCCGAAGGCAAGCGAGGGCAAATTAAAAGTCCAGAAAATTCATTCCCTGGAGTCTTTTGATTAAAATCTTATCATTATAATTGCCCACATGAACGCCCTATTCGTACTCCGCCATTCTCCAGAAATCTGGAGTCCGGCTTGGCTGGTCTGCAACAGGTTCTCCTCTAACATGGAAGGGCCACACTATTATTTCTACCTTAGTATAGAGATAATTAACAAGGACACCAGGGCATGTAACAAACTAAGAAACGAACTCCAATCGCTGGTAACTCACTAAAGTTATGTATTTACGTAGAAGAGGGGGACAAAACATTATCCTTTGGAAATTGGAATGTTCCTTAATTTCTCCCAGACAAAATTTGTTTTTAAAGAAATAATATCATCAATAATACAATGTGAAACTGCCGGAAGATTCCTGTAAAAAGAAACAAAGCAGATTCCAGGGAAAGCTAAAATATGGCGTAAACTGTATAAGATAACAAAGATATACTGTCTCAGGCAAAGATTGTTACTCTTTTTTAATTGTTTTCTCTTTTAGGTACATTTATATCTAAGGATGACACTGGTGTCGGTGCTATTTTAGGATCAGCTGCTTTCAATATCTTTGTCATTACCGCTATATGTTGCTTTTTCACGAGCAAGGTATGTCATAATCATTTATGTATGTAATACACCCCCCGTATATATATAAACTTTCATGGACACTCCTTGTAAGGTTAAAGTAAGGTTAAAGATCAGCTGCATCGCTGTAGTATACATAACTCAGCTTACGTAATAGACCATCAACTCTTATTTAAGTGATGCGAGGCGTTGCTAATTAGCCCACATTGCTACCTTCATACTTTCAGAGTAAACAGGTTGGTAAAGCAGAAAAAGAAAGAAATAGAAAAACCATAAAAGTCTGTTGCTCCTTCCTGAATTTCAACTCAGTATTTCACGTACAGATGAATCAAATGCAGTGATTAGTTTGCTAACCTTGAAGAGAATTTTCAACCTGTTTGTTATAGTTATGATGCGTGAAAAAAAAGTCTTGTTACAGACGAGAAAACGGTATTTATTTGCCAGTTTTTCGTTTTGTGGAAGTACTGAGTGGTGCGTTGCTCACTGATTGAAAATTTTGTATTCAGTGTTATTTTGGCAGTAATACCGTACATTTTGCACTGATTCATATTTTGCGTAAATGATTAATATTTTAAGAACCGATTGATGTTTTGGGTAATAATTATTATTTTGGGCAATGGTTAATGTTTTGCGTACTGGTTAATATTTTGCGTTCTGATTGACTTTTGGCGAACTGCGTGATATTTTGTATAGTACTGATATAATTAACATAGCAGTTCACAGAGATGATCAAATATACGGATTTGTTTTTGTGATACTGTCGTGCAAAACCAAAAATATGAAAAGACAACATTTTTGCGCAATTTATATAAAATATAGGTCAAGATATCTCTTAAGTTGTAGATGGTGTACGTTGCTTGCTAACAAAATGACGTAACATATGGACAAATAATGTAAATACGTGCACTCGAAATTTCTTTGACTAAGCGGCTCAGTCTCTGATTTATTTAATGTATTTGACCTACATCATTAAAGTGCACACTTCTTTTTACATCGATGATGCTGCATTCATTCCATACAACACAATATAATATAATATCCACTACTATGTAACAGCAAGCTTCAGTTGCCTTTTGAATCGTGTGGCCATACGTCAACTTGCGTAAAGTGACTTTCATTCATCAACCTGTATAGGTAAAATTCACCATCGTCATCCTAGTACGCCCTTGATAGGCGAGAAAAGGAAATAATTTCGTATCGTTGTGTTACGTTCGACCGAAGTGCATGTTTTTGTTTCAGTGTGAACTATTACCGAGTTTTACTGTCCATAGATCACGCTGTTGGATTTGAGAATTCATTTCAGCAGGTGCGACATAACCTTCGGTGATCAAAGATATGGTGCAACATGTGTTCAAGAATCGAACTGTCAGATTCATACAATAAACGGTGGGAAGGTGAATTTGAAACTGCATCTTCGGGGGATCTCAAAACATTTTTTTTTGCTGAACGTATATCTGCACCTGATTAAGGGATTTATTGAACAATTCGTTTGTAACATAATAATGTGATTCACAGGAGAAATCATCAATCATATACCGGTATATATGCACAATTTATGTAGTAACGAAAACCTTGTTGTAGATGGAAATAACACATAAGGTTTTTTTTTTTTTTTTTATTTTGCTGTTGGTGGGTACAACCAGTTGTAAGTAATGATGATCTCTTTGTGCTTGACTGTATACGGGTATGTTCGTGTATAGTTCTCTTACCCATCTGGTGAGAAACTGGTTCTTTCTGTAGGGGTTTTGAACCGATGGCAAGATATTACAGTTTTGCAGGCAGTCATTTAGGGAAGCGATGGCACGCAATGTAGCTGGTGTAGAAGTCAACAGTGCTATTTTCTTGTGTTGGACGGCTACGTTACATGAGCACGCTAATGTTTTCTACATGCATATAGATTTATATTACATTTAATGTAAAAAGGATTCCTTTTGTCTCTGGTATAAATGGTTTCATATCCTAGGAGCATTGCGACTCTGCAAAGGGTAGGCAACATGAATACATCTTACGTAGAGAGATGTACCAAAATGTCCGCGTGACAGTAGTGTCGCTCCTATACATCAAGTACGGTCGGATTTCCCACATATCTGGCCTTTTTGAACATCCGTGGTTTCATGATTTTATTAATTAATTAACTGTATTGTTTCCAACGGCAGACTACCAAAAACAGATTACATTTGTAATGGTGTAAGGTTTCTAAATGTAATTAAAACATATGCAGAACGACCAAAAAGAGGGGTAACGGATTACAATGCAACCTGTTATAAAACGAAATGAGGGCGCTAGAATGAGAAATGTCCTCTCTGCAAGGGCGAAATTATGGCATGGTAAGGTGGGACGCGTACATAACAATAGCAAAATAATCGCACTGGCTCTGATGATGCCAAGCTGAAGACGACTTCAGCTCCTCCCAGTTAGCAGGTTTGGCAATCGTCCAGTGTCTTAAAAGAGAAATACACAATACGGACTTACTGGTATATCGATGTTTTGTAGTCCCAGCAAATAAAGTGTTTTATGGCGCTTTTCGTACCAACATTTAACATGATTGGCACAGTATATCATGCATTACCAGGGCCTTTATGAGATACAGGGCCTTGTCTGTTTACAGAACGCACAACTGTAGACCTGACTGTAAAGTCCAAAAACTACTTACCCCATTGCGGTCCTCTTTTACGTGACATGAAAAACACATTTTTGGAGAATTGACGTAATTAATCATTAAAACTGTCCAAGATAAATCAAAATTGAACAAAACATTGCCCAATTTACAAAACAAACTTCTTTTTTTTTATACAAATTTTCATGACGAAAGAAAATAAGTCAAATTTGCAAATTTGTGACGTGGGGGGGGGATTCACTCGACCTATCATGCGGTATCCTTTGTTTACTTAAAATTTATTTGAAGGGCAATTAAGAATTTTATATGTCCTGGGTTTTTTTTTTTTTTTTGAAAGCATGACTTCTATTCTCCAAAACATTGGTATCACTTACCAATGTGAAATTCAGTAATTATACAATTAAGAAATAAAATATAAAGGCCTACCAAAAGAGATACTGACACTGTGCAACACTCTACGTCACACTACTTCTTTGCAAAGCTTTGTATCAAACAATGATAACAGCTAGTAACACAATTCCAACGGATTATCATTCAGGGTTTTACTCTGCGACTTCTGAATGAAGCTAGCCCTCTTATAGCTATTTGTCACTTGGTCTTTAAGTTGACATATTCCAGGCATGGATCCAGACTCTCAAAAAGGGACTAGGCGAGAGCTGAACTTAAAGAGGCAAAGGGGATTGAAATTGTTGATAGACTAAACTGAGCGCCAGCCATCAGATAGCGTGTAGGGTACCACAAAAGATTTTGGATAAAAATGCTCCCTAGGTTACCAGATAGAGTCTTCCCAGGCTCCACAAGTAAGTTCCTGGAAGTATTTTCTTTGACGGAAACAAAATGTTTTTTCTTAACGATTTTGGAAGTATTTTGCAGTTTTCACTCGGAGAGAAAATGAGGGGTTGTGAGCATAGAAAATCCCCTCTCCACTTAATTGGATCCATACCATGTACTGTCACGTGTTCTACAGACATTTCCATGAGATGTCCACTTTTGGACAACATCGTCCACTATGTCCACTGCTTAACTTGACAACATAATCAGCAGCAACCTGTCATGTGCCTTATGCCCATTATACCTCTCTAGTCCTGGTCCAGACTTGGTGAATCTTTCCCGTTCCTTGATTTCCACATTCCAACAACGCCCCTTGTTAATACTACTCCCGTGTACTGCCCGTACTGTGAAATGTTACATCCCCACCGAATTGCTATCGTTCAGTGACTTGTATATCGTAGTAGGGGCATGCTGTATATATGTATGGGTTTCTGGAACCGTATGGGATACAACGATAAGTAACTGGAAGAGCAAAGAACTACCATCGTCTTAACACCAAACAACAGATGCTCCAATGAAAATGACGACCACAAGGAAGGAACTTGTCCTCATCAAATGACATTACAGTATATTGTAACTTGTATGCCATCTTCGTGGATTATAGCATTATTACACTTATGGGAATACCCGGAATACCAAGAACACAATAAAAATAGGAGTTATACCCAAATTTTACAAAAAGAAAAAGAAAAAAGCAAGACCTACTGGCAGAACAAAATAAAAAGTTTTGGCAATTATAGGTTCAGTGGTGAGCTTGTGCATTTGATCAAGTTGACTGCTATTGTTATTTCTAAACTTATATTTCATATAAAGCTGATCACTTGTGTAGAGTGGCGGAGTGGGCAAAATGTGCAAGTAATCAAGTATCTGTTTGTACCAACACACAAGCGAGTCTACCAAAGTGGAGATCTTGAATTTCCTGCACTTATTAATCAGGCTGCTCTGCTGGAGCTTCCAAAAAAGCAGGCGGCTACCCTTAAGCCACTTCAGCAGAAGTAAAAAGCACTGAAAATATTGTTTAATAGGTTCTACACTCATTTTTACCACTTTTTTTTTTTATAAAAAAGTAAATTTAAGTTGAGTGCAATCAATTAAAGAATGATCACGATTTCTTTGCAATTGTAATCGGTTGTGATTACAATTACTGATCAATTTTTGAAAAGTAATCGATTTCGATTACTAGTTATGATTATACCCCAATCCTGATTATAACCTTACACTAACGCCAAGGGATCTACTGAACGCTAACTCAATCGGCCCTTGGTTATGCCTCATTCCACAAAGTATATGGAGCAAATTGTAATGTTTTTGTTTTCCTTTTTTATATCTCTGACAGGCTGTTGTTATTACGTGGTGGCCATTTTTCCGTGATATTATGGTTTACATCTCCAGTATCATCCTCTTGTTTTTGTTCCTATTAGACGATGTGATAGAAGGGTAATTATGTCGATATATTTGTTCTTTTTGTAAATTATTAAAATTGCTGAGCTTCTCAGTCCTTCGTGATTTTCTTTTCTTTCTTTTTTTTATTTTTGGTTGAACCGACCCAAGCAGTTATGGTCTTTTAACCATTTTTTTTCTCCTCGCCTTTGTCCATCTATTTTGGTCTCTTTGCTTTCTAACATGCTCACTGGACCAATTATTATTCTGTTCCTTTCTGTGACTACATGTGCTTGTTCACGTTTGACGCCTTAGAAAGATCCTACCAGTGCTTTTTCATCATACTTTACGCTTACAGGGTCGGGGGAAAATGCTGGCAGAATTATTTCTCTGAAGTTTGGTGACGGGATGCTATACGCGATACAGAAAATATGTTCTCATATATATATATATATTTTTTTTTTGTTTTTGGCAGGTAACATATCTTTTATTGGAGTGCATGTACGGTAAATCACACACAGAGGGTAGTTTTCATTAAGACTAAACAATACAGAAAGCTCCTTTTCTTCTCAAATATCATTAAAGGCGATTGATGGGCTTATTGTGACGTCAGTCTATTCATGAACTTTCTGCAAACGTTATGCTTGTGTTAGGTGAATGACACAACGAGGATGCACAGCGATATATACACAAACGATCTAACGTTGTTGATTGTTATTTGCAAAGAGTAACCGTAACTCAAAAGTGATGATAGAAGCGAGTTGTCAGGAAGAGAATGATCGCATGTGATATTAAAAAGAGCACTAATCGCCTTTAAACGTCTCCATAATCTTTCACACCATAAATCGTCCCATCCAAGGAGACTTCGGACCATATTTGCATTAATTTTGGAAATGTTCACTTAAGTTTTGGCAGAACCGGGAGACACATAAACGATAGGATATATCACCCAAGAAAGAATTAATTTGTCATTTTCCAACAACGAGACAGTCATCAATTTTGTTGTTTTTTTTTTTCAAAGTTTTTGGTGCAGATTATAAATATGTCATAAATGGTCACGTCACACATCACATGATGACTAAAACGTTTTAAATTAACGATTTTTCCTCGAATTGAATGTGTTACACAAAAAGCAAAAAAAAAAAGAAAAAAAAAATGTGTGTAACTTACCTTCAGGGAATTACAGAGTTATCGAATGCCTTTATGGTCTTTGTGATACGTCGTGCATGTATTAAATGTGTCAGCGAAAAAAAAGGGTGAAAAAAAGTGTGACACGAACTTTAGGCTCGTGAAATGAATTTCAGTGTTTAATAAATTCGTAAGCTCAAAACCATTTCGAAAAAAAAAGGTGTAGGCCTAAGAAAGGTTTTATAACAAGTGCAAAAAAAAAGAAGAAGAAAGGTTGTCGACTTGCTTTCTCCATGACGTTATATGAGAAACTTTAACCTTGGTGGGTAGAAGGTTGGAGCGTATAACCGTTAAATGATGACGTAATCATTAAATATAATTAAAAGTTAAAACAAACACGTACAGTAGTTACGTTGTTTCTTATCGGTGCCGTATCAACATCAAACTGATGCTCGTCACATAGTATTAGATTAATGAAATACTAACCATAAGTTAACTTTGCTTGTGCCCGCAGGTGGGAAGGACTTATACTTACTTTGGGTTATCTATTCTACATTCTGATCTTGTACTTCAACCCTGTGTTATCAAGGCATGCCGAAGACGTCCTATTTTCTCTAAAATCGATTACTAAAGGAACAGTAGATGAAAAAGATGAAAAAGAAGAAGATGAAATGATAAAAGAAGAACCCAGTGAGCTGAAATCTGATCTCAAGGAGAAAGAGAGTTATGGAGCACTTGATTCTGATGAGAATGAAAGAAACGGTAAGACATTACTGGAGTGCTTAAAGTAATTAAAAAAAGAAGTGTCACTGAGGAAATATTTACCTTTGGTCGAGAGTCTAACTTTGCTCATTGGTGAGTGGTGTACCCGATTCAGAAAGTTATTTCTCGGTTTCATTCATTCAGTGAAAGAGTGGCCTTTCTGTTAGTGCTAGTAGAGAATCTGTCTCCACTTGAGTGTGTAACATCCATTATCTATAGCAAAAATAACTCTGTATCTATTGTTATTTGCGGAATGGTGTATTAGAAACATCAAACATATTTTTCAATTCATAAGAGGGAAAGTGGAGTCGAATGAAACGTTTGACAGACAGACGCCTCAGACAGTTTCAATTCTCGCAACCACTTGCTTCTAGTCCCCCCCCCCCCCGACAGCCCATCTAAAACCCTTCCACACGGGCAAGCCAAACAATATGGGCCTCTGTGTACTATGTGTGATGTGAGCTCCTCTGCATCTTTCGAATTTGCTCTCAATCAAAGAGCAAAACCAATTGAGAATTTGCTTACCGCAAGCTAAAAATGTGGGATGAAGAGCGACTACCCTTTAAGTGTTTTAAAAGGAGCAAGAAATCATACTTTTCACAGTGGAGAAGAGCAAAAGAAGAAAAAGAAGTAGAACAAAGAGAGAGAGAAAAAAGAAAATAGTAGATTTTATTTGCCATGACGCCCCTTCTGAGACGTTTTTTGAGTAATTGTGACTGGATTAAAAGGCTCCGGGAGGGGGTATCTTTGCCATATAACACAAACTTCAACTTTGCCTTAATGTTATGACGTACAAACTAACAAAAGTACTTGTATTTCGTGTAAAGTAACTTACGTGATGTGTAAAAGCATTTTGGCGAAAAGCCTACTGTATGCACAGGCACTTCCACGTTAGACCCCGCAAACTGCTGATCTAAATCAAGGCGTACAAGTTCCTTGCAGATTGGTTACATAGATTGTTTTAAATGGATTTCCATAATTTTGATACCTTATAAGTTGTGAAGAGTTGAGACCAGTTTCAAAACTTAGTAGGCCTACATGTCTATTCACAACTAAAACACCACTTTCTTCGTAACTGCAGTTACCGTATTTCTCCCTTTACTCCGCTCCTGTTTTAGGTGAAGGCAATGGCAGAAGACAAAGGCTAGAATCTTGGCGCACCGAGCCTCCTGAAAGATCGGTCCTGTCACCTCCAGATGGCCTTCATTGGAAGTTTTTCTGGTGCATCGGTTTGCCTTTATTCGTCGTATTTTTCATGACCATTCCGGATTGCCGAAAACCTGGTTGGCAGTCTAAGCTATATTTTGTCACGTTTCTATTGTCAGCGACTTGGCTGGCCATCACGACCTACGTTTTATATTGGATGATTACAGTAATAGGTAAATATGAAATTAATTAAAGAAATTCATCAGATAAAGGTTGAAGTTTCTCAAAATTATGACAGATTATTCGTCTTCTTAGAAATTATATCTCAAAAGAATGTTCTGCTTTCAAGTTATGGGTATCTTAAAGTAATTTCTACTTCCCTGTCTTGCATTGCTTGAGGTGATACCTGCATATGATGTCATGCTAAACAAAATAGTTAAATATCCTTCTAATATCATTATAGACAACATGTCTAGACTGATTCACAAAAACATTGCGATACTCTATGAAAAAGACGTGAATGCAGACCGCTTAAAGTTGAACCAATGATAATTTGTTACGTCAATTTAAAAAAAAAGAAAAGAATATTTGTAGTGATATGCCTGCAGCTTTACATAACATTTGCGAGGTATCTGGATACATTTCTTTGACAGAGCTCTGCAAGTATTTTGAGTTATGAAGAAAATATTGTTATGGGATTCGAAGTGCCTGTAGTGCTAAAAATAACCCCTTTCGTTAGATAAAATGTCCTCGGCATATTCTTTTGATTCTTATTGCGTGATATTACATACGGTAATCATGACAGTAAACGTCAATTCCTAGTTTCTTCTTGCATTGGTGAATGATTGGATGAAGGTTGTCAAAAATTAGTCACGAGCTTCACAACTCCACTTTAAAATCGTAAAGAAGGGCAATTCTCTTCAAACAACGAAACAAATGCATGAAACACATCTTCATATTATTTCTTTCAATTAATTTCGGCATTAAAACACAAAAGTGTAGCAATTTTCTCAAAGCCTTCTCGACTTTGAAATACAGATTGATGACGATACTAACCAGAGCTGTAACTGAATGAGTCACTCCAAATAGACACCAAACATTTTTTTTTTTAACGACCTGTCGATCAGGGTCATTGAACTCTTCAATACTTGTGCCTGCAATTTCATGTTCAGCATGAGACTGAAATGTACAAAAGATATACTGTGAGCGAAAAAAAAAATCCAAGACCATTGGGGCAAGATCCCTCGTTGACAAACATTAGACCTTTTACTGTCAATCAATCGCCCTGTAGGGGAATCGTTTGGAAATCATATTTGAAAACCTACCGATACCACTTTCACTTAATCCCCCGTTTCCATTTCCCACCCTCACACCAGGAAGATACTCCTCTGGAATTCTTTTGTTTTTACCCACCCAAGTTGACTTCTTATTTGTCCGTACTTCCTGTCTATAACAATATCGGCGGATATGCCCTAAAATATTGTGCGTCTTACGGACCTTTGTTTCAGGTTAAGAGTCCTTTGTCCATTCAGTCCTACCTTTTGTCTTTGGTGCGTGCTTTAATCCTTGTTTATGAAACGCCTAATAATTATCATTACATACATTATAACAATAGAGTTCAGGAAGGTGTACGTTGAAAGCAATTCTCCTCTGCTGTGTAGCGTGTAAACACTCCTAGTAGCTTATAAACGTATTTCTGATAGACGTGTGATTACGGACTATCTACTGGAACCTTAACAGAATAGCTTACACCAGGGTAAATTGGCCCATTTTTTGGGGGGGGGGGGAAAGGAATGAAGGGTAACTGGGAAGAGGATTTCCGAGCAATAAGAGGATATATTCATCCAATTTTTTTTTTCTTCTCTACAAGCGCACTGGACGTTGTTCGTAGATACATGATGAGTGTGCTAAAATATTCCAAAGACCCTCTTCCATGCTCAATCACACATGATTTGCCTATCGACATGACACCTAATACCCTATGCATGCAATGAAGAAAGCCTAGACATTGAATTGACACAGCTGAACTTCGTTAAGAGATCAATGTTTAATTGACGATGTGGATCATCTCAGCATGGGGTGACAAAAACTGCCTAAGGCGATGGGGATTTGGAGGGTCTCTCATTTTAGCGAAAGAGATGCGGCATGTATCCTTCCCGCAATTGTAGCTAGACTATAAGTGATGATGGATCCACGTGAGCCTAGACCCCCCTTCCAAAAAAAAAAAAAAAAAAAAAAGGCACCCACGCCGACATTGCTATTACTTATATTGCAGTATAATTAATGTGCAAGCTTTTATCTGGTTTGCTATGTTTTAATTCAGCTATAAAATCTGTATTTGTTAATTCGCGTTTTACGATACATCGACATATAACGATCGTATACTTAACTACATGTATGTTAAAGTATATGTAATAGTTGTAAGTATGAACTTTAACATTTAGGTTTCTTTTCTTCCGAAGGTTATACTCTGAACGTTGCAGATTCCGTAATGGGCTTGACCTTACTAGCGGCTGGGACGAGCTTACCGGACACTATAGCTAGCATGCTCGTCGCACGAGATGGTAAGTAAATAATGTACATCTCATGTTCAGTTTTTTTTTCATAATGAATATCTTGTCTCCCTATCTCAATGTAATTTCTTGGAAAACTCTCTCTCTCTCTTCCATAAATTTAAAACAGCTTCGAATTTATTCCCTTAGGAATAAACCCTAGTAGTTGCTCAACACTGAGAAGAACTCTCCTGGCAAATACAGGGAAGCAAATTGGTCTATACTGTACATGGTGACATGTCAGATTTTGTAATTGGATTTCGTTGGATCGCTCGCTTTCACACCTTGAATAATTCATAGAATGAAAACTTTACTATAGCAGATGTAATCATTTGAAAAAAAAATCTTTAAGACACACATATTTTGAAGAACAGGTATACTAACATTTTAAAAGTGCATTAGTATCGATACGAGACAAACGTTAATATGACTCTGGCCTCAATCTCCTGACTCGTTGCAAATTACTGTCAGACCAGATTTACATGGAGGGTGGGAAGGTGGATGGGCACACATTAATGTGGGGTACCCCTCTCGAATATAATTCTCTATGACTTATAGTGAGGCAAGTCACGAAAGGAGAGCAATGTTGTGATCACTCTCACCCATTTGCAGCCCCACCAGTATAGACTACCTTTGTACGTGTATGTGTATAAGGCTGTAATACGATAATGAACATAGATCGTCCTTAATAATTCCAATATTAATTTTCACATGGTGGCTATAGATGCAGTTTGTAGCACTCTACCCCGAAAAATGTGATACTGTTTTGTGGGCCCCCTCTTTGGTGGGGAAATGGCCCTGGGCAAGTGTCGAACTGAATCATGCTTTAATTCAGCAGAAATTATACTTTTTTTTGTTTTCTTCCTTCAACATTTCATGTAATGAACAGCTTTTGTATGCCTAAAGATTTTGATCAAAATCAATGTCTTCTTTGGGATCTTTATTCTTTTGTAAAGCTTACTTCGGGTAAAAAGATGTTGTTTCAATGCTTCCTTAAGACTGTCGACAAATGAATTAATAAGGTATTTTGAACCCAGGAGAGAACCCACAAGACTTTAGGTTGTTTTTATTATTGCATTTCACGGTTTGCTTCTGTTGCACAAAGTAGAAGAACGGCCCCTTCCTTTCTTTGAACAAAATCCTAGGCAGCGAAGAAATGGGGGGGGGGGGGAGGGATATGACGAATGTTCAGTTTTAGAAATACTCTGACATAGGCCTACTGAGAATATTAAAAATGAAAGCACAGACCAAAGATCATGAGCTCGTACCGATTTCAGTTAGAAGAAATACATAATCCCACCTGAATTTTCATATGTTCTCAAACGTAGCTTCAACAATCGTGGGATTAAAAATTGTAACTCTGAAATTCTAACGTTTGTTATGGTTGCAAATGCGGGCATTTGATACACTGTGCACCACCATGGAGCTCAATGGTACCACTTACATTCGTTAACAATCGTGGCCAGATGCTTCTGTTACTGCAGTGCAGCTGACAGATGGCTCATGACCCTTTCATAACAGCTGCTTCTACGATCCCTACTTGAAAATGTCTCTCTTTTGTAAACTAAATTGTACGATTTTCAAACGCCCGGTTTCTATAATTTGACGGTTGTTTTTTTTGTGTGAATGTATTTGTGTTGTTAGTTCTTCGCTCACAGTATTGTTTGAAGTTTTGTCAACGATAGTTAAAGTCGATTGTCTTATGCCCCCCCCCCAAAAAAAAAAATTGAAGTGAACCACTGGAAAGCATACATCTGAAATGGACTACACGTAAAAATATATCTTTGCAATCTTAATGATATCCAGAATTGCACGTGTTTTTTTTTACATCAGCATCAATGTCAAGGGAAGCTATGGCCATAGAAATATATATAAACTGGAATAACGTCATCTTTTAACCACTTACACATTAAGAAAATGAGGCCGAATGCCGTTCGATGACGTACGACGCTATTGAGCAAAGTTTTAGACAAATTGTTGCTAACTTTTACCATGTGTTATACACGGTGTTTTCATAGGGACAGGGTAAAAATAATCAAAGCCAAATTGAAGTTAAAATTTCAATTTCAACTTTAATTTTTTTTTTAGAAACTGAAATTTTGACCTTTTTGTTAAGTAGAAATTTCAAGTTAAAAATAGAAGTCGAAATTTTGATTCTTCTCATTTTTTTCTATATTTCTTTAATGGGTATTCAATAGCCCAATGAAATTTGCAAACTCAGAGTATTTGTTCATGTACACAATAGTTAAGTCAATGTATCTTTATGTTAAATTGTTCACTTCCAAATGAATCAGTGTCAGTAACATAAACAATGTACACTTATACACAAACTTGGCATATTCACAAAATAATGCAACATGTTGGACTACACGTGACACAGTCCATGTATTGAAGAGAAGTTTTGTTTACAAAGAGTCTAGATTTTGACTTAAAAAAATACAGAAATTTGGATTTGGCTATTTTTTACCTAACTGTTCGGAAGGACCCATACGTAACCAACCTGGGTAAAACTCTACCTAATCTTTGAATGTTGATGAATTTTGATGAAAATTGTGGCTTTCCCAACGTTTTTAATGATTAATTCGTTCAATAATCCCAACGTGTTTTCATGTCACACGTACCACAAGTGTACGACTTTTAATGTTGCTCCCAATGACTTTATGCCTGTGTAAATGGTGAAAGCGGTTGTATAGGTCCACTATGCATTAATCAGGCATGCAGCTGAACTGGTTTCAGTGGTCGCTTTCAGTTAATGTCATCCCGAGGGGGAATTATGTCGTTTACGTTAGCGGAAGTAAGGCCATGAATATGCAGGAAAGATAAGAATCGATAGATTAACCAATCATGATGCAACAGTCAGGAGTCCGTATAGCGTTGTAGGCTCTGCCTTAGTAAAACGTATGGGTTTAAAATAAACGTTCCCCCTGCACCCTGGTGGTCAAAGACATCTTTGACGGTAACTTTTATCGAATTAATAAGGTATTGCATGGATCTATAACTTGTCACTTGCCAAAGGAAGGACTTTGTATCATGGGGGAGGGGGATTCAGTTTAAATGGCCATGTACGTTTGGAATACTGGAAATAAGACTTTTTACTTCATGTGTATTTCACATGTCACATCTACTGGTAACTGTGGGCATGTGGCTGATAAACACTTGGTATAGTCAGGTTTCAAGAAACTATCTTGAAGTTAGCTTCCTGCCTCGGATGTCTAAAAAAATAAAATAAATTAAAAAAAAAAAACAGTTGTGTTGCCAGTTGCGATACTTCTGTTTCATGCCCAAAGTGGTAAGACAATTGCTACCGACCAACTGTAAGGAATGAGGATAGCGTTCTTCTCTCTTTCTTTTTTTAATCACAGGTCTTGGAGACATGGCGGTGTCAAACATCTTTGGTAGTAACATCTTCGAAGTATACATCTGCTTGGGTTTGTTGTGGTTCATGGCAAATCTCATCAACGGACCGGTGGTACTAGCTAGCAGTGGTGTCACATTCACTTCTTTGTCACTTATTCTAATGGTAGTATTCATTGTCCTTATCATTTATCTCAATAACTGGACCTTGAACTACAAAACCGGAAGTTTCTGCCTGGTTAGCTACGTCATATTTCTCTCCCTATCCATTTTCAACGAACTTGGTTTCTTTGGAGAAACTCAGCCACCTAATTACTGTATTCACTGAACTTGAAAAAAAAAAAAAAAAACTGAAAAGGAGACGAGATGTACACTTTACCAACTGTATTGTGTCCGTGTACTCGCATCGAGTTGGATAAGGTCAAACTGTTGTAATATTAATTCACTAAAATGTGGTATAGTCCGGGTTGGATGTGGTCAGTACGTGGTTATAACCCAAATGGTCTGTACTCTCTTAAAGCAAATGGAAATACATGGATTACCATCTAAGATTTTTCATTCACTCTCTTGTTGTGAGCTGGCGTTTCATCCTTTTCAACGTGATACCCGGCACCTGATTGGTGTAAAGATCACGTTTTATGCCTCACGTGGTTAGTTTAACTGAATATTTAATAGTTAAACACGGTAAGTAAGTTACGTTTTAGATCATGGATGTACCCAATACTTTTCGAACTGGTGAATGTTTGTCCTGAAGGTACCGTACATTGTTATCTTCTGATTCGTACTTTATTGAGATATGGGGGGGGGGGGATACTGAATGAAAAGAGGCAGTATGGTATTAAATAATCGTGTAGCTTTGTCTCTCGATAATCTCTAAATTCTCCAAAAAATTAAGAAATTTTTATTAGTACACAATTTTAGAAACTCCGGATTCCCTTGAGAAGTTTCATGAACCATTGAGTCTAATGTATGAAATAATTGACAATTCAATACCAGAACCAGGTAACAAATGGTACTCGAATGGTATACCAATTGTACATGACCATCTTACCTACGATTCTACTGCATTTTGAATTATTCAGACCTCTCTTGCAGGGCCGGAGGACTCGAAAGGTTCGACTTGATCTCTGGTCCGGACTCCTTTGACTTGAGGTTGAGTCCATCAAATCCAGCCTTTTCCTTCATTTTATATTGTAAAATTTCATTATTTATCCCAAACAACTAGTGGTTGGTGTCAACACTTTCTTTATTCATTTGTCTAATACACATAGTCCTCAAAGAATTTCAATAATGTGGTCTAAAGACGAAATTTTCCACATCATAAAACATGACATGAAAGAAAGATATACCACAATGTTTAGGGTAGGTACCCCTCGAGAAGGAATAAACATATATGATATCATGTGAGGACTGGCTGGTTCAGCCTTTGTCAAGGCTTTTCGTCCAAAAATAATCTGAACCCGCCTTGAATTTACTTACAGTTGACACAACGCGTTACGTTACATGTATGATTCATGCTCACCTACGTGTCATTGACTCTCATCAGGATCTACTTAGCCCCGAGTATCTTCCGGCCTCAAAATCTTTGGACAGTAGTCTTAATATATGTATCTATGAATATGCAAATTCGACGTCACCAATAGAAATGGTTACGTTACTGTGACGTATTTCCTCTACTTGGCCAATGAAAGTGGGCTTTCATTTGCTCTATGACAATCCTCTCACATCGTAGGGTCCTTTGTGCAACAGATGTATTTATGTATCCTTTAAAAAGCAGGTTCTCTTGTTGGTTGGCTAAATTAATACCGATTTGGTAGTAGATTTCAAAGGTTAGAGTTGACGGGTGGTTGCTTAAATTAACTTTCCCAAAGGTTAACTCGCGTAGCGATTTCCAGAGGGTACAACACCGAGAAAGTGTAACAGACAGTGTAGCGATGTTCAGGGGTGAAACGCAACCAGTGTTACAACTGCTATTTGCATATCGCCGAAAAGACTCCACACGTTCAACTAATAGTTTAGATGATAGCCAAAATGTTTTTGATAGCGGATCCAGTGGTTGTAATATATTCCAAGAGAGGATACATACAATTCAACAATTCCCATCAGGTCGAAAAAACATAATCTGTGACAAAAAGCGACTGAGGATTTACACTTTATCAGAAACAACGTTGCATATACGTTACCGGTATATTGAACGCTCTAAAACTCAAGTGTTAAAAGTAACTCTTGTGCAGCGTCCGTCGTTTTCAAGACATATGAATAGTGCAATGGGGGATAACTCTCCGGCTGTTGTACAAACACTCTCGTGAAGTGCTACATTCGTAACACTTAGTAAGTGTAATTAAGATTAGCTTTAAAAGTACTGCACCAACACTTTCTAAAGGTAGGAAAGGTTTACTAGGCACATGTGTTGTATCAACGCTTGAAGTGGTTGTCTCTACACTTTTTAAGGGATACTTCAACACCTTCTTTAGGTAGCTGTGGCTCCCTATAGATGTTAAATCGGTTGTTCATATTCTTTCTAGGCCTAATTCAAACTTTGTCTCTGTCAGCTGCCTGCTGTCTCACCATGGAGCTATCTGTAATAGCTCCATGGTCTCACACCTAGGATCCTCCATGGTGAAGTTGCCAGTGTAACCGGAGTCACAAGATACTAACAGAGAAGACTCGACTCATAAGTAATGCCTGCTATAATGGTTGCATTTGCGTGTTCTTATTTCAGATGGACAGACATTGCTAAGGCTTATGATCGAAATGTTATATATATAAAATCATGACAGCAAAATAATGACAATACCTCTAAGTGCTTACTAATAATCACAAAAATATTTACATAAAACCTATGTGCACATTTCAAGTACATATTTACAGAACATTTTATTTACTTACACTTCTAGTCTTTTAATTAACTTTAATTAAGCATAATTACATTTCACTTAACAAATACGTCATTATATAAGTAAACGAATGTTCATGAATTAGTTACACATATGTCACAATATTCCAAACGGGTAAGTATTACTCCATTAAGGTCTTAAATCAACTCTTATAAAGGTCTTATTTTCTGGTTTAACACACTTTAAAGGGGCTGTAATTATTGCTCCACACAATTGATACATCAACACTACCAAGCGTTAATTTAATTCTGACATTGCAAAGGCAAATTGTGAGATAGATAGATAGATAGATAGATAGATAGATAGACAGACAGACAGACAGACAGACAGACAGACAGACAGACAGACAGACAGATAGATAGATAGATAGATAAATAAGTAAATAGATAGGTAGATAGATAGATAATTAGATAGAAGATGGATGGATGGATAGACAGACAAACAGACAGACAGGCAGATAGATAGATAGACAGATGGATGAATAGACAGACAGACAAACAGGCATACAAACAGACAGACAGATAGATAGATAGATAGTTTTTTTTCCATACGCTTTGGAGCAGACACATTGTTGGATAAAATACCTCTTGATCTCCCGAAATCACCCTCTTTTGGCTGACTATAGGCACCCCCCCTTAAAATGCGTCCCTTTGAGCTATGGCTCCCTTTCCCAAGTCTCGCAGCATTCGAAAGTGACCTGGTGCAAGTTTAATTTCTTCTAAGAAATGCAGAAACAACATTTATGGCCCATGTATACCGTAGGGACATCGCCCCAGTTGGCCTCCCTCCTCCCATCCACCAGTGCCCCAGATATACCAAAAGAATCTTAGATTCACACAGAACGTAGAATGACCTTTCACTTGCATGTCTTTGTGCAGAATTAAAATGCATGAGCCAGTGGACCTTGACTACATTGAACAATTGTGCAACGTTTTAACCCTCATTTGCTACTTTCAGTTGAAGCTCTTTAACGTTTCAATAGTTAAGACCATACATTCAAGGCCTTTGCTGGCATAGAACGACCTATAGTGAGGCATTAGACACATCCGGCCCCTCCTCGAGATTAGCAAAGCATAACATCGTATTCTCAAAACTTTATTACGCCTGGCACATGTGCTGGCACCCTATAAATATATATATATATATATATAGATGAATAAGAAACCTGGATTACAACGGTGTTCCGAAGTTGAAGGTACAGGATCCCGAGGATTCACAGCATTCTAGCTAAAAATTCAATGAAATTTAAAATGTTAAAACTAGAATTGCTACTGCACGTACAAAAATGAAAATACACCAGGAGTCGAGAAGCTTTCTTCTCTTTATTCAGCCTTCTTCAGCTCGAATGAAACAACTTAGATAAAATGCGTTCAAATGTCCACCTATAAAATTTTCTAAAAGACATGCAAATAAGGGTAAAGAATCAAAGTAGCCAACACAAAGTTTGAAAAGTAAAAGATAAAGCTTAAAATCACTGGGTGGATAAGCAGTTACGAAGCAAGATATTTAAAACCAGCTGTAAGTGCGTAGAATTGAAATCAAGATGGGACTAATCCTCAATGAGAAATGCCCAACGGTACAGAAGCCTAAAGGGACCTGGAAATGATAACTGACAACACATTCTACAATAGAACCCACCAAAAAGATATGCCCTTAAACTGTAGCGTGGAAAAGTGATTCTGCAAATCCATGGGAGGGTGCAGACTGAAAAAAGAGGAATGAATACTTAAATCCAGCTGTAAAAATGTAGCAATGTAGATAAGAGGAAAATAGCTAAACCTAACTGTGGCTTAAAGTGACCAGGAAGTAAAAACGAGCTAGAACATTTCAAACATTAAAAAAAAAATATATACCCCTCAACTTTACCGCAGGGAGCTTACTCTTTTATTCGAATTGAATTCCTTCCTTTTGTTTAGGCCTAAAGGAAATAAGGTATTCAACTGGGCTAACCAGTAACCCTCTCGTTGGGGATCCAGGAAAAGAACCCCCAGAAATCTCTCCCAACTTTTAATTAACTTATTTCTGGATAAAAAAAAAATGAGTCTCATTTTGTTCATAATGCATCATTCAATGCAATCCCAAATAGTTTTGGCTGTTCCTCTCAGTTAACAACATGATTACTTAGGACCCCGAGGTTTAGTGGAGTCCTGCAGAGAGAAAAAGCACCCTGAATGTTAGGAATTCTTAAAACAGAAAGTCTGCGCAATACGTATTTAGGAATTAATACAGACCAATTATATACGTTACTTTGGATAAGTAAGGGGGGGGGGGGGAGGGGTCTGGAGAAAACGGGCTCTGGGTGGGGGCAATTCTCTCTCAGCCTAAAAGACAAGCAGTGATCTTCTAGAATCAATATTTAAAACGAGCAATAAGTTATTAGGATGCGAACTACTATGGCCTGTCACGCAGACGGTAAGAGATCTAGAGATCGAGTCGCTATTTCCTTTGGCACTGCTCGTGTTTCGGGTGGACAATAATAACGTAGGCAAAAGCCTATCGCCGTAAGTTTCTGCGATGTACAGCTAGAGTTTTATTGGCAAATTGGTTGATGCTGGATGGGGTGGGTGACCAAAATCTAGCACCTCTGAATTTGACAGTGTAATTACCGGTTTCTTTGTGAGAAAAATTAATTACGTGTTTGAAAAAGGGCAAGTTCGAAAATCTGAGAGTGAGGGTGAGGGGGGGGGGGAGGGTTGTGCGTGGGGGTTCGGACGTCAGCGGCCCCTTCTGTATCCGCCATTGTGGCTTGTATTCTAGAGATGTTGTTAACTATGTCTCCACAGCTTGCATGATCCGCCTGCTGATCTTACATAAGCGTCGACATCCCCTCCCGATAAAAATATTTGATCCCCCGTAACCGATTCTTGTACTCAAAAAGGTTCATCTGCATTCTACATTCACGGGGCCATTCCGGGATTTAGTTATTCTGATGTTGCGTTTACAAGCAAAACCCACACGTAAGCCACACTCTCACCGTGACCCAGCCACATACATATCACAGACATAAATATTTCTGTGATCCAGATACACACATATACGCGATTACAATACAAGTACTATCATACCCCCAAGCAAAGACTGAACGAAACAAGTCAGAAACTGTCAGGGCAGGACGAAAACAAACGGTGCTCCACACATAGCATCGATTTTGTGTTTTACACCGTAATCATAAGCAGGGATAATATATGTTAGGAGAGATTTCATAAATTGCCAGCAAAGGGCCTTTACACGGCGTTCACTTCCGTTTGTTTTGGTTGTCAGTCTTCATCATAAACTGTGCTGAAATTATTGGATTGAGAAATATGTTCCTGTTCATTTTTAATGAAGTTGTTTATCAAATTACAGTCTTAAGAGAGGACTTTTGTCTGTTGTTACGTAATAAACTTTGATACGTCTGCCATGACTCAAACGTAATGTCATTCGATAGGGTGATACCAGAGAAAGATAAAAGAGAATGATGCCACGAAACAAAGCGTAATTCTGTGTCGCCAAAGAGCGTTCTCATGAAACCGAATAACACATGCAGATCCAACGGAAATTTTAGGATGATATAACTCGCAAACAGCTGAACGTTGGGACGCCGTTTCCCTGCAGTAAGTTTATCTTACAAAAAATCACTGTTGCATTTACCTCAGTTGTCCCCAAAGATGTAGTTAGACGAACGAACAAAATTTCTGGCCGTTCGTATTGCAAGCCTTTCTAAATTTTATTCCCGTTTTGATGATAGCATCAAATAATTAGTGATAACATTAAAACAAATTTCAGATGTCACCAAATTTGTTCATGCTACCATTAATTAAACGGCATTTACAATATCAAAAATTTAATTCCTGATATCACTAATTGAATTGATTATATCATAAATTCATTTAAAGATATCTGTTAATTCATTAATGATGTCTGCAAATATGACGTCAGATATCGTTAAATTCGCCATATTTACAGATATCTTCAACTCGATTCAATGATATCATCAAATATGACGTCATATATCATTAATTCCACCTCATTTAAAGGTACATTTAATTCAAATTAATGATATTACCTAATGTGACGTCAGATATTTTTAATTCCACCTTAGGCCTATTTTAAAATTATCTTTAATTCGAATTTATGATATCAGCAAATATGACGTCACATATAATTAATTTCACCTTATTTGAGGCTATATTTAATTCGAATTATATGTATTATCAAATATGAAGTCAACGTATCTACTTCTCAAGGATGACCGACACCTTTGACCATCTAAAATTTTAGGCAGACTTATGGTGAAACTGCATCAGTTAGGTATTCAGGGCAGATGTGCAGATTGGATCAATTCGTGGCTACTAGGTAGATCTCAGAGAGTTGTTGTCAATGGTAATTTCTCTTCTCGGAGAGATGTCACAAGTGGAGTTCCTCAGGGTTCTGTTCTTTGCCCAATTCTCTTCTTGATTTTCATTAATGATATAGATAGCTCTCTCACTTCTAGTATTAGTGAGTTTGCTGATAAGCTGTATAGGATAGTATATAATGACAAGGATGCTTCATTGTTGCAAGGGGACTTGGATAGATTATTAACATGGTCAAAAACTTGGCAAATGTCTTTTAATGCTGATAAATGCAAAGTTCTTCACTTTGGTACTAATAATTTGAATTATGATTATACCATATGACTGGTAGTATTTTGAGTAATGTGACTTCAGAAAAAGACCTAGGTGTTATCATTACAAGTGATCTGAAGCCATCTAAACAGTGCGTAGGTGCTGCTGCCAGGGCAAACAGGGTTCTAGGATTGATCAAGAGGAATTTTAGTAATTTTAGTAAAGATATTGTGTTGAATCTGTATAAGCAGTTGGTTAGGCCACATCTTGACTATGCTGTGCAGGCATGGAGTCCCAATTATGAAAAGGACAAGTTTCTTTTAGAGCAGGTTCAGAGGAGGGCCACTCGGCTTATTCCCGATGTACGTCACCTTACTTACCATATGATAGGCTTAAATGTCTGGGACTTACCACTCTTGAGGTAAGAAGGATCAGGGGGGATACGTTGCAGGTTTTCAAATTCCCATCTGGTAAGAATTCTCTGTCTAATTTTGATTGCTTAGTAGAGGTTTGTCCTAATTCCCGTATTCGTGGCCATTGTGAGAAGCTAGTGAAATGCTTCTATAGGCTTGATGTGAGAAACTGGTTTAGCTTCTCTTATAGAGTTGTCAATGAGTGGAATAGTCTGCCTGATTGGGTTGTAAACTCTACTTTAAATAGCTTCAAAGGTAACATTGATAGGTTTTATTGTGACTGTGGTATAATCTGATTTTGCTGGGCTTTGTTGGGTATTAGTTTGGTCAGGGCTTTTTTGGGGGGTCTGGATTACAGGGCACCTTATGGGGCTTTTGCCCTCCTTTGTGATGTTATGTTATGTTTTGACAACGTCAACTTCAGACGATGGGTCACCTACAGTATCTACCAACTTTGAACCTCATTGGCTTTGCCATCTAGGAGGAGTTACTTTAAAATGCACACACACTGACACAATCGCATAAACATCTTCACACATTTTGACCCCTGCCCATATATATAGGGGGTCCAGGTCACTTCAAGTACCATACCAGGTTAGACACCCATGTCTCATATATTAATCGTACGAAATGTTGGCACTGCAACTGTTGCTATGGGATTCATACCAGGATTCAAATTTATCCAAGTATTTCAGCCAGAAGCTATCCTATTACACGCGAACGTATAAAACTATTACAACTACCATACCAAGTGATTCACGTGGCACGTGACCTTTCATGCAGCAGCCAATTTGACACCGTTTGGTCGATTGGTGCGCTACTTCCAGCTGGATTCCGATTTCCAGGGTTCATGCCATGCATTATTAACGTCCTATCTACTGGAGTGTTGCACTGTCAAGCCTGCCTACTCTAAAGTCACGGCCAAATTTTTGAAAACAATCCGAAAAAAGAACGAAATTCTAAGGAAAACAGCAACAACTGTCAAAGGTGAATTTTAATACTGTCTTTGATCCAGGTTGCGTTGGTTGAGTAACGCTCTGACGCTTAGAGCCCTTTGCATAATGCTACTTCCACTAGTTTAGGGCACAACTAGCCTAGGCTATGCGCTATAATAGGCTACATAAATAGGCTCTACGCTGCATACATAAGGGCATAGCCTACTGTAAGCCAGTTGTACTACTGTACGTGGGGAGCTTGTGCACTAAAGTAAGGGCGTTAGGCCGTTTAGGACGTCGGTACAACTGCAGAATACAACGTCTCTCCAAGACATATGACTGAGAGTACTCCGGAGGCGCAGTCATACAGTGTAGGCAATCGCACATGTATGTTTTGTAAATGAATGACTACTGCGACTGCGCCTCCGCACCACACTAGAGGGCCAGTAAACTGTTTTTTTTTAGCAGAAGTGTATCAAAATCACATGTTGAGTCGTTCTCAAAATGGCCACTCCTTGTTACCCACCACTTGGACTGCGACTGCGCCTCCACTCAGATGATAGAAGTAGTGGAGTTATGTTGTTTTCAACAATACTCGATCAGCCACCACTGCGACTGCGCCTCCTCTTATATCGTAGAATCAGTGGACTTACGTTGTTTTCACCTAAATACCCGATCAGCCACCCCTGCGACTGTGCCTCCACTCAGTCTTGTAGAATCAGTGGACTTGAACTAATGTTTTCAACAAAGTATTCAATCGGCCACCACTGGAACTGCAACAGCGCCTCCACTCAGATTGTAGAATCAGTGGACTTAGACTAATGTTTTCAACAAAATATTTGATCAGCCACCACTGGGACTGCGACTGCAGCTCCACTCTGGAAGGGAAGCTCATAAGACAAGTGACTATAAAAAATGCAACTTCACTGCCACTAATATCGGTCTTTACCAAAAAATTCGAATGATATAGCCAGCGCAGATGCATCCAACGTAGAAAGCATGCACAAAATTTCTACTGGAAGTGCAAGGGAGAACCACAGTGTAGTTCGCCTCCGAGATTTTGTAGGGTCACTGTTTCTCCGGGACGTTGTATTCTGCAGTAACTCCCAGACGTCGGCTCATACTTCAAGTAGTAACATAGGTTCTCAAAGACCTAATGTTCAGCTGCTGTTTTGTTGCTGTAATTAGTATAATACATTAAGGCAGGCACAGTGGAATCACAAGCTTTACTAAATACTAGCCTAGCTTACACTTAGGCTTAGGGAGTTAGGCCCCCGCCTAGGTCAAATGTAAGCAAAGAATTCATTGGCTAGGCCCACGCTAGCTCCTTGATGAAAGGTTATGAAGCAGGGATTCTTAGTCTGTGTAAATGGAAACATTTAGTTTAAAAACTGATTAAGAAAAATACAAGTTACTGTTTACTTATGTTTAGAACCTTTCAAAATACCAAAGTAAGAGTGATATACCCATAAGTACTAAAAAGACTATTAATATTTAAAGTGTTTGTATTATAAGGTAGCCATCTACTGCACGGGCCGTCAAACGCACCTCTAGCCTAACGTCCCCAAATCACAACTTTTGATAGCTTAGGTTATGGCAGATTAAAATAGTGAAGCACTCCACCGTTTTTTGTCTTTTCTACACTAAGTCAAAGGCAGGCGCATGCAAATGGCAGCTTGGAAAATTAAATTTTGTTTGGATTGTCTTAAAGAAGGTGGGATGATTTCACCTTCGGTGACACAGTTTTTCATTGCAATGAATATATTCATTTGAGACAATACTGTTTCATGAGAAAACGTTCCGAATTTTTTAGGTGGAACTGTCGCAAACATGGAATGATAAATTTCCTTAGTAACGCGTTCCACGGTCACCCCTTTAGATTATATATACTGCAAGCCATGCACTCATACTGAGTTGCTGTCAAAATAACATGCAAGTGTATATGTCCCCATAGCAACTGCACCTCCACTTGAGACTGGAGGCTGCTCAGTGGACTTAAAAATATTTTTGAGAGAAATTTTTCAAATTTTAATGCACAAGTGTGTGTGTCCACTGCAACTTGGAATGCGCCTCCATTCAGGATTGGAGGCTGCTTAATATTTTTGAAAGAGAGAGTCAAAATAACACACAAGTGTGTACAGTAAGAAGGCACTGCAACTACTGTATGACTATGCCTCCACTTTGAATTGGAGGCTCAGTGGTCAGAGAATAAAAATAACACACAAGAAGGCAGTGTGACTACGTATGACTGTGCCTTCACTCAGAACTGGAGGTTCAGTGTACTTTTTTTTAAGATTTTTCATAGACAAGTCTAGTGCATTGTATGTTTGATTGAAAACACTCAAACAAGAATACATACAGTACCTCCTTGTTTTGAAAAAGGTTTTCTCTGACGGTGGTGGGGTTTACTATAGTTACACGACCTTACTTTGTCCTCGCAGTTAGAAGACTGTCAACACTCAGTGACTGGTGAAATTTCCTGGAAGACTTTTGGAGCAAGGTCTGCATGGAGCATCATCCCTAGATTATGGGAAATGACACTTCCCCTGCCTTGTCACTGCATGCCCAGAACATCCAGTTTTTCATTGTTAACAGGCAGGTGCAGCGAATTAAAAAATTTTAGGTGGGGGGGGGATGAGTTTTAGCTAGACGATCTACTGTAAGTGCAGCTTCAAATGCTGTGGAGTGTACAAGAAATTTTTGGCTTCCAAATAAATCTCCCAGATTTACAGAAAAAAATTTCCTAAGAATTTTTAAGCAGTATTTACTCAGCCTTGAAATATGGATATCATGTCTGCAATTTGAATTAACGCATCAGGATTCTATTATTTTGTAAGCACTTAGGAGGCTAAACATACCTATAGTCCCACGCCTCACATTTTTCATTGGAGGGGATGCACCCCACAGCTGTTTGGCTGCCACTCGTGAGGGGTCATCCATAGACGTAATTTGAATTTGCAGATTGTTTATTGCTCTATTGTGTAGCAAAGCAAGACATACAGTATAAGGGAAACCTCAAATCACATATTAAAAGTTCTGGAAGCAATCGACTACCAAAAGTAGTACTGCTTGGTGTTGTCGCTATGTACTGTACGAAGGAGGCACTTGTTTTTATTATGAGTAGAATTTTTTACACTTTTTTAAACATAGCATGAGAAACTGATGCTTTGTTTAGGGATTGCACCGGAATGCGTGACCCTTACGCCATCTTGGTCACAGTTGACAGCCCTCCATTAAGCATGCACTCACCCCAACTTTATTCTGTAGACTTTAGCATCAGCTAAATCTCCCTTTTACACCATACAAATATCTTTCATGATGTTTTAAACTATTGTGAATTTAAGGTAAATACAGTAACAATGCATAACTTTAGCAATGCAGTAAGAAAAACATCACATGATTCAAAAGATCTGTAGACAACTAAGCTGTATATGCTAGACCTATAGGATACAAGTACAAATTTGAGGGAGTGTACTTTCCCTTTGAAGGCCTAGTAAGTACTGTAACTTTCTAATCTACTTGCAAACTTGGACATTTTTCTTGTCATGGATTCAGCTAATTTCCCAGTTTGTCACTATGCAATTAGCTGTGATACTGTACTGTTGTGTTGAACATACAGATCTTCAGTCATGTCTCATGCCTTGACACATGCTTTTATCCCTCAACAGGAAAAGCATGGCTAACTCTGGTGGAGGTTATGCCCAAAAGATGGCAGCATTATCAGAGCAAGAGAAATTAATTCAGCAGAAGAAGCAAGAAATAGAGAGAAAGATGGCAGCTAAGAGGAAAGCTGAGGCAGAGGCCAAGAAGAAGGCAACAAATATCAACCCCATCAAGTTGTGAGTGGTAGTACTTAGACATAGCAAGTGTATGGTACAATGTGATGTACAGTATCCGCAAAATATGATAAATCTTTATTCAAGAGTGATGAAGAACTGAGCTGATGACACTGAAGGTGGATTTCTAATGCATAATGCACTCATTAATACGGAGTTCATACTCAGGGATGTGCCCATGAGGGTGGCACCAGGCATAACTACCTGCTACCTGGCATTCAGAATCATAATCAGGCACAGCCCTGTATAGTTGTGGTTGTGAACATTTTCATATCAAGTGTATGTACTGTGTGGTTGCCAAATGGCAAGGTGAGCACTATAAAGCAGCGCCATTGCGGGATTGAAGCACCAACCCCCGTAATCCAGCAAAACAATTCTGTGCGGGAAATTTCGGTATTCGTGTAGACAGTAAAAATGGTACAGTAATTGTTCCTCAAATTTCCAGAATTAATTGAAATCCCCCCCGCTGATTTAGAATCCTGACACGAACACTGCTAGATGGTATTGACACAGTAGGGCTTTCTTTACATTTTAAGTGAAAAGGAAAGCATTGATGTTAAATAGTGCATTGACCTCAGTTTACAGGAAGAAACACCTTACTGTCTTGCACCGTTTTAGAGAGGTCAGAACAGGGTTGTTCCACTTATAGATATACCCTGCAATGGTATGAGTTATAGTTTGTACTGTGTGAGTGCACCCCTTTGCAATTTGCCATTACTTGTTTACGGTTTAATTGTGGTTTTATTCTTTCAGTAATGTCAAAGGAATTCCAAAGAGCAAACCCCCAGTCCCTCCCAACACTCAACAAAATTCATTGTCATCAACTCCTAGTCCGGCGAAACCTCCGTCATCGAATAACACTTTCAAGAACGATGGCAGCTTCATGGAACAGTTTTTGAAACAGCAACGTAGTTCTTCAGCCAGCGTTTCAAAGCCGGCAGGTACTTCAAACAGCTTACAGTTTTTTATATCTGTTGTGTGTTTTAGCCATAGCTGAAGGTTACCATGCCACTTATTTATTTTGCACTAGCAGAATGCCATTTTTATTTGAATATCTCTCAATGTCATGAAGAAGCTTTCCCAGTCACAGTGACTGTTATCGATGAACCAACATTTTTTTAACCAATCTTGTCATCACTATTCCCGATAACAAATTATCCCATCTCTTCTGTACCCTGTTTCACATTTCTGCTGTAGCTCCTGCAGAGCGTCAGTCATTGCCATTGGGTACGGGGAGCGGTCAGGCTGCCCCACCATCCGTCAGACCTAAGAAGACCTTTAAGGCGAGCGAGGTGTTTGGTGATTCCAGCTCAGATGAGGAAGAATCTTCTGCAAGTGATAAAAGTGCATGTAAGTGGCTTGTCCATGATGCTGCCTGCTGTATGGAAGAAACTACTTCCAAGACTGGCATAGTGATGTAGTTATGTTACATTACCTGATGTGCAATGTTACGTGGAACAAAGTCAATACCCAGTACATCTTTAAGTATGAGATTGTTGTTAAAGAGGCTCATTAAGTTGTTTCATGAAGTTCACTTCATTTTCTAAACCTGTCAAGTTTACTTATCATACAAATGACAAATGGTCAAACTAAGAGGATCCCAATGTTTCATATGCAATGGAACATCAAGGAGTGAGAAGTTAATGATTCAATTTGGTTTTTAATGATTTGTGAGCAGACATATTTTCATAGTAGTACTTGTTCACATGCACACAACCAGTATTACTAGTAAGTATCAAAAGTTTTGAGTTTTCATAGCTTTTGGATGTGAAAGTTGACTAAATATGCTAATTACAAGTATTGTCATGTGTTTCTACACTTCAAAATCATCACAAACGTATTGACAGGGCTGGAAAAAATGTTTGTTTCCCAGGAAGGGAGTAAAATTTCCCTCAATTCTTTCTGTATATTGTCATGATACACCTAGGAAATTTCCCTTCAGTTGCCAAGATTTCCCTCCAAATGCCAAAATTTCCCGGGAAGGAGCCTCCCGGCGTCCCAATTTTTTCCACCCATGCGTATTGATATCAACTCAATGAGCCCTTTTAACACCAACCTTCCTGTGTTGCTCCATATGACCTCTGGACTCATTCCTTCAATGATGAAATGTATTACTACAGATTGTAGAATTCCTTTCGAAAGGTGCACAACTTATTAAAAAGTCAGTTGTGACCTCATTTTAAGGGTGCATTATTCACAATAAAAGTCTTTTGGGAGTAAAAATCTACTGTGAGGGTTCAAAGAATTGCTTGAATTGGCTCTCTTCTTGCAAAGTTCACTTTATTATTGATGGCACCCTGAACATGATACTCATAGGCATCTTAAAGTCTTACCGCCAGAGGACTTGGGCCTGAGGCAGGTGATTGACACCCTTGCCAAGACGGTGGCGGAGAATGGAAGAACTGTGGAAGAAGCTACGAAGAAGGTCCACAAAGACAATCCACTATACCAGTGAGTAGTATCCATTTTTCCAAGTCATTTTTGTGGCTGCTGTCTTGCAGCCAAAGTCTATGTTTCTGAGGCATTTTCCTTGCAAAAGAAGCATTTGTCAGATCAAATGTAAGTTTACTTTATTTCTTCTTTATTTTCTGAAAGTCCTCTCCATTCTCTAGCTGTTTAAAAATTACATTACTTCAGGAATTGTGTTTTATGGGTGTCCTAGTGAACCACTAACGCAACAACATATTTCCACAAATGAAGACAGATTTACTTCACTGTCAGTCTATCAAGAAAATGTTACTAACTGTACCAAGCATTGCAAGTTGGAACAATTGCCTCTGTGATGTGAAGATTTGTCATCCTTTATGCATACTGCTCACAGAAAAAGAGAAAGGAAGTAAAGGACTGTATTTTGCTTTGGTGTAAAATAAGTACAGTGATTATTAATGGATGTGGATTGATGACATATGGTAAACATCCTTGATGCAGAAAGGTATCGTACAGTACCATTTTCTTTGGTAGCAATATTTCAATTTCATCTACATAATGCGACCATCAAAATTTTCTCTTCATTTGGGAGTAGTTTTCATTCTCTTCATTTCCATGTCTCCATGCATGTGACAGTGGACACAGAGTATTTGATACCTCAAATAAAGTTAAGGAGTATATGTCTCAAAGTTGCAGTAGAATTTTACTGTGTGTCACAGCGAACTTTGGTGTATGTCACATAGTACCTTGCAGAGCTGAAATTTAATGGCTGTCAGATTGTCTCAGACGAGTTAACATCACATCAGAGAACGAAAGCTACTCCTGATTGTTTGTGGAGGAATGACTTTGTGAAGTGAAGTTCCCCCTCCATTTGCCTCAAAAAGAACTGTTTACAGTCCTACAGAATGAAAGGCTACCAGTCTGAATAACATGCAGGCATCCATTATACTGTTTATTTACATAACAATAACTATGAAAACAATGTTACAGCAAAAATTGTGGTCCAGTGATTCTTCAGTACCTTGTCTTTTTGCATTCTGTTCAGACAACCAAAATGTATTTTGTACAGTCAAATATAGGAAGCGGCTTGTCTGGAGGACAACTTAGAATATTTGTAAATCAGGCCTGCCCTGTTTTTCCAATTATGATTGTTTCTGGTGTGGCAGGGTTGTAGAGGTGCTTAGTGATGTATGGACTAGCCAAAACTAATACCAAATCTGATTTCCATGAAAGGAGTAATTCAGCAGCAACACATTCTGATTATTTCTTTGGGGTTGCTTGTTGTGGTGCAGTTCATCATTTGTCACAAGTGGCATCATTTCATCTGCAATTTTTTTCCCCATTAGATTCCTCTTCGACAAGAAAAGCCCAGGATACAAGTATTACACTACCAAGATAGCTGTGTTCAAGTTAGCCTTGATCACGCCATCAGCTGGTCCTACGGCAACATTAAATGCAGGTGAGAAACCTCTTTTTGATGGATGTCAGGAGCTCTTACAAATTCATTTTCTTCCAGTCTGTAGCAAATTAAAACATGTTCATACATACTTGTGAAGAATCCTCAACTCCTGTTGGCCCATTCTAGTCAGGTGACCTTGGGTTATCTGCTGATAAACCAAGTGGATAAACCACAGTCAATCCCCGGTGGATGAACGCATTAAAACCGTAAGTGGACAGTGTTTCTTTTTTTTTTTTTCAGTCTGCTATATCTTACACAAAACAATTGCTAACACGAGTACTAGTAATGCTAGTGAAATAATGTTCCATTTGAAGACTGTAGACCTAACATTACCTAGACCTAGGGCCTGAGCCTGTAAAAAAGTAAAATGTAAAAGTAGGTAAATCTATGTAACAACAACACAGTGATACTTTCAGTGGTAATTCTTCTGACGTACGATAATCTTAACTCTAAATTTCAGAATTGTGTCTAGCGAAAGCTTCTTCCGCATATTTTAAACACCTTTGAAAGTTTGATAGCCTATCGGAATTAGCTTTCTTCTTTGACGATTCCATGGGAGTCCAAAAACGATTCCTTATCATACACAATAAAATCATTGAGAGGACTAAAGACTGCAATCCATTGCCATCTTGAAGGGTCTCCACGCACCCACCAGATTAACATTGCTAAGGACAGAAAACTCCAAAGCACAAATAATTTACTGAGTCCTATTAATGTGGTGACAAAATTCAACAGGGATGGCCTGGACTGCTTTATCCCAAACCAACCATAAAGTGATGTAACAACAATGTTTGACAGTAACAATTTGGCCATGTACAATCCTTCTTCTTTGTTGAACCTTGCATAGGTGAGGCCTAGTTCTGAAATTTTGCATAAAACTCTCACAGTCATATGGCAAATTAGGGTCCACACTCTGCACGCAGCAAGTCTTCCAATTGCAGCTGCTGCTAGGGCTGGGATTGAGTCATCAACCATGTCCAAGCCTTCTTGAAATGTGTATTCAATAAATCTGTAATCTGTCCTTAACCGAATCGGTCTAGTTGGCTAGTTGGTCATAGTTGGCAAATTCCACAAAGCAAGTCTCTGTAGCTGTACAAGGCTCTGTAGCTAAGTAACTACGCACTGTGACTGGAGTTCGGTACACTCTGCACAGTGAATGCACATGTAGGTTGAACCACAGCATGGTCACATTAGTACATGTAAGAGCGTACAAACTAAAGCATGCATTGTTGCTGTGCCTCTTGTTATTTGCTATTCTTTTTGTTTAAGTGTTACTTTGTGTTTTGCACACAGATATTTTCGATATTTTGTAAATTTGTCAACCTTTTCTCGGGGCTTCTTTTCAATAAAAGTTTAATTATTTAAGAACCAAATTCCTATCTTTTTTTTTTTCAACCTTTAATTATTACCTCACTTGTTTTTAGAAGTCTGTGAGGGCTGTAGAGACAGGTGCACAACACCTTATTAGGAGAGGAATAGATTAGGGTTATAATGAATAGTTAGTGGTGCTATTTAGAGGGAGACATCGGGAATGTACATCTTGCAGAACTAAGCTCTGTACTAACAAAAGAGCTGAAAAACTCGCAACTGTGCCAAAAATTTGTCAACGTAAATTTTCACGAAAAAGGAATTGTTACCATGGGGAAATCGTAGTAACTCATCTGAAAAAAGGATCCCAAATTGAATCACCGGGTATTATCAAGTAGTGATAAAAAGTCAATAGAATTTTTGACCAAACCTTCACATTCCAGACATGTTAGGGTGGCATAATGAACATGTCTGCTAAGTGTCCTTTTCTTATGTACCAAGATACAAGATGATACAAGACAATTAATTTATAATTTTTTATGGAGGGGGAGGGGGGGGGGATCTTATCCCTATCTTCTGGAAATGGAGGCACAGATTCCCTGCTTTATCCGCTCTAGCAGAATCTGAGCCAATCATAAAGGTCAGTCCATGTAGACCTTGCCCCTGTAGAGCCTCAGAGGTGCTGAGAGGTATCACAACAAAAGATATTGTCTCTGATACCAATGACCATTTTGTCAATTGTGTCTCCGTTCTTGTTAGCCGGAACATCTAGTAGATCAGGAGCCAATGACACAAGAAGGAGAAAGAGAAGATGGGAAGATACCGGTCCGTCCTCCTCCGCAGGTCCGATCCCAGGTGTGGGGAATGTGAATCCAGTCGGCATGATTGGCACCACAGAACTGAGTGCTGATCAGATGAAACAACTTAAAGAACAGCAAGAGGTTAGTTTTAGTTACCTACACGCTACTATCTATCTGTCGGTCAGTGTCCCCTTGAAAAGTGGATTGGTAGTTTTGTGTATCAGAGCAATCTTTGTAAACAGTAGTGCTGTTGCTACTGAAATCGACCATTAACTCTGCTATTCTGTTGTGACATTTACTTAAAGCATATTTCAATGCTCTGGACATGCATGTATACATTCAAACTTCAGGTAGCCAGAAGTGCAGAAAATTGGTTTAACTTCCAAAATGTGCAGATCGTACAGACTTTCTGTGCAATGCACTGCAGAAGCAATGCTGTTTGTATGCTACAGTATGTGTGTATTTGAATACAACATTGAAATGTATATGTTGTGGTACATAAATAGAAAAATTAGGATCACAAAAGTCTTTATTAGTTATTAAGCCTTTTTTGATACTTCTGATACACTTTTTTAGTAGTAAACTATATTTTGCCATGTTCTTGAAAATGTTAGAAAGCATGAGAAAAAGGGAAAACAATGTATACTTTGATGTAGGAAAGAGATAAAAACAGGAGCAAAATATAAATTTAGAATTTTTTTTTTTTCCTTGAAAGGAAAATCATTGGTGCAATTAAGAGGTAAGACACATTATCATTTGTGTTTATCTTTATTGTCACTTCAATTGTGATATAGATGCAGATGCTATACAACATGATAGTCAAGTCGCAGAAACAAGAGGGCGTGGACATAACAAAAGGAGGCAAGATCCCCAAACACAAATACGAATATGACAGCGACGAAGACACGGAAGGTGGAACATGGGAACACAAGCTACGGCAGAAAGAGATGGCAGAAACAGCAGGTTATTCGCAACTCTCCTTTTTGTTTTCTCGTGAACAATCTGAAAACAAATCAGGGTTTACACACTGTTCCATGAATAACATTCACACACTTTGCAAAGTAGAACTTCTTTTTGAAGGACATCAAACGACTTTTAAAACAATCTGAAAATATCCTCGACGATTCTTATGCACACTTGAGGTTGGCAGGGAACAAAAGCGGGTCCCGGTCCAAACATGTTTGCAGGTAATAATGATGTAAAAGTGCATTGTAAAATTTCATAAAATTTAAGCACTTTCCAGGACTATGATGCAAGAGGACAAAATGCAAGCACTTCCCAGACATTGAAATGATAAATCGAAACTCAGGTTTTCAAAGCCCTAAATGAACCCTGCAGATACAAAGCAAAGTTAATGAGATGGATGCTGACAGTGTCAGACGTCTGAGGAAGAGATCTTTCACTTACAGAGTTTGAGCTTTGCTGGTATGGTCCTGTTTGTCAATAGTCAGAAGGAGTGATTAAAGTTTTTCTATGGTGAAAGAAATTTTGAGAGATATTAACACCTTGTTTTGACCCAATAATGCAACACAGACTACTCACCAAAAAATGTTCTCTGATCATCACCAAAGGAATTGGAAAAGTTGACAGGAATTGGAAAAGTTTAAACCTCAGTGCTAAACATTGATTCCAAATTGATTAATATTGTGCTGGGTGAAAGTTACAAGTAGGTTCAGGTGGACATGTGTTTGCTTCAAGGTCCATATGTGGTGCAATTTGAAAGGCTCTTAGAGGCAATTTAGTTATGTAAGTTCAAACATTGTTGTTAAGTGTTGTTTTCTTAAGTAATTAATCAAAGGAATAGAATCTTTGTTTTTACGGAAATGAAAAGGGGGAGGATTTAACCCCCTATTGAAAGGGGAGAACAAATCCCCCTTTATCCTCTTTGGCAAAATCTCTTATACAGTACTTGCATGTTTAAAATGACAATAGAGTGAGCTATGATTTGTTATGTATGAAATTTAGATAGCATGTGAAGCAATGCATAGATGCCAACTAGTACAGTTTTTGGGTATTATGTACGGATTTTGGTTTGAAATACAGAAATACGCATTGCCAGTTTAAAATACGGAAATTTGATCTAGGTAAAAACATGGTAATCAGATCTCTTAACATAACCACGTATGTAAAAGTGTGACTCGACGGTGAGACTATACAGCAGAGGTCACGATATCACAACCCCAGCCTGCTGCCTGAAGTGCATAGTAAGCAATGTGTTCATTGGTTTGTTTTTTGCCAGCTCTGGTATATGACCAATAAGTTACTATGATATTGACTTTTACTCTGTTCCATTTTTTGTGTACACTGGAGAGGCATTTTTCCAGTGCTGGCATGCCAGCTGTATAATAGTTTTATTGTGTACCTGCTGTACAGTAGTGGACTTGGCGAAGAACGCTGCACATGCAGCTGCTTATTTTGAACTTCTTATTTTATTATTACTTAGGGCTGCCATGGTTGTTTTGTGAAGGATGAAAAATGCCGCCCAAGCCCAGGAAACCAACATTCAAACCCAAATACATCAAAACATGGTATTTCATCATAAACGGTAGTTGACATAGCTGTTTATGTAGCAAACACCAACAGCTCACTATAGCTGTCTAATCTGACTATAGTCCAATGGTTTGGCCTAGAGTAGATATTACTGTATGAACATATTTGAAAGTTGGCATTTCTGCAATAGTCCTTAAGTCAGCATGCCTCGATAATAATGTTAAACTGTGAAGCCCTTTTTGATTTTAACAGGTCTGTAATGGACAAAATGTTATGCTGAGAAAATCATTACTGTTCACCTCATACTTTTATAGATTTCCATTTAAGTCAGAACAAGATAAAAATTGAAAAGCTTTTTCCAAATGTTTGTTTAATCCTCCAAATTTTGCACCTTCACATGAGCAAGTTAATCGTAGTGTTTTGTTTCTGTAATGTCTCAGAATTTGAAAATGTTTGTGTCGTATGATTGCTGTGACCTAATGATGATGGGGTAATTCTGTCGCCTGTAAGGCTTGCAACTTTCAGAAAGAATTTGAATACCTCTCGTTTCTGTCACTCTTACAGAAAAGGCAGAGGCCCTGACAAAGATGGGTAAAGGGAAACATTTTCTGGGAGACTTCCTACCACCAGAGGAATTGGAGAAGTTTCTGGAAACCCTGCAGGCCCTGCGAGAAGGAAGGACTCCAGATTATTCTGATTACAAGCAGTTCAAGATACAGGCAGATAACATTGGTGGGTGCATCAATTCTGTTCCCAGTCAGACTGCATGCCGTGTCATTGATTGATTGTGATGAATTTAAGAAAGATGGCAATGATTCAAGCGTTTGCCCCAGGTGGCAGTGCACTGTCCTGAAGTTGTCATGACTTGATTTTGAAATTAACTACCCAAAGCCAAAGTTTCACTAACCCAAATTGGACGTTTAACAAATATCAGTGTGTATGGCGGACTAACTTTGTCATGCCTGCATGTAAGGTTTAGGGAATTATAGTGTGCAGAGCATGTTGTATTGCAACTTCACTGTAAATTTGAAGCTCGATGGAAGATATATTTTGGTTTTTTTTTCATTCTTATAGTTCCTTTTCTTCTTCTTTCTCTTTACTTTGGGTAGGGTGGCTTCTTACAAGCTTTGTTTCTTGCCTTGTTCCCTCCACCCTATGTTTTTCATTATTGTTGTATCTCTTGCTTTGTGTGACTATTTCCTTGTGCATATTTACTTTTCTACTCTGTGTAATATGGCAGAAATAAATAAATCTAAATTTGTAACTGGGCACCTGACTGAACTGAACTGTGGGTATCCAGGTCTGAATTTTGCACCTGGTGCAAGCACTAAATACAGAAAAAAAAACCATAGCATGAAATTTGTAGAAATTTTAAGTTTGACTGTCCTTGTCACCATTCGTAAATTGTTTGTTACAGAAATTCAATTTTAACTCTTGGTTGTTTCTTTTTGAACTTCAGGTTACCAAATGTTACAGAAACTTGGTTGGACAGAAGGGGAAGGATTAGGTGCAGAGAACCAAGGTATAACTGCACCAGTCAGCAGGTACGATCCTCAAAGTCAGCAAAGTACTGTAAGAAAAGGTGAACAAGTCACCAATTAAAAAACAGAGGTTGCGGTGAACAGAAGCCCTCTCTAGTCCGCAGAAAAAGTAGAGTGAAAACTACGAGCACAACGAATCATAGACCTAAAGCAACGAGCAAAAATTATGGAACAAAGACACATTTTGTACATAGCTACCATGATAAGGAAAGCTACAACCAGAGTCTGCAAAATATGGAGAGCCTCAAGATGATGAGGATGCATTCCTCTGAAGCAATGAGCTTGTGGATAGTTACTCTATAATTAGTTCTTGCTGTTATACATGCAGAAGGAGTTTGTCTGCTTTACACCAGCTTAGCATCCGTGACTATCTCATCAGTTTTGTATGATTGTATTCTATTGCTACTAAATATTGAAGTTATGTCTATGTGTGTTTGCAGTATGCAAAGTATTGCCTTAAAGTTTGTTATTTAATTCAAGGGTGAAATAATCAGAGCATCAGGTGCTGTTTTGTGCCCATTTTCTGCTAAGCAAGGACTATTTAACCCCTGTTTAACCCTTGTTATACCCCTGTTTAACAATGTTACCAGACACCACTTTTGTATCAAAAGTAGCACCCATCATCGTTTTTGTTTTTTGAACATAAATTATATGCATACATAACTGAAAAACTGTCACTGCCTCCTTTTCAACACAAAGTGTTACCTGGCTACACTAGATACAAGGGAACCAGGAAATGCATTTTTGCAGAGAGTGGCTCCTGTTGCAGCGTAGCTTAATTTCACCCTTGATGTGAGCTGATGTAAGATGCAGAAACTTCAGGCAGAAGTAGGAGCCTGCTGCCTGTCAAGTATACTAACTAACTCAGTGTTACGTCAACAACTTTGTGTTACATTTCCATTGCTGGGATAGACTGTGCCGTGGCTCATCTCTTTAAATGCACTTGTAGGTCTTTTAAATATTGCAGTTTTTCTTGTTTTATGAAGACGTTAGGTTGAGATATATTGAAAGAAAATGAAAGACATAATGCATGAGGTTTTGTTCTCTCTGAAGGGGTACTAGAAATGTGGAAGGTGTCGGCCTTGGAATCGATCGACCTGCAGAGCTGACAAAGGAGGATGCAGAAGACGAGTTTGAGTCTTACAGAAAGAGGATGATGTTGGCGTACAGATTCCGACCAAACCCGTTGGTAAGTTTTGATTGTATTCACAAGCCATACGTAGCACCTACTCTCTCAAAATTTATCACACAAGTAGTGAAGTTGGCTTGAACCAAGCGATTCTTTTACAAATGCATTGACTTTGACCTGTGTTGTCCATATTTTAACATAAGCTGGTGCGAAAAGACTTAAAAAAAAAGCGCAATAGTGTGTTATGAGCATCATCTTCCTAGCAAAATGTGTGAAATACAATTTGCATGTTGTCTCAGTTTTTATTCTCAAACATGATGGAAAGTAATGTTAAGAGAGAAAAATATGTGGATTTACCTTTTGCATATTAGTCTGATTGGCTGTTATAAATCCTTTGTCCTTTTTTGTTTAAAGTTAACAAATGCTTGAAGTAACTTTGCAGAGCTCTGTATATTTGAGATAAATCATCTAGACACAATATCCTCATGTGCTCAAGGGAAAGACTTTAGTTTTAGTCCCAGCAGGCACACTTGAGGTCTGAAATTCCTGTTGGGACTGCCATATCCTGTAAAAGTGTTATCCCTTGGTGTTGTCCCTTGGTGTCAATTGGTGTTGTCCCAACCAGATCATACAGGTCTCAAATGAAGAAAGGTCCATAAAAAATGTCTGCAAAATAGTACACTGAAATTTTGCAATGAAGTCTTCGCCTCAAGGTACACTTAGCAGTGGTGTCTATGGTGTAGCAACCTATGAAATCTGAGCTTCCAATCTCATTGCATATGTAGCTTTTGAAAGAGCATTCTACTTCTGCAGAGGAGAATGACATTTTAGTGGTTACTTGTCCATTGAGCAACCAGTAGAGATTGCCTCACTTTAACACTGTATTGAGGCAGTTTGGGTGAGACATGGCATGTGGGTAGACATTTTGCACTGGGGGTATTGATACATATGCTGTGATGATTGTGCAGTTGTACAGTTGTGCAGTTGTACATTTACCCACTGTCAAAGTTGATTACAGTACTAGCTGTCTTTATCGCAGTAATCAGATAGTTGTGTTTGTCTTTTGCCTTTATTGCAATGTTGTACTTTACATTACGGCTTGGGACAAGATTGTCTTTCTCAATTGTGGTCTTTTTTCACTTCTCCAGAACAATCCCAGACGACCTTACTACTAAATCTTTCAAGAAGCTGCCCAGATGTTTGTTGCAACTTACTTGTACCTCACTTTGTTGTAAGTTGATTGCGTGACAAAGTTCTGTAGGGTTAAGAGGTAGTTTGGAGGATTGAAACCCACATGAAGTGAAAGTATCGCCTGAAACTATTAGCTCTTCAGCAATTTCGCCGGAGAGGATGTGAATTTCCGTTGGGCTTTCTTTTTTTTTTGTTGTAGAAGCGAAAGTGGACCTCATCTGTTTATATGAATATCCAGATGCACCAACCATCAGTTGCAAACAGTAACTCGTGTTGATGTCACTTGTTCCTCATATGGAAGTTACGAAGTCATGGAACTGCATTTTCATGGTATCTTATTATGAGGGCAATTTTCAAGTTTTAAAAGTGATTGAACATACTTGTTATCGTTCAGAAAATTCATTTATTTTCAGGAGTGTCTTAATGAGAAAAAAAAAAAATCTGTTTTATGAACCCCAAATTGCCATTTTGAAGTAAATTTCTTGACAAGGCAAGAGAACATATTTGTATGCTTGTTGGGAAGTATGTGAAATTATGGTTATGGATTGAATTAGGTGTGAACATGTAGCAAATGCTTAAGTACCAAGGATCCTTGTGGGGAAACTTGCATGAGGAAAACTTGCATTTTGCTTGTGGACTATTAAAATCATTTAGGGCCAACTACCTCAGTGGTACCCCTACCTAGTACATATGTTAACCATCAAATCCCTTATAGTGCTGCACTGTACATCAATGGCATGTTAGTTAATTAGTTGCCCGTATTTTCAGAAGATGAATATGCAGTAGTCGTTTCTCTCACAGCTAGCTTTCAGTAGTTGTCACTGATTGTTTGTACTATAGGTACCACAGTTGTGATTTAGCTGACTGAACTCTGGTGGTAAAATTTGGGAAGGAAAGCTGATTAACAATATGAAATGAATGCTTGCTGAAGTTGTTTAGAGTTGATGTTGTCTGTGATAGTCTGAAGTGTTGTTAGGAGTGACTGATTTTTCTTAACTTCACTGATTGCTTCACTGATTTTGTTGTATTTCTTTGCTGTGTACATTTAGGTCAAAGTTTTCTTTGCTTTTTACCGATTTCTGTAAAATGACTTGTGATCCTCCTCGCAAAGAAGATTGTATAACCAAGAGGAAGGTTTAGCTTCTTAAGTTTCATTCATGGAGCATAATCAATCATCATGTCGGTGTCACAAATATTATTTTACGGGATGGTATTTCATGCATTTTCTCTCACGTTATAAGTCTACATCTTTGTTGCCATAAGTCAATTGATCTCGAAAGTGGAAGAACTTTGGTGTTTATAATTGCAAGCATCTAATTATTCCCTCACTTCATTGCGGTCATGAAAATTGAAGGGCAGCATCATTGTGTTTAAAGTTTGTTCCTTTTGGTGGTAGTCATTGCTGAAAGAAGCAATGCGTGACATCATCATAATTGCTTTAATGATTCACTGTCCTTGTTACTCATCCAGGAAGTAACATTGATTCACTCCTTGTGTTTTCATTTTCTTTTATGCTACGTTCCATAATTAAAACTAGCAACTATTTCGGCATTTTGTTGATAGTTTTGCTGAAAACTATGAAAGTGTGACTAATGGGGTGGAGGCCTGGTTTATGTACCTTGCCAAAGAAACAAGAAATCTCTGTTGTCAAGTCCTGTTTGTTCATGTGAGTGATGCTTCTAGTAAACATGCAGAAGCAACAGACCATCTTTGAACGTCAAACTTGGTAGCTCTCAGCAAGTACAAGTTCCTTATTGTTTTTACCAGAGGTCAAATGTTATTTGAGGTTATTTGTAGCCAGAGGTATAGTAATTGAAATCGACCTCCCTCTCTCTGCCTCTCTCTCCGCCTCTCTCTCTCCACCTCTCTCAGAGACTCCCTTCATGTATTGATGATATCTTAGGGTCTAAAAGGTTTAGATGTGCAACACACTGCAGTTTATCAGTACAGTAATATTTCTTCACAAGGTTGTCTTATGCACACTACGATTACATCATAAACTGATCGGAACTAGGTTTTTGACAGACTGTGGTTCCCTTCCTGCAGCAGACCTGACTGGTCTCCACCTCCCCCCTTGTTCCTCACAGAATGCGAGAAGGTTCAATAGGTAAAGACTAACACTATAATGTCTCATAACTTCTTGTTAGCAGAAGTACTTGCACCTGTTGTAAATTTTAATTTTCCATGAGCTTACTACCCTTTGCTGTCGATCAAGTAAGCACTCTAATTTGAACAAAGTTTTGTTGAAAAAAAGGAAGGAAAAGTCCTAAATGGGATCCCAATCAGTTGTATATATTATCAGTGGCAGATTTATACACCGTAGGTGCTATCTATATGAACGTGGTGGTGTAAGACATACTTTGAACTGAAGGGTGAAAAATATTAAGGGAAACATATGATCATTTGAGGAAGAGGTTGGACACTCCACTCCAGTGTTACATGTAAGAAGAGGAAGAGGTGGACAGCTATTTCTGATAGAGTCCTCTCTCAAGATATGAAAAAAAAACTGAGTTTGCATCCCAGTTTGCGACCCATGAAAGCCCAGTAATTGTGAATCCGTATTCTCCATGGTCCTACCTGGAAAATTGAATTCTCTTTTGAATTGTTGGAATTCGAAGCCATTTCTTGGTAGCTTTTAGGGGCACATATTTAAATGAGTTACGGTGTTGAACTTACGCCACAGTATTGTAAATGCTAATCAACTGCTACATCAAAATAAGTGGTCTGTAATTCAAACATTAACAAAAATTGCAATTTGTTCACACTGTTTTTGATGCATTGTAAATGAATATGGTATCTGTGAGAGGTAAAATTCATCAAAACAAAAGCTTGTTTGTGTCATTTTGTCCATTCTCAGTAGAGGATTTATATAAGGCTTGTATAGGTCATTCCATTTCGGCTAATGTGACAGTCTCAAGAAATCCTCAGCCCTTTTGGCTGTCTATTTACTGAAACAGTCGTCCATTTTGTAAAATATTGCATGAAACATTGCAATGTGTTCAATGTGGAAAGGACTGATGTCCTCATAAATGCAGACATGCAAGCATGTGCAGATTTCGACTTGAGCTGACGGTATATCACATTTTAAAAATTATTAAGTGCCATTACAATGTAAATATTTGTCTAAAATGTGCAACATCGCCTGTTCAGTGTTTTAAGTTCTTGAATGGCTGCTGTGGAGTTACTAAGTGTTATTTAAAAACAAAACACAAAAAACAGGTACAAAGTAGGTACTTCTAACCATTTATTTGTAACTACAAATGTCTTCAAAACTTGAAAATCAAATCTGTAATAAATATTTCATTAAAAAGACCTGTTTTCTGTATATAAATTCTTCAATAATGTTTTTGTATTTTTCTTTTTCAATTTTTTTTGGGGGGGGGGGGGTTGCTATGTATTAACATTTGTACTCAAAATCTTCCCCCTCTGTTCAATGTTTCGCACCTTATCGATGGTGAGACTGGTTGAAAAGCAGGGAAAAACTTGCAAATTACACCCAACGATCCGTACAACAATGGGGAAGAGAATATGACTGGTAAAAAGAAAAGAGCCTAGATTAAGGCATTCAAACAATGGGAAAGTAAGCACCACCCCCCACAGTTGACACATAGCGAGGCAAACCCGTTACCTAGACTTAAATACATAGTACACATCCAGTGTTACACACTTCCTGGTATGGTACCATTCCGGACCATGTTGTACACATGGCCGCTGTGAAGACGTCTTTTCTGTGTTCTGATCGAAACTAATTTATGGCAAGTTTTTTTTTCACAGAACTTCACATTTGCAGCAAATTTATCAAAAATGTGAAGTTCCGAGTAACTTCTTAGCTTGGAAATGACAAAAGGAAAAGGAAAAAGAATGAAAGTAAACAGCAAAGCTAGATACACTCACGACAACAAAGGGGCCTGCTTCTGTAATTCTGAGGAAAAAAGTGAACAAGTTTATATGATCAGCATTAGATACTTCAGAGTGTATGGATCGAGCTCAGTAACCACAAGCGGAAAGGAGTGATAGGTCAATGCTCCTAACCCCAAGTATGCCTTATGACCAAAAGTACAGGTACTCTTTGACTGGCACTTTGCACAGAATTTGGAGGACAAAATGATTACTGCAAAGGTAAGAGTGAAAATACATATTAGAAGGAACATCTTATGAGAAGTTGATGATCATCACTTGAAGGGAAAAGACAATATCCCAGAGGGGGTATAAACAGTGGGGGTATAAACAGTGCCAACACTGGCAGCAGGATAAGAGCATCTATTATTGTCAAACAGAGGCAAGTATTATTGCCACCTCATATGTGTGGATTCACCTTTAGCCTAACCTTCAGGAAGACTTTAACTTATTAAGAGGAAACAAACTTTCATGGAAGATCTACAAAAGCACAAAATCCTCTTTGCCAGAGTTCGGTCACCGTAACAACAAAGTATTTTCAAAAGGATGCTAACTTTTTTGTCTTGTCATTCTCCATTCCTAGGAAACGCACACTGACCATATTAATACACTTTACAAAATGTCAATCAATCAAATAAAGAACAAAAGAAACGAAAATATCAAAACAGAGGTTACAGAAGTAACTTTTCACCGCACAAACCTGAAAATATGCACTACAACTTTGTCAACTTCTCTAATGAGGAAATTTCAGCAATTTAATTTCAGCAATCAGACTATTTGGGGTTGACTACAGTCTTTAAATGTAGCTGTCAATGATAGTGGCATGATAAGGTGAAAACCCGGTCAAGCTCACCCAACCTAAACCTGTCATTTCTGAGTCAGCTTGAAAGGTCATGCATAACAGGAGAACTAGTGTAGCTGTCATTACTACATACACACAACACTGGCAGGAAAGGTGATCACATGGTCAAGTTCACCCAATCTAAAACTGAGGTGATGTTACTCTACACATTCACCTTGCAATTTCAAAGTATTAATTTCTGTGGGTCTATCAATTTCCTTTGAGAAATTAAATATCGGAACCAGCACTTAAGAAAGGACGTATGCCTTCCTGCATATTCCTCCTTCAAATTAAAAAAAAAAGGGAAAGTTATTGAAACAGTCCACAGTTTGAGAAAGCTTTCAAAAGATGAAAAAGGGAAACTTAATTTCAAATTTTCCTTTGAACTCTGGGTCCAGCTTTGAGGGTAAAATATCAAAATTTCTGTGAAAGGAATGTTCGAATAAAAAATTGCCAATGTTTTTAATAGCCAGTTTCTACTGCTACTTACTCTCTGACGGATTCACATGAGCCAAATTAAAACCGTGTAAAGTCTCTCTTGTAACCAGTGGCATGTGCAGGATTTCAGAGATGGGGGAGCACAACAGCTGTGATTCCCCCACAAATTTTTTTTCCTTCATGTTACTTGGTAAGGTAGTCAGGGCCTGTGCCGTCTAGAAGTGTGGGATGGAACTACTGAAGAACCTGGAGGGACTCTAAGCTACAGCGCGATTGCAGGAAAATTTTTCGTTCTCATCAATAATGTTCTCAGAAGAGCAAAAACAGGCCTTTGCAGCAGACTACATTCAGTATTGTTTCGACTAAGACCTTCGACTGGCATCCCCTGAGGGGGGGTCGTGTCCCCTACCCTCACCGGGCCCAACTCTAGAGTCTTCAGTCTTCTCTTTTTTCTCTTATCGTTAAATCCCCTGTCTGAGAGATTTTCCACTGACTGGCTTCAGAAGTGGCCCCCGCTCTCAATTTAAACACGCTTCTGCTTGCAACCAGCAATGGGATGCATCTTCCCAGGGGAGCTGAGGCGCAAGTGGCTGCACCCATCACTACTACTAACATCCTAGCTAGAATTATGCGAAG